>CM073571.1:186852754-187452754 GCA_037074715.1 Magnolia kwangsiensis | reverse complement strand
TACAATTTTGTCATTTTCCATAGTTATAACTTCTGTCATCCGTACCTACTAACTGAACCATCCAAATGTGACGAAACTTCATCATTGTTTGTTATTTTCACGCTCTTTCTAACGCCTCAGTTTGGGCCCTAATATCTCTAGGATGACTAAGATGCTCTTTTAATGGTAAACACGCTTCAAAATTCTAAAATAACGTTTGTACACACCTAATTGACGAGTTACTAGGTGGTTTAGGCTTATACCCTGAGATATTCATGATGATCGGTTTACCACAATATTCGTGTGGCCCGTTTGGCGGATCCAAACATGATGGACGGTCAGATGACTTGATAAAAATAAGGGCACTTGATGGTTAGCACTCTGACCATGTATGTAGGTGGATGTATGGTTAGTTTCTTAAACGAATAGACATAAAGTGAGTTTCTGGAGTGATTTGGGAGTAGAACATGTATATCGTTAGATTCGAGTGTCTTATTCACATGTGTAAGTTTCTCAGATTGTAGGTCTGATGGTGGGTTAAGCATATTCACAGGTGATGAATAAGACGAACGGATCAGAATCTCAATTTGATGAGTGTATGAGCGAATATAGAGATCGAGAAGCTAGTTTATCGTGATCGGGTATCCAAAATCAAAGTGGACGGTTGGATGTCTCTATCTAACATTGCATATTTGACTGAGCGGTTGTTTATGATAGACAAGTAAGAATATTTGGGTATATGATGATCCTATCTTAAAATTAACGGTCAGATTGCTTAATCTATGAATTGAGATTTTCCCAGCGGTCATATTCATATTGGAGAATAGATGTAAGGTTAGGATAGCTAGATTGGAATTATACACATGTACTTATTAAATTAAATTTTATGGTAACACTTGAGAACTTTTAATACTCAGGTATTGAAAAGTTCGGGGTGTTAAAATCTACCCCGCTTAAATAAAATTTCGTCCTCGGAATTTAATTACTTCTACTATTTATATCTATTCATTGTGTTTAAGTTTTCACTGTATTCTTCATGAGATGGTATATATCTCTATGCATGCGTTTAATTGGCTACCAAAAATCGGGACGCTACAAAGGAGATTTTAATGTAGTGAGATTCTCATTTGAGAAATCAAATGGGGGTAAGATAACCAGTAGTATGAGAAGTTTTTTAGATTGGATTATCAAGAATGAAATGGTTGACTTGCCTATGGGCGAGGTGAAGTTCACGTGGTTTAATGAGCAAGCTAGGGTAATCGAGGTTGGACCACATTTTACTCTCATCATCAAAGGGAATTGCCAAGGCCAATATTTGATCATTGTCCGATAATGCTAGAGATAGACGAGGAGGATTGGGTTAACGGTTCTCTGTATCATTATTTTTCAACTTTTTGAGGGTTGTGACAAGGGGAATCACTATCCCCATATTTTTTGTGGTGGTAATGGAGACTTTCAGCAGAATGATTGATTGAGGAGTAGTGGTGGGCCTAGTGAAAGGATTTAGGGTCAATAATTTGGAATTTCATATCACTTATTTACAATAGGCGGATGATACACTTCTATTGTGCAAGGCTGAGGAATCAAATGTGGACAACCTTTGAATGATAATAGTACGCTTCAAGGCCGTATTGGGGCTAAAGTAAATATCAATAAAAGCAAGTTGTTAGGGTGGGTATTTCAAGGGAGGAGGTGGAAATTTCCACTAGTATCTTCGGATGCAGGGAAAGTTCCTTTCCATCTACTTATCTTAGCCTCCCCTTATATGTAGGAAAACCGGCTAAACACCTATGGGATGAAGTTATAGAGAGATTCAAAAGAGAGTTATCTCAATGGAAGAGTAGGCACTCCTCTCTGGGAGGAAGGCTAACTCTAATTAAAGAGGCGATGTCTAATCATCCGATTTACTTTGTCTATTTTCAAGTGCCCAAAATCCATTTTGAATAAACTGGGGAAAAAATTAGATGGGATTTCTTGTGGAAGGGCGGATAGAAGAAAAGCAAGAATTCCATCTCATGAGGTGGGAGGATGTATGCAAGCCTTGGGATCAATGAACTTAGCTTTGTTAGAAAAATGGGTTTGGAGGTTTGGAGTGGAAGAGGGTAGTATGTGGAGAGAGGTGGTGCTACAAGGGGGTAGGTGCTTTAGGTATTCATCATTTTATAGGTCATCAACTCTTGGGTAATCGGAAGCATCATTAAATTAAAAATAAATAAATTTGGGAATGGGTAGGTTTCTTTGTGGGAAGAGGTAAGAAGATTAGATTTTGGGAGGACATATGGGAGCAAAAAATGAGCGCAATTTTCCCCCAATTAGTAGGGATTTCAATAGAGGTAAATATAATGGTTGAAAGTGGTTTTAGTTTTCAAGGAAATGAAGTTATTTGGGCTTCATCGTGTAAGAGAAATTTAGATGATGAGTTTGAGGAATTTATTAATCTGTTGGAATTGTTTTCAAAAGTGTATCCCATGCAAGGTGTCCCGTATCGGTATCGGTTGGCGTATCGGTGACCTCCAAAACCGATACGGATACGGGGGCGTAACGGCGATACGGGGGCGTAACGGCCCGTAACGGCGCAAAAAAATTTTTTTGCCAAAAAAATATGAAAAAATATGGATTAAATCCGGAATATTCTAAGCATTCCAAATATGCATTCATTTATAAAATGGAACATGTTTATGGGGGCGTAACGGTCCACTCTTTGGTGAGAAGTTGTATCGGACTGTCTGATGAATTTATGAACCAGATAACCTGAATTTGACTACAAAATTCATATATTTAATTTTCTAACTATTTACTACCAATGATAGATATATTAGAATGAATGTAATATGTAAATATCTTACATTAGGTGTGTGTTTGCAATTATTTTTGAGGAATTTCTCGAACATACCTGTGCAGTGTGCAGGTGACTGTGATTCATGTCTATGACCTGTCATCCTCAAGTCAAGAATATTAAAAAAAATAAAATTAGTAGTGTCTGATATACTCCCCTGCAACTTGATTAAGGATTACTTGATTGGTTGTCAGGGGAGCTATTTTAAATACAAGTTCGGCAGTGTCAAGTGTGTGCATAATTGCATGGCTTCTTGCAATAATACTTGTGAGCTGTCTGCTGCAAAATGCAAATACTTACCTTAATACAAATATATACTCACAATCACAAGTCACCACCAAAATGAAAATTTGCTTTTTTGTGGTTGCTCGACCTTCACATCATCGTCATCGTCACCATCAGGCTGAGGCTGTCCAATAGGTGTAGGTTCTGCATATTCATAATATCCAGTGCCAGAAGGAAATACTAGATCAACGAAACCAGAGGATGACTGATCCTGACTAGGTAACGACTCTGACCCTGAGTAAGGATATCCACCAGTGCCCGTCGAATAGCCATACTGGTAACCATACTCAGGCCGTTGAGAATCTTGAGATTGAGAGTGCGTCTGCTGTGATGAGTAACTTGGATTTGGATCTGGATCTGGATATCTATAATCATATGAATATTGATCGGGAGGGCTACTCCAACATGAATGTGATGGAACGGGCTCAGTATAACCATCATAATTATAATCCAATTGATCATAAGAATATCCATCATAATAACCAAGACCATGAGCCTGCTGATGTTCCGGACCTTCCGGACGCGGTGCACCACTAGATGTACCCTCCTGCTGGCTGTATCGTGACTCGGTACACTCGTAGGTTCGACCTCGTGTACCACCTCGTCGATGTTCATCGGCATCGCGATCTGTAGACGGCTGAATAGGGCGTTGAGCAACACCAGAAGTGCCAGCACCAGAGGCAGGGGGGTCATCGTCATCATCATCCGACACGGACACGCTACCACTACTCGTACTCTTTTGTTGATCTCGAGGCGTTTCCGTACGTGTCATAAACGCTGCCCCTCTTACTGGGTCCAACACATCTGCACGACTCTCTTGTTGTGCTTTGCGTATTTCTGGGTCATCAATTTCCAATTCTTCACTATCCTCTTCAATTTGTTTTTCCCTTGTTTCCAACCAAGGTAGAAGTGGGTCATCCTCATCATAAATATTGTCCAAGTTTATTGGACAGTAGTCTCCGTCATCGGCAGCTGTAATGCTCCTATGATGTCGTCGCATTCTTAATTTTATATTGTAGTGCATGAAGACAAGTCTATCTAATGTTCTAGTCTGCAATCTATTCCTATTCTTTGAATGAATGAGCGCAAAACAACTCCAATTCCTTTCACAGCTAGAGGAAGATGTTGTCTGGCTCAACTTTTACTGCAATTTTTTGGAGAGCCTTCGTACTCTCTCCGAAATTAATCCACCATTCGGCCGGTTGCAACCTAGATACTGCATGCTGTGCAAGAGCATCTCCAAAACTACCAAGGCGATTTCCAAATGTATCTAATTCATTCAACGCCTTTATTTGCAGATCTAAGTCAGGTTCTAATCTCTTTATCACATTTTTTAGCCCGACACGAACTTCATCATCCGCAACAAATGATTGGGCATATCTATACCTAGGATTTAAGTAATAACCTGCTGCATGAAGATCGTGATGGAGTTGTTTTGTCCATCTCCTGTCGATCATCTTCCAATAAGTCTCCCAGCTTCTACAATCACGTTGAATTGCAAGCTTTGCCTTATCCATGGCATCATATAGGAAGCCCATGGTAGGTGCTTCATCGGTTTCAACAAGACGGAGTACCCTCATTAGTGGCTCCATCACCTTTAGGATCGCCTTAACCTTCTTCCAATATTTGTTGTCCCGTATGGTGTTCATAACGTCGACCGGTGTCCCTGATGTCTTCTTCCCATGTTTTGTGTTGAGCCATTGTCGGGAAGCGAACATTTCACTCAACTCTCCCCTATGCTGGAATAAACTCTCTAATGCTATAAAGTTTGTTGCGAATCTAGTCGCCGCAGGCCTCAACAATTCTCATCCTTTCGTGAACTTTCTCATTATTGCGACTACTTGATTATGATTGTAAATAAACGCCGTTACTTCCCTTGCCCTTTCGACCATTTCCTTAACATTCTTCTTCTTCCCAATATCTTCCAATATAAGATCAATACAATGGGCAGCACATGGTGACCAAAAAAGATGTTTTCTCTTATTCATCAACAGATGTCCTGCAAGCTTATATGATGCTTCATTATCTGTCACAATCTGAACTACGTTCTCCTCTCCAATCTCATCCACAACTTTATCCATTAGTCCAGTAATATAATCAGAATTTTTTGTTACTTCTGAGGCATCAATTGACTTGTGATATATAGTTCCCAAGTGGCAGTACACCATGAAGTTGATCATGCTGCGTCTGGTTGGGCCAGTCCAACCATCGCACATGATCGTGCATCCTCTGGCTTGCCATACAGGTTTAAAGGTAGCCACGTATGTTTTCACATCCACATACTCTGCATCTGTCCATTTCCCCCTAATCTCCTTAGCCGTGGGAGCTTTTATTCCTTCACCTGCTTCTGCTGCTGCATCAATTACCACCTGCCAATATGGAGAATTGGCCGCGTTAGGAGGTATGTTAGCATGTATAAATAACTTTGCTGCTGCTCTACCTAATTTCTCAACGGAAGTTCTACTCCACATTTGTTTTATCTTCTTTTGTTTAGTTGATTCTTTCCTAAACAGGATTGGATCAATAGAGGGTCTCTTAGGCTCATTTACTTCTTCATCCAAATGTATATAGGCATCACGTGAAGATGTCTGTCGTCGGCTCCCAAATATACGTCGTAACCCACCAAACCTACCCCCCCTACCCTCAGTCCCAGCTGCAGAAGCAGTTGCACTTCCAGTTGCACTCCCTGTCCCACTCCCACTCCCACTGCCCCCTCCTGTATCACGCACTGACCCATGCGTGCCAAACATGCGGTGACGTTCTTCCTCTTCACGAGCTAGACGCACGCTCTCTCTCCTAGCTATGGTTAATTCCCGATCTGAATCTTCGTCAGAATCAATAATATCTTCATCACGAACGCCCATATATTCAGGACCAAACACCTCCTGTCGAGCTGCTTCTAAACTATCATCTCTCTTCTTTTGTACAGCAGCACGTTTACCCTTCGACTCATCCAGACTAGCTTGCATTAATAGCATTATCTCTCTCGGTACTCTGATACATGGCGCAACTTGACCCTTTCGATGTGCCAAATGTTGTTTGAGACGGGTAATTCCTCCAAACACTATCCTATCACAATACTTGCACTTTATTTGGTGCCTAGTACCACCAACCCTCTCACAATGTTGCCATCCAATATCCTCACTTACTTGTTGTTGGCCAGACCCAGACATTTCTTTAGGTTTAGGATATGAGTATGAGTGTATGACCTATGTTAATAAAGATAATTTTATGTTCTAACTAAACCCTAAGAAGCTCCAAAACCTGTCCAATATAAGCAAATAAAAATATAAAGTCACTAATTTGAAAATACAAAGAAAAATTTATAAAATGACACCCCAAATATGTAAAATGCACATTAACATATTCTACTATGATTAACACATCATATGGAATGATTAAAACAGCAAAACAACTATTAAAAATTGATTTCTCGAATTTTAAAAAAAGGGCCCAAAATTCTTGCGTAAATAGAAAAAAATATAAAAAATATATAAAATGGCACCCCAAATATGTAAAATGCACATTAAAATGTTCTACTATGATTAACACATCATATGGCATGATTAAAACAGCGAAACAACCATTAAAAACTGTTTTTTCAAATTTTAAAAAAAAGGGCCCAAAAATCATACGTAAATAGAAAAAAATATAAAAAAAAATATTAAATGGCAACCCAAATCTGTAAAATGCACGTTAACATGTTCTACTATGATTAACATATCATATAGCCTCATTAAAACAGCAAAACAACCATTCAAAATTGATTTTTCGAATTTTAAAAAAAGGGCCCAAAAATCATGCGTAAATAGAAAAAAATATAAAAAAAATTATTAAATGGCACCCCAAATCTGTAAAATGCACGTTAACATGTTCTACTATGATTAACATATCATATGACATCATTAAAACAGCAAAACAACCATTAAAAACTGTTTTTTCGAATTTTAAAAAAAGGGCCCAAAAATCATGCGTAAATAGTAAAAAATATATAAAAAAATATTAAATGGCACCCCAAATCTGTAAAATGCACGTTAACATGTTCTACTATGATTAACATATCATATGGCATCATTAAAACAGCAAAACAACCATTAAATATTGATTTTTCGAATTTTAAAAAAAGGGCCCAAAAATCATGCGTAAATAGAAAAAAATATAAAAAAAATATAAAATGGCACCCCAAATCTGTAAAATGCACATTAAGCTGTTCTACTATGATTAACACATCATATGGCATCATTAAAACAGCAAAAAAACTATTAAAAATTGATTTTTCGAATTTTAAAAAAAGGGCCCAAAAATCATGCGTAAATAGAAAAAAATATAAAAAAAATATAAAATGGCACCCCAAATCTGTAAAATGCACATTAAGCTGTTCTACTATGATTAACACATCATATGGCATCATTAAAACAGCAAAACAACTATTAAAAATTGATTTTTCGAATTTTAAAAAAAGGGCCCAAAAATCATGCGTAAATAGAAAAAAATATAAAAAAAATATAAAATGGCACCCCAAATCTGTAAAATGCACATTAAGCTGTTCTACTATGATTAACACATCATATGGCATCATTAAAACAGCAAAACAACTATTAAAAATTGATTTTTTGAATTTTAAAAAAAGGGCCCAAAAATCATGCGTAAATAGAAAAAAATATAAAAAAAATATTAAATGGCACCCCAAATCTGTAAAATGCACATTATCATGTTCTACTATGATTAACACATCATATGGCATGATTAAAACAGAAAAACATATTAAAGAAAGTAAATACCTATTTTTGAAGAATTTCTGAAAAATGGCCCACCGAGCTTTGATTCAACCAAATCCGTAATATAATGTGTTTTTGTCCCAAAAAACTAGCCAAGGTTGGTCGAAATTACTATTAGGAGGAGTGAAAAACAGTTTGGAAGCAAGAAGTTTGGAAAAAACAGCAAGAAAAGTGCTTAAAAAGAGAAAAAAATATGACCGTTTTCTGACCGTTACGGGTGACCGTTACGCCCCCGTAACGGTCCGATACGGACCCGTATCGGCCCGTATCGGCTGATACGGGCACAAAAATTGGTATCGGCCGATACGCGTATCGGCCTTAACCGATACCGTTACGTATCGGCCGATACGTAACCGATATGGGACACCTTGATCCCATGATATCATAATCAGATTTCTTGATATGGTTACTAAAAAGTCTGGAAAATTCACAGTTATGTCCTTATTCAATGTTTAGCAGCGGGTATAGTAGTGAACGGATCAATCAAACAGCTCATGTATGGCGTTATGGTGCTCCTCTAAAGGTAGCTGCTCTAGCTTGGCTTGTGGGTAGAAACAAGGTGTTAATAATTGACAATCTTCGCAAGAGGAAGATCATTCTTTTGAATGCATGCTTATCATGTTGTCAAGATGAGGAATCAATGGATCATCTTTTTATTCATTGCTCATTTGCAAAAACGATGTGGGATTAACTTTTTCAAGTTTGAAATAGCATGGGTCTTGCCGAGATCTATTGATCAGTTTTTTTTTTTTTTAATGTGACAAGGAAGTGGTAAAGGAAAGATCGGGAAAAAAAGTTTGGCGCCTCTATTTATTAGCAAGAATCTGGCTCCTATGGTTAGAAAGGAACAATTGATGTTTAAGAAATTGGGAGGGATGAGCATCGGAGGTCTTCAGTAGGGCTACAATGCGTGTAATGGAATGGGCAATTGTATCAAAGGCTATTGCCCATTTCCCTAATGGCTGGCTAGAGTTGTAATCTTCTTTTTCTTTTGTTCCTTGTTTCATTATATTTTTTAAGTTGCAGCCTCTTAGCAATAAAATTATCAATGTTTTTTTAAAAAATAACATGTCCACACATGACTCATGGTCATCGTGATTTACAGCCAAGATCATCAATATCAATCGTCAAGATACCCATTGTCAATGGACAAGTTTCACATTGCCTTTTCCAGGACACACGACCCTAACAGTAAATTATGGTGGATCTTTGATATGAGGACAAGCCATTGATACTCAAGTGGCTACGGTTGGAATACAGGAGGCCTTTACCAAGCACAAACTTTAAGCATCAAAGAATTTTGAAGACAACCTCAAGTTGATGAGTACATGGATAGAACATAAATAGGCTAACTTTCCCAACTATGTAGGAAAAATGATTGAGGACATCCGAGCACCACACCGGAAGAGGAGGGTTGAGCCAGTCCCTTTATAACTAGACGACCAGTACATGGGGCCCACTTGGCCTAATTCACATTCCTAGCCACGTTGAATACCCCATGTGCATGTATGTGCATCTTTGAAGACCCCACATCGGGAAGATGCATGTGGGCTACATGTACGAGCTTGATGGACACATCGGACCGTTGGATCAAGTGGACACGATGGTCAGACCATTGGATCATCATCATCGGACATCTTAATCGTGGACCTCCATGGGCCACAAAATAGTTTAGTTGTTTAAATTATTTACATGCGTCATTATTTTTTGTATAACTTATATTTGTGTTGAGATTAGGGAGTTAGGAACAGCTTTTAATATATTAAGCGTCTTTATGTTTAAAATCTTATCTAAAAGTGTCTTTTTGTAAAATGTCTTTATGAGACTATAAAAGAGAAATGGGGGTGTGTGGAGCCCTAATGCCATATTTTGAAGGGAAAAAGAAATTTTATGTTTTCTCTTCTTCAAGTGATTTAAAGAATACTCCATGTGATTTGGAGCTTGGGTGTGGCGTGATTCCATTCCCCATTCAGTGGGAGTACGAGGTTTTCATCTATCATCTTCTTTCTCTCTTCCTTTCTATCCAAAAGGGGTATTTTTTCAAAAATTTCATCTCTCTTCTTCCCTTCATATCAAAAACCATCCAAATCATCTTTTTCTTCAACTTTTCATAATCCAACTTCATCCCCAATAGAAATCAATCATTGAGGACCTTAAAACCCTAGCCAACGACCCACACATGTAACCGTACGACCATATGTGCGAGCCCTCAGGCTGACCGTACAAACAACCCCTCAATCTCTTGATTTTCCCTTGCTTCCTTCCCCCATCAAAACCCTTTGATTCCTCATCCCTAACTTTACCTATAAACCCTAACCCCAACCTTAGATTATCTAATTCCCTAATTTTCCTAAATTCTCAAACCCTAAATCTCTAAGTTCCTTAATTGACCCAAAATCCCTAACCTCCCTAACCTTCCTTCATTCAAAACCTTAATTTCCCTCAAACAATACCTAAATGCATCAATCCCCTAAACCAATTCATCCAATTTAGCCCTAATTTCATCTTTTCCCTAAATTCTAAAAAACTCTAATTCCAAAATTCCCAATTCTCATGAACCCTAATTTTCTAAATTTTAGATTTTTCCCTTCCTAACCCTAATCATAGAACCTACAAGTCAATCCCTTGAGTGTAAAACGTGCCTATAATAAATTGAAAATTCTATCCTTCCATCGGGCCTAGTTTTAATTTATTTATGTGATTTCTTAGCATGCGAGCATATGATTTATGTTAAATCAGATTTTATTTCCTATTGTTTACTCTTAATTACGTGGTGGGTTAGCATCTTTTGTTGATTGAATTACTTAATGGACACTTTCACAATCGTCACGTTGCATGCTAGCATTAAATCATGTGTCCTGCATCTCAATATTTGGACAAGTAATTGTGAGAAAGATAATGTGCCCCACAAGTCTCCAATACCCTTAGGATTTTCAACATTCTATAAGGTGAACCCTACATGCACAGTTTACAGCCCAAGAACATGTTTGATCGAACATTGTACATTTCTAAAATAGTAAGCAAGGTTGCAAATGTTTCTCCCCAATGTAACCCACATGTTAAATATCTAGAACCACACAGCATGAAATTGAAATGCAGCATTTAGAGAATTACACGACCATAACATTATGATACAAATCAGTCACCCCAACTGTCCTCCCATGCCAACAAATATGTAATAATGCAAGTGATTACTGTCTGCAGGAGGGAAGCGAACGCCAAACAAACATCCGATCACCCAGTTATAAAACTTGCAGCACCACTATTAAGTTCTCACTGGAATCATATTATTGAGTCCCAAAAATCCTATTCCTACACAATCCTTCAGAAACAAGCAAGCGGAATTAATAGGATGAATCGGCCAAAACCTGTCGATAGAAAACTCATTACAAAAAAATAGCCGAGAACCATCAGTTAAGGCTGCATTTCTATTTGGCTTTAGGCCATTTCAGGAGCCAAGAAAAATAACTATGTGATTTTGGTGTTCCTGCCCTTAATAGAATTTCCAAAACCACCAAGCTGTCCTCAGTCAAGCTATTTCAAATCAACGCAAGTATTGTTTCCTCATTCTTGGAAATTCTAAAAAGCATAGAAACCCCTAAAAAGAGTCATTTGTTTTTTTTTTTTTTTTAATTTTATTCTGACAGCCAGATTGAAATGCAGGAACAGTGCCCAATTACAAAGACCTAACTGAAATCTATCAAACCAAAGAAAAATCCAAAATGCAAGACTAGATTTAAAAAGAAAAAAGAGAAACCCACATCAAAAGAGAGTGAAACATGAAGAGGAATGGAAATGAAGAGTTACCTCCCTGATAGGGCATCTATAAAACTTCCGACCCCGGTTCTTCTCCGTGTTCGCAGTCAAAACCAGACAAGAGCCAGACCCGCATGGGCATTGCTTCTCGGCTACCATCTGATTCACCTGCCCTCCTTCTCCCCCTACGCGACCACCACTGCTTCCAACGCAATCCCGCGCCCAGTGCCCTGATTTCCCGCACTTGAAGCAGGCACCAGCGTCTGCGGTGCCAGAATAGTTATCGGCAGCAGCAGCGGCGGTGGCGACTCTTCCTTTGGGATTGGATCTGGTGCTTGCAGGAGTATTTAAGGCGGTTTGTTGCTGCTGCCAGAGGCGGCTCTTGCTCCCTTTGAGAGCGGCCATGTATGAGCCTTCGCGATTCTCGGCAGCGGCCTCGAGCTTCCGCCGCTTCGCAATGGCTTCTGCTGCTTCCACCATTGACAGAAAATCTTCATCATCCACGATATCTATCACTTTGGCCATGGCGGATTGCAACTCTCTCTCTCTCTCGCATTTATTGGATTTGCGCGCACTCTCTCGCGTTTATAGGTTTTGTGCGCGCAAGGAGGAAGTTCGCTCCCGCCGATCCCCAAGCAAGCAGGCACACGTGTCATATAGATGGACTCTTGCCATGATGGAGCGCGACATGGCTGCGACCACGGAACCAGCGATTACTGATTGAGCTGTACACTAACCGAGTTAGCTCGGTTAACTTGCTCGACTCAACTCTAGCTCAAAATTAAGTTCAAGCCAAGTCGAGGTGATTTTTTAGCTCGGAAAATTTTCAAGTCAAGTCCAAGCTAGATTGAGCCCGACTCAACTCATCTTGGAACTTGACTCAAACTTGGCACCGTTCCAATCCATTCCATTCGGATCAAATTCACTTAATATAAATATTTTGTAAATATCTATATATTTAAATAAATTATATATATTATACATGTTAAAAACTTTAGAACCTAAACTCGAACTCAGCTGGTAGGTTCCAAAGATCAAGCTTAAGCCCAACTCGAACTAGCCTAGGCTACTTATAGAGCTGAGTCAAGTTGGCCAGTCGAGCTCAAGAACTGAGCCAAGCCAAGTTCAAGCTAGGATAGCTTGTTGGCCGAGTAGAGCCGAGTTGGGCCGAGCTCGACCCGGTTCACCTCATGTACAGCTCTAGCAATGTGGGTGTAGATGTGATTTTGGGGCCCACATCGATGTATGTATTGTATAGCCATGATACCCATCCATTTTTCCAACTCATTTTATATTTTAGGGAATGATCCAAAGAATGAAGCAGACACAAGTTTTAGGTGGACCACACTACACGAAACAATGGTTATTGACAATTTAAAACATTTGATGAGTTCAATGCACATGTGATCTGCCTAGGATCATTCTCGAAAGGATCAACACAGCATGGGTACTTTGTCTAGAGTCATTTCCGAAAGGATTAGAACAACACAGGTACTCTGCCCTTAGTTCTTCCCTAAAAAATCAGCACGAGTGCTCTACGTTGGGTCATCCCCTAAAATGATCAGTACATATACTCTGTCTTGGGTAATTTCCTAAAAGGACCATCACAAGTGCTTTGCCTTGGGTCATTCCTTAAACAATCATCACAAATGCTCTTCCCTAAATTACTCAAAAGAAAAAAATAAATAAAAATAAAAAGTGTTGTTGATTTATTATCTTATTCCCATGTAATTATAAATGTTAAAATACTCATGTGATAAATCATTTATTACATTATTTCAATTTCTACTATTTAACTCAATATTTTGAATTTATGTTTGTATGAACTTGAAATTTCCACATCTGAAAATGAAATGATCCCACTAAGCCATTATGCTCACTCTGTTAATTAATCATTTCAGGTACCAAGCTGAACACCTTCAAGCATGCAAGACTCCTTTATTAGTTCTTCAATTATATTAGGCTAGATTTATTTTCTATTATTAATGTAATAAAGATAATTGTATATTGGTTATTAAATTTTCCAATACATTAGGATAGTTTGATTATCACTTGTTGATGAATTAGAAAACCATGGATACTTCGAATGTGACTATTATTTTATATCCGAATTCATTATTTCGTTCTTACTTATTTCTAGATTTTGAGTAATGTAGATATTGACTTATTATTCAAAACAATATAATTCACGGGCCTAGGATTTGAGTTTCGGGTAGGGTACTTGGTACCTAGATTTTGTGGCATGACGAATTGGCACCATGGCTCAGGTTTAGAATTAAACTAAGGATATAGGGTAGTTGTCTAATTAGAAACCCTAAACTAGGATTCTCATTCCCTTGCGATATCATAAGCCCAACCTCCATTTACTGTATATCCCTTAGATCCTTTGCGTATTATGTTTCCCTTATCATTGGATCATGGATTATGGCTAGAAATAATAAGATATCTTACAGTTCTCATAGGTATCAAATAAGGTAGAATTAGACATAGGGTTAGCCTGATCGAAACCTATGATGACTATATCCCTACTCACGAAAGCTTGCAACAATCGCAGATCCAAAAGCCTGCTAAATCATGGATCCAAAACAATGTTACACATCAATGCCTTCGACCACCTTGCCTCCAATACCCGCATTAGTCTTATAAAATGCCTCTAAAAAATTGATACAATTATGGATTCGAAGGATATCTCAAGCATAAATGTTACAACTGCCTTGTCTCTGCCAACCACGAGGTTAAGGACCGCCACCTCGACAAGTCTATAGAGCAACTCTGTAACATGCCCACCATCTATGTACCAACGATCCCCACCATACTCTTTAACACAACTGCCATCACTGAGATCACCTCAGTTATATCCACAGAGAGTGTCACAGTCCTACCCAAGGTCACAACTGCAAGGACTATCCACAAGGCATCCTAGGGCCACCTCAAAAGTCACAACTATAGGTCATACCTTCCTAGTATCAACAACTAAAGCTAGAGGACACGTGCCACAACCTCAAAATATTAATGCGCGGACTGAATATTTAATTTTTAATATGTTTCATTTAAAGATCGAGGAGAGGGATTACTTGACGATGTCTTTTAAAAGAGTTCCTTATATACTCTTTTTGTGTATGGGTGAGATAGTTTTCCCACCACCCGCAGAGTTATCGAAAAAAATTAGTAATGATAAAGATTTTTTTTTAAAAAGAAAAAGAAAAAAGAACTACATGTTGCTTTGTCATGTTATTAGAAAAACATGCCCTAGCATACATAAACATTTCATTGCAAACTTGAATGATTTGATATTTAGTATTGCTATCGATGTTCCTGTCACGTCCTGAAAATTGGCACCCGAGTATAGAGACTCTGATCTTGAGTTTTTAGGTGTGAACTTAATTAAAACGCATGTGTGTCTTTATTCAGATTCACATTCATTCCATATACGAATAATTTGAGTAAAGTATTTAAGCTTAGCAGATCCAAAGCGAGTTAGAGATAATAAAATCCAAAAATATGGGGCTAATATGCAAAGATACAATTTCAAACGTATTGTCCACCCACATGAGAATTATATAAATCACAATAAGTATAAATATTTATAAAAATTACCAACTACCCAAAGTAATGGAGTTACAAGTCTACTAAGGCGCCCCAGGTGCACCACCATCTAGTTTTATTCTTAAGTCATCTGCATATGTTAAATAGAAGACGTCAAACACCAACATAGTGAAGAAATATTTTCAAGATTTTACTCGAGACATTTTAGTGATAAGAAAATTCACAATAAATATATATCTCTACATGTAATACTTTTAAACATGTTCCCTTTTACGCACAAATATTAAGCAAGGTATACATGTTATTAACACAATCAAGCATAAACAAATGATAATGACACAAAACAAACAATTTTTAAATTGGTTATTTAATGAATGATGTAATGTTATACGCAATGGTGTTGAAATTCAAATATTGCATATTTAACCCTTCAATTACATTAGTTTTTCTGCCATTTAATTGATAATTTGATTTAATTATATACAATTTTGTCATGCGAATTCAGAAGCTTATGATGAATATAAATAGAATATACTAAAAAATCGGAGATTCGGAAATCATTAATGAAGAATTCAAATGCCACAGAACCAAGTGAAGAATGAAGAGAATCGAAAGTTTGAAGTGAAGAAAATGAATCTTGAAAATTGGCTAGAAAAAATGGAATTCTAAAACTCTAAGTATAAAAGAGAAATTTCTAACATAATTCCCAAAATAGACTTTGATGCCATCAAAGTGACTTCGATGGCATCAACAATTTATGAATTTCAAGCTTAATTCGCTGGACGGTTCTTAACAAATTTCGATAGAATCGAAGGTATAATCAAAGACTGTTCGATGACGTTTAAGTTTGTCATCGAAGATGCGCAAAGTGCGTAAATTTGAGGTGGTTTGCGAACTTTTTCGAGGTGATGAGAAAGTTTGAGTTACAAAACTATTTAAAAGAGTCTTTAAGCTATTCCAAATCATTTTATAGAATTTGAAAATGGAGAGAGGGCCCAGGTGGAGCGTCGATAAATTCTTTCATTTCGATTTCTTCATGGGTTCTAGTTGATCTTTTTATTTTTCTTATAAGATATTAGTCTTCTTAAGCTAATATCTTAACTAAGAATAATGGATGAAACTTATAGTTTATTTTAATGTTTATCTTACTTTGATTCAAGTTTATGGTTAAACTTCTATTGATTTCTAGTTTGAATAAAGGAATATTTCTAGTTTTCTTTAGTTTATCGTGACTCCAATTACAGTAGATGCTTGGAAAACTTTTGATATCTTCTTATCTATTTTGCAATTATGTGATCTATAAAATTCGTGATTTACCATTATTTTTTGGGCTTGTAAGATGGTTGAATTCCCTGTGAGCATCACATTAGTACTTCATAAGGGAACTAATCCAATGAAATTTTAGATTCTGTTTTAACCGCTCCATCATCTGATTGGATAAGATAGGACTTTGATTTCAATCGAGTTATTGTTGAATCAAGTAGATTAATATTGAGATTGCTATAAGTGAATTTCTATATCATTAGTCTTTATCTTTATTATTTTAAGACTTTTTTTTCTAAATGGTTTGATTAAAAACTGTAACACTCCGAATTTTTGCCAACCTGGGATTAGACGTCCTTAGGCAATGGGTCAACCATAACATCTTGGTAACCTCTTAAAACCCACTTCCAAAGTCAAAGAAATCACTTATGATTAATTCCTTTAGAAATTAAGCGTAAGTTAGTTAGCGCTACGCTAGAGTAGCTGCGAAATTGTCCCTAATCGCTTTAAATATGTTCTGCAAGATCCAAAACTTGTAGAAACAATGACGCTATAATACCCTGAAACCTAGGATCAAACTTCAAACCCGTTTGCTCTCATGAACCCTTCGAAACTTTGTATTGGATCTAAACTGCGCGTCGAAAGTCCGATACCGACAATCTTAGACCGTTATGACTGCTTAGCTGGACTTGACAATCGTTTCAAAAATCAAGCCCAACCGATGTTCAGAGGCTATTTCATTGAGCCTGGAGTGAAGAGAGTGAGAAATGGGTTAGATTTGGAAATTTTAATCCAAATCTGGCACGTGACTTGGTGCGTTATTATTAAGCGTTCTGACCGTCAGAATTAAGCCAAATTACACCCTCGGATTAGGAAAAAATTTCTCTTTCATATCATGAGACTTGTAGACCTGATTTAGGTACGATGACCACTGAACTGAAATTAGACCGCCACGTGCGATCTGCGAACTCTGCCAGACTGAAAACTGGGTGTGAGCAGGATCCAGTATCCATGAGCTTAAGTCCGACCGCATTCGGCCAGGGGACCTCCCGAAACACTCTTTTGGATCGGAAAAGTCCCGATTTGGTTATAACTCAAGTAAACCTTTGTCCTAAGTCTATTTTGGTGAAGTTTTAGCCTATATAAGGGCTTGAAACCCTCTCATATCTCTCCCATCCGAATTTGCTTTAAACCCTAGATTGAGGGAGAAAGAAAGTGAGAGATTTTGAGAGAGTAGTGGGAAAGGATTCCCGCCACTTGCTGTAGCTTTTGCACGTGCCAAAGCACCGCACTCCAATCACTTTTCCGGCGATTCCAACGCACTCGTAGGTAAGAAAAATCCTAACTACTTGCTATTTTTGGATTCTTTCGATTTAAATATCGAAATAGCTTATGTATCTTGTGCATTAAGTCGCCTGTACGCCGTTGACGAAACGTATACGTTCCGTTCAAAACGATACACGTCTAGGGCAAAAGGTGAGGATTTTAGACGCTTTGATTGACTGATTTCAAAGCTTTCAATGTCGTTTAATAGTAGATTATCGACGGCAACGCCGTTTGACATGTACAACATGCTGTCTGTTTTCCGTTTCATAAACGTACGGTAAATATGAGATTTGGAGTATTTTAGGCATTTATAGAAAATACTGTATACGTCCATATTTTGCTGAAATGCTTGACATGTAAATTTATCGTGTTATGATATCAGAAATACTTGTATGATCAGTTTGGCGAAGAGATTCGCCCTAATGCGTACTTTGAGTCAACATACGCTATGTGGACTAAAGTGTGTAGACTAAGTGTTTGTATAAATGTTTGTATTAGTATGTATTGAGTAAAATGGTGTTGTGAATTAGTTTTGAGATTGAATTCTCAATTAATATGCTGATGTATATGAATTCCATCATGTTGGCTATATGTGTTGATTTCATTATATATATGAAATGCATGTGTTGGAGGATTTGCTTATGTGGTATGTTATAACCTGTAACAACATGCTTGTATTGTTTATATGCATTCTTGTTACTCTCATGTGTTTACTGACGTTGGTTTACAAATGCTTGGGGCTATGACCTAGTCCAGGCAGTTGGTAATGGATTGAATTCGTGGTTGGTTTTTATGTACCGCGAAGGACGCGTCGATGAATGCGAGTCGTGTTTTGGGTTGGCGGCAGTGGTTAGGCCACACGAAGTGTTTCATGCACTTCATGTCGTTCAGCTTGAGATGCGCTCATACTAGTCGAGCCCGTCAAGTAACCCGACTGGCCATTGTATGTTCACCATGTATGAGTCATAACTGCTTGAACCTAGGATACTGAACTTACCATTGAAAACTCTGTCAACCATGATACCTTGATCCATAAAGACTCATGAGCCGGGCATGGTTGTAAGATCCGTATCTTGGTCCGTACCTTTCCGTACACTTCCGCGGTCTTACCGGCCGAATTCCAGTGACCTTCGACTCTTAAACGATATCGACGCGCGACCTTAATTCATGTGTCGACAAACCGAGTCGACTCAACCCGAGACCAATACCATAGTGACCGTGCCGTCGTTGCGGTTCCGATACCGCGACTCGCGCGTCGAGGCGATACCCTGATCAAGAGATGTGGGCCAACGTTCGGTGTGAGAAAACGCCGCGTGTTACGAAAACCAAGGAAATCTTTACGATGTGTCACATCAATCACATTAATCCCATCAATCAATCAATCCATCAAGCCATCACATGTTAAGTACACATCACTTTATTCCATTTTTCCAAGCAACCACAAAAGTCTTCATCTCTTATACCTCTCTTACACAAAAAGCAACAAAAGTCAAGCTTTTCTTACACCACCCATACCTCTCTTACACAAAAGCCTCAAAAGTCAAGTTTTTCTTACACAAACATCACTCACCACACCCATCCATCACTCTCTCTCTCTCTCCCTTTACATCACTCTCTCTCTTTCTCTCTTTTCCATTTCAAAAATCTCAAAGCCAAAGAGTCCATACGTATGGAATTTGCAAGAGCTCTTAAGCTCCAAGTGGCCTACCTTCCTACCCCATCATCTCCCATCTCAACCTTCCATTCTTCATCTTAACCATTGAAGTTGAAGCTAAGGTGCCAAGGAACCTTTAGGAGCAAGAAGATCGGACGGTGGGTGCCTCTATAGGGTAGTTTTTCTTATTTTTATGGTGGACCAAGTGAGGCCCACCGATCAATGGTGTGGATCTCACTTGGAACCCTTATTTGTGGCCAATGGACCACTTGGATCATCATGATCATTCCATGATGGGGCCATTCTCCATGGACCCCATGATGATGTTTATTTCATTTAGAAAGGTCATCTAGACCGTCCATATCGGTGGGGAATGGATCTCCACCATTGATTTACATTTTTGATGGTCCCTTGTTCAAAGGGGTCCGTTGATGTATGATTTCATGTAAGGGAGGGCCCATAATGACGGGGTCCCTCCATCACAAGCCGTGTCCCACTCTCCATCTCTCTCTCTCTCTTTTATTTCTTTTTATTTTATTTTATTTTATTTTATTTTGTGTTTATGCAATAGGATTGTGTGGCCCACTTGAATAGATCCCATCTTGATGTATTTATTTTATTCAAGTGGGGCCCACCTTAGACGTTATTCCCATGCCACTCATCAGTGGTGGCCCACTTCATCAGGGCCCACCTTTTAAAAAAAAAAAAGAGAAAAAAAAATAAAATACTAATATAACTCTCCAGCGTCTGGGACGCTGGATGTTTTCAAAGGAAAGAATGAAAAGGAAAGAAGAAAAGAAGTGCTTGGGGTGGTCCCCTCGTATAGGCCCCACCCTGATGTTTATGTTCAATCCACGCCATCCACCACCTTTTCTGGGATATTTTAGGCGTTGAGCCAAAGAATGAGCTCAATCCAATGATCAGGCGGGCCGTACCGGAGAAAATGGTACTTTTACTCTTCCAAGCCTAGTAATGCCCATTTTGTGGTTTTTACACTCCAAATCAGTGCCAGAGATGAGGTTGGTGTGGCCTGTTTGGGCCTTAGAATCAAGTGGGCGGAGTGGATTTCCCATCAGTGGGTCCCATCTTTGTTTTTTTTAAAAGCTCACAAAAAAAAAGAAGAAAAAAGGGTGGCAGCAGCGCTGCCACCTTTTGAAGGCAGCAGGCGCTGCCTGTGCACGCCCGGACGGACGGACGTAAGGGGGGCCCACGGCCCTGCGTGTGGGCCCCACCATAATGTTTATTTATCATCCGACCTACTCATGAGGTGGGCCACCCCAGTGGTGGGCCCCCTTCCAAAAGTGAGTCAGATCCAAAACTCAGGTGGCCCACACCACGCGAAACAGTGTAAATTGAATTCCATCGTTGAAAAGTTTGTGGGGCCCACAGAAGTGTTGGATCAAGCTGAAATTTTTGCTGTCCCTTCATAGAGGTCTGAGTGACCTTATGAACGGGTTGGATTTCAAATAAACATCACGGTGGGCCACATACGTGGGACCCACAGTGATTCATGTATTTTATTCACACCGTCCACGGTCCGTGGACGGTGACGCCCACTATGATTTGTGTTGTATCCACACCGTCCCCACTGGACGATGGGGCCCACATATATATTATTATATTATATATATATTACATATAATATTGTATATATTACATATATTATATTATATGTAGTTTATATATTATATAATATATACGATTGTATGCCTTCATGTGGGCCCCACCATTGTCAGGCGATGCATCCAGACCGTCCATCCACTCGAAAAGATCATTTTAGGCCTATGGGTTAGGCCCATTTGAATTTCAAAGGGGCTATGGGCTAGGCCCATTTGGTTTATGAAATGCTTATGGGCTAGGCCCATTGGATTCATTTAAGGCCTAAGAACTTAGGCCCATTTGATGTGTTGCAAGTCCATGGGACTAGGCCCATTTGATGTACTTCAAGACCCATGCACTTGAACCCTTTTGTTAAAATTTTAAAGCCCATGTAAGTAGGACATTTGATATATTGTAAGGTCCATGGGACTAAACCCATTTGATTATAAAAGGGTCCATAGGATTAGGCCCACTGGATTTATTTGAGACCCATGAGTTAGGCTCATTTTATTTGATTAAGGCCTAGGGGTTTAGGCCCATTTGACTCATGTTAGTTATATGGGTTGAAGCCCACTTGATCTACATGTGGGGCCTAATTGGTGTGGCCCATTTGATGCATATTAGACTCATATGACTAGGTCCAATTGATGCAATCCAAGGCCCACGGGTTTTGACCCATTGCAATGCACATAAGACCCATTGGTGTGGCCCATTTATGTGGCCCATCTGAAGAATAAAAGGCCCATAGGATATGGCCTATTTGATATATATGTAAGGACCAATGGGGACAACTTACGGTCCATTGCAATGTGTGAATCCATTATAGTCTAAGTACTGAGGTTTTCAAAGATCGTGCCTTGGGAGCAATGTTGGTTTAACATCCACATTGCAAGTGTGATGCTGGTTGGATGTCCACATTACGACTCTCCTTAGGGCCCATTACTGGCCGTACTTGCTGTGAATAGGTCGTCCAGGTCCATCTGCATTGTAAGGTAGTTCATTTTATTATAACATGTTTAGTACAGTTTCATGACTCATGATCATATGCATCATATGTATGCTTGACGTGAGAATTGTCTGATCATAGCATTTGCCTTTGGGCAGGTTGTTTATGGGCTCCCGATTAGGTGGTATTGCCCCACATGATCGCACGATATGCGCAGAATTTGTTGCATGATTGGATAGCGTGAATCATACATTTCGCATTTGTGTGACATGGTTATTGTACACCCTAGCGACATCAGGGCCATAGCCTCCACAGACGCATCGTGGTTGGCAAGATTGGATACCGAAAATCTTGTTATACATGGGGTACTATAGATATCCCTGGGTGAAAGTCCCTAAACCCTTATGGTACCAAAAGGTTACTCCAACGTCTAGACCGAGTGGGTACATGAGCGTTAAGTGCCGATTACCAGACGGTTATGCTCTCCACTGTGTCGTGGTCGGTTGGAAGGGGGTGCGGCCTTACCCGCCCGATAGTAGGGGACAATGCTAGGATGAGTCTGACCAGCTTGAGGAATGGGTCCGCTATCGACGAGTCGCGCCCGATATTGGCAGACGGATAGTGTGGTCTCTTCCACTTACCTTATTGCGCGCGATGTGGCGGTAATCTGGTTTAGAGTGTACTAGACCCCGGTGATATTCCATACTTTGAGCTGTATTGATGTGTGGACATAAATGAAGATCTGTATGCTTGAGTTGCATTATACATTGCATGGCCTTAGGATGGCCGATACCATTCATATCTTACATCGCATAAGCCTTAGTACGGCTCATGGTATTATGTTTCCATCTGCATATTCCGCATTACTCTGTCATTGCATGTTCTTATTACTACCTTTCGCACACACTTTCACCACCCTCTAAGCTTTCTGTAAGCTTATGCACGACCGTTGCGTGCAGGTGACGTTGGATCGCAGCAACGCTGAGGTAGGAGCACGTTGCAGAGCATTTTGGAGTTTTTGTTCTTTACCATTGTATTTCCCTTTATGCTCATTGTACTTGTAAAGTTTTTGATCATAGTGGAAATGTAATGGAGTTCTTGGTTGTTGTTTGTGGGTTATGCCTTTAGTTATACTTATTACGAGTCAAACTGATATTTAAAATCCTCCTTGTAGCATCCCAGGATTGGAACCTGGCGAATGGGAGCTAGGAGCCGAGAATGGGGTTCTACGGAGGCTGTCTGCGCCGGATTCGGCGATCAAAAATTCTGTGAGCCCGGTTTTCGAGTTTGGGGCGTGACAATGGTAGTATGGGACACCGTGGTCGAGTTGTCGGCCTACGATGGGGCCACAAACCTCCCCGTAGTGACCAGTGAGCACCCTACTCTGAGCAGATTATGGTGGTATGGGACACTATATTCTTGTTGTCGGCCTACACTGATCAGGTAACGAGACCTTTGTAGTGACCTTGAGTTTATCCTGACACCACATGGGGGCGACGAGTCCTGATGCAGTCTTAAGGATAATTAGGCCTGTATTGATAAGGTGATGGGGGAGAGGTGCAACGAGTGCGAGCAATATCCTAGGCAGCCCTTGCAGCGACCTATAAATATAACATCGTATGAGATTACTAGGAGTGACGACCCTAGACAGGATCTGTGTTGGGATTGATATAAGCAAGGTACCCTAGTTTCTCAATCTTTCTGTATGAAAAGGACTAATAACAACCCGGTAATCATTATCTATATCGCATTGCATGTGCCTGGAAGATGTGGAGCACTGCGGGAAGAAAGAATGCCACGGAAGCAGATGGTGACGCATGAGGGAGTATGTTGGTGAGGGCATCCATCATGTCATTTCATGCTTGCATTAACAACAGTATGTAGGAATGTTTGATTGTTTGCTTTACTATTATCGCGTGATTGATTTGATAACATACTAATCTTTGCTCTATGATTCCACTGAGTTGATTACTCATTCCCACATTACGGGATGGTGTTCCGGACACCCACCAGTCCCTATTTTAGTTTCAGATGATGGCGCTGCTTGTGAAGCAGAGCCGGACTTGATGATGATGAGGAGGATCCCTCCTTTATGCTTGTTCTGATTGACGGGATTACAGGGAGGTTGATTAGACTCCTTGACACTTGTCATTTTATATTTTTTGAGCACTAATGTATATTCTTTTCTTTCCATTTTTGGAGTATACATGTATTTAATTAACCTAGTAACATGTTCACACTCTGGAGATTTACAATTAATTATATATTTTATGTATTTATCAGTCTTCCGCTTGCTCATTTAACTGTCTCTGGAGTATGATATGCTGTTTTGGCTTAGTCTCAATCTTTTTTTATGCCATTCTATAGACAACATGCATTTATCATTATCTATGTTGCATAAGTGACGTTCTGGAACTCGGGAGTTGGGTTTCTACCTGACCTCTGATTTTCGGGGTGTTACAGATGGTATCAGAGCATGATCGAGATTAAACTGGAGTTGGGTTATGGCCACGCGACGTACGTTGTCACCCCTTTGACTTAGGCGGGTGCGGAAAAAATCTAGAAACACTCGTAAGACTTCAGTTTCGCCAATAGGCGAAGTCTACTCAAATCGATCGTTTTGATCGAGTCTATGACGTATGTTTGGTCACGTGAAGCGACCTAAGTTGCCTCTAGGTCGTTAGTTGACGGATTTGGGATGACTCCAGAAGAATTTCGAACCCAGAAATGCAAGTCCTTGGGTTATGGGGCAACCACAGCCCTTACACTCAATTTCAAGGCTTGAAAACCCCGTTTTCTCCAATTCCTTCAGAATCCTTCCTCTTACCACCCTATTCTTTAACTTTTTCTAAGTATTTTCACACTAAGCATAAATCCTAATGTGTAAAAGATAGAAAATCATGCTTAGACAAAAATTTACTATAAATAGTAAATATAAGTAAGAATTGGACTTTTGGCCATTTCAATTATGGAATCTCTTGTAACAAATGGGTTAATTGGATGGATTAGCTTCTCCTACCCCAAAATAATATGCCACATGATGCATAAACTCATTCTGGTTTATAAACTGGCCCCGGAACGCCCCAAATGGAGTTTTGGGCCTCTTTAGGCCAAACTATAATGAACTAGGGTGGGTCCCACACATATTTGGGGCCTACAGGGTGGGGTGAACCCGGCCCATATGGCCGGCGTGGCTGGATTACAACTTGGCCGGCGATGCATCGCCATACAGTGGGCCCCACTTGATTTGAAAACTGGGCCGACACCCTTTTGTGGCTAGGGCATCCCTCCCATAGGTGGGCCGCACCTCAAAACCCCCTAAAGGTCCTACCTCCTTCACAATCCAAGCCCTCAAGCTCTCCCTTTTCAAGTTCTTTGCTGCCTCTCTCTCAAATCCCGTCCCCAAACCGTTTCCATTCTCGTTTTCGGTCACAACCGACCCCACTCCTTCGTCCACAGCAGTAGGTGCTCTCTTTCCTCTCCATTTCCATTGTTTGGAGCTCTCACAACCTCCAATCAAGGCTGAAATCGTGTGGAGCTCCATTCCCATTTAGTTTTCTCTTTTTCCTTTGAGAATCCAGCCTTTGGGAGCCTGATCTACCCCTCTACAGGGCCTAGATTCGTTTCAGTCCATCAGGGCATCCATTTTCCCCCATTTTCATCATTTTTCCATGATTTTTGTGAGGCTATTTTAGCCTTTTTCTCCCTTTCCAGCATCCTCTCTCTCATGGGAAAGAGGAAGACCGAGCGCAGTAGCCTAGTCCATAAACAATGATCATCTAGTGCTAAGACATCTAGAGTGTTGGACCTAGAGTTAGTATCCCTAGATTTGAAAGATCTGACGACTAGACTCTAAGCGATAGAACAATCCCCTGTAGTAGAAGTGGTATGAAACCATTTAGTGTATAAGCTTAGGTTTTGGAGATACAAACTAGACTACTTGTTGAATTAAGTAGTGTAAGGCCTATATATGCAAAGGAATAGTAGGTTAGATTTGGTTGGGATAGAACCTCATTCCTTTGATAGATCCCCTTAAGACTTATAGAGTTCTGTTATAACCCTTAGAAAAATTGTCTAACCTTAGAACCATTAACTCTCAGGGAAAATTATAAATCCCTCAGATTGAGTTTAGAATAAACCAGCTCGCCCCTTTGGATTGCCTTTCCCAAGGGCTTATGGCATTCGGGAACGCGGAGTAAAGGAACTGTATATATACGCGAAGCATTCGCGGTTTGAATTGACTTCTCAATCCTGGTAGTTGCCAATAAATCCAATGCTCTGATCAAGCAGAAGATCGACATCGTATAGGATTAAGAACTGATACAGTAAAGTCTGTTTTAGGCAGAAAGTTTATGTATCCGGCTCAGACCCATTACACAACTTTTCTTCCGTGTTGGCTCGACCACCTACACCTAAAAGTTATCGCTTTGTCTTTGGGAAATGGCAAGGACTTATAGCCAGTAGAGAATTAGACATCTTGCCGCAAGCTCACCCCTGCCCCTGAACTTAATCACAATAGAGAGTAGGCTTATTTCTACAACCATAGGTACCAATGCCATAGAACGCATCACTAACAAAGGAAGACCAATGTAGTGAGAGGTTGGTTCCCATTTCATGTCAAGGATAGGCCCTAAGTTACACCTCGTTCCGATATACGGATCGAGACATAGATTCTTGAACCTTAAGTAGAACTAAGTTTTAAAGGGGGGAGAACATTTTGAGTCCAATCTAGTTAGGTTAGCTAATGCAACCGTTAGATCAAAGTGGCGCAGCGGAAGCATGGTTAGCCTCTTCCCCACTGGCCCAGGATCGAAACAGTTGATTTAGGTTATACGCAAGGTTAGGTCATTAAATAGGATTTGAACCTTCCTTAGAACGTCAATATAAAAGTCTCTTTAAGTACTCATTACCCTTAGCCAATTTCGGGGACGAAATTTTATTTTAAGGGGGGTAGATTGTAACACCTCGGATTTTTGCCAACCTGGGATTAGACGTCCTTAGGCAATGGGTCAACCATAACACCTTGGTAACCTCTCAGAACCCACTTCCAAAGCCAAAGAAATCACTTAGGATTAATTCCTTTAGAAATTAAGAGTAAGTTAGCTAGCGCTACGCTAGAGTAGCTGCGAAATTGTCTCTGATCGCTTTAAATACGTTCTGCAAGACCCAAAACTTATAGAAATAATGACGCTATAATACCCTGAAACCTAGGATCAAACTCCAAACCCGTTTGCTCTCAGGAACCCTTCGAAACTTTGTATTGGATCTAGACCGCGCGTCGAAAGTCCGATACCGACAATCTTAGACCGTTATGACCGCTTAGCTGGACTTGACAATCGTTTCAAAAATCAAGCCCAACCGATGTTCAGAGGCTATTTCATTGAGCCTGGAGTGAAGAGAGTGAGAAATGGGTTAGATTTGAAAATTTTAATCCAAATCTGGCACGTGACTTGGCGTGTTATTATTAAGCGTTCTGACCGTCAGAATTAAGCCAAATTACACCCTCGGATCAGGAAAAAATTTCTCTTTCATATCATGAGACTTGTAGACCTAATTTAGGTACGATGACCACTGAACTGAAATTGGACCGCCACATGCGATCTGCGAACTCTGCCGGACTGAAATTTGGGTGTGAGTAAGATCCAGTATCCATGAGCTTAAATCAGACCGCATTCGGCCAGGGGACCTCCCGAAACACTCTTTTAGATCGAAAAAGTCCCGATTTGGTTATAACTCAAGTAAACCTTTGTCCCAAGTCTATTTTGGTAAAGTTTTAGCCTATATAAGGGCTTGAAACCCTCTCATATCTCTCCCATCCGAATTTGCTTTAAACCTTAGATTGAGGGAGAGAGAAAGTGAGAGATTTTGAGAGAGTAGTGGGAGAGGATTCCCGCCACTTGCTGCAGCTTTTGCACGTGCCAAAGCACTGCACTCCAATCACTTTCCCGGCAATTCCAACGCACTCCTAGGTAAGAAAAACCCTAACTACTTGCTGTTTTGGGATTCTTTCAATTCAAATATCGAAATAGCTTATGTATCTTGTGCATTAGGTCGCCTGTACACCGTTGACGAAACGTATACGTTCCGTTCGAAACGATACACGTCTAGGGCAAAAGGTGAGGATTTTAGACGCTTTGATTGACTGATTTCAAAGCTTTCAATGTCGTTTAATAGTAGATTATCGATGGCAACGCCATTTGACATGTACAACATGCTGTCCGTTTTCTGTTTCGTAAACGTACGGTAAATATGAGATTTAGGGTATTTTAGGCATTTATAGAAAATACTGTATACGTCCGTATTTTGCTAAAATGCTTGACATGTAAATTTATCATGTTATGATATCAGAAATACGTGTATGATCGGTTTGATGAAGAGATTCGCCCTATTGCGCACTTTGAGTCGACATACGCTATGTGGACTGAAGTGTGTAGACTAAGTGTTTGTATAAATGTTTGTATTAGTATGTATTGAGTTAAATGGTGTTGTGAATTAGTTTTGAGATTGAATTCTCAATTAATATGCTGATGTATATGAATTCCATCATGTTGGCTATATGTGTTGATTTCATTATATATATGAAATGCATGTGTTGGAGGATTTGCTTATGTGGTATGTTATAACCTGTAACAACATGCTTGTATTGTTTATATGCATTCTTGTTACTCTCATGTGTTTACTGACGTTGGTTTATAAATGCTTGGGGCTATGACCTAGTCCAGGCAGTCGGTAATGGATTGAATTCGTGGTTGGTTTTTATGTACCGGGAAGGACGCGTCGATGAATGCGAGTCGTGTTTTGGGTTGGCGGCAGTGGTTAGGCCACACGAAGTATTTCATGCACTTCATGTCGTTCAGCTTGAGATGCGCTCGTACTAGACAAGCCCGTTAAGTAACCCGATTGGCCATTGTATGTTCACCATGTATGAGTCATAACTGCTTGAACCTAGGGTACTGAACTTACCATTGAAAACCCTGTCAACCATGTTACCTTGATCCATAAAGACTCATGAGCTGGGCATGGTGGTATGGGACACCGTGGTCAAGCTTTCGGCCTACGCTGGGGCCACAAATCTCCCTGTAGTGACCAGTGAGCACCCTACTCTGAGTAGATTATGGTGGTATGGGACACTATATTCTTGTTGTCGGCCTACACTGATCAGGTGATGAGCCCTTTGTAGTGACCTTGAGTTTATTCTGACACCGCGTGGGGGCGACGAGTCCTGATGCAGTCTTAAGGATAATTAGGCCTGTATTGATAAGGTGATGGGGGAGAGGTGCAACAAGTGCGAGCAACAGCCCTGGCAGCCCTTGCAGCGACCTACAAATATAACATCGTATGAGATTACTAGGAGTGACGACCCTAGACAGGATCTGTGTTGGGATTGATATAAGCAAGGTACCCTAGTTTTCCAATCCTACTGTATGAAAAGGACTAATAACAACCCAGTAATCATTATTCATATCGCATTGCATGTGCCTGGAAGATGTGAAGCACTGCAGGAAGAAAGCAGG
Source organism: Magnolia kwangsiensis (assembly GCA_037074715.1). Taxonomy (NCBI): domain Eukaryota; kingdom Viridiplantae; phylum Streptophyta; class Magnoliopsida; order Magnoliales; family Magnoliaceae; genus Magnolia; species Magnolia kwangsiensis. The sequence goes on along the minus strand of CM073571.1, from coordinate 187,423,272 downwards.
CCGCGGATGCAGATGGTACCGCATGAGGGAGTATGTCGGTGAGGGCATCCATCATGTCATTTCATACTTGCATTAACAACAGTATCTAGAAATGTTCGATTGTTTGCTTTACTATTAACGCGTGATTGATTTGATAACATGCTAATCTTTGCTCTATGATTCCACTGAGTTAATTACTCACTCCCACATTACGGGACGGTGTTCCGGACACCACTAGACCCTTTTGTAATTGTAGATGATGGCGCGGCCTGCGAGGCGGAGCCGGACTTGATGATGAGGAGGAGGATCCCTCCTTTATGCATGATCTGATCGACGGGATTACAGGAAGGTTGAGTAGATGCCTTGACACTTGTCATTTTATATTTTTGGAGCACTCATGTATATTCTTTTCTTTCCAGTTTTGGAGTATACATGTATTTAATTAACCTGGTAACCTGTTCACACTCTGGAGACTTACAATCAATTATATATTTTATGTATTTATCAGTCTTCCGCTTGCTCATTTAACTGTCTCTGTAGTATGATATGCTGTTTTGGCTTAGTCTCAATCTTGTTTAATGCCATTCTACAGACAACATGCATTTATCATTATCTATGTTGCATAAGTGACGTTCTGAAACTCGAGAGTTGGGTTTCTACTCGACCCCCAATTTTCGGGGTGTTACAAAAACCTAGACTAACTAAGTTAGACTTAGATTAGCTCTAGATCGTGTTCCCCATTTCCTTTGAATTCGACCTCGTTCTCATCGAGTTATTACTACATCAAAACCCTATACTTGGGGTTACGAACGAATGGTTGGCTTGCAGCATAACTCATCAATAATTTTCATGATGATACGTGCAATGGTTTGTCCGTAACACAACCCATCAATAATTTCATGATGCTATACATAATTAGTCAAGTTGTTATTATTTCTAGTTCAAACAACAGGTTAGTGAAGCAAGGATACCGTCATTTTATTAATAGTCGTTAAACAGATTTACATAACTCATGGCGGCACATAGTGACCCCTCACCAGTGTCCATTTATCCAAAATTGGGTTCATCACCCAATAGTCTATACAACTTAGTTGGGTTAATATTAGGGCTTGTCGCTTAAAGACAATCACATCTAGGGTGAAGGTCGTTACTTACACACTGATTGTGGAGAAGGCACGCCACCAAAACCATTAACAACATGGTACGGTCCTGACATTTATCGGTGTTCGGTGGTCACTACAGGGACGCTCATCACCCAATGTTTTACCAACATGGCGGGCTCGTCACCTAATATTTTATCTATGTGGTCGGCACGTCACCCTAACATAAGCCGACAACTTGAACACGATGTCTCATACCACTATACCCGGCTCATAAGTCTTTGTAGGATCGTAATGCACTAATGGTTATGAGTAGAATTAAATCAATGGTAATAGTGGTATCCTATATTTTATTGAATGTTATACAATTACCAAGTATAAGAATGATTAAGCCTTACATTAAACTGTTGCGATCGACTACAGAGGATTTTGAGTAAATCGGCATTGGGTGCAAGGCATCCCATGTAGTTACAATTACCGCCGATCGTCCGTGTTCAACTTTGGTTGGTCGTATAAGCTTGGATTAACCATCCTAAAGAGGGTTATCCATATATTTAAATGATTTGCGGAGCTCGATCCACCCAACAGTAATTTAAATTTATCCACTACATAAATATGATCGCAAGAAAATTCCATATCATAGCATTGTATACCAACTAAAAACACGTACATTTCAATGTAATTCACATCAACACAATTCAATTATATTAATATTTCATAGCATTCAACATTGAAGAGTTCTAATGTTAAGATTTTTATGTCATTTAAGCATTTTATCGAGCATATTATCAAACAAATAGAAAACAAACATATTTAATTATTTTAAAATGTCAAGTAGAAACTTGATGGTAGATCTTCACTTTAAAGTCAAAAATCCTCGATTCAGATACGGCCCCAGTGTTGAAAATTTGGAAAAAATGCTGCAAATCCTAATTCCTCGGTAATTTTGTCATTAGTAGTATCAATTCTAATCTAATTAGATTTTAATTAAGGGTTAATGATTTTACCTAACTTAGTTCGAGCAAACCTTAACTCGATTCGACAAGTCGGGACTCAGAATTGGCATACCACGGCATCCTCACGGGGCCATGCCCAAATATGGCTTTTATAATAGCATGGGCCGCTCCTAATCGATTGTTGGGACCCTAAATCCTAGCATAAACAAATCCTATAGTTAGTATTTTTGAGAAACAATGAAAACAAAAGGGGACTTCTAACCCTAATGGCTCAAAAATGCAAGAAACGAAATAAAAATGTAAAAGGACAACTAGAGAATCTCTTACCTAGCAAGGGGTGAGGAATTCGACCCGAAATTATCAGATTTCGTCCATGAAGACATGAAACTGGGCGTAAAGACGAGATCTTTAAGATCCGGGAAGCACGAAAATTGGACGATGTGATCCGATACCGGGCCCCATCATTTCTCTCATTCCTCTCCTCTTATCTTATTCTCTCATTTTTTAGGGCAAATTCGTATGGGGAGAGGAGGAGTAAAATAAATGAGTATTTATAATGCTAAATATGGTGCAAATGGCCCTAATGCATAGGTTTTTACTATTAGAACCTATGAGAGGTTTTTTCTAGCTTTTGGAGCCCATTAGGAGATGTACGAGTCAATCTATAACATATGATATTTTTTCTAAGTGACGATCTACATAAGTCTTTAATCGCCTCGCATTTCGGACACACTAATCAATGGTTATGATCAAAAGTTAGATCAACGGTTACCGCTCATCAATCAGGGTTGCGACTATACAGATGTGCGTAGGACATACTCTATGTTAATGTCCTAAGTTTGGTTGTGATCTAACGGCCTAAAAGTCACAATTTTGAAAAAGATCGAAGGTAGACAATTAACTTAAATTCATGTTGATTTCAGCCTAGCCTCACACAACACATGTGCTACCTTTAGGCTTTAAATTGAGCAATTCCACATGCTGCCTCAGCTCAACGTCCGTGATGGATGTCAAGCCTAATAAAAAAATATCTTTCTATAGTTTCGAGTTCAGCGACCCAGTAACAAGCGACGAAAATCTAGTTTGGTTAATCATGACTTTTCTGAAATGAACTGGGCGGCGAGATTTCTTGTGCACGAGAACTAGTATTTTGATTAGCTAAGTTCACAGTGTGGCGTATTTCTAATTAGTGGAAATGATGATTCAACTATAATCATCATAATTCAACTATACTTGAAACTACTCGAATCAATAAAATATATTTAAAAAAAATAATACTTTAATCATACATAATGATTCCTAGTATAATTAGAAGTAATTCCTTAGAAGAAACCAAATATAAAAACTCTAAAATGAAAAAGATATATGCAGCTCATTGACGACTTGTAGTTGTAGAAATTTTCAGTTCTAATAGGTCTATTTCTTATAAAAAAAATTTATTACTTTCAGTTATTAAATTATTTTTATAATTTTTATGATATTTCATTATCAAGTCTACTTTATCCCTACTAAATTTCACTTTATTTTGATTTCTAGAAAAAATCTAAAAATTTTGAAAGTTCCAGCTACCTAAAATTAATGATTTTCAGTACAGTTTCCAAAATATCCTAAAATTAACTTCCTTTATATATATATATATATATATATATATATATATATATATATATATATATATATATATATATATATATATATATATATATATATATATATATATATATATATATAAACTAGATTCATTAAGCTTCAATTTGGCTTTGAATCACCTCGATCGGAGTTGTAAAACAAAATATATGAATTTTTAAAATCAAAGCATTGAAACTATCTGTTGCTAAACATTACTGTTCAATTTTGTCCAAGGATCCAGAGTCGACCAGGTCACCCTGTCCAGCAGACCGGGGTCGACCGGGTCCCTCTTTCCAACGGCCCGAGGTCAATCGGGTCATGACGAGTCGATCAGGTCCCCCTTTTCAATGATTAGGGTCGAGCGGGTCGAGTTAGGGTTGATTGGGTCCCCCTTTTCCTTATTTTCCAGCAACATGGGGTCAATCGAAGGTGGGTCATGGATACTTCATGGTAAAGATGGACCAGAGAAGGCTCGATCGGAGGTGGAAGTGATCAGGATCGTTCGAACCTTAAAACAATCGTGTCTCGCAAACCAGAGTGAGTTTTTCAACATATCATATATGATTTTGGGGTAGGAGAAGCTACTTTAACCAACCAACCTACTATATTGGGTTGCCCATGCTGGATTTATGAGATTCCATCAGATCGATGGTTAAAAATCTATTTCTATTTTTATTTTTACTATAAATAGTACATTTTAGTTTAATCATAACTTTTGATCCTTTGAGTTGTAGAAGGCATGCCCATGCATGAAAGAGCGTAGAAAAGTTAGGCGAGTAACACGGTTAGGCCAAATTGGACACTTACTATTTTTGGCCGAAAACCATGAAGTCTAATAAGAATCATGACCGTCTATAAAATATTAAGTTTACTATTTATAGTAAGTCATGTTCTTAAGGAGTTTGAATCTAAAACTTTGTCCTACGTTCGAGATCATTATTTAAAGGATTTTAAATTCATTTTTCTTCTTTAATCAATTTATTAGAATTTATTTCTATTTTCATCCCTCATGTATTCGAGGAATCTCTGTGAGGAGTTCAGAGAGTTTCATGGATTCAGAGTAGTTATCCCTAATGAAGACGGTGATTGACCTCATCACGTGTTTTTGGTCCCAAACACATGTGAATGCATGCATGGATATATAGTCAAATCGAGAAATCAAAGGTAATGCCCAAAGACATCAAATTCCTAGTTAGCAAAAATCTAGGGTGTTACAATTCCATTCATGTAAAGTGTTTGAATCATATTGTCAAGGAGGTTGTTGTTCTTTAAATTAATGATCAACTGGTGAGGGCCTTCTATAGTAATTGGGGTAAAAATTTCCACGCTTATACTCTAAGCTATTAAGGATCTCATCCTATTTAAATGATTCGAATTCAGAAGAGTTATCTTCAAATGAAAAAGAATCGGACTATTCATTTTTTTAAAGTACTGACTCGTTATTTTCTTTTCAAGGATTGAAATCAAAATAGAAGAGCTTCTCTAAATCTAGAGATAGGTTTGAGTGGTTTTTCTCAAGTTTAACCCCTTTTATCTTAGGAATATAAACAAACGGTAGAGCACTCGAATTTTGTCTTAGATAATATTCGATATATTTCATTTATAATATATTTTCTAATAAGTTTAGCTTTGTTTCTTCATTTTGTTGTGAGACATGTTGATGTAGAGCGGGTCGCGGACAGTTTCATGGCCAAGATGGATCAGAAAAGGCTCAGTCGACGACAGAAGTGATCCGGACCGTTGGACCTTAAATCGGGTGTATCTTGCAATTCAGAATGAGTTATCTGACGTAAAATATATGATTTTGGGATAGAATGAGCTACTTTAGCCAACTAACCCCACTATGCTGGGTTGCGCAGCTCGAATTTATGAGAAACCCCTGGATCGATAGTCATTTTCCTGTTTTATTTTCGTTTTTACTATAAATAGTAAGTTTTAGTTTGATTATAGCTTTTCATCCGTTGGGCTTTAGGAGTTGTGTCCAACATGAAAAGTGCATAGAATAATTAGGAGAACGGTTTGGTGAAGCTAAATAGGACACTTACTATTTTTGACCGAAAACCTTGTGCACTAGTAGATGTCACGACCGTCTATAAATAGTAAGTTTACTATTTATAATAAGTCACGGATTCTAGGAGTTTTAGTTGTAGTTTGATTATGATTTCTTTCCTATTGCTTGGTACCCTTATTTAAAGGGTTGTGAACTCATTTTTATTCATTCATTAATCAATTTCAAATTTTATTAGAATTTATTTCTATTCTCTTGCTTTATTTCCTCGTGGATTCGAGAAGTCTCTGTGAGGAGTCCAGAGAAGCTCCGTGGATTCAGAGTAGTTATCCTTGAGGAAGACAGTGATCAACCTCATCACGTTTATCCCTGCATCAATTGGTATCAAAGTGAGGTTTCCTCTCAGGCCGATGGCGAACAATGAAGGTATGAATCAAAATATTGTGGATGGTGATCCAGGGATTCGTTATTTTTCGAAAAGAATGGAAGCTTTCCATCGGGACAGTCAGTTGACCATACAAGGGCTGCAGGCAACCCTCGACCATCTTGCGGATGCGCTACTTTCGTCCCAAGCTCTAGACGGTGCTCCACCACTTATGGTCGTTCCACCACCCGTGGTTGTTATACGACGTGACCCCGATTATTGTAGAGCACTACTAGTGGCAAACCGTAGGGCTACACCAGATGATTCTAGTTCCAGCGATGAGGACATTAATGAGGATTTTGCCCAACGACCAATCCATGGAGGCGATCATCTAGATTGTGCTGAAAGAGACTATCGAGGCAAGGCTGAACTTCTTAGTTTTAACAATTTATTACGTATCGAATATTTTCTTGATTAGCTAGCCGAAGTAGAGAGATATTTTGATTATATGGACGTGTCAAATTATAAAAGGGTGAAATTGGTAGCGTTTAAATTAAAATCTGGTGCTTCTGCATGGTAGGAATAATTACAACTCTCACGAGCCTGCCAGAACAAGGCGCTCATCGCATCATGGCCTCGGATGAGACGCCTTCTTTGATCACGATTTCTCCCCAGTGATTATGAGCATATATTATTCTAACAGTACCAGAAATACCGACAAGAAAATTGAACTGTTACAGATTACACCGAAAAATTTCAGCGGTTGGCTACACGAAATGATCTATTAGAATTTGAGTCACAGAAGGTGGCACGATTTATAGGTGGGTTGCGACCTGCAATTCAGGACCGAGTTCAAATGTACCCAGTTGGGACCATGGATGAAGCAGTTTAATTGGTGGGGAGTACAACTTGTAAGAGCTCCTGCTCGTCCTATCCTTCAAATCGACCCCCATGAAGGGTCCCACACAAGATCCAGTGCTAGCTCGAGAAAAAGATCCGGGAGGAGAACGTCTTCAACCTCCTCCACCCGCAAACCGTGATCTAGCGAGCGGATCATCCAAACCTCAACGGGCAGCACCCACGACAGCGGGCCCGAGTAGGATTACAAATCCTTATGATCGGCCAAGGCCGAACAATTGTTACCGCCGTGGCCAACTAGGCCACTTATCAAACACTTGTCCTCAGCGTCTCGTAAAACACTTGACTATAAACGAACGGGGCACTGAAGATGAGGGTGCAGAAGAAGATCATGGCTTTGATGAATATGAACAAACCACTGAAGAAATAGTAGGTGACAATGAATTGACGGGCGAGGATCAAGACGAATCTCTAGTTGTGAGGTGACTACTATCTACCCCATGAACGGAATTATACCCACAACGACACAATATATTTCATACTCGGTGCACTGTTAACGAAAAGGTCTGTGATATGATCATAGACAGTGGTAGCAGCGAGAACATCGTTTCAAGGGTGATGTTAGACAAGTTGCAGCTACCAACTACGAGACATCCCTCCCCGTATTCAATTAGCTGGATAAAAAAGGTGAATGAGACTAAGGTAATTGAACAATGCACTATCTCATTTTCAATTGGTAAACATTATAAAGATTAAATATTTTACGATGTAGTTGATATGGAAGCTTGCCATATGCTACTCGGTCGGCCCTGGCAGTCGGACCATGATGCGACCCATCGGGGACGAGATAATGTTTACATATTCATAAAGGATAGTCGAAAAATAATACTTGCCCCTATGGTACCAGAGAACCACCCTGAAGCCTCTAAAGTGAAGGGGAGTTCCCTCTTGACCATTCGAGATTTCATGGAGGAATCTAAGGAAACTAGCGAGATATACGCCGTAATGGTGAAGGGCGAGGAAAAGGAACCCTCAAACATCCCTCTAAGTTTAAGACTGTTGCTAAATAAATTCAAAGAAGTCTGGCCTGAAGATTTACCTGATGGATTGCCCCCCATGATGGACATCCAACATCACATAGACCTCGTCCCTAGGGCTAAGCTGGCCAACCGCCTGCATTATCGGATGAGTTCGAAGGAGTGTGAGATACTTCAGGGGCAAGTGGAGGAATTGATCCGTAAGGGTCTATTGAGAGAGAGCATGAGCCCATGTGTTGTACCAGCATTATTAACGTAAAAAAAGGATGGAAGCTGGTGCATGTGTGTCGACAGCTGAGCAATCAACAAAATTACCATCAAATATCGATTCTTAATACCACGGTTGAACGACATGCTTGATATGCTAGGAGGGGCCAAGGTGTTCTCTAAACTAGATCTAAGGAGTGGGTACCATCAGATTCGTATCCAACTCGGTGATGAATGAAAAATGACATTCAAGATAAAGGAAGGATTATATGAGTGGCTGGTCATGCCATTTGGCCTATTAAACGCACCAAATACTTTTATGCGTTTGATGAATCAAGTTTTAAAACCGTTCACTGGCCGATTTGTGGTAGTATATTTTGATGACATATTGATATATAATCAGGATAAGGTGGAGCACAAGAAACATCTCAGGCAGGTACTGCAAGTGCTACAAGATAACAAGTTGTACCTCAACTTGAAAAAGTATAGTTTTTTAACTGACAACCTTTTGTTTGTAGGATTTGCTGTAACGTTCACAGGCATTCGGGTGGACGATGAAAAGGTGCAAGCTATTAGGGAATGGCCGTTCCCGACAAACATTCATAAGGTTAGGAGTTTTCACGGGTTAACAACTTTCTATCGTCGATTTGTGTAAAATTTTAACACTATAGTCGCGCCTATAACAGATTGTATGAAAAAAGGGTCGTTCCAGTGGACCGATAAAGCTGACAAGAGCTTTCACGAGATCAAGCATCGTTTGTCTACAACACCGGTCTTGGTGCTTCTCAATTTCGACAAATTATTTGAGGTGGAGTGTGATACTTCATATGTCAAAATCGGAGGAGTATTATCACAGGAAGGCAGGCCAATACCCTTCTACAGCTAGAAGCTCAGCGAAGCTCGAAAGAAGTGGTCGACTTATGAGATTAAGTTGTACGCAGTTGTTCAGGCGCTGCGACATTCGCGACATTATTTGATTTAAAGAGAGTTTGTTCTGTACACTGACCATCAAGCATTAAAGTTTATTAATAGTCAGACTAACGTGAATCGTGTGCATGTTAGATGGGTTGCGTTTTTATAAGAATTTATGTTCGTTCTGAAGCACAAGTCAAGACAGCAGAACAAGGTGGCTGATGCACTTAGCCGTTGTGCATTACTATTTGTTACGATGAGCAACGAGGTGGTCACTTTGACTGTCTCAAGGAGCTGTATGCCGATGATGAGGAATTTAAAGATTCATGGATAAAGTGCCAAGAAGGTCACCCCAGTGACCTTCATATACAGGACGATTTTCTCTTCAAAGAAAATCGATTGTACATCCCCAAAGTTCTTTGAGAGAACAAATTATTCAGGAGCTACATGGGGGTGGCCTCGGTGGACACTTTGGACGAGATAAGATGCGAGCTCTTATGAAAGAGCGGTATTACTGGCCGCAATTAGTACGTGACGTGGGAAGTGCCGTACAACATTGTTATATTTGTCAGACCTCTAAGGCAGAATCTCAGAATACGGGCCTCTACACCCCGTTACCCATGCCTAACGGTCCTTGGGAGGATTTATCAATGGACTTCGTGCTTGGTCTCCCACGAATACAACGCGGCATGAATTTGGTGTTCGTGGTGGTCGATTATTTCTAAGATGGCGCACTTTATCTCATGCAAGAAGACCTTCGACCCAATACACGTGGTGAATCTATTCTTCAGGGAGGTCGTACAGCTACACGGGGTCCCTAAGACCATTACTTCTTATTGTGATACGAAATTCATTAGCCATTTTTGACGGATTTTGTGGACTTGATTCGATACATGACTTTAATTCAGCAGTGCTTACCACCAACAGACTAATGGGTAAACCGAAGTTGTGAATCGTACGTTGGGAAACCTCCTTCGCAATATTGCAGGAGAAAAGCCAAAGCAGTGGGACTTGACTTTGTCTCAAGTAGAGTTTGCATTCAACAACATAGTGAACCACTCGACAGGGAAATCGCCATTCCAGATTATCTACAGACTAGTGCCTCACCACACACTTGACTTGGTCCCTCTGCCCAAGCACCCAGGAAAAAGTATTGCAATAGAATATATGGCAGATAAGATCACAGGCATCCATGTGAAAGTGCAGGCCAAGCTATATGCCTCGAACGAGAAGTACAAGAAACAAGCGGACAAGCACCGGCGACAAAAGGTGTTCGAGGTGGGCAACCGCGTTATGGTCCATCTGTGTAAAGAGAGATTTCCGACCGGGACATACAACAAGTTAAAAAATAAGAAGATTGGACCGTCCCAATCATTCAAAAGATCAATGATAATGCTTATGTTTTTGATCTTCCAGATGACATGGCGATCTCACGGACTTTCAGTGTCACAGACCTGAACGAGTATCATGAACCAGAGCAGTATATGAACTCGAGGACGAGTTCTTTTGAAGTGGACGGGACTAATGTAGAGCGGTTCATGGACAGTTTGATGGCCAAGATGGATCAGAAAAGGCCCGGTCGACGATAGAAGTGATCCGGACTGTCGGACCTTAGATCAGGTGTATCTCGCAATCCGAAATGAGTTATCTGATGTAAAATATATGATTTTGGGGTAGAACGAGCTACTTTAGCCAACCAACCCTGCTATGCCAGGTTGCGTAGCCTGGATTTGTGAGAAACCCCTGGATCGATGGTCGTTTCCCTGTTTTATTTTCGTTTTTACTATAAATAGTAAGTTTTAGTTTGATTATAGCTTTTCATTCATTGGGCTTTAGGAGTTGTGTCCAACATGAAAAGTGTTTAGAATAATTAGGAGAACGGTTTAGTGAAGCCAAATAAGAGACTTACTATTTTTGGCCGAAAACCTTGTGCACTAGTAGACATCACGACTGTCTATAAATAGTAAGTTTACTATTTATAGTAAGTCATGGATTCTAGGAGTTTTAGTTGTAATTTGATTCTGATTTCTTTTCTATTGCTTGGTACCCTTATTTAAAGGGTTGTGAACTCATATTTATTCATTCATTAATCAATTTTGAATTTTATTAGAATTTATTTCTATTCTCTTGCTTTCTTTCCTCGTGGATTCGAGAAGTCTCTGTGAGGAGTCCAGAGAAGCTCTGTGGATTTGGAGTAGTTATCCTTGAGGAAGACAGTGATCGACCTCATCACATTCATCCCTGCGTCACATGTAAACTCTTGAAACATATTCAATCCACTTGTCCTTATAGTAAAATAAAAATTGTTAATCCTTTTGAGTTAATTCACTCAGATATTTGGGATCTTACCTCGTCATGTCTAGATTTGGATTTCATTATTTTATATCTTTTATTCGTAATTTTTTAAAAAGTTGACATGGCTGTATCTTTTGAAAAGTAAGAATAAGGTTTTTTTTGTGGTACAAACATTTATTAGACACGTGAAAATTTATTTTGAAAAAATTATTAAGGTTTGTTAGGCACCTTGTATTTGGGGTATTTTACTCCAAATCTATTATTTACAGCCTGAATTCGAAGGTAAATGAAATGTACAATTTTGGTATGTTTTGAAATCTCACATTTTTACTATGATTCTTGTGTAATTGAAGTCAAATGTCTTTTTTGACTTCCTTTTTAAAGGTAGGAGAGATGAACATGGAATAAAGGTGTTGGTAGGTTGCAATTTGTTGTATAGTGCCACGCTAGTGATACCCTCAAACAGTTCAATTATCGTTTGGATCCCTAAAATATACCAATGGGATGTCTGAATTGTCCAAATGTTAGCGACCTAAGTAGACAGTTAAAAGCATCGACAATCGCTCGTTCGTGATTTTTTACATTTTTGGCCCACTTGGGGTTAGGAATTTTCTCATTTTTTGGCTAAAGTAGGCATTTCAATGGACTTATCATAATAATTTTATCAAATATCACGTATGTACATGTTAAAGTTGATTTAGTCAATCAAAATTAGGTTCATGTGAATATACTAAAAAAATCCAATGTATTATACTTTTAAGGCATCCAAACACAAGTTTTGGATTGTGGTTATTTTATTTACAAGCCATTAAACACAACTAAGGATTCAAAATCAACTTAATTTCAATGTAATTGTGATTTGGACTCCAATGCATTCTAAATGCTCCCAAATGAGCCCTTAAAGTGTTTCAATTTAACAATATCAAAGATTATAGTGCCATGAATTACAAATACTTTTCACTGAGGCATCGAGGCTCAAACCTCATGTATTTATAACCCTCAACAAAATGGGGTCATGGAAAGAAAGAAAACATCACATATTAGAGGTAACTCAAACTCTTATGATTGAAATGAAGATTTTGAAAGTCTATTTAGAAGTAGTTTTAATTGCTATGTACATTATCAATTGGATGCCATCTCAATCCTTATACAACAATTAGGCCCTACCCACTCTAAACCATCTAGCCTCGAGTTACGACAACCCATAACAAACTTGTAAAGTTAGAGATCAATCTGTCATCGATTGACCCATGATCTCTATTATAGATTTGTATCACTAATGACCGTTGAACCCATGTCTTATGTCATTATACTTTTAAGACATGTGATAACATACCTAAACTATTCAAAACAATCCAATCAAGATGGTGGACCAATCCCTTAATTTTATTCTTAACCGATGTGTGCAAATCATCCAATTTCATCACTAATTCGAAGTTAGTTATTTATGAATCTTTACATCTACTCGTATACACAACCATTCATCGATCTAACCATCAAGAGGACTCTTTATGGATACGTTAAACTATCCAACCGTTCACTTTTAATTTGGACTATTACATTATTATGAAATAAAAAAAAATTCAATTAGATTATTTACACTTGATCATCTATGACTCTGAACCTTTCAACCTGACCCTAATGCACCAAAGAATGTTTTACACCATTAATGTCCAATTCTAATGACTACAAATATACTAGGCATCATCTAAGGATTTTCACGGTATAGATGTTCATACTCGTCATTATTATTCAAAAAACCTACTTGTGTGAGTCTGATTACAATGAAAATTTAGGCAATGCCTAATTAACTAGTTGAATCGTACAACTTTAATTTTAGTATGTAATTCACAAGATTAATCGTCCATCAAAATTCTCATCATATCGGCTAAATGACTCACTTAAAAATCAAACAAAAACTATCATTTTAATCCACAAGTGACTCCCAATGAGTTTATCCATTCATTTTTCATATTAGGCCATGTTTAAACTTAATTCCGGATATCCCGAACTATTCAAGAACAATCCTATTAAGTTTCTAAAATAAAAAAAAGGAATTCAACAATTATGTGTACACCTTATACTTGAAAATTCGCTTGTGGTGTAATGGGATTACCACGGCTGCGCGTGCAAAAGTTTGGCGAAGCTAAGAAATGAGGGTTATGTCCTAGCGGGGGTGGGGTGATTATTTCCTCGCTAAAAACCTTTTACAAAAACTTTCAGCGACGAATTATTTCGTCGCTAAAAACCTTTTACAAAACTTTTAGCGACGAATATTTTCGTCCCTAAAAAATCAATGTTAAACTTTTAGTGACGATAGATTTTGTCACTAAAAATAATTACAAAACTTTTAACGATGAATATTTTCGTCGCTAAAAAATAAATGTTAGACTTTTAGCAGCGATAGATTTCGTCGCTAAAAATAATTATAAAACTTTTCGCAACGAATATTTTCGTCGCTAAAAAATAAATGTTAAACTTTTAGCGATGATAGTTTTCGTCGCTAAAAATAATTACATAACTTTTAACGATAAAAATTTTCATCGCTAAAAAATAAATGTTAAATTACAAAACTTTTAGCGACGAACATTTTCGTCACTAAAAAATAAATGTAAGACTTTTAGCGACGATAGTTTTCGTCGCTAAAAATAATTCTCGTCACTAAAAATACGTAAAAAACTTTTACCGATGAAAATTTTCGTAGGTAAAAAAATTTACAAAACTTTTACCTACGAAAATTTTCGTAGGTAAAAAGTCTCTTTTTTTTAAAAAAATATATTCCATCACAAAATTCCTGATATACACCTGTTACAATATATTTCATCATATTCATCTTGATATACACCCGTTATATAATATATTTCATCATATTCTCATTCACATCCATCTAAACCCAAACTAGTAAATCCATCCAAACATAAACTACATTCATCTAAACACAAACAATCTTATCCACATCACATTTATTCACGTATAAATACATATATAAGTTTAACATCATAAACAAAAATACCCTAAACTTAAACCTTAACCTAAACCTAAAACCTAAACCTAAATTATAACCTATAAGTTTAGGTTTAGGAAATCAGGTTCGAGTTCGGGATCGGGTTTGGGTTTGGGTTTTCAAGTTTAGGTTTAGGTTTAGGTTAGGGAGTTGAGATTAGGATTAGGTGTAGGTTTAGGTTTAAAGATTTGAGAATACGTTAAGTTTTAGGTTTAGGAAATCAGGTTCAGGTTATAGGTTTAGGTTAAGGTTATAAGTTTAGGCTTAGGAAATCGGGTTCGGGTTCGGGATCAGGTTTAGATTTGGATTTTCAAGTTTAGGTTTAGGTTAGGGAGTTGAGATTAGGATTAGGTGTAGGTTTAGGTTTACGTTTAGCAATTTGAGAAAACGTTAAGGTTTAAGTTTAGGAAATTAAGTTCGGGTTAGAGATCGGGTTTACGTTTGGGTTTTAGGTTTAGGTTTAGGCTATAGGTTTAGGTTATAGGTTATAAGTGTAGGTTTAGGTTTAGGTTTGAGGTTATAAGTGTTAGGTTATAGGTTTAGGTTAAGGTTTAGGTATAGGTTATAGTTTTTGGGATTTGAGAATAGGTTTAGGTTATAAGTATAGGTTTATGTTATAAGTATAGGTTTTGGTTTAGGTTAAGGTTATAAGTTTAGGTTATAAGTGTAGGTTATAGGTTTAGGTTAGGTTATAGGTTAAGGTTTAGGGAATTGAGTTTAGGTTATAGATTAAGGTTTAGGTTATAGGTTTTGGGATTTGAGAATAGGTTTAGGTTAAGATTATAAGTTTAGGTTTAGGAAATCGGGTTTAGGTTTGGGTTTTTAAGTTTAGGTTTAGGTTAGAGAGTTGAGATTAGGATTAGGTGTAGGTTTAGGTTTAGCAATTTGAGAAAATGTTAAGGTTTAGGTTTAGGAAATCGGGTTAGGGTTCGAGATCGGGTTTACGTTTGGGTTTTAGGTTTAGGTTTAGGCTATAGGTTTAGGTTATAGGTTATAAGTGTAGGTTTAGGTTTAGGTTTTAGGTTATAAGTGTTAGGTTATAGGTTTAGGTTAAGGTTTAGGTATAGGTTATAAGTTATAGGTTTTGGGATTTGAGAATAGGTTTAGGTTATAAGTATAGGTTTAGGTTTAGGTTAAGGTTATAGGTTTAGGTTTAGGTTATAAGTGTAGGTTATAGGTTTAGGTTTAGGTTAGGTTATAGGTTAAGGTTTAGGGAATTGAGTTTAGGTTATAGGTTATAGGTTTTGGGATTTGAGAATAGGTTTAGGTTATGGTTATAAGTTTAGGTTTAGGAAATCGGGTTTAGGTTTGGGTTTTCAAGTTTAGGTTTAGGTTTAGGTTAGGGAGTTGAGATTAGGATTAGGTGTAGGTTTAGGTTTAGGTTTAGCGATTTGGGAAAACGTTAAGGTTTAGGTTTAGAAAATCGAGTTAGGGTTCGAGATTGGGTTTACGTTTGGGTTTTAGGTTTAGGTTTAGGCTATAGGTTTAGGTTATAGGCTATAAGTGTAGGTTTAGGTTTAGGTTTTAGGTTATAAGTGTTAGGTTATAGGTTTAGGTTTAGGTTCACTACCAAAAAATAGGGCAAAGCTGACAGATGTGTGTTTGTTTTAGCTATGGATTTTAGCCGTGGGAAATTCCGACGGCTAAAATCCGTAGCTAAAATGGAAATAGTCCGTAGCTATAGCCTCTATTTTAAGGGTGGACATTCAATTACTACTGTTTTCTGTAGTGTTGTTCACTTGAGTTTTATTTCGATCTAATATTTTGATAGCAACCATAAAAAATTATTTACTAATGGATTTACAGTGTGGATTAAACACAAACATCGTGGTGGGGCCCATAGAGCCCTACCAGATCCAATTTCCAAACTACCGTTTTCATTTTACGGTAAATGATTGTTAGGTTTGCATTTTATGTTAAATAGTGGAAACTCGTCCATATAAAACGTGGGTTTGATATATGGCTATCCAGACCATCCAAATAATGGGTCTTGTTGTAGATGATTTATATTTATAATTATCTTATGGAATAATATTTTAATAATTCATTAAATGGACCCTTAATTGTACGGCTGTGAATATAGTTTATTACATAAAATATGTAAAATGCACATTTTAACAGATCTCAATTCTTCTACGATTTTAGGAAAGGGATTTTTCATTTTCCCTCTCTGGATCACCCGTTTCCTCCTCTCCCTTCCCTCTCTCTGAATTTTCATTTTCCCTCCTTCGATTCCCTCTTTCGACCACCCTTTTATTCCTCTCCCATCCCTCATTCCCGCCCTTTTCTTCCTCTCCCTTCCCTCTTTTGAGCGCCATCTTCATCGCCCTTGATCTCTCTTTTTGAAGCTTGTATACAAACCGTTCATCCAAAAGCTCATATGCAGATTTCGTGCTAAGGTGAGTCATGAGATGTAATCATATTTTTTTTATTGGTGACGTTCTTGGATTACTGTATTCACATTTATATTTTCTGGCCAAACTTGATCAAACTCGTGAATATGATGTAGCTGGAGGAATTATTAAAAAGAGCTTCTCATAATATCTGTTTATTAGAGATCTTTTTGAAGGCATTCGATTGTATTTAGCTGATAACTGTTGGAATGTCAGATGGTAGTCGGTGCATCGTTTGGGGACGATAGCACTGGACTGCATTCTATTGAATGAAGGCAATGATTGGTGGCTAGGATCTTCTAATTGCAATGATTTTTACTGCATTGATCCACCCTACAAGAAAAGTAGGCATACTGTCCAAATCAAACGATCAAAATGGGACTATGAAGATGGTCCCTTATATGCAATTTTTAGCCTGTACTTCATTTGCAATGAGGCCTATGATTTGGATGGTCTTGATCGTGTTTTATGTTTGCCATGTGCATAATGTATGAGTCATTGCTTTCTTGAAAGAGAATCATTAGTGCACTATAGCCCAAGAAGCTGTATTGAGCTCTCCTTGTCATGCAGATACAAAATTGAAAGAACTTAAGACAAAAGGGCAAATTTAGTTTACTGTTCTTTCTCTTTTTCCTGTCGTATTGGTATCATTCTTTAGCATCATCTTAAAAATGGTGGCGATTCTTGTACCGTACATGTGGCATAATCCCACAGTGATTTATAGTACCATTAAAATTTCTTACCACTGATGGATGGATAAATCAGATGCTAATCAACTGGATTATCCAGATTATCCCTCATAGACCCTTCAATCTAGGTCGTTTTTGAGTTCATGCCTTAAAATGACCTATCAAAATAAATAGATGGTGGATAAAATACGGACCATCCATCTCTATCTAGGTCCTAATGGGTAGGACAGGACTATTTATCTCTAGCTAGACCAGTCTCTACCAAGCTAGATACGGACAGTCCTATATGTGGCTCTACAGGCCCACCGTGATGTATATATTTTATTCATTTATATATTCATTTTGACTTATTATTTAAGGCATGAGCTAGAAAAGGGGACAGATTAAAAGCTTAAGCTGTCTACATCATGTGGAAAAATGGGAATTTACTGTATTCATTTTGACTTATTATTTTAAGGCAATGCTCGATGAATCTGTATTGTTCCTAACACTCCAATCATGTTCACTGTCTTCTATGCAGAAATGGAACATACCATAGTCTATAGAATACTTGTAGTAGATTGGAACATTAAGTATGGTGTAAAACGAGTAATGTTCATTCTTCATATACACCTCAATTGATGTACCACTAAGCCCAATTTATAGGCATCCATACGACTTCTAGCTGTGAATATTTTTTTTTTTTGGGCTAGCTATTGAATGATCAAGATTTTTTCCTTGGGGGATTTTGGTGCACACTACAAAAGCTACTGCTGATGAGGCTAACAATATCAATGGTTTGAATTACTGAAACAAACTGAGAGACTAACTGCACTTTTCAAATTGATGTCGAATGTTTTTGGGAATGGTTGGCAAACAGGTGCAATATCCAAGCTTTCCATCAGGTGGGTCTTAACCAATTCTTTTCTCAGCTATCAGACCAGACCTGATTCTTGGGCCATGACATCCAATGATGCCCATCTGATGGATGGACTGGATCTTAAACCTCTATTTTCCATGACGGTGCACACATGCAACATGTACATGAACTGCCTCATCAAGACTTACAATCTAGCATTGGAACTTGTTATCGCAATTCAATTCAATAGTGCTTCCAAACAGCCTTAAGGTTAACAAATACCTATGTAGTTTTTTTTATTTTGGAGGAGATTTTCACACTCCCACCATAAATGGCAGGGATGGTTGCATTTCTAGCAGGAAACTAAAGGAGAAAGCTTGATTTTCCAGAAAACCAAAGTGCTTTAGGTGGATATACTAGCTGTTACTGGTCTGATTCCTTTGGTCATTTTTTCATCTTGATATTCGTATCTAACATCTCAAAAACGAGTCGTCTAGTCTCTCTTTTTTTATTTACTGATGTAAGTTATGATGACTGCATAGATAATTAAATTAATGTTTCATTTATACTTGGTTATCTTATGGAGTTTTTTGTTTTGGCTATAGATTATCATAGTTTAGCTGGAGCAGGGGCTGTTATACTAGATGATTGTAATTTTTGTGAATCTGTCCATCTTGTCAGTTTTGACATGGACCAAACATTGACACTGGTACGTAGAGATTTACCGAGTTATCGTCATTTAGGATTTGATACAAACAAAGGCACTCTTTGGATGACAATATACAATTTTTTTATTTTTTATTTATTTTTATTTTTTTAAAGCAATGAGATGACAATACACAAATAATACCTTTTAATAATGCAATGTGTTAGAGTTGTCTTAATTTCAAATGCTTCTTTAATGAGGGAATCATTTTCTGTTTAAATTTGTTTAGTTCCCATATCACCTTTAAACTAATATTTTGAGAGTATGTTCCCATTTCCCCCTAAACTTCTTTTGTCTATTTTCCATGGCAAGCAGGTTTCACTCTTCTATGAAGATGGCAAACCCATCGAGGAAACGAATAAGGGATTTTCTTTAAACAAAATGTTTAGACTTGCAACTCAAGGTCAACACCCATTTTCATTTTCAGTTGCTTGGATGTTTGAAGGTGCATTCCCGCTTTGAAGCCGAACCCTATCTTGAATGAATTAATGTTGTGCTCTAGCTTCTTAGAAATCCCATGTGTAGATTCCTATTAGTGCTATTGGTGCTACTCCTAAATTCCCCTGAATGTATTCATTTCTAATTCTATCCTTGTCTTGCCACCCATCCATGTCAACTCATTTTAGTTAAACTCATCATATGAACAACACCTCAAAAGTTCCCATGTATCATTCCGATACATCATGATATTTACAATATTTCACAAATATCCTGCAGTATTTTGCCGTGATATCATTGAAATTTGGTCTCTTTCTCTCTCATGTTAGAGTGATTCCCTCCTTGATATCTTTTATTTATTGAAAAAAAAAACTCCAATATTGAAATACTCCAGATCATTAGGTAATGAAGGAGCCTTTATACCGTGAAGCAGACTCTCCTTACTGCTTCACCTTGGCACTTCAAACTGGTCATAATGATTACTTGCTAGAATAAAGATCCAATGGTCTCCATTTATACATGGATCTCTACCAACCATTCCCATGACAACATCTTCCAAGTTCTATAATGAACTTCTTTTTAATTTCTTTGAACTTTGCATGAAGTGTAGTCCAATTAAAGAAGGTATCTCCATTTTACATTAAGAAGGTTTTTCATTTTGCAGAAATTTGAAAATGCAGGTTTACTGGTTCATCTTGGGCATCTTGTCTATATGGATGGGAGAACCTCATATGCATGTACTGGTAAGCTATCTCTTGTTTATAAAGCTATATCTGCAAAACACCATCACACCAGATTCCTTTGAGCTCTAGCATTGTAATGAACTCATCGACAACTTGCATTGTCCTTCCAGTTTCAACAACATCAGAAGGAATTCTTTCTGTTGGCAACCATCAGCTTGTACACATGGACAGTTAATTATTTTATTCTTATATTTCATTACAAGTTTTTGGAAATGTCTGTGGTTATCTAGTTTTCTATAAAATTTGCATTATTACCATGGAAGCGTAGCTAGAATCTGCATCCTTAAGAAAATTGACAAATTTTCAGATATAACAAATTAAATACAATAGGGTTTAGTGAAACATTTTGTACTAATATCCTAGAGTATCCATTACCTGTATTAGTATCCTACTATACTATCCTACTGTACTGGACATGATAGGTTGAGCATATGTAAGTATTTAAGTATCATTGGCTAAGGTATGCAAAACATAAGTACTTTACACCAGATGCTATACTAAAAGTATCCATCATATGTACCCTGGTTCATCTTACAGTTCAATTTTTTGGTATGGGCCACAATCAATTTGAATTGGTAGTGCTCAGTTGGATGTTTGTTTTCCTAATCTTACAACCATGCATTGGCCTTTGTTATGTTCATAGTGAAAAAGAACAAAGGAAAGAAAAACCGATTATTGTCTTAGCAATTCTTAAATCAACACTTCTAGGTTGAGAGATGACATGGGGAAGTGTCTTTGATTGTTAAAAGAAAAGTGCTGCAGGTGCCTATGATTGGCCCCACATAGTGGGACTCTCCCATAAGTAAGCCAAACAAACTGATGTTATGTGGGTGGTCCTATTGTACAGGGTCATTTTGATATGTTAGGTATGCCATTTCCACACGTGGATCACGACCAATCTGCACATATCACCACATGCAAAAAGATGTCACATGCTCTAGCTCCAAGCCGTCCATCAGGTCAATTTCGCCATGTGCATTCCTGATGTTTTGTCACAGCCAATCAACTATACCACGGTGTTAGCTTGGGTATTATTTTAGCAGCATGGTGTCTAACATCTTGTATCTTTGTTGTGCAAGATGTTAATGGTAGAGCTACAGACATGGCCCTTGGATGGTAGGTTGCTCTTGGTTCTCCATTTACATTGGCCACTACATTGGAGCAAGAGTACAAGAGTGACATTTTTGGGGAGCATGGTGAGCTCATGCTTCTTCTTTCTTCTTTTTTTTTTTCCCTTGGAAAGGATAACAAAAATTCATTGAAAGTGCTATCTAATTTTGCCATTTTACGACAATATCAATCAAACCTGCACAGACATGTGGGCAAGGTGGCTTTTCCACGACCTTGTCTAATTCCATATTTCCTTGTTAGAGAAAATACTGTTGACCATGTCCAAAATAGGTATACATATCTGTGTCCATGTTGCATTGTTGCAATATTCTTGTTTGGTTATAGCCTACCCCTCTTTTTAAGTTTGGATTATTTAAAATGAGTAAGATCTATTCTAATGGAATGCTTTATTCTTTTAGGCTTGTTTTCTTCGGTGATTTGAGTAGTCGTTGAAAGATAATCAAAGATTAGTCCCTGAACAACATAAAAGAAGGTGATATGTTTATCTTGTCTGCAATTAGTAACATGTGTATTTATCCAATGAAATGCATTTGGAAAGGTTAAGATCATTTTTCTGTTGTTCTTTAGTTTATATTTTGTTGCTATTAGTACAATGTTTTTATGATTGCGTTTGGAATGCCTTTAGAATGGTTAGGATCATCTAGTTTTTAATGTGCATTGATTAAGCAATTAATTATTATTATTATTATTTTAAATTTATGAGAAACGCCGACGACGCCGACGGTTTTTCCCGTCCACAGCAGTCAAACATACCGATGGTTTTAGCTGTCGAAAACACCGATGGCTAAAACTGTTGTCCTTAGCCATCAAAAACATTGACGGTTTTAGCCGTGGTAGACGCCAACGGCTAAAACCGTCGTCCATAGTTGTCGAAAACGCTGATGGCTATAATTGGTCGGCGAGCAACACCCACGCCCCTTTTCCCAAGCACTAGAAGCCATCGGAGAAGGTCAATGCCGACGGTTTTAAGCCGTCGTCCTTTCCCTGTTTTTGGTACTTCTTATAGGTTTTGGGATTTGAGAATAGGTTTAGGTTATAAGTATAGGTTTAGGTTTAGGTTAAGGTTTTAGGTTTAGGTTATAGGTTTAGGTTTAGGTTATAAGTGTAGGTTATAGGTTTAGGTTTAGGGAATTGAGTTTAGTTATAGGTTAAGGTTATAGGTTTTGGGATTTGAGAATAGGTTGAGGTTATAAGTTTAGGTTTAGGAAATCGGCTTTAGGTTTAGGTTTTCAAGTTTAGATTTGGGTTTAGGTTAGGGAGTTAAGATTAGGATCAGGTGTAGGTTTAGGTTTAGCTTTAGCGATTTGGGAAAACGTTAAGGTTTAGGTTTAGGAAATCGGGTTCAAGTTTGAGAGTAGGGTTTCATCATATATATTGATCAACCTATGGAATTTTATGATCATATGAAGCTGAGACATGTATGCAAACCAAAAAAGGCACTCCATAATCTAAAAAAAAGCATCTAAAGCTTAGTTACAAAGGTCAGAGAATACTTTCTTCGAGTGATTTTATTTTCCCTTTTACTAGTACATGCACTTTTGTGAAGAAATATATAAATGAAACTTTGTGTTGTTGACATAGATAATTTGATCATCACGAGTGGTGTTGTAGGATATGTGAAAATTTTGAAAATCTCTCCCAAAATTTTAAGATAAAGGACTTCAAAGACCTTCAATACTTTTTAGGTAAGAGTGCTATCAATTTTGATCCTTTGAAAGAAGCTCGTTGCTAGCTTAGTTGTAAAGTTTGGTTTATTGTGAATTAAAACCAATTGCAACCCCACTGGAAGGGCTCAAAAGCTAAGGATGATAGATAGCTACTGATGTATGCAAGTGCTTTGAGAAATGGTTGATAGGATAGTATATTAATCATTAATCATCCAAATTTGATAGTTTATTAATCATTAATCATCCAAATTTGCATGTCCAATTGAAGTAATCAATTAGTTCATGTAAGACCTAAGGACACCACATATAAATACAATATATCAGATCTTCAAATATGTGACAACAACCATCAACAAAATCATATATTACAAGTAGCTATTGCTGTTTAACAAACAAAGCAGTTTCTCTCAAACAAGCATAATAGGATGCCTCACAACCAAAACATTAATAAATAAATTAATGAATGACAACGGTCATAGCACATACCACGGAGTTCCATCTCTACAAGTTCCAGTAGATCTGAATCATCAACAACGTTGTTCCAATAAATCCAGGAGTTGTTAAGTTGGCATGGTGTAATTTGACCATGATCACCCAGGACAATAATCAAGCCAATTTGGTCATCCAGTGGGACACAAGTGTAAATCGAATCTGAAAGTGAAAACTCTTATTTAAATCATGAGCTGTTTTCATATAAGGTGTTCACCTGATGAGCAACGGACCTGATTTGCGTGCCAGGTGATCTTCATGATGGAGCATACATAATGTAAAGCATGGATTGAATGTCCTACAAACATGCGACATAAGCGTTGTAAAAGGTTGCAAGCAACATTTCAGTTGAAGATGAAATTTCCTCATCTAACATTATTCATCCTGGCTATATGTACAACTATATTTAAGAGTGAAAGTTCTTCAGTTTATGCATAAAGAGCTCAGGCTTTGATATTACAGAGAGAATTTTATATAGAGTCAAAGACACATTGGTGAAGTGTCATTACACATAGAAACCCTTCTTCCTTGAGTAAAATTTCTTGAAAAAAGAAGGGAAGGTGCAATGACAAACTTCATTACCACCAGATGTTCCTAACCTATCCGTTGATCAAGTGAGCCACACATCCAAAGAAATACATATTTTAGAGGAATGAAACTAATGGTTTAAATTCAAGATGCATGGGTTGCCTATCCAAGGATTGAAACGGCATTTTTGTAGGATATAACACTAGGATATAACACATACATCAATCCATCACTGGCCTGAAAATAGAAAACTTTATAATCAATATTCCACATTTAATTTGTCTTACCGAACAGAATCATCCACCACGGGGCCGCTGCATGAGTGATTTTAGCAGGATCTTCCATCCATTCATCTGCTGTCCTGCCATGAAGCATGCCTATTGCTCAAAAGTCACAGTTTCCGAATTGCTGCACTGCATTTGTCCAAAAAAAAGGGCCAAATTTACATCAATCAGTGTACTTAAGGACCATTCAATCACTGATCTTTTGGACTGCAATGAAAGCTTGTATGGGTAACATATCATATATGCCAATGTACTAAAAAAGAAGTGGAGGCAAAAGTCTTGGGTTTTGGTCAATAAATTTGCATTTCATGTTCAATAATGTAAGCCCTAATGAAGCTAACCAAAACATGACTGTCAATGTAACAATATTCAAGCTCCTATTGCTAGTGCCGATAGGTGTCAAGTTCCTTTGATGTCTCCTTTAAATGAAGAATCTATAAAGAGGGCCTGTTTTGTTTACCATTTCCTATCATAAATACTGGTAAATGACTAATAATTATGAAAAATTATATGAAGAATATACACATCAGGACACTGAAGAGGTGCAAGAAGTATACAAGGACTTTTTTTCCTAGACCACATACCAGTCGAATAGCCTTGGATCAAACTTCATCTAACATTCAAAACACAAATAAGTAAGTTTTAACTACAGATAATGCATCATTATGGGAGAAAAGAGGCATTTATTTTGTGAAGAAGCTTTGCAGTCTATGTCTCTGCAATCCACTTCACCACCTAGTTAGGATTTCATACATGGAAAAATCCATTAAACATGTAAATCTAAGTAGTAAATCTAATATTAATCTCAAGACATCTTATGATTGTTATCGAAATTGTAATAAGACTATAAAAGAAGCCCAAGTGCTTTGCTAGCAATGAGCATGAAAGAGGCAACTTAGCAAAGGCCATGTATCTCTAATGGCCTTCCACTAATAATAGTAGCTGTGATAGGTAGCAGCCTAGTAAGGGCCATATATCTCCTTTTCTTTTTGTTCTTTTCTCAATTTCACATTTAATTTTGACAACAACTAAAGAAAGAGCCCTATATACCATCTTTTTGGACATGTATATGACTTGCAATAGAAAGCATCAAAAGCAACAACCATGATCCAAACATCAAATCAACCGCATGATCGTAACCATCCACACCAATGGCTCTCTTGGTAGGATCAATTCAACTTAACAGCCATGGCCCACCAAATTGACGGTCTGGATCAATCCACAAATGGCTATACACCAACATTATGGTTTATAATCTATACACAATCGCTCTCGTGATATGAAGAAATTAAGTGACACTTACGATTGCAAAAGGGAGAGAAATGATATTTACACACTGACTTTTTAATGCACATACACCTTTTTGTTTTACTTGTACGAAAAATGTACTTATACGAAAAATGAACTACAAAAAAATAGACTATTCAAATAACAAAAGTAGAAAGGGGTGTGTGCATAAAAAAAGTGAGGGTGAGATAATGAAAAGTATAGAGACAGAGATGGTCATAGAGAGAGACGATGCAGCAAAAACTATTGAAAGAAATGAAATGATAAGCAAATGTAAAATGGTAAAAAGATTGGAAGTTGAGGGGTTTATTTAGACCTGAGTAGGTGCAGCCATCTGAGCTGGATGTGGCTTGATGATGCGTGTATCATTTGCAGGAAGCTTTGAGAGTGCGAGTTTCAGAGATGAAGAAAATGCAATTTCTTGCTTGAAATTGAATATCTTATAGAGAGAGAGAGGTTCATCTTCAAAAACCTTCCCAGTTTCGTATCCCAGTCCGTACATACAATCATATATGACTGCATATCATCTCATCCCGACCTTATAAATCTCTATCTTCAATCTTGTACTTTAGTTCCTTGATTCTCTCGGTGAGCCTTGTTTCTCAATTTTATTTTATTTTTTATTTTTTGTTTTCAAACCCTAGGGTTTCAATTTTGAAAACTCTTGATCCAAAGCCCTGCATTGTTTTTGCTCAGATTTTTCCTATGTTCCAAGTGAGAGGATGGGGAGCAGTGAGAGAGGATTGGGGGTGGAAAGGGAGAGTGGCAGAGAGAGGATCGGGGCTAGAGAGAGAGAGAGGAGTGGCGAGAGAATGGAATAGAGAACGAGTGAGAGAGAGAGAGAGAGCAAGAGGGCGAAATTTGGGTGCGGCTCTGTTGTGAGCGCGCGCCCAATTTTGGGCGGGACCATGGACGATGCTCTGTGGGCCCTACCATGATGTATGTGTTTCGTCCATTCCATTCATCCATTTTTAAAGATCATTTTAGAGCTTTATGCCAAAAATTAGAGGGATATAAATCTCAGGTGGTCCACACCACATAAGAACAATAGTGATTGGATATCCACCATTAAAATCCTCCTAAGGCCCACTGTACTATTTGTTTGACATCCAATCTGTTGATTTGGTCTTACAAGACCAGATGAAGGGAAAAAGCAAAAATCAGTTTGATCCAAAACTTTTATGGCTACCAAAATGTTTTTAATGGTCAACACTCATTCAACACTATTTCCTATAATGTGGTCCACTTAAGATTTGGATATATCTCATTTTTGGTCTCATACTGTAAAATTATCTATAAAAATATATGCACGGCATGCATGAAACACATACATCATGGTGGGGCCACAGAGCACCGACCACCAGCCATTGGCTGGTGTCGGGGGAGTAGCCAATCCATTCCCAAGCGTACTAAGTAAATCCTGTGAGGCCCACCATGATTTATTCATTTTATCCACTCCATCCATTCATTTTAACATATAATTTTATTACATAAGCTCAAAAATGAAGCCTATAAAAATCTGAAGTGGACCACATCATAGGAAATAGTATAAACTAAATATTTACCACTGAAAAATTTTGTGAGGCCACTGAAGTTTTAGATCAAGTTGATATTTTAGTTTTCCCTTCATCCATGTATTTGTGATCTATTGAACAGGTTGGATGACAAATAAAAATCATTGTAGGCCATAGAAAGATTTCAACGGTGGAAATCATTATTCCCACTGTTGCCTGTGGTATGGTCCACTTGAGCTTTTGATATGCTTTAATTTTGGGCTCAATCACTAAAATGATCTGGAAAAATGGATTGATAGTGTGGACAAACCAAATACATTCACTGTGTCATTGCTAACTGGATACGGCAGGGTAGAATGCAATGTGCGTTGAAACCCTCTCGGGGGTCACAAAAGTTTTAGATCAATATGAAATTTGTTTTTCCTATTCATCCAAGTATTTGGACCACACCACATGAAATGGTGTTGATTAAATATCCAACATTAAAAACTTTTTATGATTGAGCCAAAGTATGAGGTAGATTCAAAGTTCGAGTGGACCCTATCATCCGTATACGAAACTCAGGTGGGCCATATCATCTAAAACTATGTGAAGACATCTTAAAAAATATAAAAGCACTTGGCGGGGCCCAGATGAGTTTTGGATATGGTTGAAACTTAGTCTAACCCCTCATCCAAGTGGGACACACATAATGAATGGGCTGGATCTGTGAATCACATTTAGGTAGGCCCAATATATGATTATGAATGTTACCCCTCTCACTATATTATGTGGTGTGGCCCACCTAAGTCATGGATTGAGTTTGAGTTTATTTTTAAGCTCTTGGCCCACCCAAGTCATGGATTGACTTTTTCCATACCGCTCAACGCTTTTCTCAGATCGTTTTAAGATATGAACCAAAAAATGGGGCAAGTCCAACGCCCAAGAGGATTACAGAGTGGGGATTGAATGTCCGCCATTAAAAACTTCTTAAGAGCTGGACAAGTTTCAGATGAAGCTGATATCTGTGTTTTCACTTCATCCGCGTCTACATGACCTTATGAATAGGTTGGATGGTAAAAAAACATCATGCTTGCCCCTTGGAAAGGTTTCAACAGTGGTGTCATTATCACTATAGCTTCCTTTGGTGTGGTCCACTGAAGCCCTTTACCTACCTCTTTGTTTTTGCTCATACGTTATAATGATGCCCTTTTTTTTGTTTAAATCATACCAAATTAGTGCCAATAGGTGAGAAATGCTTGATTCTTCATGTTTTTTCAGCAAAATCAAGGATTCGAACCTTCGATTTTAAAATTTGAGGGCATGTGATCCACTTTGGGAGAAATTGGTGAATTTGATTTAAACATCTGAAGTTATTTACTCTTGAATCTAAACTGATTAAATTGTCTAAAAAGAGTTGATTAAAGGTTCAATTAGTGGATGTCCCTAATAATTTAGTAATTTTTTTTTTCACAGATAAATTTTGATTTCCATTTAAAAATAACATTTTTTTTTTCAAAATGTATATATTTTTACTCTTTTAACAAAAATCATTTTTATTATAAAATATTTAAAAAAAAATTAAAATACGAATTTTGAATTTTTATTTTCAAAATCTCAAAAAATTTCTCATATTTTAATTTTTTCTCAAATATTTCAAAATTTCAATTTTTTTCTTCAAAAGCATCATTTTGTTCTCAAAATTTTTCTCAAACATAGTTAAAATTTATAAACTTTTCAATATTCTTTTTCATATGATATTTTAAATCATTTAAATATTACCTTTTAATTATACATAATTTTTTTTAAAAAAAATTCTTGAATTTTTTGTTTTTTTCAAAAATTCAAAACACCCTTTAGTGATGAAATTCGTCGCTAAAGGTGGCTTATAGCTACGAAATTAATTTCATCGCTTAAAGGAAACTTCTCGGCTTTTTTGTTTTTTTAAAAATTCGAAACACCCTTTTTTGTCGCTAAAAGCCACCTTTAGCTACAAAATTAATATTGTCACTAAAAGCCACCTTTAGTTATGAAATTAATATTGTCACTAAAAGGAAACTTCTAGAATTTTTTGTTTTTTCAAAAATGCAAAACACCCTTTAGCGACGAAAAGTTTCGTAGCTAAACGTCGTTTTTTAGCGACGAAAATTTTCGTAGCTAAAAGTCTCATCTATGTTTTTTAGCAACGAAACCTTTCGTAGCTAAAAGTAAACCTTTCGATTTTTTTCAAAAATTGTTTACAGCCTTTAGACGTGAAACTTCTTATGCACGTTTTTTAGCTACGAAAATTTTCGTAGCTAAAAGTAAACCTTCTAATTTTTTAAAAAATTGTTTACAGTCTTTAGTGACGAAACGTTTCGTGGCTAAAAGTCGCTAAAGGCTGTAAATAATTTAGCACATATCCATGGATTTCATTTTGGGATTGCCACGGACATGTAGTAATCATGATGCAGTTTAGGTCATTATCAATCGGTTAACTAAGTCCGACATTTTCTTCCTATACATGCTACCTATCCACTAGAGGAATTATGTAAGCTTTATATTAAAGAAATAATTAGACTGCATGGAGTGTTTGTATCTATCGTATCCAATCGGGATTCCGGGTTCACATCTCATTTTTGGATAAGTTTATAGAAGGCACTGGGAACCACTCTTGATTTCAGCACCACTTTCTACCCTTAGACTGACGGGCAGACTGAATGAGTGAATCAAATCCTTGAGGACATGCTCTAAGCTTGCATGCTTGATTTCAAAGGGAGTTGGGATGACCATTTACCATTGATCGAGTTCGATTATGATAATAGCTACTAAACGAGTATCTGCATGGCACCATATGAGGCTTTGTATAGGAAGCCTTGTAGATCTCTAAATTGTTGGGTAGAAGTTGGAGAAGGTAGCTTACTTAGACCAGAGATTATGTAAGAGACAACAGAGAAGATTTTTATCATTAGAAACTATTTGCACAGCCCAAAGTCGTCAGAAGAGTTATGCCAACAATCGTTGAAGAGATCTAGAGTTTGTAGTTGGAGATCATAGATTCTTAAAGATTTCTCCTATGAAGGGCGTCAGGAGGTTTGGTAAAAAAGGGAAGTTGAATCCAAGGTATACAGGTCCGTTTGAGGTTCTAAAAAGGGTTGGTATTGTCAGATATAAGCTTACTTTACCTCCTCAGTTATCCGGTTTTCATGATATTTTCCATGTGTCGATGTTAAGAAAATATAAGGGGGACGTTTCTCATGTTATAGATTGGCAACCATTAGAAATTCAGAAAGATGCTTTGTACATCGAACAACCAGTGCTTATTTATAAAGCCTGTATCCTAATCTGTACTGTTCCGTAGACTTCCGCGATCCTTCTCGTCGAATTTTGGCAACCCGAGACCTATAATCGACGTTTGCGCCCGACCCTAAGTCGTATCCTGTAAATCTGAGTCGGCTCAATCCGAGACTTGTACCATTGCAACCGCACTATCGTCGCAGTTCTAACACCGTGTATTACGCGCCAAGGCGATACCTAAGCTAGGAGATGTGGGCCCGCGTGCTGTTCGAGAAAACACTGCGCATTGCAAAACCTAAGAGAATCTCTACAACATGTCTCATCAATTAATCAATCAATTAATCACCTCATATCAAGTACAAGAGCAACTCCAAAGTCAACTCTCTCTCTCTTACACACCCATACATGTCAAGTACATACCCATCACCCATCACTCCATCACTCACACCCATCACCTCTCTCTTACGACTACCCTCTCTCTCTCTCTCTCTCTCTCTCTCTCTCTCTCTCTCTCTTTCTCTTCAAAATTTTCAAGCAATAAAGTGGTGAACATCCAAGCATTTCTAAGGAGAGAAAAGTGTGTTATGTGTAGCCCACTTTCCACCCCAAGATCCATCATCCTAGCCCTTCAATTCTCATTACCTTCCATCAAAGTAAGATACAAGAAGATTGGTGTTCCATCGAACCAAGAAGATCGAACGATGGGTGCTTTATAGGCCTAGATTTAATGCTTTGATGACGGGCCAAGTGAGGCCTACCGATTGATGGTATGGATCTCACTTCGAACCCTAGGTGTGGCCGATGGCCCACCTTAATTCTCATGATCATTCCATAATGGGGCCATTCTCCATGGACCCATCATGATGTTTATTTTTTCTTGCATGGATAGGGTCATCTAGACCTTGCATTTTGGTGGAGAAAAGATTTCCACTGTTGATTTTGATCGGTGGGTCCACATGTAATGGGACCCACTTGATGTATGTTATGATGTATGGAAGGGATAGCCCATAATGCCGGGGTCCCTCCATCCCTCAATCTCTCTCTCTCTCTCTCTTTCTCTCTCTCTGTCTCTCTCTCTCTCTCTCTTTTCTCTTGTTCATAGCCCCATGATGTATGTAATTTATCCCAAGACGTCCACCTTCATGGGACCCACTTGATGGACGTGTTGGATCTACACTGTCCAGGCCATGTGGGCCCTACCTTAAAGGTGATGGAAAAACACAAATATGGGATTGATCCAAATCAAGTGGGCCACGTCCATGTGGGACCCACCTTGATAATATAATCAAGCCGTACACCCAGCGTCCCTCGACACTGGACGTGGGTTCATTGAAGTGTGAATAGATAGTGGGATATACTCACAGTAACAAAAAAAAAATATATATTTAAGCTTTTTGGGTGGGCCACTCATGTAGGCCTCACCTTGATGTATAAGTCTGATCCACGCTGTCTATCCCATTCCCCAGTTCATTTTAGGTGTTAAGTCGAAAAATAAAGTTAATCCGATTATCTGGCGGGCCATTTCATAGAAAACGGTAGTTTTTACCGTTAAAATCTACTCTGATATTTTTATAGACCAAAACACATCAAATATTGGTCACATTTAGACTATCTTGAACCGTAGAATCCAATGGGTGGGGTGGATTCTCCTGATACAGGCCCCACCTAGGAAAAACCTTGAGAAAACTGAAAATAAATAAATAAATATATATATACACACACACACACACACACATGCGGCAGGCATTGCTACTGCTGGACGTCCAGAGGACGGCAGCAGCGTCCTTCTGCGATGTGGACGAGATGGGCAGGGACAGTGGGTCCCAGCCGCTGGCCCCACCATGAAGTCTGTGTTTTATCTACGCCTGCCCCCCCTGTACATGTGCTGCGTCTGTGCAGCGTGGGACCCACTTAATGTATTTGTTTTATCTATACTGTCCACTATTTGGATGGTGGGGCCCATCATGATGCACTGTCCAACCATTTTGAGATATCATTTGATGGTATGAGGTAAAGAATGAGTCAGATCTAAAGTTCAAGTGGACAGTGACCTACACCGTTCAAACTTCTAAGGGCCACAGTAGTTTTCAATAAAGCTAATATTTGTTTTTACTTCATCTATCACTATGTTAACTTATGAATTGGTTGGATCTCAAATACATTACGGCGCAACATTGACGTTCCACTTCATATTACGGGACCACACTGAGGTGTCATCCAACATCTAGACAGCAATCTGCAAAATAGTGGAGATTTGAGTCCTATCATTGAAACCCTTTGGTCCACATGAAGTTCTGGATCAATAAGGAATTTGTTTTTCCTCTTAATCTAGGTCTTTAAGACCTTATGATTAGATTGGGTGAATAAGAGTTTATGGTGGTCCTGACTTGATTTGTTACATTGATAATATATTAATATCTCCATTACTATTTGTGATATGGCCTAAATGATCCTTCATTTGACTTCTTTTCGGATGTATGAGGCCCGCCTTGATATATAGCAAGCCCATTGTTGAGGCCTACCTATGATAAAGCATTGTAGCATAATGGCTCAGCCTTGATATTAGAGGCCAATGGATGCACTATACCGACCCATGATAATGCAATGGGCCATGGCTATATAACTGTCCAATGGCATGGATATGCCATTGTAGAGTAATGATGTATGCAAGCTCATGCCTTGAAGGATAAATGTTTGAAGTCCACATGTAAGATAATGTTGGTGGTAAATATCCGCATTATGACTCTCCTATGCTCGATTGAAATAGGCCCTATCCTGTTGTGAAGCACTAGTCAGCCTATACCTCGTTGGAAGAATAGTTCATCACCATTTAACATGCTTAGTAAAACTCCATGATTCATGCTCATATGCAACATATATATACTTGATATGAGGAGTGACTGATCATAGCACATGCCATTGGGCAGATTATTTATGGGACTCACTGATAGGAGTTACCCACATGAGAGCGCGGTATGCAAAGGATTACTGCATGACTGGACGGTGTGACTCATGCATCTCGCATATGTGTGACATAATCATTGTATGTCCTAGCGACATCAGAGTCATGGCCTCCATAGGCATGTCGTGGATGGCTAGATGGGACACCGAAAATGTTTGGTTCGAGCATCTGGGCACTTTAGATATCTGTGGGTGAAAGTATCTAAACCTCCGAGGTCAGAAAATGCCTCAATGTCTAGACCGAGTGGATTCATGATCGCCCGAGTGCCGCATACTAGTAGGTCGTGTCTCCCACTGTGTCGTGGTCGGTTGGGAGGGGGTGTGGCCTTATCCGCCCGAGTGAGGGGGCTGTAAGCTAGGCTGAGTATGACTAGCTTGTAAATGGGTCCGCTATCGACGAGCTGGGTAGGTATTGACAGACTGTTGGCTAGGCGGATAGTGAAGTCTTTTCCACTTGCTGGTTTTGTGGCTAAGGGGGCGACAACTATTGTGGAGTGTATTAGACCTTGATAATGATCCCAAAGAGGAACTGTACTGATATGTGGACTTATTGAGTAAGAATTGCATACTCATTCATTCATTCACCATCCACTCGGGCTGGTGGTGCGTAACTATTTGTTACAAGTACCTTTGCATGGCCAGGATTTCGGTTAGACGCACGACTAACCTGAGATTAGGAGTTTACTACATTGAGTCTGACTATTCAAATTTAGGTATGGGACTGGTTTGGATAGAAGTCCCTTGTGATGGACCTCATAGCCTGCAATACTACGTACTATCATCTTGACCTCACACTCCAGCTTGGTCATTTCATTTATATTACATATTGCATTACATCTGCAGGCATATGACATTTTGGGTTGTTATGTTTCTGCACTTATATGGCCTAGATAAACTTAGCAGGATTTACATATTGCATCGCATCATTAAGCATCTGATATTTAGTTATCTATGATTCCGCATTTGTATAGCCAATCCACATTGCATAATCTGATATCGTATGATTCATGATCTTGTCAGTATTTTCGCTTACTCTGATATCGTATGATTCATGATCTTGTCTGTATTTTCGATATTGTATAATTATGGCATTATATTGGATATTTAGCACATTCATCGCACACACTTACACCACCCTCTAAGCTTTCTATAAGCTTATGCATGATAGATGCGTGCAAGTGGCGTTAGGTTGTAGCAGCGTTGAGCTTGGAGCGCGTGCAGTGGTCTTCTAGAGCTTTGATTTTTTACATATGTATTTCTCTTTCAGCATTGTATTCAAATGTTTATATTAGTGAATATGTGATGATATTTGCCTTTTTTATTTAGGTATGCTTGTGGTTATGCTTCTTACGAGATAACCGTACGTTGAAAAATCCTCCTTATAGGATTCCAAGATCGGAATCTGGCGCATGTGCATTGGGAGCCAAGAATGGGGTACTACGGAGGTTGTCGGCACCGGATTCAGCGATCGAGAGTTTTGGTGAGCCTGGTTTTTAAGTTTGGGGTGTGACAATATTTTTGACAGGAAAAACCAAGTGCTTCGATCTAGAGTTATACCTTTAGTAAAAGTTTAGTGGAGTCACCATGCCAAGGAAGAGGCTTCTTGGGAACAAGAGGCCGAGATCAAAGAGATATACCCTCATCTGTTTGTATTATAGGTATGTAAATTTTGAAGACAAAATTTCTTTTAAGGAGGATAGAATGTAATAATCCGAATTAATCTTGACCATCCAATTTTAACAGTTGATCAGTGTATCAAACTAATCCAATATGACTGTTGATCTACATGATCAACCTATTTAATCCCGACCATTGATCTAAATATATTCGCATCCAATTATCCATTGAAAAATAAATCTAACCATGCATCTAACCATTCATTCAACGATACAAACATCTAACTGCTCATATACTAAAATCGTTAAAACACTTGGTCATCCATGTAAATTGACAGATCATCTTACTGGTCATATGGCCACCTACAATCATACCCATCTGTCTAACCATATATCCAATGTGTGCATGTTGCCACTTTTCAAAATTGTCATTAATCACCATTTCATCTAACCCATCGTCACATCCTACTCACCCATCTCACCTTCAATCCATACGTACATTTGGTGGTCCAGCTATCGATCAAACACTAGCCCATCTGACCATACGTTTATCCGTCCATTCATCTAGACCATCTGACCAGATGCCCATGCATGCATCACAAATCACACGTTATGCACACCCATTGCATGATGACGTACCTCATGCCCTCATGTACCTATGCACCTCGATATGCACACACGTGGCACATAGATGCAGCACATACATGGCACACATGCAATTCATGGCCATGCATGTACACATTTTCATTGACGAGTGCACCTTAACAAATAAAAAAAATAAAAAATAAAAAAGGGAAGAAGAAGAAAGAGAAGATAGATAAAAGAAAATGGAAACGGAAACGGAAGCAACGTACGTTGCTCCTTCATTTACTTCACCAATGTAATAATTAATGAAATAAAATACTCTAAATAGGAGTTGTGTTGAGAAGGCATGGAGGAGTGTAGGAGTGGGACGTAAGGAGAATAATATATGCTGTTGTTGTGATGTGAGGGCAAGGAGGGATGTGACATGAGGACAGGGAGAGGGAGAGAGTTTTCTTATGTTTACTCTTTACGTGAGAGAGAGCTAGAGAAAGAGAGTTTGAGAGAGAAAAATGAAGAAAAATAAAAAAAGAGGAAAGAGAAAAACGAAGAGAGAAAAGAGGGAGTTTTTATTTTTAATTTTAAAGTGAGTTTTCTCTCACTTGAATTTTACTCATTTATTTATTTGTTATTTATTTCTTAGAATTAAATTCATTTGATTGCCTTTAGAATTTCTTATAGTTTATATGAATGATTCATCTTATTATTATTTATCTGTTTGATTTTTTTTTTTTTTTGTGGTTATTTGCTGAATTTTTAATTATGTAGTTTGGATTTTTGTTATTTATTTAGTAGTCTTTATTTTAAGTAGCATGCTTTAATTCAACGTTAAATTTGAATTATTAATTGTTAACTATGCATTGATAATTCTTTTATTATTGTTTTAAGATAACTAAAAAAAACAATATTTAGATTTGTTCATTGCAGAAATTTTGAATTCATATAGAATTTTTTTTCAAACTCTTCCATCTGATGAACTATGTTGCATTTTAATTATTTTACAAGGGATTTTGATGATGTATGAATAGTTTACAGTGATTAACATTTTAAAAAAATTATGTACACTACATATCATAGATTCAATCGAGGAATAACAATCATGATAGATTATTTATTTATTTTTTATTTTTTATTTGATCCATGAAATTATTAAAATCATGCATCATCGGAATAGATTTTGAAACACCAGAAAATAGGTGGGCCGATCAAGTCCTTTGGGTTAAAAATCCCTAAAACGTAAATAGGTAAGGCAATCATGACCCTTGGGTTAAAAAGTTCCAAAAACCCAACTGGTACCTATTGAAACCTCTACCGTACTCTTTGGGTGGGTGAGCATGTTAGGATTGCAAAAGGCTCCTGCTGTAAAGTTCAGTATGATAGTAGTCTTACCAGCTAATGTACAAATAAGTCCCTCACCAAATGCCCTTTGGATGGGTGAGCATTTCATGCAAGATGTTCACATTGCCAGGCTAGGTGTTGTATTTGCATGGGTGTTGGCCAACCGGTACAAACTGGCCCTAGTATTAAAAAGAATAAATTACACTTGTTATTAATGATTATAATATATGTTGATTTCATTCATTTATTTTTTAAAATTTACATTAAAAATTCTTATTTATTAATATCTCCATATGTTGTTTTACTTAAAAAGGTATTGTAACATTTAGTACATTTTATTCAGATTATATGAAATTATTTTTTAAACCTGTGTTAAGATTACTCACTAGGCTTCGCAGCGTACCGTGTTGGGATTTTAAAATTTCAAGATCAGGATCTCGTTTAAACGCTTAAAGAGATTTTCTTTTATTTATTTTTATTCCTTTAACATTTTCTAAATAAGTTGTAATGAACATTAAGTATGGCTATGACATATATTTGGTGATAATTTTGAATAGTTAGAATATGGATATTTTATTATTCTATAAATAAATGTTTGATTATTAAAATTTTGGATGTTTATATTTTATGAATGAAAATTATTTTGTCAATATGTGTGAAATATGAAATGTAAACATACAGAATATAAGTCATGCCTTCGGGTACGGAATCAGGGTCAAATATACTTAAGTGCCAGATTTCAAGGCATGACATGTTGTAACCGCTCTTACTACTTGGCTTTTATATGCTTCTCATGTCCGACTTCCTTCACTCATCTTTGCACCATTTGTCATGTGACCATTTGAGTTTGATCGCCTTTTTTTACGCTATCCGTTACGCGATCATTCGAACTCGACCACTCTACTTTCGAATGCTTTAGTGCTATATGGCACTGACTGAAAATCGTGGCTACAGTTCCTAAGACACCTCCATACATATCTTCAGGCCAATCTCTGAGTGAACCATGGATGCCCAGACGGAACACACATAACATGCTTTGCTTGGTCTCAACAGGGTACGACCTAAATGGGTACAAATAGGTACCTCTTATCCTTTTAAGAGTTGTAAGTGTTATATTGTATAAAGGACACCTTTGTTTGTCAAATTTCGTTTAGACAAAATAGCTTATGAAATGGTCCATCTAATGTGGATCAAGATGAATAGTTCAAGTCCTTACTTCAAGTCAAGCAAGTTCAACATCTACAATGATTCAAGACTTTACCGAAGTTTAAGTGATGAAGTAGATCAAGAAGGAAAGTTCAAGCTTTACTAAGTTCAAGTTCAACTACACTTCTAGTAGAAGATCAAGCTCTATCTTCAGCTACACGTTATATTAAAGAATCATGCAAAAGAACGAGTTTCGAACTTCAATGTTCAGTCTTTTCAGGTATAACAGACCCTATAAAGACCTTAGACTTTGGTGCTTTCAAATGACAAACTTATATGAATTTTTATACTTATGGTAGGCTTAAGTTCGACTAGTCTAGGCTTAGATTCGACTAGTCTAAACTGTGGCTCGACCAATCTAAGAAAATCTTCAACTAATCCAAGTTTAAATTTCAAAAAATGGATTTTTCTTTTACTTCCTTGATTAGTCGAGCAGACTACTCGACCAGTTGAAGAGAGACCTTCAACCATTCGAGGGTTGCTCGACTCGAAGTCCAGCAACTAAAATTTGGCACCCTCGACCAATCAAATACTACCAAAAAATGGGGCAAAGCCAACGGTCGTGTGAATGTTTTCGCTACGGTTTTTAGCCATCGGAATGGCTAAAATCCGTAGCTGAACCTTAACCGTAGCTAAAACTTTGAATTTTAAGGGTGGACGTTCAATCACTACCTGTTTTCCCGTGGTGTGCTCCAACTGAGATTTAGGTCTGCCTCATTTTTGGGATCAGATCCTAATATGACTTTTAGAAATTGATGGACGGCATGGATAAAATACATACATCATGGTGGGGCCCACAGAGCACCGACCACTAGCCACCTGACTAGTAGCAACGTCAATGGCTAACACGTATCCAGCATCTGACCCTATATCCCCTCTCCTCGCCCACCAGACGCCCTCTCCCTCTCCCTCTCCTGATTTCTCTCCTCCGAAATTGGCCTTGAGTGACCACCGTGCATGGGAAGGAAATTCCCACCAGCGGTGGAAAGACCCATCACAGCCCCTGCATATTGCCTAAATCGCAACCCGTTTCCTACCCACTGCAACTCCCAACCGCCAGTCTAAACCCATCACCGAACCCTCTAGCCAAATTGCAACCCTACCGTTCATCGTCCCCGTTGTTGGTCTCAACCATTACTGCAAACTCGGACTCAAAGCACCTGCAAATCGCCCCTACCGTGGCCGATACTAGAAGCTGAAACCTCTGCCGTGCACAATCCCCCGGCCAATCGCACCCAAACCCCCTGCCAATTGCGCCCAAACCCCCTTCCATTCATGGCCAAACCCCCTGTCAATCTCCCTGCCATTCACGCCCAAACCCCCATTGCCGCACCTGAAGTATCTGTCGCACTTGCTCGATCTCGATCCGATGAC
The DNA here is from genome assembly GCA_037074715.1 of Magnolia kwangsiensis. Classification (NCBI taxonomy): domain Eukaryota; kingdom Viridiplantae; phylum Streptophyta; class Magnoliopsida; order Magnoliales; family Magnoliaceae; genus Magnolia; species Magnolia kwangsiensis. The sequence continues at coordinate 187,383,887 of CM073571.1, read as the reverse complement.
CCACTATCGCTGCCACTGCCGCCCAGATTTCATTCCACCCCTGCCTTAGCTGCTACCATTCCGATCTGTTGTGCTACCACCACTGCCACTCGACCCCATCTTCTCCCCTGTTAGGGTTGACACCGCTGCCCTCATTGTCGATTAAGTGTTTCTGCAAACTTTGGAGAGGAGTTGCCAATCACAGTCCAGTTCAGATCATTGGTCATTCACTTCAGATCTCTGGCCATCCAGTGCAGATTGAAGCTCACTTCAGATCGTTGGTCATCCAGTGCAGATTGCAGCTCACTTCAGATGCAGATTACAACAGATTTCTATAGCAAGTTACAGCAGATTTCTATGGCAGGTTACAACAGATTTCCATAGTTGATTGTAGCTTAATTGCATAGATAATTGCAGATCATTTCAATGGCCGATCACAGCTCATTTCAGTGGCTGATTGTGGTTCATATTCAATAGTTGATTGTAGTTCATTTTTATAACCGATCATAGTTCATTTCAGAGCAGATCATAGTCGTTTGAATTAACTGATTTTTGGCTATTCTATTAGCTTTATTGTTGGCCATTCTATTAGCTTTAATGCTGGCCATTTGATTGTTGATTACTATCCATTAACACCTGCTATCCACGGCTATGTCGTTGGACATTTTTAATAGCTAATTTTTGTACAAATGTTGCAGCTGTACATTTGTTGTTGTCCCTATTGATGTCCTTGTAGTTGTCCAAAAGATGTCCAGATTGCTATACTATCATAGTTGCTACCATACTAACTATAGCTGCTGCTATATTATCATATGAGTTGTATGGGTCATGGAAGTCTCAAATCAAGCTCCATGCTCCATTGAATATGAATTTAATATAATTATTGTGTTCAATCCAAATGGTAAAATCTTGATGAATGTGGTTTATGATCTTTTAGGTTGTTTACTCCCCTCTGATTATAAGTGGTTGTAACTATTGTATGCTCTACAAGACTTTTTTTTTTTTTTTTGTCTTTGTAGGAGATATTGTTGAGGTCATGGTTTGGTTTGTTTTTCTTTTCAGATTGGTTTAGATGGAATTCGTATGCTTGTCCCCAATACTAACCGGACACTAGGAATATATCCACTTGAAATAGTGACAAAATGGGAAGTAAGTTGCTCTGTTTTCTAAGAACTTTTTATTGGCGATTCACATATTTCCTTGATTGTTATTATTTCATAAATGTATTTTTGGCTTCCGTTTTCTTCTTATTCAGGTAAATGAGCCATCTACCTATACTTTTTGGGCTAAAAGCCCTGTCTACATTGAACCAAGGCGCATAATGTTGCAATGAAACAACTATACAGATACCACAAACACCATTCTTGACACTGTTACAGTGGCAACTATTCAAGTCAGGTCCTCTAATTCATTGCACTTCTTACACCTTTACATTTGTGGAAATAAAGTATTTTTTTTTTTTTTTTTTTGGCGGGAGCTGCTTTTAGTCATTGCAAGAGGTTCGCTTTCGACTTCGGCCACAGTAGCAAGATGAGATATGGGGGAGGTTCCAGTTAGAATTTTATGTCATTTATTTGGTTTTTTGTCTAGAATTACTTATCTGTAATAGATGGCCCTAATTTAGATGGTAGTTGCTAGACATTGTATGTGTGGTATGCATATATGTTAATTGAGAGTTGCTTAAAAATCACATTGATTGGATGGTTCTCACCGTTTGGTTGGTTGGTGTTGAATGGGCAGTAGAGACAAAAACCAATCCTGTGTGCCCATCATCACACCAAACGTTGTTCCTATTGGCCTATCCATGGTAAAAGAGGAAGGTAGATGTTTGGTAGGCCATAAATTTTTTACCGATTTACCATTTAAAAGCTTTTACATATTGATGGAGAAAGCTATGTCCATGGCCTAGATGGGTTTTGATATTTGAATTCAGTCTTGGGGAAGGGAGAGAGGAGGGCAAACAAATATGGGGGAAAAAAAAAGAAAAAGAAGGAGAAGTATATGTTATTATGTTTAAGAAAAATAAGAAAATGATAGTGCTCCATGATAACATCAACTTTAACCAAGTTAGGTGCCCAGTTGAGAACTGATATAACTAGTCATCGACTTACCTACAACCCTTTTCTACAAGCATTTTCGCCTTGTAAATATCCCACAATTTTCAAGGAAAAAAGTGGAAACAAGAACGCATAAAAAATAGGCTGTATTGCACAATGATCAGTTCTTGCTCAAGTTCTTTCAAATGAGTATTGTAGGTTAAAAGTGATGAATGACTTAATGTTAACATGTCAGGGACATGCTTACTACATACATTGCATTCATCTTTTGTTTTGTTTCATGTGCTTCCCATATTTAGTTTATTTCTTTAAACAACCTCCATTGGATAAACAATTTTCTGACCCTCAGTATTATTTAGGAGTTTTTGAGGTGTGGTTCAAAGATCATTGTAATCCATACAAAGATGAAGTAAGTCATAAATTTTTTCCTTAGCTTATCAATGGATGAAGACGGTTAAATCCATACAAAGATAAGCTAAGGAGTTATTCCTTAGCTTATCAATGGATGAAGACAGTCAAATCTCACTTTTCCTCTTAAAATCCACAGGTCCTACCCAATGCTCATGAAGAGCTTATTTGTGAACTTGCTTGGCGGTGAGTATTCCTACTGTGTTATGATTTGAAATTGTCAATTAAGTGCTTATTTATAACTAGAAAGCGTGAACATGGGAAACATTCAGTCATGGTAAACATGGATCCATAATCTTGGCAATTCTATAGGTACGAGTTCTACTAAACCTAAATGCACCTATATTTTGCCACATGCCAGCCTGGCATTTGTTTTAGATGTTTGAGCAGTGTATTGTGGGCTCGCACTGTGCAGATGACCTGGACCAAAACTTCGGCTTGTCACTCATCAGGTGGGCCATGGGCCAAATGTTTGATTGAATGTTTACCATTAAAACCATAAGCTTTACTACTACAAATTAATCTGGATCCTTGTTTTGGTAAGTTTGGAATCATAGCATTTTTCTGTGATTTCAAATTATTGCTTTTCTAGGATTTGGAATGCATTGGAATCCAAATCCTCCACTATTGTTTTGCTGCCAAAAGCAAAAATGTGGGTTTTGGAATGCACTCAAATGCGCTCATATCTAGGCTGCCAATACTGACTGGTGCATGTCAGCCTCTGTAAACGCATTAAACGATTTTCATGGTAGAATAGAAGAAAGAATGGCTTACCTATATTAAAATTGCTGAAATTGATGAAACACCACATAGGTTTCTAGATAGCCTCTGTCTGCAATTTTTCCTTAGATCTCAAATGAATATTTAAATATATCTTCTTTATTATGTAATCCATAGTTTTCTTGTATTTGTGGTCCAGCCTTGCAGCAAGTCATGCTCTGTGTGCAAGGCTTATGCCTCAATGAACTCTACACATCAGGGCATTCTGAAACATATGGTGCATCACGAGGCTGCTTTTTATATTTTATTTTTTATTGGTAAATGTGAAGTTAAAGCTCCAATGAATGTTTTATGATATCTAAATGGTTTACCGTTGTGTTGGAGTTTTAGCCCATTATAACTAGTGTAGGGATTTTAATCTTGGTTCCTAATTTGTTAGGATAAGGCTTAGATGATGATGAGTTGTTTGTCCTTCTTTATTCAGATACTCTTCTGTGTTGGCTTTACACAATCGATGTGATTTGACTATCAAATGGTCATTTGATGTGATCACTAAATTGCGACATTTTTGGTAGCAGAATTGGTGATTGTTGACAAATTTGGACTCTAGATCATCTTTCCGTGGCTCTGAAGGTGGCGAGACAAGAAGAGTTTAGCCTAATTAATGCATATACTCAGTGGGTAGATTAACTCATGCATGTGGTTGCTGATTTCATTAATCAAGTGAGAGTACTCCAATGTGGTGGGATTTGGAGACCATAGAGAGTAAAGACACATATGGGAAGGTGTGTATTCCTCACCACCAATGGGTGGCCTTCCTAGTGAAGACACCAATGGTTGTATTATTCAATTGTTGGAATGCAATAGAGAGACTAGAATTAATGTAGAAATTATGGAATTATATGGTCGTTCGCATTTAGACAACTTTATGGATTGGCTAAGTTGGAGAAATGGCTTGAATACGTGTAAAATCATCAACAATTGAAGGGTTTAAGTGGTAACTATTGTTATTACACATTAGCATTAGGGGATGATCTTCAAGCTAAATGAATCTGTCAAGGTAAGGGGAATATAATTTCTGGAAAAAAGATGATGAAATTAGAAGGGTGTTCTTATACGTGATTTATTCCCATGACCTTTGTCAAAGATGCTGTAATTTTTGTCGAGGAAATAAATTGTTGAATGAATGTTTGGATGAATTCCATACATTGACATCATGAACGAGGTTTTGAGTATGAAGACCATAAAATTTTAATTTTCATAATAACAAATTTCAATTTTCATAATAACAAATTTCAATTTTCATTATATCACAATGGTCATAATTAGGGTATATGGATAACGTGTTTAAAATGTCTGACGCATACACACTTGCATTAAAAGCAGAGGAAATTAAGTGGGGACTTGGGAGATGATTTTATGTCAGCTGACCATCATCAACAAGGTGCAACAAGTTAACTTCCCTCCCAAAGCAACCACACAGCCTTCCATAGGTTGAGGACGGTAACCCAATGTCCAATAATGAAAGTCAATTTGCAACAACAGAACTGTTTTGTTTTTATGTAATTTAAATTCCGTTTCTTACAAAATTGATTGAAAAAAAAAAGTTTTGTTTTTCGATCTTCTCTCTCCTCTTCATTGGCTCATCAGATTTGAATTTTACTTGAATAAATTTGGAAATAGAATTGTTTCATAGTGATCTTAATTTGATTTCTTTTTCTTTCATGCAGGGAATCAGCTATGCAAAGCTAGCAAATCTTCCTCCAATTATCGGGCTGTGAGTCATGACTGGAACTTTCTTTTATTTCTTTTGAACTTGATTTCTGTAGAAGATCTAATGTCTTTTTTCTTTTTCTTTTTTTCTGAATTGGAAGTGTAGATTCAATTTTTGTCCGACCATTGGTATATTCTATTCTTGGGAGCTCAAGAGATCTCGCAGTAGGCCCCGTTTCAATTGCGTCTTTGGTCATGGGATCTATGCTCAGAGAGATGGCTTCTCCTGTCACTGTTGTCTAATTCAGGTTTCTGTAGATTGGGTTTGAATTTTCTCTCTATACATTTCATAATGTAATAACCTTTGTTACCGTTATGTACGCACAAGTTTCAATGAAAGAAGAAACACTACTAGTATGGCTTCAGTTGATGGTTCTTTCATTGATTTTTTTAAGCTTACCTAGTTTTATTCTTGGTTTTTTTTTTCTCATTTGATGGAAAATGTTCTGAAAGTGCCGCCTTGAGGGGCTTTTTAATATGGAATTTTGAGGATTCTAGAGAGAGAAAAATTGGGTATTTCATGGATTAAAATGTACTAAAAATATATTATTGGAATGATTATAAACTTTCCCAAGTATTGTTAATACTTTTTTTAATTGCTCCTAATTTTAAGAACAGTTTAACATTGTTCCTATTTTTGTTTGGGTTTTTGACTCATACTCCAGGTCCAAGTTTTAAAGATTTTGGTTTATGTTATTTTAAAAAAATAAAAAATAAAAATGAAAGGTATTGTTTTATCCTTCTGAGTATTAATTTATGTATATCACTGTTAGTTTATTGAGCATTTGATTCTCATCAATGGATGTTAATTACTTCTCTTTGCATTATTGTTTCCTTTTTTTTTTCTTCTTTTTTCTTCTTTTTTACATTTGATCATTCACTGTTATGCATCTTAACCAAACTAAAAAAGCATTCGCTGCTTTCTTATAAATAATTACAGGCGATTCTATCGAGGGATTGGGTTTCCTTGATTTTAGTTTTTTAATCAACGCCGACGGCTATTTACCGTCGGCGTTGGTCAGACGGGCCGTCGGCATACAAAAACCCTCACGCTGACGGCTATAACCGTCGAGAACAGCCGTCGGTAACTCCGACGGCTATAACCGTCGGCGAGCAACGCCCACACCCCTTTCCCGACGGCCCTTCCGACGGCTAAAAGCCGTCGAGAAAAGATATCGCCGACGTTTTTTAGCCGTCGGCGTTTCCCTTTTTTGGAACCGTGCTTGACCAATCGAACAGGGCCTCAATCAGTTGAGCAGGCCCTTCGAGCAGTTGAATAACTGTTTTATCCGATCGTACTCAAAATTCAAAAATTTATTAGATCTTAGACGAGTCGAAGCAACAACTTTTCAACCTATAGAAAGGTTTTCTCTCAATCCGAAATTATCAATCAAAGATAATAAAGGCCTATATCAAGAGAGAGAGAAGTTTCCATTATCCTAAACTATTGCATGATATTTTTGATATTTCTTTAATAACTTTTTATTTTAATTCCTTGATCTCATTTTTATGAATTTTATTCTTTAAAGAGAGTAGATACTCTTCTTTGAGATCTTGAGGAATTCAAATAAGTAGCCTTTGGTTTGAATCGATTTAAAATCAATCTAGAACCTACAACTCTTGTTTATGTGAATAAACATTGAACATTCTACTACAAGAAAAGCGGTTTTATAGGCTACATCAAGAGATAACGTCTTCAAGGTGAAGATAAGTATATTCCTATCTTTTGTATTTTCGTTTCTTTGAGATAGCCAGAAAATCTCAATTGTTAATTTGTCTGAGATGACCAGAAAATCTCAGCGTGGGATTTTGTTTGTGATAACCCTTTAAAATCACAACTGTATCAGGTTTTAAGATGAACCTGTGAAAACCTTGTTTTTAGTGAAAGCCAATATTATGTGGATTGTGATTATTTAGGGTGGACAGGTGTGGATATTTTAGAACAATTGTTGTATACACCGAGCCACTATAACTCTTGGTGTTTATGGTGAATGTTTACTTTTTGCATATGTGGAGAATGGTTGTAATTTTATTTATACAAATGTGGTGAATGCCTTTAATAGATAGCTCTATTATTTCTTGCTTAGTTTGAAATCTTAATCCTTACTATTGTTCGTGAAATAAGGTTGTCCTGCCTTGCCAAGAAAGGTCAGGGGTCTTTTGGTTCTTTTGGTCGTCCCTTTTTTTCATGTTTGTGTGGTCTTTTGGTTCTTGATATGGCGGGCCTGAGTTACTTGAGAACCTGAGGTCAGCGTCGACCGACCCCTTATTTTCTTTCGATGGTTTTACGGTCCTTTTGCCTGGCTGACCCTGGTCATCCCTTTTCTTCATGTTTGTGTGGGTGTGTCAGTCAATTAGGCGTGGTATAGAATAGGCCTGGTTCCTTTCCTTTTTGTTGGAGCCAGCCTGAAGGGCTGTACATCTGTTTTCTTTCTTCTAATAAAATCGGTGGCGTGATCCCATCTTTTTTTTTTTTTTTTTTTAAAGGTTGTTGTCATACCCTAAACTCAAAAATCAGGCTCACAGGAATCCCGATCGGCGAATCTGGTGCTGACAACCTCCGTAGTACCCCATTCTCAACTTTCAACGGCCATACGTTAGATTCTGATCCTGGGATCCTATAAGGAGAATTTTTTAACGTACATTTATCTTGTAAGAAGCATAACCACAAGTTTACCCAAATCACAAAGGCAATATCATCATTACATATCCACTAATATAATCATTTAAATATAATGCTGAAAGGGAAATACATATATCGAAAATCAAAGCTCCAAAGGTCCGCTGTATGCTCTAAGCTCGACGTTGCTGCAACCTAATGCCACCTGCATGCATCTATTATATATAAGCTTATAAAAAGCTTAGTGGGTGGTGAGAGTGTGTGCACAGGGTAAGTGTCAAGCACACAAATACAATGTCATAATCATACAATGTCGGAAATACTGACAATCAATAAATCATACAATATCGGGATAAATGAAAATACTGACAAGATCATAAATTATCAGAGTAAGCAGAAATACTAATAAGATCATAAATTATCAGAGTAAGCAGGAATACTAACAAGATCATGAATCATACGATATTAGAGTAAGCGAAATATACTGGCAAGATCATAAGTGTCATCAGTTGTACCAAGGCTACGCAATGCAAGGCATGAATGCTAATAACCATATCAGTGTACAAACATGGCAACCCAAAATGTTAAATATTACAGATGTAATGCAATATGTAGTGTGAATGAAATGACCAAGCTAGAGTGAAGTCGGGATGATAGTATGTAGTATCGCAAGCTACGGGGTTCATCACAAGCGACTTCTATCCAAACCAGTCCCAAACCTAAATTTGGATAGTCAAACTCAATGTGGTAAATTCCTGATCTCAGGTTAGTCGCGCGCCCAACTAAAATCTTAGTCATGCGAAGGTACACATAACAAATAGTTACGCACCACCAACCTGAGTGGATAGTGAATGAATGAATAAATGAGTATACAACTCCTGCTCCACAAATTAGTACTGTACATCTTTGGGATCATCACTGGGGTCTAGTACACTTCAAGCTGGCTACCGCCTTAGCCGGCCACATAGCCCAGCGAGTGGAAAAGACCTCACTACCTGCCTGCCAGTAGTATACCAACGCCTACCCAGTTCGCCGATAGCGGACCTATTTGGGAGCTAGTCAAACTCAACGTAGCTTACAGCCCCCTCACTCGAGTGGATAAGGCCACACCTCCTCCCAACTGACCATGACATAGTGGGAGATGCGGCCTACTGGTATTTGGCACTTGGACGCTCATGTATCCACTCGGTCTAAACATTGAAGCGTCTTGTCACGCCCCAAACTCGAAAACTGGGCTCACAAAATTCTTGATCACCGAATCTGGCACCGACAGCCTCCGTAGAACCCCATTCTCGGATCACAGCGTCCATTCACCAGATTCCGATCTTGGGATGCTATGAGGAGGATTTTCAACGTCAGTTTGATTCGTAATAAGCATAACTAAAGGCATAACCCATAAACAAATACCAAAAACTTCATTATATTTCACTATGATAAAAAACTTTACAAGTACAATGAGCATAAGTGGAAATACAATGATGATGAACAAAATCTCCAAAGTGATCAGCAAAGTGCTCCTGCCTCAGCGCTGCTGGGCCCCAACGTCACCTGCAAGCAATGATCGTGCATAAGCTATAGAAAGCTTAGAGGGTGGTGAAAGTGTGTGCGCAAGGTAGTAATATGATCATGCAATATCAGAGTAATGCGCAATATGCTGATGGATCCATGAATACTGTTAGCCGTACCGAGGCTATGCGATGCAAAGTATGAATGATGTCGGCCATACCAGGGCTATGCGATGCAAGATGTAAGTCAAGCATACAATCCTCATCTAAGTCCACATATCAATACAGCTCAAATCTGGAATATCACTGGGGTCTAGTACACTCTAAACCAGATCGCCGCCTCATCGCGTGCAATAAGGTAAGTGAAAGAGACCTCACTATTCGTCTGCCAATATCTAGCTCGACTCGTCGATAGTGGACCCATTCCTCGAGCTGGTCAGAATCAGCCTAGCTTTGTCCCCTACTCTCGGGCGGGTAAGGCCGCACCCCCTTCCAACTGACCACGACACAGTGGAAAGTGCAACCGTATGGTAATCGGCACTCGACGCTCTTGTACCCACTCGGTCTAAACGTTGGAGCAACCTCTTGGTACTATAAGGGTTTAGGGACTTTTATCCAGGGATATCTATAGTACCCCATGTAAAATAAGATTTTCGGTATCCAATCCTGTCACCACGATACACCTATGGAGGCTTCGACCCTGATGTCACTAGGGCGTATAGTAACCATATCACACAATGCGAAATGCATGAATCACGTTATCCAGTCATGCAGCAAATACTGCGCGTATCGTGCGCTCATGTAGGGCAACACCGCCTAACCGGGAGCCCATAAATAACCTGGCGGAAGGCATATGCTATGATCAGTCACCTCTCATATCAAGCATACATATGATGCGTATGATCATGAGTCATGGAACTATACAAAGCATGTTATAAAGTAATGCACTATCCTTACAACGCAGGTGGGCCCAGATGACCTATACACAAGTACGGGCCTAACAATGAGCCTTAAGGAGAGTCGTAATGTGGACATCCAACCAACATTACACTCACAATGTGTACGTCAAACCAACATTGCTCCCAAGGTGTAGTTCGTAGTGAATATCCTTACATAAATCAGGTTGGGATCACACATTGCAATGGACCTTAGATACATCCCATTGGGCCTTAAATACATCAAATGGTCCATATCATATGGGCCTTTTATTCATCAAGTGGGCCACGTTCATGGGCCGCACCAATGGGCCTTACGTGCATTGCAATGGGTCATAACCCGTGGGCCTAAGATTTGCATCAAATGGGGCTAATCTTATAGGTCTTATATGTAACAAATGGGCCACACCAATTGGGCCCCATATTTACATCGAATGGGCCTCAACCCATAGGCCCTAGTACATCTTAATGGGTCTTAACCCATGGGTCCCTAAAACATCAAATGGCCTAATCCCATGGGCCTTAGAATACATCAAGTGGGGCTTAGAATACATCAAGTGGGGCTTAGAATACATCAAGTGGGCCTCGACCCATGGGCCTTACATAATGTTTATTTTCCATCCAAACTGGGGCCCAACATGATGTTTACTTCCATCCAAACTGGGGCCCAACATGATGTTTATTTCCATCCAAACTATTCATGGGGTCACATGGGCTTAGGGCCCAGTGTAATATTTATTTGCCACCCAACCAGGGGGAAACCACCGTAATGTTTATTTACCATTCAACCTATTTATAAGGTCACGGTGAGGGGGGTAGGTCCCACGGTCCAGTGTTGACGATGCAGATATAACACAAAAATCATGGTGGGCCCACCGTCCAGGGGTGGACGGCGCTGGTAGAACACATGAATCACAGTGGGTTCCACCGTCCACGGCTCTAGACAGTGTGAATATAACACTTGCATCATTGTGGGTCCCACGTGGGGCCCACCATAATATTTGTTTTCCATCCAATCCGTCCATACGGTCACAGATACTTGGACGAAGAGAAAAAAAATAAATTTCATATTAATCTTAAACTTCAGTGGCCCATAGCAGGGTTCCAATGGTAGACATTCAATCACACTGTTTCCTATGATGTGGGCCACGTGAACGTTGGATGAGGTCCATTTTTGGAGGGGGTCCACTGTATGAATGGTTTAGATGACAAATAATATCAAGGTGGGGCCCACGGCTGGAGGCCGTGGGTCCCTGTCGTCCGCCCGCCCGCCTGGCTGTCTGACACCAGCAGCGGCTTACTGCTTCCTTTCTCTCTCCCTTTTATTTTTGTTTTCCTGTGGTTTTCCACAGGTGGGGCCCATATTCAAGAAATTCGTCCCAGCCATGAGATACTACGGCTCCTAACAAGCGAAATGAGTCCAAAGTTTGGAATTTTTGGGTGCATAGAAACATCAGGAAATTTTTTTATGGTAACCATTGTAAGTGCTATGATTTCATATCCCTTTGGTTGTCAAATTTTGTGGTGCCAAAACCTATATCTATGTCTTGTACATCTTATGTTTTATGATTGAAGACTATTCATTGCAATCAAGTCCTCGCATTTCAAGATAAGATCTTAAATGAAGAAAGTTTTCAAGACATGGATGAAGAATTCAAGTATTGAAGTCTTCAAGTTTGTATGTTCAAGATTCGATCAAGTTCAAGTTTAGTAGAAGACTTTGTCAAGTCAAGATCAAGCTCAAGAAGGCCTACTACAAGATTTGTATATTCTCAAGCTTCTCTTAAGGGTCATCTGAGTGTATAGACTTTCAATGTCCATCTCACTTTTAAGGTTTGTTTGACCTTAGATTGACCTTAGGATGGGCTTTACAATAGGTCATTCTGGATACATAACTCATATATTTTATTATGCTTGTTTGGAGTGTTCTAAGACCAGTCCTAGGGACTTCAAGACCAGTCCTAGCTCTACTACGACCAGTCTTAAGTTTTTCAGGACCAGTCGTAGGTTGTTGGAGATTTTCGAATCTTTCTAGCTATCCTACAACCAGTCCTGGACATCCTACGACCAGTCCTAGGTTCCTAAGACCAGTTGTAGACGGAATTTTTTAGGCTATAAATAGAGCACGAACTTCAGAATTTTAGTACTTCAAATTAATTGTATTCAAGCATTCTTTAGGCTATACTCTGAGATAAGTTTGTGTTTATTTTAAGCTACTTTGTGCTTATTTAATATTCCTTTTGCTAGCTTATTTTTATGTGATTTTGATCTACATTCCAATCTTATTAGAAAAGAGGAATTTCTGATATTCCTTCTTCTTGGATTCAAAATCAAATAGAACTAGCCCTTTTGATTTAAAATCAATTAGACTTAGAACCATTCTTAAAGTGAGTATTGGACTTTGAACGTTGAATCGAACATCTACTCCAATTGGTTCTATCGGGCTTCTTCAAAAGGTGATTCAGGTATTTTACATTTTTGTAATTTACTTTCTCTGATTTTTGTTTGAGATTCGCCAGAAAAATCTCATTGTATTGGTTATCTGAGGAGAGCCAGAAAACTCAGATTGTGGGGTTTTTGGATTGTGTAAGCCCGAGATCAAAGACACAATTGTGAAGGTTTTAGGTGAACCTGTGAAACCTATTTTGATAGTGCATGCTAATATCCCCTGTGTGAGGATATTAGGAGTGGAGTAACAATCTGTGTGGCTGTTGGATAACAGTTGGTGTACACACAGGCGAACCACTATATATCGTTGTGTTGTGGATGTGTTTTTCTCTTTCATTCTTTTATTCATTCTGTTTTGTGGAGAGTGTTTGTGGATGAATGATGTAATCACTTCAAGCAAGGGTGGATGAATGTTGTAATAACTTAGGATTTATTTTCTGCAAGTTATTTTGATATTCTTGCTTATTATTCCTCATTGATTTGTGATACAAAGGACGTTCTAGAAATAAGGTTGTCCTACCTTAAACCTCTGGTTTTTGGTGTAAGGTTGTCCTTACAACTGATAAAGTATCAATCTCGTTATTTTAGGCTATTGTGATTGTTTTATATTCAGCATTGTACTTTATATCTTTTATTATTCCGTTGTTATAAGTTTTATTTGACATTGCCCTATTCACCCCCCCTCTAGGGCATATAGTTAGGCCCTTTCAAGTGGTATTAGAGCCTAATAGCTCGTGCTTATTGTTTATTTATTGGATTTATTTCCTGAGCTAACGATCTAAGCTATATTAAGATGTCAAATTTTGATAGCCTATCAGTTACTAGGCCACCACCTTTTAATGGCACAAACTATGCTTATGGATGAAAGTGTGTGGTTGGATACAGTGAATGAATGGAACCATCCTATCACTGAAGTAACTATTAGTGATGGTTCAAAATCAATGAAAGTAACGACTTATTCTCTTTGGACCACACTTCAGAAAAGTGAAAGTAGTGCCAATGCTAAAGCACTAAATGCAATTACTTGTGCATTATCACCAGATGAATTCAAAAGAATCATCTCTTGTGAAAATGCAAAACAAGCATGAGATGTATTAGAAATGACACACGAGGTTACATCTATTGTCAAGAAATCTAAAGTCCAACTCCTCACAACTAAATTTGAAGAAATTCATATGGAGGAGAATGAGATGTTTATGGACTTCTACACTAGATTGAATGACATTGTGAACTCTATGTGGGGTCTTGGTGATAGAATCCTAGAAAGTAAAGTGTGCGCAAAGATACTACGTTCACTTCCTGAATGATTCAATTCTAAAGTGACCGCGATTCAGGAATTTCGTGATACGGATACCATGAGGGTTGAGGAACTAGTTGGTTCACTTCAAACCTATGAGTTATCCTTTAAGGCTCCTAAAGGAAAATCAATTGCTCTCAAATCATCTAAAAATTCTTCACAAGAGATATGGCGCTTTTAGCAAAAAAGTTTTATAAAATTTTCAAAAACAAGAAAAAAGCTGATTTTCAAAAGTGAAATGATAAGAGACGATCTAAACCTAGAGCTCGAAAATTATTGAAAGATAGTCAATGTTACAATTGTCAAGAGTATGGGCACTTAGCTAACAAATGTCCTAAAAAGGACAAATCAAAAAGGAAAAGCATGATGGCTACTTGGGATGAATCGTCTGATTCTGAATCCTCTTCTAAATCAGAAGATTCTGAAACTGAGTCGGGCGATGATGTTAAAGCTCTTATGACTCTAGCCAAGATCACCCTTTCAGATAATGATGATATATCTAGTGAAGAAAATCTGAATAGTGATTGCGATAATGAAGATGATCTTCAAGATGCTTATAATGCCCTTTATAAAGAAAGTTGTAAAATTGCTGTCAAGCTTAAATTACAACAAGAAAAATTTTCTAAGCTTAAGGAAGATTATGAGTCTCTTGTTTTAGAAAAGTCTTATATTTCCGATTCTTTTGAAAAGACCAAATGTGATTTAGATTTCAAAACCTCCCAAATTGAAGATTTGAAATTCGAAAAAGAAAAACTCAAAAATGAGGTAGCTTCTCTTCTGAGTTTGAAAGACACATGGAGATATGCCCAAGGTGATCCAAAATTAGAAAAGTTATTGTCCGGATCAAGAAAATGTGGCGATCGATCTGGGTTGGGCTATGATAAGAATACTTCTCTTAAACAAAAGAACATTGCTCCTAAATTTGTAAAAGGAGAGTCTTCAACTTCAAAAGAAAAGAATGCTTATTAAGGATTTTTCAAAAATTCAAGGTCTTTTCAAAAACCTAAAGGTGCCCATGTCAACTTTAATTTTCAAAACTGAAATCCATTGGCTGAAAAAATAATTGATCTACTCAAGGAGCTATTAAAGTCTAACTCTATGGGTCACTCCTATAACAACAGATAGAAAAAGACCATCTATGCTCCTAAACCCAAAACAGTTTTTAAATGGGTTCCTAAAGTGGCCAGCTTGGTTGCCCACACTGCTTTCAAAGCTACAAGCCATTCAAAGTGGTACCTAGATAGTGGTTGCTCTAGGCATATGACAGGTGACAAAGCTTTATTCACCGATCTTAAAGATATGACTGACGGGTCAGTCACATTTGGTGATGGAAGAAATTGCAAGATTATTGGCCAAGGTACGGTTCAGCTTTATAACCTTCCCTTATTTAAGAATGTTTTATATGTTGAGGGCTTAAAACACAACCTATTAAGAATTTCTTAGATATGCGATAACAACCATAATGTGAAGTTTTCTAATCAAGGTTGTGAGATACTTGATAAAAGGGGTTCTATTATATTAACTGGTCGCAGAACTTCTGAAAACTGCTACATCGTTAGTGATGCAAGCTCATCTACTCAATCATGTTACATGGTCCATACCGATGAGACTGAATTATGGCCTAAACGCCTTGGACATGTACACTATCGGAACTTATTTAGATTGAGCAAAAGAGAACTAATTAGAGGTCTACCCAAATTACAAAAAGTAGACAAAATATGTGGTGAATGCCAGTTGGGCAAATAAATTAGGAGCACTCACAAGAAAGTGAACTCCAATACCACATCTAGACCACTCGAGCTTCTCCACATGGATCTTATTGGACCAACCAGATCGGAGAGTCGAGGAGGCAAAAAATACATCTTGGTTATCGTAGATGACTATACCAGATTCACTTGGGTATCGTTCTTAAAAGATAAAATTGAAACCCTGGATGAAGTGAAAAAGGTCATCAGACGAATCCAAAATGAGAAAGGTTCTCATGTTAATAAGATCCGAAGTGATCATGGATCTGAATTCAAAAAAAGTAGTTTTGAGAAATTTTTTAGCGATCAGGGAATATCACATGAATTCTCTGCACCCAAAACACCGCAACAAAATGGTATTGTTAAAAGAAAAAACAGAGTGCTTCAGGATATGGCTAATGTTATGTTGAATAGCATGAAGCTCTCTAGAAATCTTTGGGCTGAAGCAGTTAATACCGCATGTTATATCATTAATCGGGTTTATACCAATAAATTTGATAATAAGATTGCTTATGAATTATGGTTTGAAAAGAAACCTACTGTCAAATACTTTCAGGTTTTTGACAGCAAGTGTTACATTTTACGGGATCGTGAAAATTTGGGTAAGTTTGATACAAAAAGTGACGAAGGTATTTTTCTTGGTTATTCTTTGAACAGTCGAGCTTATAGGGTTCTAAATAAGAGAACTGGTGTGATTCAAGAGTCCATCAATGTGGTCATTGATGATCATTTGAATACACTAGCCCCAATTTCAGATGATGATGAAGCTCTTATTATTGACAATCAAGATATCTCATTAAGTCAAAAAGAATCTGAACCAAGGACTGTTAAAGATCATCTGACCAATCATTTACTTGGAAACCCTCTCACTGGAGTTCGTACTCGCAAATAACTTGATAACATATGTAATTATGTTTGTTTTACATCCCAAATAGAACCGGTCAACGTAAAAGAAGCACTTTCTGACGAAAATTGAATTGTTGCTATGCAGGATAAACTTAATCAATTTATTCGTAATGATGTCTAGTATCTTGTTCCTAGACCTGGAATAAAATGGATCTTTAAAAATAAGTCTGATGAGCTTGGAAATATTATACGAAATAAGGCTAGACTAGTTGTACAAGGGTACACTCAGATTGAAGGCATCGATTACGATGAAACCTTTGCTCCAGTTGCTTGCCTTGAGTCAATCAGACTTTTTATTTCCATCGCATGCTTTAGAAAATTTAAAATTTATCAGATGGATGTAAAGAGTGCTTTCTTGAATAGCGATTTATATGAAGAAGTGTATGTTGAACAACCTTCAGGGTTTGAAGACCCTAAGTTATCTGACCATGTATTTTGTCTTAAAAAGGCTCTCTATGGTCTAAAAAAAGCGCCCAGGGCATGGTATGAGAAATTGACTAAATTCTTACTTAGTCATAGCTTTCAAGTAGGAAGTGTCGATAAGACGCTCTTTGTTAAGAAGAATAACAATGATATTTTGATGGTTCAAATATATGTTGATGATATTATTTATGGATCAACTTGCTTTAACATGTCTATTAAGTTTGCAGAGTTAATGAAATCAAGGTTCGAAATGAGCATAGTTGGTGAACTATTTCCTAGGGTTGCAAGTAAAACAACAACCTGATGGAATTTTCATTTCCCAGACTAAATATGCTTCAAATTTGGTTAAAAGGTTTGGATTTGAGAATAGTAAGAACTTTGATACTCCTATGAGTACAACATTAAGACTCTCAAAAGACTCTATAGGTAAAGATATAGATCCTAAACTATATCACAGTATGATTGGTAGTTTGTTGTATTTTACTGCAAGTAGACCTGATATCGCATATAGTGTTGGAATTTGTGCGAGATATCAGTCTAATCCTAAGAAATCACATCTTACTGCTGTTAAACGGATTATTAGATATGTCGCAAGTTCTATAAATTTGGGTCTATGGTACCCTTTTGATACTAGTGTTCAATTAGCCAGGTACTCAAATGCTGATTGGGCTGGTAATATTGATGATAGAAAATCAACCAGTGGTGGTTGTTTTTACATTGGAAATTGCTTAGTTTCTTGGTTCAGCAAGAAGCAAAGCTCAATATTGTTCTCCACTACTGAGGCTAAGTATATTGCAGCTGGATATGCATGTACTCAACTAGTTTGGATGAAACGCATGCTTAGCGACTATGAAATTAATCAAGATTCAATGATCTTACATTGTGATAATTTCAGTGCTATAAACATTTCCAAAAATCCAATCCAACATTCACGTACTAAGCATATTGACATTAGGTATCATTACATACGTGAGTTGGTTGAAGAAAAAGTTATTTCTTTGGAATATATATCAACCGAAAATCAACTTACTGATATATTTACTAAATCGCTCGACAAAAGTAGGTTTAATAAACTGAAATTTGATCTTGGTATGTGCATTTTACATTGAATATTCTTGCTTGCATGTATCATAGTGTACTATATTTAGTATTATTTTTGTTTAGATTTCAATTTTTTTATTAAAAAATGTATTTTTGGTCGATACTCGACCGCTCCTGGCTGTACACGACCAGTCGTGGTTCGACCAGTCGTGAACCACACTCGACCGGTCGTGGATCTCGTGAATGTGATATATTTGGAAAAAATCCTCTTCTTCCTCATTTCCATACCGACCTAGCTACGACGAGTCGTGGCTCGACCAGTCATAAGATTTCCTATTTTTCTTCGAGGTAAGTCCTATTTTATCATTTTTCTTGAAGATTCTTGCTCTTGATTTGTTCATAGTATAGCTAGACTTCATCTCTTGTTGGGTTTTTCAAGGGTTTCCTCTCAATTTGTTGATCTAGAGAAAATCCATCTTTCATTTGTGCATCTTTCTTGCTCTTTGTATATCTTTTTGAATATAGATGCTAGAGGGAAAAAGAAAATATCCCATGTTCCATCTTCATCCAGATCTGCACCGATAACTAAACGGCACCTTCGGTCACCCGAAGATGATTCTCAAGATGTAAGAGATTTACGTGTCCATAACATTATCGTTGAGCATACCGCTGATCTCAATCACATTTCTCCATATGGTGTTATCCCTCTCCTTGAATCTGTAGGATGGACTAACATTTTGCTTTGGGGTGGGCCTGCATACCAGTCCATAGCTCAATCGATGGTTGCATGCATCTCTGAATTTTCTCTTGATAATTTAATTTTTTCAATTGATACTAGAGAAGGGAAATTTGAAGTAGACCGTCATTTAATATCAGGTATTATGGATATACCTGTTAATGATGAAGGTATACCGATTCATACTTTATACGACAAACCATCTGAATCGGAAAAATGCATGTTAACAAGAGATTTATGCAAAATTGATGCACAATGGACACACAAAGGGAATGCGCTCCCTTCAAAGTATTTTTTACCTAGTTACAGAATATTACATCGGTTCTTCATTTCCAATATGTATCCTCGGTCCGGCAATAAAATCGAGTTGACTTCTTTCATGGTTCGTGTGTTGCATTCTATTGCTTCTGGTACCAAGGTCTATCTTCCCTCTTTGATTTGTCATTCCATTATTCAGTTTCGTCTCCATCCAAGTCATAGTGATATTCCGTTCGGTTATCTTATGACTATTTTAGCCACTCACATGCTTGTCGATAAACCTGTTAATGAGGCACCAATTTCTCATCTTATTTTCAACAATTCCAATCTTAATAAGATGAAATTGGATCTGCTCCCTGGCCAAGTTGATGAAGGTGGTGTTGGTGGTGATGCTGGAAATGAAAGGGAAGCTGGCGATCTTCCTCAACAAGATGTTAATATGGATGACTTATTTGATGATATAGAAACTGATTCACCTAATGATCCAGATTATGATCCATCTGGTTTTGATGCATGCCTTCGTGCATTGGAAGAAAAGGTTGATAATATGAATATAGCCAATGATATGTGATTTAAGTACATGCAAAAATATCTTCGTCGCATTAATAAGGGGTTACACCAGATTGATCCGACTATCCCTGCTCCCTCCTCTGGATCAGATTAGGTGAATTATCTTCTAGATAGTATCACATTATCTTTTTATTTTGGATATGTATTATGGATTATGGTTTGATAACATTGTCTTTTGGATATTGTATTTTGGATTATGAATTATGACTTGATGCTTCAGGATTATATTATGTCCTTTCATATCTCTTTCTCATTATCTGTTTATTCCTCTTCCTATTGTGCCTTTCCCTTGTCATTTTGTGATAAAAAGGGAGAGTAGGTAAGCTAAAGTTAAAAGGGGAGTAGTATGGAAAGGGGGAGTAAATTTGTTTGAATTGATTGATTGAGAAGGATATGTGGATTGAAGTCTTGAGGTTTTTATGTTGTATACTGATTATATGAGCAATACTCGTATTACTCAGGGGGAGTAGAGTATTTTGTGATTTCATAGCTCATGATTCCTTATTATCTTTTATGTTATGTGTTTTGTCACAAATTTGACAAAAGGGGAGATTGTGAGTGCTATGATTTCATATCCCTTTAGTTGTCAAATTTTATGGTGCCAAAACCTATATCTATGTATTGTAGATCTTGTGTTTTATGATTGAAGACTATTCATTGCAATCAAGTCCTCGCATTTCAAGATAAGATCTTAAATGAAGAAAGTTTTCAAGACATGGATGAAGAATTCAAGTATTGAAGTCTTCAAGTTTGTATGTTCAAGATTCGATCAAGTTCAAGTTTAGTAGAAGACTTTGTCAAGTCAAGATCAAGCTCAAGAAGGCCTACTACAAGATTTGTATATTCTCAAGCTTCTCTTAAGGGTCATCTGAGTGTACAGACTTTCAATGTCCATCTCACTTTTAAGGTTTGTTTGACCTTATATTGACCTTAGGATGGGCTTTACAATAGGTCATTCTGGATACGTAACTCATATATATATTTTATTATGCTTGTTTGGAGTGTTGTAAGACCAGTCCTAGGGACTTCAAGACCAGTCCTAGCTCTGCTACGACCAGTCTTAAGTTTTTCAGGACCAGTCCTAGGTTGTTGAGAATTTTTGGATCTTTCTAGCTGTCCTACGACCAGTCCTGGACATCCTACGACCAGTCCTAGGTTCCTAAGACCAGTTGTAGACGGAATTTTTTAGGCTATAAATAGAGCACGAACTTCAGAATTTTAGTACTTCAAATTAATTGTATTCAAGCATTCTTTAGGCTATACTCTGAGATAAGTTTGTGTTTATTTTAAGCTACTTTGTGCTTATTTAATATTCCTTTTGCTAGCTTATTTTTATTTGATTTTGATCTACATTCCAATCTTATTAGAAAAGAGGAATTTCTGATATTCCTTCTTCTTGGATTCAAAATCAAATAGAACTAGCCCTTTTGATTTAAAATCAATTAGACTTAGAACCATTCTTAAAGTGAGTATTGGACTTTGAACGTTGAATCGAACATCTACTCCAATTGGTTCTACCGGGCTTCTTCAAAAGGTGATTCAGGTATTTTACATTTTTGTAATTTACTTTCTCTGATTTTTGTTTGAGATTCGCCAGAAAAATCTCATTGTATTGGTTATCTGAGGAGAGCTAGAAAACTCAGATTGTGGGGTTTTTGGATTGTGTAAGCCCGAGATCAAAGACACAATTGTGAAGGTTTTAGGTGAACCTGTGAAACCTATTTTGATAGTGCATGCTAATATCCCCTGTGTGAGGATATTAGGAGTGGAGTAACAATCTGTGTGGCTGTTGGATAACAGTTGGTGTACACACAGGCGAACCACTATATATCGTTGTGTTGTGGATGTGTTTTTCTCTTTCATTCTTTTATTCATTCTGTTTTGTGGAGAGTGTTTGTGGATGAATGATGTAATCACTTCAAGCAAGGGTTTTGGTTGGTCTCACTTGGCCCAACTTAGGATCCCAAGTGAGATCCAAACCACTGATCGGTTGGTCTCACTTGGCCCAACTCAAAAACATGAAAAACTACTATTATCAATCACCCACCGTTTGATCTTTTTGCTCCTATGGGTTTCTTAGCACCTTAGCTTTGATTCCAACGGAGGAGATGAGAAATGGATGGCTAGGATGAGAGATCTTGGGATGGAAAGGTGGACCACACTTGGAGTTTGGAAGAGAGGGAGAGGCTCATATGTATGGGGTTTTGGTTGCTTAGGAATGGTTTAAAAAAAAGAGAAAGAGAGTAGTAAAGAGAGAGGAGTGATGGGTGATGGAGTGATGGACGTGGTGGTGATGGGTGTAAGAACTTTTTGACTTTTGTGGCCTTTTTTGTAAGAAAGGCTTGAGCTTTGTACGAACTTTTTGACTTTTGAGGCTTGCTTGGAAAAGGGTGAAAGGTGATATGTACTTGACATGTTGAGATTGATAGATTGATGGATTGATGGATTGATGTGACATCTCGTAGAAATTCTTTTGGATTTCGCAACGCCTGATGTTTTTCTCACATCGAACATTGGCCCACATCTCCTGACTAGGGTATCGCTTTGGCGAGCGAGTCGAAACATCGGAACTGCAGCGATGGCGCGGTCGCTATGGTAAAGGTCTTAGATTGAGTCGATACGGGTTGACGACATACGAATCAGGGTCGTGCGCAAATATCGCTTAAGGGTCAAAGGTTGCCGGAATTCGACTGGTAAGACCGCAGAAGTTTACGGAACGGTACGGACTAAGTTACGGGTCTTACAGCTCTCCCCTCCTAATAAAAATTTTATCCTCGAAATTTACACAATCAACGCAACTAAGCATAACTCATGAGGAAGAAGAGACATAACATCATCATATAGAATCAGAGACAGCATACACAATATAATACAGGATCAATCATCAAAGAGATGAGGATAACGCTCTCGAATCTCAGCCTCGCGCTCCCAAGAAGCCTCCTCTATAGAATGGTGACCCCACTGAACCTTCACCAAAGGAATGACCTTGGTCCGGAGGACCTGCTCCTTCCGATCAAGGATACGAACTGACTGCTCAATGTAAGAAGCGTCCTCACGAACCTCTAACGGCTGCCAATAAATAACGGGAACAATGTCTGACCCACACTTCCTCAACATAGAGACATGGAAGATGTTGTAGACGCTAGACAACTGTGATGGCAAGGCAAGCCGATAGGCCATGGTGCCAACGTGCCCAGTGATCTCAAAAGGTCCTATGAATCTCGGGGTAAGCTTGCCCTTCGCACCGAATCGAACTACGCCCTTCATGGGCGGGACCTTGAGATACACATGGTCCCCTACATCAAACTCCAAGGGACGACGCCGACGATCAGTAAAACTCTTCTGTCATTTCTGAGCTGTACGCATCCTCTGCCTGATGATATTAATAGCCTCTAAGGTCTCCTGCATAAGCTCGGGACCTAGGAGACGGCTCTCTCCAACCTCGGTCCAGCAACTCAGTGATCTGCATGGTCTGCTATATAGTGTCTCAAAAGGAGCCATGCCAATGGTCGCCTGATAACTGTTATTGTACGCGAACTCAGCCAATCGCAGATGCTCATCCTAGCTATCTCCAAAATTAATCGCGCAAGCCCGAGGATATCCTCAAGGATCTGGTTGACCCTCTCGGTCTAGCCATTGGTCTGCGGATGGTACACGGTGCTGAGCTGCAAATCAGTCCCCATCGCTCTCTGAAAGTTTCCCCAAAACTGAGATGTGAATCTCGAATCTCGGTTAGAAACGATTGAGACTGGAACGCCATGCAGTCTCACAACCTCCTCAATGAATAATCTCGCAAGCTGTTCCATACACCAAGTCGCACGCATCGCCAGAAAATGTGCCAACTTCGTTAGACGATCCATAACAACCCAAATAGCGTCATGACCGCGCTGAGTTCTTGGCAAGTCCATAATGAAATCTGTCGACACGTGCCCCCACTTCCACATCGAGACGCTCAACGGTTGCAATAGATCAGGGGGTCTCTGATGATCGGCCTTGACACGCTGGCACGTGTCACACTCAGCCACAAAACTAGCGATCTAGCGCTTCATCCTCGTCCAAAAATACTGTCGCCTCATGTCACGGTACATCTTTGTCGAGCCTGAGTGGATAGAAAATCACGATCGATGTGCCTCCGTCATAAGATCTCTACGTAACTCAGCAATATCTGAGACACATAATCGACCTCTGAAGCGAAGTCCACCATCTGTACCAATCTGTCAATCCGCTTGACTCTCAGATGCCGCCTTAGCCATATAACTCTGTAACGAGCTAAGCCTCGATCACCCTTGCAACAAGAGAGGGTTGAATCGACAGGCTCGATAACTGCATGATAGAAGACTGCAGGCCGAACTCGAAATCATACTCTGCTACATACTCAAGCATCCACCACTCCTGAATCATCATATGCGCCACTAGGTGTAAGACCCGTATCTTAGTCCGTACCATTCCATAGACTTCCGCAGACTTACCGGTCAAATTTTGACAACCTTCGACCCTAAACCGATAGTCACGCACGACCCTGATTCATTCGCCGTCAACCCGAGTCGACTCAACCCGAACCAATACCATAGCAACCGTGTCGTCGCCGCGGTTCCAATGCCGCAACTCGCGCGCCGAGGCGATACCCTGGTCAAGAGATGTGGGCCAACATTTGGTGTGAGGAAAACGCCACGTGTTACGAAACCTAAGAGAATATCTACGATGTGTCACATCAATCACATCAATCCCATCAATCAATCATTCATCAATCCATCACATGTCAAGTACATGTCAAGTACACATCACTTTCACCCCTTTTTCCAAGCAAGCCACAAAAGTCTTCCATGCCCATACCTCTCTTACACAAAAGGCCTCAAAAGTCAAAAAGGTCTTATACACCCATCATCACCACATCCATCACTCCATCCATCCATCACTCTCTCTCTCTCTCTCCCTTTACAACTCTCTCTTTCTCTTTCTCTCTCTCTCTCTCTCTCTCTCTCTCTCTCCCCCTTTACAACTCTCTCTTTCTCTTTCTCATTTCAAACTCAAAAAAATCCCAAGCTCCATACGTATGAGAGCTCTCCCAAGCACTCCCAAAATTCTAAGTGTGGCCCACCTTTCCTACCCCATGATCTCCCCATCCTAACCTTCCATTCCCCATCTCCTCCATTGAAATCCAAGCTAAGGAGCTAAGGAGCCCATAGGAGCAAGAAGATCGGACGGTGGGTGCTTGATCATACTAGATTTTCATGTTTTTGAGATGGGCCAAGTGAGGCCAACCGATTAATGCTTTGGATCTCACTTGGGACCCTAAAATGTGGCCGATAGCCCACTTGGATCATCATGATCAGTCCATGATGGGGCCATTCTCCATGGACCCCATCATGATGTTTATTTCTTTAGAAAGGTCATCTAGACTAGCCATATTGGTGGGGAAAGGATCCCCACCGTTGATTTTAACTTTTGATGGTCCCATGTGCTAAATGACTCATTTGATTGTATGATTCATTGCAAGGGAGGGCCCATAGTATCGGGGTCCCTCCATCACAAGCGTGTCCCACTCTCCATCTCTCTCTCCCCCTTTTTATTTCATTTATTTTTTATTTTTATTTTATTTTATGAAATTATAATGGGATTGTGTGGCCTATTTGGATGGACCCCACATGAGGCTTTTATTTTACCCAAATCATCAAGTATGGCCCACTTTTGAGCAATGGACCCATGCTATTTTCCATGAGGTGGCCCACCTCAGTGCATTATTATTATTTTTTTTATAAACATCCAACCGTCCAGCGTCTGAGACGCTGGACGTCCCTGCCAAAGAAAAGAAAAAAAAGATAGTTTAGGTGGGCCGGCTTATGCAGGCCCCACCTTGATATATGTGTTCAATCCATGCCGTTCATCCTCTTTACCATATCATTTTAGGCGTTGAGCCAAAGAAAGAGGTCAATCCGATGTTCAGGCGGGCCGTACCATAGAAAATGGTATTTTTACCCTTCAAAAGCCATTAGTGCCCATTTTGTTGGTTCTACACGCCAAATCAATGAAAAAAATGGGATTTGTATAGCCTGTTTGGGCCCTAGAATCAAGTGGGCGGAGTGGATTTCCCAGCAGTGGGCCCCACATATGATTTTGAACAAAAAAAAAAAGAAAGGTGGCTGCGTTGCTGCCACCGTCAGAAGACAGCAGGCGCTGCCTGCGCTCGGACGGACGGACCAGCAGGGTCCCACGGCTCCAGCCATGGGCCCCACCATGATGTTGTTTGTCATCCAACCTGTTAATGAGGTGGGTCCCCTCCTCAGGTGGGCCCCCTCCAAAGATCAGCCTGATCCAACGCTCCAGTGGCCCACATCACAGGAAACAGTGTGAATGAACATCTACCATTGAAACAAATTCTGGGGTCCACAGAAGTTTTGAATCAAGCTGAAATTTGTATTTTTCTTTCAACCAGGTCTGTTTGGCTTTATCAACGGGTTGGATGCCAAATAAATATTACAGTGGTCCCCACATGGGACCCACAATGATGTATGTGTTTTAAGTCCACCGTCCAGTGGACGGTGGTGCCCACCTTGACGTTGTATTATCTCCACCGTCCAGCGGACGGTGGAGCCCTTCGTGATGCATGCGTTATCCCCACTGTCCAGCGGCAGTGAGACCCGCCATGATGCATGTGATGCATCCAGACCGTCCATCCACTTGGTAAGATCATTTTAGGCATGAGTGTAGATTGGGTGGGCCACCTATGTATGGGTTAGGCCCATCTGATTTACAAAAGGTGTATGGGTTAGGCCCATTTGATTTATTTAAGGCCTATGGGTTAGGCCCATTTGATTTGAAAAAGGCCTATGGGTTAGGCCCATTTGATTTATTTAAGGCCTATGGGTTAGACCCATTTGATTTGAAAAAGGCCTATGGATTTAAGCTCATTTGATTTATATAAAGGCCTACAGGATTAGGCCCACTTGGTAGGTATAAGGCTCATGAGATTATGCCCATTTGATGTACTATAAGGCATAGGGGTTTAGGCCCATTTGACTCATAAAAGGCCTATGGGTTGAGGCCCATTTGATGTACATGTGGGGCCCAATTGGTGTGGCCCATTTGTTACATATTAGACTCATGAGACTGGGCCCAATTGATGCAATCCAAGGCCCATGAGTTTTGACCCATTGCAATGCACTTAAGGCCATTGGTGTGGCCCATTGATGTGACCCATTGATGAATAAAAGGCCCATATGATAGAGCCCATTTGATATATTTAAGGCCCAATGGGATGTACCTAAGGTCCATTACAATGTGTGAGCCCAACACGGATTATGTAACTATATTTGCGACGATCGTGCCTTGGGAGCAATGTTGGTTTGACGTCCACATTGCGAGTGTAATGTTGGTTGGATGTCCACATTACGACTCTCCTTAGGGCCCATTGCTAGGCCCGTACTTATTGTGTATAGGCCGTCTAGGCGCATCTCCATTATAAGGATAGTTCATCTCATTATAACATGTTTAGTATAGTTCCATGACTCATGATCATACGCATCATATGTATGCTTGATATGAGAAGTGACTGATCATAGCATATGCCTTAGGGCAGATTGTTTATGGGACCCCGATTAGGCGGTGTTTTCCTGCATGAGTGCACGATACGCGCAGGATTTACTGCATGATTGGATAGTGTGACTCATACATTTCTCATTGTGTGACATAGTTGTTGTATGCCCTAGCTACATCGGGGCCGTAGCCTTCACAGGCAGATCGTGGTCAAAAATTTCGTTCTACATGGGGTACTATAAATATCCCTGGGTGAAAGTCCCTAAACCCTTATGGTACCAAGAGGTTGCTCCAACGTCTAAACCGAGTGGGTAGATGAGCGCTCAGTGCCAATTACCAGTTGGCTGTGCTCTCCACTGTGTCATGGTCGGTTAGAAGGGGGTGCAGCCTTACCCGCCCGAGAGTAGGAGACAATGCTAGGTTGAATTTGACTAGCTCGAGGAATGAGTCCACTATCGACAAGTTGCGCCCGATATTGGCAGACGGATAGTGAGGTCTCTTCCACTTACCTTATTGCGCGCGATGTGGCGGCAATCTGATTTAGATTGTACTAGACCCCGATGATATCCCATATTTGAGCTGTATTGATGTGTGGACATAGATGAGGATCCGTATGCTTGAGTTGCATTGCACATCGCATGGCCTTGGGATGACCGATACCATTCATGTCTTGCACTGCATAGCCTTGGTACGGCTCATGATATTATAGATCCATCTGCATATTCCACACACACTTTCGCATGTTCATATTACTAGCCTTGCATGTTCATATTACTACCTTGCGCACACACTTTCACCACCCTCTAAGCTTTCTATAAGCTTATGCACGACCGTTGCGTGCAGGTGACATTGATTTGCAGCAGCGCTGAGACAGGAGCACGTTGCAGATCATTTTGGAGTTTTTGTTCTTTACCATTGTATTTCCCTTTATGCTCATTGTACTTGTAAAGTTTTTGATTATAGTGGAAATGTAATGGAGTTCTTGGTTGTTGTTTGTGGGTTATGCCTTTGGTTATGCTTATTACGAATCAAACTGACGTTGAAAATCCTCCTTCTAGCATCCCAGGATCGGAACCTGGCGAATGGCCCTAGGAGCCGAGAATGGGGTTCTACGGAGGCTGTCGGTGCCGGATTTGGCGATCGAGAATTTTGTGAGCCCGATTTTCGAGTTTGGGGCGTGACACTGGGCCTCGCGGCTGACGGCTAAGGGCATCTGCCACCACGTTTGCCTTGCCCGGGTGGTACTGGAGATTGAAATCATAGTCCTTTAGAAGCTCCATCCAGCGCCTCTGCCTCATGTCAACTCAGACTGCGAGAAGAGGTACTTCAAGCTCTTGTGATCGGAGAAGAGCTCGAACCTGATCCCATAAAGATAGCACCTCCACACCTTCAGTGCGAAGACAACTGCAGCCAACTCCAGATCATGCGTAGGATAGTTCAGCTCATGAACCTTAAGCTGAAGATACGCGAAGGCCACTGGTCTCCCGTGCTGCATTAGGACAACACCCAAATCAATATGCGAGGCATCAGTGAATACAATAAATCCGTCACTCCCAGAGGGAAGAGTGAGGACAGGAGCGGACATTAGATGGTCCTTCAACTCCATAAATGCTCGCTCGCAAGCGTCACTCCAAATAAACTCTGTGCCCTTCCAAGTCAACCTGGTCAGAGGGGCTGCAATACGAGAGAATCCCTTAATGAAACGCCGATAATAGCCCGCCAAACCAAGGAAACTACGGATCTCCGCCGCAGTCGTGGGTTGGCCCCATTGACGCACTGTATCGACCTTCGAGGGGTCCACTGCGACACCCTCCCTCGTCACCACGTGACCGAGGAACTTCACCTCCTCCTACCAGAACTCGCACTTCTCCAGCTTCGCATACAGCTGGTGTGCGCGAAGGGTCTGCAAAGTAATCTCCAAATGCTGCTCATGCTCCTCATGGGTCCTCGAATAGATCAAAATGTCGTCGATGAAGACTACAACAAAATGATCGAGATATGGACGGAAGACCTTGTTCATCAATTGCATGAAGACCGTGGGTGCATTGGTCAATCCGAAAGACATGACCTGGAACTCAAAATGACCATAACGCGTCCTGAATGCTGTCTTCGGAATGTCCTCGTCTCGGACCCGAATCTGATGATAACCGGAACGCAGGTCGATCTTCGAGAAGAAATGTGCACCCTACAGTTGATCAAACAAATCATCAATCCTTGGGAGCGGGTATCTGTTCTTGATCGTGACTTTGTTGAGCTCGCGGTAATCAACGTAGAGCCTCAACGAGCTATCCTTCTTCTTCACGAAGAGTACCGGCGCTCCCCACGGTGAACTGCTCGGACGGATAAAACCTAACTCGCGCAACTCATCCAACTGCTTCTGCAGTTCCCATAACTCTAATAGTGCCATGCGATACGGGGCCTTCAAAATAGGCGCGGTACCGGGCACGAGATCAATCTGAAATTCGGTGAGTCGATGAGGTGGTAGTCCTGGAATCTCTTGAAACATATCGAGAAAATTACATACTATGGGCAAATGGTCGATGTAAGCGGCAATAGGCTCCTCAACGGCACAGGACAGCAAACAAGACAACGACTCTCCTATAGGCTCTGCAACAAACTGGAACTGCGGCACACCGGGTATATAAAATGTGACTGTCCTCGCGGCGCAGTCCAATAAGGCATAGTACTCGACGAGCCAATCCATGCCTAAGATGACATCGAACTCGGACATCGACAATGCAAACAAATCGGCAGGCAAAAAGGTATCCCCAACTAAAACGAGGTAAGATGAGCAAAATCAGCTCAACACTGTAGTCCTCCCCAAGGGAGTCGATACTGATAGGCTCTCACAAGAAGACTCCAACGGTAAGCCAGTCGATCGGCAGAAGCTCTCGGCCACAAAAGAAAGTGATGCACTAAAATTGAATAACACACGTGCAATGCATGCAGAGATTGGAAGTATACCTTCAACGACTCCTCCGGATAACTGCGGATCGTGCTGAGCCACATATAACCTAGCCTGAGCCAGCTGGGGAGGTGTCTGTCCCCTCTGAACGTGCTGCTACTGCTGCTGGGGTCGCTGAAGCGGTCAAAACTGCTGCCTCTGCTGCTGCGGCCTCTGAGGCTGATGTTGATGCTGCTGCTGAGGTGGCCTCTGTGGTGGGGGCTACTATCGCTGCTGCTGTGGAGGCCTCTGCTGCTGCGGTGGTGGAGGTTGCTGTGGACCTCTCTGCTGCTGCTGGGGGCTGGGATACTCCCAGGAATGGTGTCCCGTTGCACCGCACCTAAAATAAGTACCAGTGAAATGCCTCAGAGGTGGTACTTGAGCTGGTACTGGTGCTCGAAAGGCTGGGCGACCTGTGCACCTCTGCTGCTGTGGTCGACGCTGATGAGAGTCACTGGAAGGAGCCTGCCTCTTCCGGTCTCTCCTCTGACCGTGATCAAACTGAGAATCGGCCTACTCAGCCAAAAAAATTTAGGCCTTTCGTACCACTTCCTCAAAAGTCGGGAGCTCATGCCCAATAACACGACCTCGAAGACCGTAACGCAAGCCGTCCTCGAAGCAGCGAGCTCTCCTCTCCTCATCATCTACCAAGTAGGGTGCGAATCTGGACAGTGCTACAAAACGAGCTGCATACTGAGCCATTGTTATATCACCCTGCATCAAGGCCTCGAACTCCAATGCTCGCAGTCGTCTGATGTGATCAGGGAAGTACTGTAGGTCAAACCGATCCATAAAATCCTTCCATGTCCATACAAAGTTGGCGCCTGCTGCTCGAGAAACTGATGCCCGCCAATGCTTAGCCTCACCGTGGAGAAGAAACACGGCTAGTCAAACTCACCGCTTAGTCGTACATCCCATCGTCTCGAATATCTTCTCCACATCAGCGTGCCATCTCTCTGCTACCGTCGGGTCTGGCTCACCCTAGAAACGCAGGGGATCGAGCCGTCGAAACTCACGAAGGAGGGCACTCGCGCGCTCCTGCTCTGCATGGGCCGATCAAATAACTGGGTGCCTGCCCTGTCCTTGAAGTGCAGCCGTCATAGCCTGTAACATCTGCTGCAACTGAGAGGCACTCACGGATACGGCCGGGTCCGCACCGGTCTCTGGTGGAGGAGCAGCATACTCAGGATGGGCAGTAAGAATCTCTGGTGGTGGAACAGGCATCGTAGGTGGTAGTGCGGGAGCCACAGGTGGTGGAGCGAGATCCTCAGGTGGTGGTGTGAGAGTCGATCAGGTCACTCTCGTACACGCCATTTCCTACAGAAAAGAGCGAAGGCACCTATCAACTTCAAAACTCTCGAAGGCATGTACGTTAAGGGTCTGTAACGGGAGATCGCTAAGCTATCCGAACTTCGGGACTTGGCCATTCTAACCTCATAGCAGACATGTAATGTTGTTCTTGGTTATTCCCAAGTTATGCTCTGATACCAACTTCTGTCATGCCCCAAACTCGAAAATCGGGCTCATAAAATTCTCGATCGTCGAATTCGACGTCGACAGCCTCCGTAGAACCCCATTCTCGGATCCCAGCGCCCATTCGCTTGGTTCCGATCCTGGGATGCAATGAGGAGGATTTTCAATGTCAGTTTGATTCGTAATAAGTATGACTCACAAATAATAACCAAAAACTTCATTACATTTCCACTATGATAAAAAACTTTACAAGTACAATGAGCATAAAGGAAAATACAATGATGATGAACAAAGTCTCCAAAGTGATCAGCAAAGCGCTGCTGCCTCAGCGCTGCTGCGCCCCAACGTCACTTGCACGGAACGGTCGTGCATAAGCTTATAAAAAGCTCAGAGAGTGGTGAAAGTGTGTACGCAGGGTAGTAATATGATCATGCAATATCAGATTAATGCAGAATATGTTGATAGATCCATGAATACCGTTAGCCGTACCGAGGCTATGTGATACAAAGTATGAATGATGTCGGCCATACCAGCGCTATGCAATGCAAGATGTAAGTCAAGCATACAATCCTCATCTAAGTCCACATATCAATACAGCTCAAATCTGGAATATCACCGGGGTCTAGTACACTCTAAACCAGATCACCGCCCCATCGCGCGTAATAATGTAAGTGGAAGAGGACTCACTATCCGTCTGCCAATATCGGGCTCGACTCGTCGATAGCGGACCCATTCCTCGAGCTGGTCAAACTCAACCTAGCTTTGTCCCCTACTCTCGGGCAGGTAAGGCCGCACCCCCTTCCAACCGACCACGACACAGTGGAAAGTGCAACCGTATAGTAATCGGTACTCTGCGCTCTTGTACCCACTCGGTCTAGACGTTGGAGCAACCTCTTGGTACCATAAGGATTTAAAAACTTTCACCCAGGGTATCTATAACACCTCATGTAGAATAAGATTTTCGGTATCCAACCCTGCCAACCATGATACACTTGTGGAGGCTACGGCCCTGATGTCGCTAGGGCGTATAGTAACCATATTACACAATGCGAAATGCATGAATCATGCTATCCAGTCATGCAGCAAATACTGCACGTATCGTGCGCTCATGTAGGGCAACACTGCCTAACCGGGAGCCCATAAGTAACCTGCCCGAAGGCATATACTATAATCAGTCACCTCTCATATTAAGCATACATATGATGCGTATGATCATGAGTCATGAAACTATACTAAACATGTTATAAAGTAATGCGCTATCCTTAATTACAACGCAGGTGGGCCAGGATGACCTCTACACAACAAGTACAGGCCTAACAATGGGCCCTAAGGAGAGTCGTAATGTGGACATCCAACCAACATTACACTCGCAATGTGGATGTCAAACCAATATTGCTCCTAAGGCGTAGTCCGTAGTGAATATCCTTACATAAACCAGGTTGGGATCACACATTGCAATGGACCTTAAATACATCAAATGGGCCATATCATATGGGCCTTTTATTCATCAAGTGGGCCACATCAATGGGCCGCACCAATGGGCCTTACGTGCATTGTAATGGGTCATAACCCGTGGGCCTTAGATTTGCATCAAATGGGCCTAATCTCTTGGGTCTTATATGTAACAAATGGGCCACACCAATTGGGCCCCATATTTACATCGAATGGGCCTCAACCCATAGGCCCTAATACATCTCAATGGGTCTTAACCCATGGGTCCCTAAAACATCAAATGGCCTAATCCCATGGGCCTTAGAATACATCAAGTGGGGCTTAGAATACATCAAGTGGGCCTCGACCCATGGGCCTTACATAATGTTTATTTTCCATCCAAACTGGGGCCCAACATGATGTTTACTTCCATCCAAACTGGGGCCCAACATGATGTTTATTTTCATCCAAACTATTCATGGGGTCACATGGGCTTAGGGCCCACTGTAATATTTATTTGCCACCCAACCAGGGGCAAACCACCGTAATGTTTATTTATTCAACCTATTTATAAGGTCACGGTGAGGGGGGTAGGTCGCACCGTCTAGTGTGGACGGTGCGGATATAACACAAAAATCATGGTGGGCCCACTGTCCAGGGTGGACGGCGCTGGTAGAACACATGAATCACAGTGGGTTCCACTGTCCACGGCTCTGGATGGTGTGAATATAACACTCGCATCATTGTGGGTCCCACATGGGGCCCACCATAATATTTGTTTTCCATCCAATCCGTCCATATGGTCACAGATACCTGGACGAAGAGAACAAAAATAAATTTCATATTAATCTAAAACTTCAGTGGCCCATAGTAGGGTTCCAATGGTAGACATTCAATCACACTGTTTCCAATGATGTGGGCCACCTGAGCGTTGGATGAGGTCCATTTTTGGAGGGGGCCCACCTGAGAAGGGGGTCCACCATATGAATGGTTTAGATGATAAATAATATCAAGGTGGGGCCCATGGCTGGAGACCGTGGGTCCCTGTCGTCTGCCCGCCCGCCTGGCTGTCTGACACCTGCAGCGGCTTGCTGCTTCCTTTCTCTCTCTTTTATTTTTATTTTCCTGTGGTTTTCCACATGTGGGGCCCATATTCAAGAAATTCGTTCCAGCCATGAGATTCTACGGCTCCTAACAAGCGAAATGAGTCCAAAGTTTGAGATTTTTGGGTGCATAGAAACATCAGGGAATTTTTTTATGGTAACCACCAAAGTTCCCTATGCTATGGCCCACCAGATGCTCAGATCAGCCCCATTCTTCTACTCAACGGCTAAAATGATTTAGGGAATGAGATGAACGGCGCAGATTGAATACATACATCAAGGTGGGACCAATATGAGTGGGTCACCCCAAATGCTTGGAACAAGCTAATATTTGTGTTCTCCCAGTTGACGTCCAGCGTCCCAGACGCTAGACGATTGGGCAATATGCATTTGGGGTGGGCCCGGCTCAGGTGGGCCACCAAGTGATGGATGACATCGGTACACCACATTTAAAATAGGCCCCATTTATAGTTTACTTGGATAAGATACATACTTTATGGTGGGGACCGTCCGAGCGGGCCACACAACTACATTATCATCACATGAGAAAAGGAAGAAAAGGGATGGAGAGAGAGAAAAAGGGTGGGACATGCGTGTGATGGAGGGCTCCGCCACTATGAGCCCTCCCTTGTAAGAAATTATACAACAAATGGATCCCTTCACATGGGTCCACTGAAACTGAAAATCAACGGTGGAGATCCTTTCTCCACCAATATGGACAGTCTAGATGACCTTCCTAATGCAATGAAATAAACATCATGATGGGGTCCATGGAGAATGGCCTCATTATGGATGATCATGATGATCAAAGTGGGTCATTGGCCACAACTTAGGATCCCAAGTGAGATCCAAACCACTGATCGGTTGGTCTCACTTGGCCCAACTCAAAAACATGAAAAACTACTATTATCAATCACCCACCGTTCGATCTTCTTGCTCCTATGGGTTTCTTAGCACCTTAGCTTTGATTCCAACGGAGGAGATGAGAAATGGATAGCTAGGATGGAAGATCTTGGGATGGAAAGGTGGGCCACACTTGGAGTTTGGAAGAGAGGGAGAGGCTCATGCGTATGGAGTTTTGGTTGCTTAGGATTGGTTTAAAAAAAAAGAGAAAGAGAGTAGTAAAGAGAGAGGAGTGATAGGTGATGGAGTGATGGATGTGGTGGTGATGGGTGTAAGAACTTTTTGACTTTTGTGGCCTTTTGTATAAGAAAGGCATGGGCTTTGTAAGAACTTTTTGACTTTTGAGGCTTGCTTGGGAAAGGGTGAAAGGTGATGTGTACTTGACATGTACTTGACATGTTGAGATTGATAGATTGATGGATTGATGGATTGATGTGACATCTCGTAGAGATTCTCTTGGGTTTCACAATGCGCGGTATTTTTCTCGCATCGAACGTTGGCCCACATCTCCTAACTAGGGTATCGCCTCGGCGCTCGAGTCATGACATCAGAACCGCAGCGATGGCACGGTCGCTATGGTAAAGGTCTCGGGTTGAGTCGATATGGGTTGACGGCATACGAATCAGGGTCATGTGCAAATATTGCTTAAGGGTCGAAGGTTGCCGAAATTTGACCGGTAAGACCGCAGAAGTCTACGGAACGGTACGGACTAAGATACGGGTCTTACACGTCTCCTGGCCTTGGAGGTTTATGGCCTTTCACCTATGGACATCCAAAGTACTCAGATGCTCGAACCAAACATTTTTGGTATCCCATCCGGCCATCCACAACATGCTTGTGAAGGTCATAGCCCTAGTGTCGCTAGGGCGTACAGTAATCACAATCACACAATGCAAGATACATGAGTCATTTAGTCCAATCATGCATCAATCCTGTGCATACCATGCATTCATGTGGGATAACTCCACCTATCAGGGAGTCTCATAAACCATCTATACTATAACATATGCAAGGGTCAACACATCTCACAATAAACATGTAGATGATACGTATGGGCATGTATTATGATGTTATACTATTACATACTCATAATTGATATCAATAACCGGCATCAATAATCAGCCTCGACAATGTGGACATTTAACCAACATTGCCCCCAAAGAATGGCCCATTTAGAGCCTAACGTATAGTGGACTCATGACTTCACACAAGTACCTAATATATAACACCATAGGCCTCACTCAATAGCTTAATATACATTACAATAGGCCTCTCACATGGGCCACATATGCATCATAAGGGATGTTCACTCCCCAAGTGCAGGGTTGTGATGTAGTAATAACTCGGTAAGACTGAGGTCGAATCCCAAGGGACTGAAACTTGTACGTTATCTAAAATTAACCAGAACTAGAACTAGATTAAGATGAAATCTAAACTGAATGTAATTTGAGGAATAATGGTGAAAATATTAATTCAAAATTTATAGAAATCAGAGGAAAGGAAACTAGGGATTCAGAGGATCCACTTGTAAAGATCAGGGAGAACTTATGCTTGCATCAAAAATCATGAAAATTACTGAACTACCGTTGATCTGGTTTTTAAAGAGATGAAAGGTGTATGAATTAGAATGGATTTCATCACCAAACCATGCCTAAAAGACTATGGCAAACAACAAAATTAAACTAATTACCACCCAATCACATGTATGAAAGTTAGGAAGGGTACCGTCATCTAACCATGCCCAGGAGACTATGGTGAACAACAGGACATCCTGACGTCATAAACATGAAAAGAAAATAGAAATATTCAAAGCATTGTAGACCCATTGTAATTTCAGTCACAACAGACCATTAAGAACTAAAAATATTCCCATAATAATCAACTAAAATCAACGTCGATTCATGCATTAAAATTTAAATAAAATCAAATCTCCCATCTCACTACAAGCTTCACCTCTTAGCCCTAGCTAGGAGGATTTAGCCTGCCATGGATGGGCTTAATCCAAATAAATAAAGAGAAAAAGAAAAGGAAAAGAAAAGGGAAAGAAAAAACCAAGCTCCTCTCCCTCTCCTCTGCCCACGTTGAAATCCAAGCCTCCACGTCTCTCTTTTTCTTCCTTCATAGCCTGAATGAATGCTCCCCATGTCCAAAACCTCCTTTTATAGCTGCTGGAAGGCTGGAGTCAGTGACAGAGTTGTAGCAGGACACGGAGTGTAATTTTTGCAGCCAAGTTCGGTGCCTCGAAACACGCCACTTTCCTCGCTCGAATTCTAAAGAAACACCGTCCCTTAGTACTTTATTGGGTCCTCTACATGATAGACGGTTCAGATCTGCCATATGATCAAAGATGGTGGGCCAAAACTGTCCGAAAAAGTCAGTTTTCGCGGATGTGCGAAACCTTTTGCACCATTTCGCTGTTGTGGTCGGTGGGCCCTACAGAAGCATTTTCTGGAAAATCCACCCCGTCCATTGGATTCAGAATGAAATTTCAGTTAAGAATGGGTGGTTTTGAACGTCCATTGACGTGGCCCAGAGAAGAAATCACAGAAGAATCAGTTTTGAACGTTACCGAGCAGCCCTTTTGTGGCCTCTGTATCTCACACGTGTGCACGCATGGGTGCAAAATGTCAGCATGGTTTTGTAGTTCTCGAAGCCCTCTACACGGTGGACGGATCAGATCGGCCATACGAGCAATGGGTGGGGCCCACTACCGTCCGTAAAACGGACGCCGGCCGTCCGTTACGCAGCCTTTTTTTTTTTTTTTCTTTTCTTCGGTCAGAGACGGTCAACCGTCTCTGCCGTTTCTCATGCACGTGTAGTGCACTTGTGCACTATGCACACTTTATTCATGTGGGGTCCACTGTGATGATTTTCAGAAATCTTCACCGTTTAAATTATTTCTCATCTCATTTAAACCGTCAATAATAATTTTGAGGCAGTTCCAGATATCAGGTGGGCCCAGAATCAACGGTTTATGGGTTGATCTGTCAGTTGGGACACTTCCCGAGATCTTCAATGGCTGAAATTTTATATGTACGGTTAATTTATGGTCCTCAGGCGACGTATGAAGTTTCGAGCCGAACGGATGGTGGGAACCTCGTGATCTTGCATTCTGAACGTCCTTCAGGCCACTTGAGCTTCAATTTCTAACTTTTCTCAGATTTCTGACCGTGTATATTTGTCAATCTTGGTCCCCTGGAGTGTGTCATCAGATCGTTAAATCTCAACTTTTAACGTCCTTTTTCCATCCATGCTCATAAAATCACCTTGCAACACAAGAATGAGAAAACAAGCCATTAGATAGCATTATATTCGTAAATCCA
The DNA here is from genome assembly GCA_037074715.1 of Magnolia kwangsiensis. Classification (NCBI taxonomy): domain Eukaryota; kingdom Viridiplantae; phylum Streptophyta; class Magnoliopsida; order Magnoliales; family Magnoliaceae; genus Magnolia; species Magnolia kwangsiensis. The sequence continues at coordinate 187,345,756 of CM073571.1, read as the reverse complement.
GATAATATCTGGGGTCTAATATGCAATATTTGACCCTCAACAATGGACTCCATCGCCTGGCCCTCAAATGCATCACAATGGGCCTCATCACATAGACCTTATATTCATCACATTAGGCCTTAAGCACGGGCTGCATATACATCATATAGGCTGAATACACAGCATAATGAGCCTCAACTACGGGTCGCATATACATCATATAGGTCTCTACAATCGAAATCGGCCTATACAATCAGTCTTAACAAATCGAAATTGGCCTCGCTACTCGGCCTCAACAATTGAAATCGGCCTTGACAATCGGAATCAACCTATACAATCCGCCTCAAAAAATTAGAATCGACCTCGATACTCGCCTCGATAATTAGAATCGGCTTATACAATCAGCCTTGACAAATCGGAATCGGCTTTGATACTCGGCCTCGACAATCGAAATCGGCTTATACAATCGGCCTTAATAAATTGAAATTGGCTTCGATACTCGACTTCGATAATCGAAATCGCCCTATACAATCAACCTTGACAAATCGAAATGGGCTCACTAATCGACCTCGACAATCGAAATCAGCTTATACAATCGGCCTTGATAAATCAGAATCGGCCTCGATAATCGAGATCGTTATTGACAATCAAAATCAACCTAACAATGCCTAAGGAAAAGTCACAATATGGACATCCAACCATCATTGCTCATTAATCTGGACATTCAACTAACATCGCTTCCAAGAAGTGACCCACATAGAGCCAAACATAAAGTGGGCCCATGGCCTCACACAAAGGCCTAATATACATCTCAATGGGCCTCATACAAGAGCTACATACACATCATTATGGGCTGCATCACATGGTCTTAATATAGGTCATGGTGGGCCTCAAATACAACAGGTGGGCCGCATTAATGGGCCGCACCAATGGACCTCATATACACAATGCGTGGACCCCGCTCATGGGCCTCAAATACATAATATGTGGGCCCTACACATGGGTCTCGTATGCATCAAATGGGCCACATGTCATAGGCCTAATACACGTCACAGTGGGCCACTTGATAAGGGCCTAATGCACATCACAATGGGCCTTGCCCATAGGCCATAAATACATCAAAATGGGCCTTACTCATAGGCCATAAACACATCATAATGGGCCTTACTCATAGACCAGAAATACATCACAATGGGCCACGACATATGTAACACCTCAGATTTTTGTCAACCTAGGGTTAGGCGTCCTTAGGCGATGGGTCAACCATAACACCTTGGTAACCTCTCAAAACCTAATTCCAAAGCCAAAAAAATTACTTAGGATTAATTCCTTTAGAAATTAAGCGTAAGTTAGCTAGCGCTACGCTAGAGTAGCTGTGAAATTATCCCTGAACACTTTAAATACGTTCTACAAGACCCAAAACTTGTAGAATCAATGACGCTATAATACCCTGAAACCTAGGATAAACTCTAAACCCGTTTGCCCTCATGAACCCTTTGAAACTCCGTATTGGATTTAGACCACGCGTCGAAAGTCCGATATTCACAATCTTAGACCATTACGACCGCTTAGCTGGACTTGACAATCGTTTCGAAAATCAAGCCCAACCGATGTTCAGAGGCTATTTCATTGAGCCTGGAGTGAAGAGAGTGAGAAATGGGTTAAGATTTGAAATTTTAATTCAAATCTGGCATGGGTCTTTACGCGTTATTATTAAGCGTTCTGACCGTCAGAATTCAGCCAAATTTCACCCTCGGGTTAGAAAAAATTTCTCTTTCATATCATGAGACTTGTAGACCTGATTAAGGCACGATGACCGCTGAACTGAAACTGGACCGCCATGTGCAATCTGGGAACTCTGTCGGTCTGAAAACTTGATGTGTACTAGATCCAGTAACCATGAGCTTAAGTCCGACTGCATTTGGCCAGGGGACCTCTCGAAATGCTCTTTTGGATCGGAACAGTCGCAATTTGGTTATAACTTAAGTATACTTTGTTCCCAAGTTTATTTAGGTTATATTTTAGCCTGTATAAGGGCTTTAAACCCTCTCACAACCCTCTCATCCGAATTTACAACAAACCCTAGATAGAGAGAGAGAGAAAAAGTGAGAGATTTTGAGAGAGGTGAGAGAGATTTTCCTGCCACTTGCTATAGCTATTGCACGTATTGAAGCACCGCACTCTAATCATTTTCCCGGTGATTCCAACGCACTCTTAGGTAAGAAAACCCTAACCTATCACTGTTTTAGGGATTTCTTTGATTCAATAGCGAAGTATCTTATATATCTTGTGCATTAGGTCGCCTTTACACCGTTAACGAAGCGTATGCGTTCAAATCGAATCGATACACGTCTAGGGAAAAAGGTGCGGACTTTATACGCTTTGATTGACTAATTTTAAAGCTTTCAATGTCGTTTAATAGTAGATTATCGACGAGCATGCCGTTTGACATGTAGAATATGATGTCCGTTTTCCATTTCGTAAACGTACGGTAAATATGAGATTTAGGGTATTTTAGGCATTTATAGAAAATACTGTATATGTCCGTATTTTGCTGAAATGCTTGACATGTAAATTTATCATGTTATGATATTATATATGCGTGTATAATCTGTTTGGCGAAGAGATTTGCCCTAATGCGCACTTTGGGTCGACATACGCAATGTAGACTAAAGTGTGTAGACTAAGTGTTTGTATAAATGTTTGTATTAGTATGTATTGAGTAAATGGTGTTATAAATTGGTTTTGAGAATGAATTCTCAATCCACCTAATGTTGTATACAATTTCCTACATGTTTGCTATATGAATTGATTTCCTTATATGTATGGAATACATGTGTTGGTTGATTTACTTACTTTGTATGCTATAACATGTGTTAACATGCTTGTATTGTTGAACTTCAATTCTATTACTCTCATATGATCACTGGTATGGATTACACATGTTTGGGGCTATGCTTTAGTCCAGGCAGTCGGTAATGGATTGAATTAGTGGTGGGCTTCTATTTGCCACAATAGACGCGTTGATGAACGCGAGTCGTGTTTTGAGTTGGCGGCAGTGGTTAGGCCACACGAAGTGTTTTGTGCACTTCATGTCGTTTAGCTTGAGATGCGCCCGTACTAGTCGAGCTCGTCAAGTAACCCGACTGGCTATTGTATGTTCACCCTGTATGAGTCATAACTGCTTGAACCTAGGGTACTGAACTTACCATTGGAAACCCTGTTAACCATGGTACCTTGATCCATAAAGACTCATGAGCTGGGCATGGTGGTATGGGACACCGTGGTCGAGCTGTCGGCCTACGCTGGGGTCACAAACCTCCCCATAGTGACCAGTGAGCACCCTACTCTGAGCAGGTTATGGTGGTATGGGACACTATATTCTTGCTATCGGCCTACACTGATCAGGTGACAAGCCCTTTGTAGTGATCTTGAGTTTATCCTGACACCGCATGGGGGCGACGAGCCCTGATGCAGTCTTAAGGATATAACTAGGCCTGTATTGATAAGGTGATGGGGGAGAGGTGCAACGAGTGCAAGCAACAGCCCTGACAGCCCTTGCAGTGACCTAAAAATATAACATCGTATGAGATTACTAGGAGTGACGACCCTGGACAGGATCTGTGTTGGGATTGATATAAGCAAGGTACCCTAGTTTCCTAATCCTGCTGTATGAAAAGGACTAATAACATCTCGATAATCATTATCCATATCGCATTGCATGTGCTTGGAAGATGTGGAGCACTGAGGAACGCAAGCATGCGCGGCCATATGATGGTGCCGTATGAGGGAGTATGTCGGTGAGGGCATCCATCATGTCATTTCATGCATGCATTAACAACAGTATCTAGGAATGTTTGATTGTTTGCTTTACTATTAACGCGTGATTGATTTGATAACATGTTAATCTTTACTCTCTTATCCCACTGAGTTGATCACTCACTCCCACGTTATGGGATGGTATTTTGAACACCCACCAGTCCCTATTTTAGTTGCAGGTGATGGCACTGCTTGTGAAGTGGAACCGGACTAATATGATGATGAGGAGAACTTCTCCTCCGTGTTTTGATCGACGGGATTACAGGGAGGTTGATTAGACGCCTTGACACTTGTCATTTTATATTTTTGGAGCACTCATGTATATTCTTTTCTTGCCATTTTTGGAGTATACATGTATTTAATTAACCTGATAACATGTTCACACTCTGGAGACTTACAATCAATTATATATTTTATGTATTTATCACAGTCTTTCGCTTACTAAGTTAACTGTCTCTGGAGTATGATATGCTGTTTTGGCTTAGTCTCAATCTTGTTTAATGCCATTCTACAGACAACATGCATTTATTATTATCTATGTTGCATAAGTGACGTTCTGGAACTCGGGTGTTGGGTTTCTACCCGACCCTCAATTTTTGGGGTGTTACAACATATGGGCCGAAAACACATCGCAATGGGCCATAAATACATCGTATTGGGCCTTACCATCTGGGTCATAAATACACAATAATGGGCCACAACCCATGGGCCTCAATATGTAACAATGGGCCTCCCTCACTAGTCTAATATACATCACGATAAGCCTCATTACATGGGCCAGAAATACATCACAATAGGCCATATCTCATGGGCATATATTCACATCACGTGGGCCACATCACATTGGCCTAATATAATTAAGTGGGCCTCATACCTAGGTCTCATGTACATTAAAGTGGGCCACATCCCATGGCCCATATAAACATCACATCAAGTGGGTCGCATCAATGGGCCACACCGATGGACCATAAATATATCACATGGGCCTGATTCAAAGGCCATAAATACATCGTGATGGGCCTTACACAAGGGCCTTATATACATCAAATGAACTACATTAATGGGTCTCATATACATGACAGGTGGGCCCTGCACATGGGCCTCAAATACACAGCATGCGGGTCCTACACATGGGTCTCATATACATCAAATGGGCTACGTATCTGGGCCTAATACATATCACAATAGGTCATGCCCATAGACGATGAATACATCACAATGGGCTTTGCCCATGGGGCTCAGATTCAAGCAGGTGGGCCCCATTATATGGGCTTTAAATACAAGGCAGGTGGGCCTTTTCATATGCACCTCAAATATACATCATAATGGGCCTCATGGATGGGCTACTCCAATGGGCCTTAAGTGGGCTTGGACCACACCAAAAATCATTCAATAGTTGTAAGTGTAACATGTGTATCACTGTACACTGTCATTCCATGGGGCACATGGCCCTCTAATGATGATCAACACCATCCAAACATTTTCTATGTAAATCAGCACCATCTAAACATTGTCCAAGTAAATCAGCACCATCCAAACATTATCCATGTAATTCAGCACCATCCAAACATGTTCAGTACCGTCCAACATGATCTAAACGGTGTGGATGAAAGATCAGATAGTAGCAATAGCTGCTGGTATGAGGTAATCTAACCAATCTGCTTCCGATCTAAGTGGGTCCCACATGGGGCCCACCAACATATTTTGTATATTATAATATTATAATAATATTCATTATTATTATCATCATCATCATTTTTTTAAAACTTGCATTGGCATCAAAACAGCAGTCAAGCTGCTCGTGAATGCAAGATGGGCGATCGGGATGTTGCTCGCCCCAAGTGTGGGCACCACACACACCAGCGGGCCCCACCAGCAAAACAGATAAATGGCGTGGTGTGCAAACACATGTACCACGGTGTCCTGGCACCGTCCAGCCGATTCAGCACCATCCAGAGGTCAGGATGGTGTGGATGAAACAAATACATCACGGTGGGCTCCACCTGCACATGCAGGGGGTGGCCACGTCGTCCAGATGGATGGACGATTTTGATATAACAAATACCTCCTAATCAGCCCACTGTCCTGGACAAATGGACGGTGGGGGTTAAATACATCAAGGTGGGCATCTATTCATGCACCGTCCAGATGGACGGTGCTGGATAAAATGCATACAAATAGGTGGGCACCACCCTCACACGAACCACACATGTGAGGTGGCCCACATCCATGGAAAACGGCCGAAAGGTGTGGATGTACACATACATCACGCTGGTCCACACAATCCTTGGTGACATGTCACCCTGCCAGTAGTTAATCTACGTCCATTGTATGGGGACCCACAGAGCTTGATGAAATTGGTCCAGTGGTGGGTCCCACCATCTGGACGGCTTGGATACGACATGTACACCACATGATTCATGGTGGGCTCCACAGCGATGGATGAAACACACATGCCATTGTGGGGACCCACCGTCCAAGTTGCTGACAGTGCGGATGCACCACATACATCAAGTGGGCTCCACCGTGATGGATGGCGTGGATACACCACATGCATCAGGTGGGCCATCAATCCACAAATCATCTCAAAAGAAAAAATCCACCTTTGATCTTCTCCTCCTCCTTCTGCCAAAGCATCCTAGAGCTCCATAGGACGAACTTCAACGGTTGAGATTGGTTTTGGAGGGTGGGGATGGGAGATAGGAAGTAAGCCACATAAAGCTCTCTCATGAAGCTTGCATGGATGTGGGTTGCTTGGGAGGAAATGAGAGAGAGAGAGAGAGAGAGAGAGAGAGAGAGAGAGAGAGAGAGAGAGAGAGAGAGAGAGAGGTGTAAGAGAGAGAGATGAGTGAGTGATGGGGTGTGATGGGTGAGTGAGTGATGAATGTGTACTTGTGTAAGAGATAATGTTGACTTTTATGAAGGATAGTTATACTTGGGGATGGGATAGAGTGATGGGTTGTACTTTGATTGATTGATATGACGTGTCGCAGTGTTTCTCTCAAAGTTGTAACACGCAGTGTTTTTTTTGAATTGAACGCTGGCCCATATCTCCTGGCCTGGGTATCGCCTCGGCGCGTAATACGTGGCGACGACACAGTCGTTAGGGTATAAGTCTCGGGTCGAGCCGACCCTTATATACAGGATACAACTCGGGATCGCACGCAGACACCGATAATAGATCGCGAGTCACCGGAATTCGACCGGGAGAACTGCGGAGGCCTATGGAATGGTACGGGCTAGGATACGAGTCTTACAGTTGTCCTACCTAAACTTTGTTTTAGGTGTAGATTGTCCTATGAACTAAGTTTGAATCAATTTTTCAATACTAGTAAGAGTATATTTCCTGATTTATTTATTATTTCAGTAAGTTTATTTTTATTTGAAATAGTCCTATTCAACCCCCCCCCCCCCCCCCACACACACACACACACTCTCTAGGACTGTTAAGCTCGCCCTTTTCAAGAGCTTATATAGGCCAAAAAAGGGCCCATGAGGGGTCATTATTTGGCTTATTTAAATACCACAATTGCGAGCCATTCTGGGGAATAAAGAGTTGAGAGTTGAGAGGGGTTAAAGAAACTAAAGTAATTAGGGATAGTTAAATTTGGTGTTGAGTCATGCCAAAGCCATTGAACCGTCAACCCAAATATACTTGTTTATAAATTCATTCTAATCCCTTGTTATTCTGAAAAGACAAGTATGTTGTTATTCTATCCAACCAAAAGATCTAATCAATAGAAGCATCCAAAGTCAAAGAGTAGTATTGGAACCAAGGACATTTGACCATCCATTTTAATTAAAAAGGGTGTCTAGTTTTCCCTTTTCCTTCTCACATGCCAAATAAGTTCATACTCCACTTCACACATTCTAAGGACATCAACAAATCCACACACAAACAATATTTACTTTTCTCTTCTGCTACTCCTTTGTTTATCTTCTTTATCTGGCCTACCTAAGGTCCTGATACCTCGCATTGTATGGCGTAATGTAGTGATGCTGAATTTCTACAAAAAATCATAAAATCCCGTAAAATAGAGGCCATGCACTGCATGGGTATAAAAGGGTGCCTAACCCTTTCTTTTTCATAATTGAGAACCTTACCCAAAATGTATGATACAAATTAACCATAGGAGTCATGTGGGTTAGGAAATCTAGTAATCTTCTAGTTCACGAATGATTTTGCAGTTTCTAGCCAACCGTAGACTGTAAGACCCGTATCTTAGTCCGTACCGTTCCATAGGATTCCACGGTCTTTCTGGTCAAATTTTGGCAACCTTCGACCCTTAACCGGTATTTGCGCGCGACCTTGATTCACAAGCCGTCAACCCGAGTCGACTCAACCCAAGACTTGTACCATAACGACCGCGCTATCGCCGCTGTTTCAATGCCGCAACTCTCGCGCCGATCCGATACCCTGGTCAAGAGATGTGGGCCAACGTTCGGTGTGAGGAAAATGCCGCGCGTGTAAATTCTGAGAGAATCTCTACGACTTATCACATCAATCAATCAATCCCATCATGTCAAGTACATGTTAAGTATACATCACCTCACACTCATCCCCAAGCACCCCCCAAAGTCAAAAAGTTCTTACAAGTCCATACTTTTCTTACACCAAACAATCCTAAAGTCAAAAAGTTTTTACACCCATCACTCACCACATCCATCACTCCACTCATCTCTCTCTCTCTCTCTCTCTCTCTCTCTCCCTTTACAAGTTTCTCTCTCTTATTTTCAAACTCATTTCCAATTAAAAAAAAACCACCACAAGTCCAAGCCTCTTGTAAACCCCGTATCCTAGACCGTACCGTTCCATAGACTTCCGCGGTCTTACCGGTTGAATTCCGGCAACCTTCGACCCTTAACCAATATTTGCGTGCGACCATGATTCGTATGCAGTCAACCCGTATCGACTCAACCCAAGATCTTTACCATAGCGACCGCGCCGTCGCTACGGTTCTGATGCCGCGACTTGCACGCCGAGGCGATACCTTGGTCAAGAGATGTGGGCCAACGTTCGGTGCGAAGAAAACGCCGCGCGTTGCGAAACCTAAGAGAATCTCTACGAGGTGTCACAACAATCCCATCAATCCATCAATCCATCACATGTCAATTACACATCACCTTTCACCCATTCCCAAACAAGTACAAAAGTCAAGAATCTCTTACAAGCTCATACCTCTCTTACACCAAAAGCCCTCAAAGTCAAAAAGTTCTTACACCACCCATGCTTTTCTTACACAAATGGCCACAAAAGTCAAGATTTTCTTACACCCATCACTTACCACATCCATCACCCATCTCTCTCTCCCTTTATAACTCTCTCTCTCTCTCTCTCTCTTTCTCATTTTCAAACTCAAAAAAATCTAAGGAGAGAAATCCCATACGTATGAGAATTCTCCAAGCCTCTCCCTCTCTTTCAAAACTTCAAGTATGGCCCACTTTCCTACCCCATGATCTCCCATCCTAACCATCCATTCCCCATCTCCTCCATTGAAATCAAAGCTAAGGTGCTAAGGAACTCATAAGAGCAAGAAGATTGAACGGTGGGTGCTCCTCTAGATGTAAAAAATCTGATTTCTATAGCCTAGATGTTTTCTTTCTTTCATGAGGGAAGTGTAGGACCCACCAATCAATAGTGGAGATCCCATACAATCCCATGGTTGTGGCCTAATGGCCTACCTTATGCATGCACGATCCATGCATGGGGCCTTTCTCTATGGGCTCCATCATAGTAGTTTTATTTCATATCATATTATGTTTGGGTCATCTAGACCTTATAACCATGGTGGGGATGGCATCCTCACCATGCAATTTAATTATATGCCATGCATGTGCAAGATCCATGTTGTAAATGTAGATCTAGGTATGATGTGCGGGTGTGATTGATCTTGGGAGGGCTCAATAGTGGCGGAGCCCCTTTCCCTATGGCCAGATTGTCCTTTTATCTCTCTTTTTCCTCATTTTATTTCCTAATGTGTATGGCCCATTAATGTATTTCCCTTTTTATTTCTGGACAGTTTCTGGTTATTTTTGGAACAGATTTTGGGACTATTTGGGGGACTATTCATACCTATTAAATATAATTTTCTGAAAGGTGAGGATCTCATCTTGATTTTTTCCAAATTTCATCCCCAACTGACCTTCATTGGGGTCCCAAAGGTGTGGTCTAAGTGAGGTGGACAGTCTGAATTTTATGCACTGTTCCAGCAACATTCCACCATGGACAGTTGAATTTTTAAAATTTATTAAAATACCTATGGGTGTTTAAAAATTATAAAAAATTTCAAGGGGGTGACCTACTTATGGTAGGACTCACCTAAAAAATATTGGGGCTAATGAACGCCTGTACATACTATGGTGATGGCGGGACCGGCCCATTATAATATGGTGTCCAGATCAGTCCGATTTTCATAACAGATTGATTTATGTAAATGAATTAAAATATTTATAGATGTCTAAAAATTCTAAAATTTTTTAAGAGTGTGGTAAACTTATGTTAGAACTCACCTACCAAATTTTAGGGTCAATGGACCCCTGTACACACCGTGGTGAGGGCCGGACTGGCCCACCACGTTGGGACGTCCAGGTCTGTCCGATTTTTTCTGGACAGTTTGTCTTGTTTAAATTAATTAAAATACTTAGAGATATCTAAAAATTATAAAATTTTGTGCGGATGTGGCCCACCTATGGAAGTATCACTCTGTAAAATTTCAGCCTCAAGTAACCCCGTTTGGGTATCCAAAAGAATGGGCCAAGATGGTTGGAATCCCAGATTTTTTTCTGCTGTGCAGTCCAGCAATATGCCTTAATAAAAAAACCATAATTCAAAAATATTTCTTCTGATGGTGGGCCACATTTTTTGGTTTTCTCTCATTGTATGCATGATGAGGGACCTTTGCCCTCAATTTTCAGAGTTTTAGAGGCCTTGGACCCACTCCAATGGAGTGCCCAAATTTAGGACAGTAACATATTATAATTATGCTGGCCTTGGGCTGAAATTTTGAGGAGTGGGGCCCACCATATTATAAAGATCTTAGAGAAAATGATTTATACCTTTAATTCCTTAAATGTTGGGCTTAATGAATATACTTTTGAAGCCCACCACAGCTGAATTTAATTGGGTCCATGAATGTAGCTAGTTGTTGAACTATTTAAGGCCCATAGAGTGGACCCATTTGATGTGTTCCACGGCCCATGGGATTAGGCCCATTTGATGTAATTTAAGGCCCATAGAGTGGACCCATTTGATGTGTTCCAAGGTCCATGGGATTGGACCCATTTGATGTATTTTAAAGCCCGTGGGATTAGGCCCATTTGATATGTATAAGGCCCATGGGTCGAGAACCATTTGATGCAATCTAAGGCCCACGGGTTATGACCCATTGCAATGCACATAAGGCCTATTGGTGCGGCCCATTAATGTGGCCCATTTGATGAGTAAAAGGCCCATATGACATAGCCCATTTGATGTATTTAAGGCCCAATGGGGTGTACCTAAGGTCCATTGCAATGTGTGATCCCAACCTGGTTTACGTAATGTTATTCACTACGGGCTACACCTTGGGAGCAATGTTGGTTTAACGTCCACATTGCGAGTATAATGTTGGTTAAATGTCCGCATTGCGACTCTCCGTAGGACCCATTAGTAGGCCCGTACTTGTTGTATGCAAGCCGTCTAGGCCAGCTGCGTTGTAAGGATAGAGCATTACTTTATAACATGCTTAGTATAACTCCATGACGCACAGCCCATTTGTATCGGTCCATTTGATGGGCCTACTCGTATCGGCCATTTGATTGATTTAGCCCATATGATTGATTAGGCCAATCTTGATATATTTGTAGCCTGTTGCTAAAGTCATATATGAGGCCCATTGTTGAGGCCCACCTTGATGTGTATGAGGCCCGTTGTTGAGGCCCACCCTGATGTGTATGAGGCCTGTTGTTGAGGCCCATTGTTGAGGCCCACCTTGATGTGTATGAGGCCTGTTGTTGAGGCCCACCTTGATGTGTATGAGGCCCGTTGTTGAGGCCCACCTTGATGTGTATGAGACCTGTTGTTGAGGCCCACCTTGATATGTATGAGGCCCGTTGTTGAGGCCCACCTTGATGTGTATGAGGCCCGTTGTTGAGGCCCACCTTGATGTGTATGAGGCCCGTTGTTGAGGCCCACCTTAAATATATATGAGGCCCATGTTGCAAGGCCCATTGTGATGTATAGAAGGCCCATGGGTCATGGCCCATTGTAATGTATGTAAGGCCCAATTGGTGCGGCTTATTCGATATATTTATGGAGTCCATGTCATTAGGCCCATCCTGTTGTATTGGTGACCTGTCCATTGAGGCTCACCCGTGGTATATATTTGAGGCCCATATGTAGGGCCCACCTATTGTGTATTTAAAGCCCATGGGTTGTGGCCATAGTGATGTACATTAGGCCTATGTGATGTAGCCCATACTGATGTGTATTAGACCCAGGTATGTGACTCACCTACGAAGTATATTTGAGGCCCATTGTGATATATCTGAGGCCCATGGGTGCGACCCATCCAGATGTATTTGAGGCCTATGGGCAAGGCCTATTGTGATATGTGTTAGTCCCATGACCAGGGCCCACCTGTTTCTTATATTTGGCCCTTGTGTGAGGTCATGTACCCATTATATATTTGATTCTATGTGGGCCATTCCTTGGGGGCAATGTTGGTTAAAAGTTCACATTGTCGACGCCGGTTATTGATACCGTTTATGAGTATGTGACATCATAACATCATGATACATGCCCATTCGCATCATCTGCATGTTTGTTATGAGATGTGATTGACCATTGCATATGTCATTGAGCAGGATGATGTGAGACTCCCTGATAGGTGGAGATTATCTCACATGAGTGCATGATATGCACAGGATTGATGCATGATTGGATTGTATGACTCATACATCTTGCATTGTGTTATGATTACTGTACGCCCTAGTGACATCAAGGCTGTAGCCTCCACAGGCATATCATGGATGGCCAGATGGGACATCAGAAATCTGTTCGAGCATCGGGCTGCCATAGATGGCCTTAGGTGAAAATCCCTAAACACCCTCTTGGTTCCAAAGGATGCTCCAACGTCTAGACCGAGTGGGTAGATGAGCGTTGAGTACCGATTACCAGATGGCTGCGCTCTCCACTATATCGTGGTCAGTTGGAAGGGGGTGCGGCCTTACCCGCCCGAGGGAGTAGGCATGACTAGGGTGAGTTTGACCAGCTCGAGAAATGAGTCCGCTATCGGCGAGCCGGGTAGGTATTGGTAGACTACTGACAGGCGAATAGTGAGGTCTTTTTCACTTACCCAGTTGTGCGCTTGATTGGGGCGGCAGGTGGTGTGAAGTGTAATAGACCCCGGTGATTTCTCCAGAGAGGAACCGTACTGATATGAAGACTGACATGATATTATGACACCCCGTCACTGTTGTGCAGATGGACGGGCGCACGTGGGCTGATGCTGATGTGGGCGGGTGTGATGTGGGCGGGGCTGAGGCCTGGGCGAGCTACCAGCGGTTGGCAGGCTACTGTGCTGACAGGCTACTGAGTAAGAGTTGCATACTCATTCATTCATCCATTCATTATCCACTCGGGTTAGTGGTGCGCAACTAATTGTTGTGTATTTTTGTTATGGCAAGGATTTCGGTCGGGCGCACGACTAACCTGAGATCAGGAGTTTACTACGTTGAGTCAGACTATCCAAATTTAGGTATGGGACTGGTTTGGATAGAGGTTCCTTGTGGTGGACCCCGTAGCCTGCGATACTACGTACTATCATCCCAACATCACACTCCAGCATGGTCATTCCATTAGCACCATATACTGCATATTCCATTAAATCTTCGGCGTGTGGCATTGTGGGTTGTTATATTTTTGTATTCCTGTGACTTAGATGAGAGTGATGACATTTGTTAGCTCTTTCGAATTGTGTATTACATTATATCCTTGTTATTCGACATTTGATTATCTATGAGTCATCATTTGCATAGCTGTCCTATATTGCGTATTCTGATATTGATTAACTTATGGACCTGTTCATACTTCCGCTTATTCTGTTATCGCATGATTATAATCTTGTCAGTATTTCTATTTACACTAATAATTTCTGCTCTTATCAGTGTTTCTACTTATTCAGTCTTTGTATGGTTTATAGATTAATAGCTTTCCGATATTGTATGATTATGATATTGTATTGAATACTTGACACTTATCTCGTGCACACACTTACACTGCCTTCTAAGCTTTCTATAAGCTTATGCACGATAGATGCGTGCAGGTGATGTTAGGTTGTAGCAGCATTGAGCTTGGAGCGTGCAGCTATTTTCTGGAGCTTTGATTTTGACATATATATTTCCCTTTCAGCATTGTATTCAAATGATTATATTAGTGGATATGTGATGATGATGTTGCCTCTATGATTTGGGTAAACTTGTGGCTATGCTTATTACTAGTTAAATGTACTAAAAAAAAATCCTCCTTGTAGGATCCTAGGATCGAAAATCTGGCATATGAATGCTAGGAGCCGAGAATGGGGTACTACGGAGGTTGTCGGCACCGGATTCGGTGATCGGGATTCCTGTGAATCCTATTTTCGAGTTTGGGACGTGACACCTCTCCCCATATCTTCTAAGCTACAAGTGTGGCCCACCTTTCCTACCCTTTCATCTCCCATCTCAACCATCCAAACCTCATCTCATCCATTAGAATCAAAGCTAAGGAGCTAAGGAAGCCAAGAGAGCAAGAAGAAGGCGGTGGGTGATCTTGGACCCACATTTCTCTCCTTTTATTATGTATTTGTTTTGTGATTTGAGGGTCCATATTTAGTAGGACCCACCTTGATGTATATTTTGTATTAAAGAGGGGCCCATAGTGACGGGGCCCCTCCATCACCTCCGTTGTCTCCGATCTCACCTTCTCTCTTTTCTCTTCTCTTTCTATGATTATGGCCCACCTAATGTGTGTATATCATCCATGCCCTCTACCGGTAGACCCCATCCATGTGGGACACACCATGATGTTTATATGTCATCCTAACCCTCCATAGGGGGCCCACCTTGAAGTGGCTAACAGTAGGGGTGGCTGCCTATGAAGTGTGATCTGACGTGGGCCCACCCAGCTTCATAGCTCAGGTGGTAGACCAAGTGTAAGATGCCTCGTTTCAACACTGGAGGTCTTGGTATTGATCCCTGTAAAGGTGGCTAACATGGAGTGTGTACTGACATGGGTGTGGACTGACGGTGGGGTCCATGGGACCCACCCACGTTACCCATCCATTTTGGTGGGCCACAACAATGTATGTGTTTTATCCAAACCGTCCACCGTTTCTAGATGGTGGAATAATGCCCGTGTGGGACCCAACTAGCTCCCTAGCTCACGTGGTAGGCTGTGTAAAGGATACCTCGTTGCAACACTAAGGTCTTGACATCGATTTCCTAGTGGGGGGTGGCTAACTGTGCAGTGTACAGTGGAGTCCATGGGACCCACCTACACCGTCCACCCATTTTGATGGGCCACACCATCAGTGTGTACTCATCCAAGCTGTCCACCATCTTTAGACGGTGGGACCCACTCCCACGTGTGGGGCCCTTCCCTGATGCCTGTATGATTGTGACCGTGCAAGCCATGGATGGCCTGCACGTCTGAAGTATGTATACATATATATTATATATTATGCATTATATTATATAATATTATATATTATATTTAATATATATGTTGTGGTGGGCCATACGTGGGACCCACCTTTGCCTCCTTACAGCAGCAAAAGCTGCACGTGTATATTTAATATAATATTATATATTATATTACAAAAGATCTAAGGGTGGGACCTACGTGGAACCCACCTCTTTTTAAGGCAGCAATGCTGCTCGTACAACAGCTCTCTCTCTCTCTCTCTCTGAACATTAGTAGTTTGTAGGTCCCACATGACGTGTGTGTTACACAAGCCGTCCATCCTTTCTAACGGTGGGCCATGCATGACGAATGTGTTTTACACGATGCTGTACATCTGTTTTGATGGTGGGACCCACTGCCATATGATGATAGCAAGTTCTGTGGGTCCCACTCCTAAGGAGGTTTAATGCATTATTTATGTATATATATTATATATATATATATATACACACACACACACACACACACACACACACACACACACACGTAATGGTGGGCCCTCCTAGTGCAACCAGCTGCCTGTACAGTAGCTATCTAGTTGCCCCTTTGTTGACAACAAGCCCACAGGCCCCCCATTGATGTATGTGCCTTATCGACACCATCCACTGTTTGAACGGTGGGACCCACCCTGATGCATGTATTGTATCCATGCCGTCCAACCATTTGTGAGATTATTTTATGGCATGGAGAAAATAATGGTGAGCCAAATCTAAAGTTCAAGTGGACCCCACCATTTAACTAGTGGATCAAGACATCCACCGTTCAAAATCCTAAGGGCAACAGTAGTTTCCAATTTAAGTTGATATTTATTTTCATTTCATCTACCTCTATGTTAACTTGTGAACAGGTTGGATCTCAAAAAAATATATGAGGGTGGGCCCGATTTGATATACTGGAGGCCCATTTGATCGGCCCATATGATTAGGCCCATCTTGATGTAGTTATGGCCCATCCGTTGAGGCCCACCTTGATATACATAAGGCCCATGTTATGCGGCCCATTTGGTGTATCTAAGGCCCATGGGTCGAGGCCCAACTGTATGTACACAGGTCCATTACAATGTGTGACTCTACCATGGTTTGTGTAATGATGTTTATGACAGTCGTGCCTTGGGAGCAATGTTGGTTTGATGTCCACATTGTAAGAATAATGTTGATTAAATGTTCGCATTATAATTCTCCCTAAGGCCCATTATTAGGCCCATACTTGTAGGCCGTCTAGGCCCATCTTCGTTATGAACAACATCCATCACCATATAACATGTCTAGTGTAGTTTCATGATTCATGATCATAAGCATCATATGTATGCTTGATATGAGAAGTGACTGATCATAGCATATGCCTTTGGGCAGATTGTTTAGGGGCTCCCAAATAGGCGGTGTTGCCCTTATGACACACGATACACGCAGGATTACTGCATGATTGGATAGGGTGATTCATGTATTCGCATTCTGTGATATGGTATTATACGCCGTAGCGACATTAGGGCCGTAGCCTCCACAGGCGTATCGTGGTTGGCAGGATTGGATACTAGAAATCTTATTCTACATGGGGTGCTATAAATATCCCTGGGTGAAAGTCTCTAAACCCTTATGGTACCTAGAGGTTGCTCTAACGTCTAGACCGAGTGGGCACATGAGCGTCGAGTGCTGATTACGAGATGGCCGCGCTTTCTATTGTGTCATGGTCGGTTGGAAGGGATGCAGCCTTACCCGCCTGAGAGGAGGGGACAAAGCTAGGCCGAGTTTGACCAGCTCGAGGAATGGGTCTGCTATCGACGAGCTGAGTCCGATATTGGCAGGTGGATAATGAGGTCTTTTTCACTCGCCTTATTGCGCGCGATGGGGTGACAATTTGGTTTGGAGTGTACTAGACCTTAGTGATATTTCAGAGTTGAACTGTATTGATATGTGAACTTAGATGAGGATTTATATGCTTGAGTTACTTTCGCATCGCATGGCCTTGGTATGGTCGACATCATTCATGCTTTGCATCGCATAGCCTCGGTACGACTAATGGTATTCATGCATTTATCAATATGTTCTGCATTACTCTGATACTGCATAATCATATTACTACCTTGCACACACACCTTCACCACCCTCTAAGCTTTTCATAAGCTTATGCATGACCGTTGCGTACAGGTGACATTGGGGTGCAGCAGCGCTGAGGCAAGAGCGCTTTGCAAATCATCTTGAAGCTTTTTGTTCATCATCATTGTATTTCCCTTTATGCTCATTGTACTTGTAAAGTTTTTTATCGCAGTGGAAATGTAATGGAGTTTTTGGTTGTTGTTTGTGGGTTATGTCTTTGGTCATGCCTATTAAGAATCAAACTGATATTAAAAATTCTCCTCGTAGCATCCCAGGATCGAAACCTGGCGAATGGGCGCTAGGAGCCGAGATGGGGTACTACGGAGGCTGTCGGCACCGGATTTGGCGATTGAAAATTTTTTGAGCCCAGTTTTCGAGTTTGGGGCGTGACATAGACTCTGGAATATATTTGGCTATTGGCAAATTTAGTCAAATTATCTAAATCCAACACGCATCGTATAACTAAAGCATTGAAAGCAATTTTTCTTATAAACTATCACCCAAAGCCATAGAGAGGGAAAAAGAGTGGGGAATTGTAGCCTGCTGAGTGTGTCCACTCATGTCGGGGCTTTCACACCCTTTTGGGTCTAATGCAAGAAAAAATATGTACGAGTTTAATAAAAAGTATTCTTTTGCAATCATCTTCTCTTTAGAAGAATGTTGTAGCTTTCATTTTTCCTCTCATATCTCTATGTGAACAAGTAGCGATATGATCATCTCTTTTATTTTACTTTATTTTATAATGTATAGCTTCCCTCTCATGACCCCCTACTCTATTTCTTTTTTCTTTCTTTCAAGTATACTTAAGTGTATACTCTACAGTTTGTCAAAGCCTCGGAACCTAATATATTAGAAACCAAGTATCATTTAATCCTTTTTATTTATTAGTTTGTTATGCTATTTTTTTTACTTTCCCTCTTTATAATTATTATCTCTTCACTTCACACAAGATTTGAGACAATGTGAGCTCCTTGGTGGCTCCTTGAATTGAGTTATAATTTTTTAATTAGTCTATGGTTTTACCCATAACCAATTAGCTAATAAGATCGTTTAAAACCCCAAGAAATCTCAAATTTTTGTAAAATCCCATGAAGTACATACCATACATGAGTTTGGGTGGAGAAAGGTACTTAAACCCTTCATTCTCTATCATCGAGGCCCTTACTCAGAATCTCCAACCATATACCATATCTAAGAGTCATTTATCTTGTAGGATCTCTGTTTCCCCAATCCAAGGCAATTCTATAATGTTTAACTGACCATAGATTTTGAGTTTCATCGGCTGATGGCAATTCCAAGTTATGAGCCATATTATATTCATCAATCGGCATCTACACAAAAAACACAAACCGCACACACCAAATAGGAGACATATCATCCTCCATGTCTATGGGTGATCCTGCCTATGGGAAAGGATCTACAAGGGTAAAGTGTGTATTGACTACACTAAGGGCATGTTTGAATTGAAGCATTCCAATAGAAATTTATCACAGTGTCATCATTGATATTCCTATGCAACTGGATACAATATATAAATGTGTCATAAACCGTCATTTCCTTGCCACAATTTCAGAAATATGGTGATGGAAATAGGAACAAATCCATCTTTTGGATTCTCCTTTTCATTCTCCAAATTTGAGGACTATTTGCCTGCAATAATAAGTTGCATCCCTACAGTTATAGCTACTACCTCACTCCCATTTTAAGTGATGAGATCAATTCCTCTCCTCCATCTCCTTCCTACTTTTGTTCTAACCCTTATGAAGTCGTCACCAAGAAAGATTACCCTATATAAATATGCAATTAGACTCTGTCTCTTGACATTCTCTAAACTAGAATCCATCTAAGACATCGTCAAACTAGGCTTTTAATTGTCTCATATTCACATAGAGATCTCTAAGGTAAGCCTGGAATATTAAAGTAAAAGGGGGATATTCTCAGTTTTTTTTTTTTCAAAAAAAGAAATATTGTATTGATAAAGCGAAGAGGATTTACAGCCATTCAAGCGGGAACTTACAAAAAGACCCAGGCCCCGCCTATCATATACCCAAAACTAAAACAAAACCCAAAGCTCTCACGCTAATTAACCGCAGTGGAGGGGGAGGTAGTTCTGATGGTACCAATCCCCACATTGTCAAGGACCAAAGAGCCCCTAATTCTACACGGGAGGTCATCACGAGCCATATAGAAGTGGTTAGGGCACCCTTCCGAAGCCATTCTTGCCAGGGCATCCGCAACTGAGTTACCTTCCTTGTAGATGTGGCAGAAGGAGAGGTGGAGAGTGCGACTGAAATGGAGAATGGAGCCCAAGTCATTCCAAACGTTCCAAGGAGAAGGTGCCGTGGGTTTAGTAACTGCATTTATGATGGTCTTTGAATCAGATTCAACCTGAACGTGTTACAGGCCCAATTTGGTGCAAAGTAGAATGCCATCCCGCATTGCTCGAGCTTCCGCGACCGTATTTGTTGCCCTACCATATCTCCTATGGAAAGAGAAGAGGAGATGCCCCTGAGAGTCCCTGCATACACCCCCACCACCACTCTCTCTTGGATTCTCACGTGAGGATCCGTCCGTATTGAGCTTTACCTAGCCGCCGTAAGGCTTGGACCACTTAACATTAATCGATTTAGGAGGAGTGGGGGCTGGAGAGGGTAACAGGCGGAAGGCCTGAATCACAATTACGTCCGAGAATGAGGGCGAGGAATGGTCTGGAATGAAGTTTCCAATTTCCTGAATCCACCGAGTGACTTTCCAGATGATTTGGTGAGCTGACATCATCTTCCCATCAAATCTGGAAGCATTACGGCTGAGCCAGAGCTCCCAGCAAATGAGAGCAAGAGTGAGATCTAATAGTTGATGGAAAAGAGAGGATTTAGAGGCTTTTAAGGATCACTGCAGGATTCTGCATTTGATGGGCTAGATAGGAGATGGGGACATGCCAAACATTTGAGAGAAGTGCACCCATACCTCCCTCGCGATCATACCATGGCTAAAGAGGTGATCGAGGTCCTCAGAAAACTGATTTGAAGGAGAGGACGAGGCTGGCAAGAGCTGAAGCAGCTGAGAACCGTCATGACTGTGGGCGGGCGGGGGATCAGAACCCTACAACATTCACAACAGGAAGCCA
This sequence comes from Magnolia kwangsiensis, assembly GCA_037074715.1. Classification (NCBI taxonomy): domain Eukaryota; kingdom Viridiplantae; phylum Streptophyta; class Magnoliopsida; order Magnoliales; family Magnoliaceae; genus Magnolia; species Magnolia kwangsiensis. The sequence continues at coordinate 187,325,037 of CM073571.1, read as the reverse complement.
AACTAATTCCAGAATTTTGGATTGCAAGATCCATAGGGACGACACTGAACATGATCTTCCAGAGGAAGGTTCCAATCTTAGGAGGGAGTAGCTTACTCCAGGACCACTTGGCCCAACACAGTCTCGGCTGGTGATTCTGAAGAGTGTTCCAAGTAGACTTAATAGTGAAGTCGCCGGAGGTGGAAAGATCCCAAGCTAAGACATCATCTCTGTTAGTAAAAACAGCAGGATTGGAATTGATCATTTGGAGGATAGAGGGGGGGAGGAGAGGTTGGACGTGGGAGAGATTCCATTTTCCAGAGCAAGGATGGAAGTCTCTCACCGTTGCTTCTCGAAGGTGGGGTGGGATGGGAGAGAGAGTAGCACCTGCTAAGAAACCCCTCCCTGTCCAATTTTAATTCCAGAAATTGATCCGCCCCTCGCCAATGAGCCACTTTGCATGATGAAATGTAAATTGTAGTGTAGGGAGCATCTCCTTCCACACCTGGGAGGCAGCTGATGAGCTTTTCCCTTTGTTGCGAATGAGATTGGTTATGTACTTAGCAGAAAATAGCCTCGCCCAAAGGGATTTCCCTTGCATAAGATTCTAGCCCATTTTAATTCGAAACGTACGCATGACGTCCCCCAGTCTTCTGATCCGCAGCCCTCCCTCAGATAGGGGCCTGCAAATCCTGGCCCAATTGATCCAGTGCTTCTTCTGACGACCGTCAGTATTGCCCCAGAAAAAGTTGGCAAACCCAGCTTCTATAGTATTGCAAACAGCCACCGGGATGTTTAGGGCTGACAGGACATGAATTGGAATGCTAGACAACACATTCTTGATGAGGATGGTCTTCGCCGCTGGGTTGAGTAGTTTGGATTTCCATCCCTCAATCCTGCTGAAGATTTTCTTAATGATCGGCTGCAGCGAGGGAGAGCGAGTCTTCCCTCTGTTAAGAGGCGCACCCAGATAAGTGCAAGGAAGAAAGGCTTGCTTGAAGCCTGTTAGTTGGGCCACTCGGTGAGCCTTGGCTCTGGAAGCTTTTTTTTGCGACGATGAAAGTAGATTTTTGGACGTTCACCTTTTGGCCGGAGGCTTCCTCATAATCTTTAATGAATTTGAGAAGCGGTCACAAAGAGGAGAGCCTGCCATTCAAAAATAAAATAGCATCATCAGCGAAAAACAAGTGGGTGATCAGCGGACAGTTTGTGGACAGCTTGAAGGCCTGACAAATCCCCATGACAAACAGTTTTCTAATGCCAATACTGAGGAGTTCAGCAGCAATAATAAACATGGCTGGGGAAAGGGGGTCCCCTTGCTTCAAGCCTCTGGACGCCTGAAAGAAACCAAACGCTCTTCCATTTATGAGTAATGAAAACTAGCTACCGTGCCAGCAGCGCTGCACCTGGTTGATCCACCGCTCGTCGAAACCAAACTTCTTGAGCACGATGTCTAAGAACCCCCATTCAACACAATCATACGCTTTCTCCATGTCCAATTTCAAGATTAGATTGCCTCCAAAGACCTTACGATTAAGCTCATGAATCATTTCTCTTGCAGTGGCAATATTCTCCGCAATTGATCTACCTCTTACGAAGGCACCTTGTTCGTCTGAGATGATGGCCGGGAGATGGATGGCCAATCTGGACGCAATAATCTTGGAGAAAATTTTCATTATGCCGTTACAAAGACTAATCGGTCTGAAATCCCCAATGGTTTCTGGGTTGCTCTTCTTTGGGATTAAACAGATTTGGGCGCATTGGAATGCTCTGGGCAGAGGGCCTCCTGCAAAAAAATCATTAGCAGCAGCAAAAATATCATTACCAATCACATCCCAGCAAGTAGAGAAGAAGGAGCCACCAAAGCCGTCTGGCCCAGGAGCGTTGTCCAGTGGGATAGAATTAGCTGCGGCCTTGACTTCATCGATGGAAAGTGGGCGCAACAAATCCTTATTCATCTGGTTTGACACTATGGGCGGAATGCAAGCCAAGATGTCATTGTGAATAGCAGTAGCAGAGGAGGTAAAAAGGGCCTGAAAATAATCAGCAGCTTCTGTACCAATATCATCAATGTTTTCAAGAAGATCACCTGATGAGGATTTGAGTTTTGTGATGGTCAATCTTCTCATCTTGTCCAGAACAGAATGGTGGAAAAAATTAGTGTTTCTGTCTCCTTCGGCTAGCCATTTATTTCTGAATTTTTGTTTCCAAAAAATCTCTTCTTGCAGCTGGACTTGCTTCAAGTTAGAGTGTGCTTGGTTCAGTCTAGCTAAATCAGCGTCTGAATGAGAGTTTTGAAGGAGGAACTCAGCTCTGTTAACCGCATCCTCAGCCTGATGCACCTTGTTGGCCACACTTCCAAAGGTATTCCTGTTCTATTCTTTCAAAGCTTTCTTGAGTATCTGCATCTTTATCATAACCTTGAACATCGGGGAGGCACCAACATCTGTCTCTCAGCTATGCTTAACAACACTTATAAAATCTTCATGGACAGTCCACATCCTTTGAAACTTGAAAGGACGAGGGAAATTACCTAGCACATCTTTGAAAGACAGAAGAAGAGGTAGTGCCTTAACATTATATGTTACCTCTCATCGAGATTACTTTTATTTTGAAGAAAATAGTCGATTGTTATGGCAGCTTCTCTCATGTTTAAGAAGCCATCTTGTATTCAAATTTTCCATTTTCGTTATGCCCGTAGAGTATTGTAATCTAATAGTATGTTTAAATCATACTTTTCCACTAGGATCCAAGTGCACTAAATTCTAGTGTTTCATACGTGTAAATGAACACGAAAATTTAGCTGGCAATTATGGTTATTTTCATGAGATGAGTATGTGAAATTATAACTATTATGCTTTACAAATACTTTACACCATAATCCTCTTATCCAAATAGGTCTTAAAGGAACTCCCACCTTGTCTCCCTAAAGAGAAACATGTTAATCTTTTTTTCTAAAATATTTTGAGGCGACTTGTATTGAAAGGACCCTTATCTATGCCATTATCGCCAAAGACATCCCTATGGAAGAAATGAGAGAAATATCCAAATGTACTGTGAATTTCTTGGAAGAGTTTTTCAATGTTAAACTTGAAGAGCTTGAGATCCAACACCGAATCAATTCGATGCTTGCCTTGCCTTATTATTGCATGAGTAACATTGAGCATGCCAAACTCCAAAGACAAGTGGAAGAGTTGTTTAAAGATGGGTCTTAACAAGTCTAAATTAATGATGATTACCACCTTCCTTACTCTTAAGAAAGATGAAACTTGGACAATGTGTGTTGATAGTCAAGCCATTAATAAAATCATCACAAAATAGTAGTTCCTAATTCCTTGACTTAATGGTATATTGCACATGTTAAATGGTGGAAAGTTTTTTTTTTTAAAAATAAAAATTAACCTTAAAAGTAGATACAACAAAATTCATATCCAATTAAGCAACTAATGAAAATTTTCAAGTACCTATATATATCTACTAACTAATGATCAAACCAAAGTCATCAACTGATCCTTAGTGATTTGCTCTAACTTTTTGCAATTGAACACCCATAATAATGGGACCTTATCTTGCATCAAGCTGAATTATCCTACAACAACCTTATCTTGCATCAAGCTGAATTATCCTACAACAACTATATATATATATATATATATATATATATATATATATATATATATAAACTCCATTTTAAGTGGTTTATAAAAGGAACTCGAACTATATCTTAGACTAGGTAACATTTCTAACCTGAAAAAGAGGATCATGGAAGTCGAAAAAAACTCAACTCCAATTTTCAAGTGCTTATTATTTACTAACCGATCGTTAAATTAAAGTTGTCAACTGATCTCTTAGTGATTTACTTTGATACTTGACAAGTGAACACCCATAATAATGGGATCTTGTCTTACATCAAGCAAAATTATCATACAATAACTCTTAAGTTATGATTTACTCAAGAAACTCCATTTGAAGTGGTATATGGAAGAAGCCCAAAACATATCTTGGACTAGGTAACCATTCTCGGAAAAAAGCAACATGAAAGCAAAATAAATTTTTAGCCATATCTAAGAGGTCTAGGAACAAATTTGAGCCAACCGAAAAAGTGCTCATGCTCGATACATGCCATTGATATTCATCAGCATCAGTTAGAGTTCAAAGAATGCAATTTGCTTATGGCATACTTGTAGAAAGAGATACTTTTAACTAGTACTTATTAGAAATTGAATAGCAAGAATATTCATCCATGCCATTTTTGTAAGAAAATTAGGACAAATACATATCGACTTGAACTACGTGAAGAAATAGGTATTAGTCTCATTTTCAACATTGCTGACTTTTATCATATCATGACAATCCAAATCAATCCCAACCACGCTCTGAAGATCTGTGCATGCATTCTTCAATTGGCTCATCAAAATTATTGGTATAATTGATGTATAGTCTATCAATATAAGATGAAGTACCTACACTCAATATCCTATTTTGTAAAAGAAAGAAACTTGGGTCTAAAGACATTTAGATCAATTAAGTGAAGTTGTGGAATCTTGATAAAGTGTTATTAGAAGAAGATCTCTAAGCCAAACTAGAGGATGAGTTCTCTTGATAAAGGGGAGATTGATGCAAAGTAGGAGTGGGGGCCAATATTGGTCACCTTGGGCCCCCATTCAAACTCGTAGGAGTGGGGGTCAATGGTCACCTTGGGCCCCCATTCAATCTCTCTCTCTCTCTCTCTCTCTCTCTCTCTCTCTCCTCTTTGATCTTCTCTTCTCTTCCTCCCCCTAATGATCAACTCACCCTCTCTACTTTTCTACAAATAGAGTTTCATAAGAGGAGAAAAGTCAATAGTTAATTTCACATTTTCTTTGTGAGATCTTTGGATAATCTTTGAGAGTGAGTGAGTCCTCTCTTGTAATTGGATAAGTGAATCCCTAAGACATCTATTGTATATTGCTACCACCATTTTCAATCAAACAGTCAACCTTTCTTTTCTTTTTGAATTCTTATCTCTTTGTTACTTGCCTAAGTACATTCTTCTTTCTTACTCGTTAAATCGGCATCAGACTGATCTTCTTAGGGCTCTTTTGGCAACATGGATTTGAATTCTCATTGAATTGGCTGGAATTTAGGGGTCATTTGACATATTTTAGATTTAGAGGTAAACGGGTGTATTGCAAATCCATGTAGCTCCCTGCCTTTTTACATTTGGCAATTTTGATTTGGTGGTAAATGAAATTGGAGGTATTTCAAATACCCCCTTCTAGTGTGTTTTGAAATCTCACCAAAATGTTGTGATTCCAATGTAATTCAAATGAAATGCCATTTTTGGCTATTTCAAACACAGATGATAGGTGTTGCTAGGTTACTAATCCATTGTACATGTAGCATACTAATGATACCCCAAAATAATCCTATTTTCGGTTGTAACACTAAAATCACATTAATCGAATGATCTGAACCATCTTAAATGTTGGACATCTAAATGAATAGTTAGAAAACATTTGTGAGTCACTTGTTTGTGATCCTCACACTTGGGGCACACCCAAGGCTTGGAATGTTCTCATTTTTTGTCAAAGTATATATTTCAATGGGCTTATTACAATCATTTGATCAAATATCATACATATATAGTAATTTGGGATATAAAAGCTGATTTAGTTTTTTTTAAAGAGAACTTTTTCTCATGTATAATGCAAAGGAGCTGTACAGAGAAAGGAAGGGCCTGCCAGCAAAAAAATTAGAGGCTGGCCCACAATAAATCCGAGGCGACACCGCCTACTACAACTCACGCAAGTATCCTAGGCCTAATTTGTCCAGGAAAAGAAGGCCTTTGATGAGATCTGGAAGATCGGATATAGTTGGAAGAGATGGTGGGACTGGTGGCTGCTACCTCCACGAGCCAAACCATCAGCCACTATGTTAGCTTCTCTGGGGGAATACAAGATTGATATTTCCATGCTGTCCACGAGGGATTTGATTCTAGTCCACCAATACCATAGAGTCCAAAAGACGCCCTCCTTCTTGTTTATAGAGTCCACGACTATCTTGGAATCACTAACGAGGTCCACCTTTAGGAATCCAATATCTCTACTAATTGACAAACGCTCCCAGATTGCTTTTGCTTCTGCCTTGCCATTTGATCCGAATCCATAGCCTGAGGAAAAGGCAAATAAAAAATTACCATCGCTATTCCTGCCAACTCCACCACCTCCCGAGCTCCCAGGGTTGCCCAAGGCTGACCTGTCAACATTCATTTTGATCCATCCAACTGCAAGCCGAGTCCATTTCACCAATCTTTCTTGTTTAAGGATTACCGCATCCCCTTGGAGGCCCAAGTTGTCCAGAGCTAAGGCAGCTGAACATTTGATTGAGTGTTGGATGGGGAGAAGGGGCGCTAGCACGTGAATCCAACGGTTCACCCTAGAGATAATTTTCAGGGACGAGACATCTACCCCATCCATGCGGGTTGTGTTTCTGGCTAGCCATAACTCCTAGAAAATAATCGATGGAGTAAAGCCTGTGAGAATGAGAAAATAGTCTCTTGTTGCTACCTTAGTCCACCAAGAAGAGGCCCTGCTAAAAGCCGAGGTGGTCTGACTAATGGGAATGTCAAAAGCCCACCGAAGTGTGCCCACACCATATCAACCAGCGGCCCTGACAAGAAGATGTGGTCTAATGTTTCAATATGTGGAATGAGAGGCACAACACAACAAGAGCATTTGGATGCTTGGGAGATGCCTTTAGCCTGCGTTCTAGCGTCAACGGGAATGGCTTTGTTGATAACTTTCCAGGAGAAGAGGGAGAGCTTGGGCGGAAGAATTTGATGCTAGGTCCATTTAGCCCATGGCATAGACGTACCACTCAGGCGAGCGCTATGCCAAGCAAAAGTAATGCTAAATTCGTCATTACTCATATTCAGCCAGATATGTTTATCTTCGAAGGATGATGTTCAAATGTCCTCACCGTCAATGTGGTCGATAACCACTGGAGGAAGATGCTGGCGGACCAGCGAGTGGTCCAACCAACCCATCGGACCCAACCAATCATGCACCCGCGAATCCAAGTGCTATGAATACACTAAAGAATTCTAATGCATTCTAAATATTAGCTTCAAACAAAAGATTTGGATTCCAATCATTTTAACCAAACACAAGTGAGGGTTCAAAATTACCTTGATTCCAATGTAATTATGATTTGGATTCCAATACATTCCAAATCCAAGCTCTCAAAGGGGCCATTAGTACAAATATAATAGAATAGGTTTGAAATTATAACTTTGAGGTGTAAGTTTAAAGTGAGCCCTTTTAGATGATTTGGATTCCTTTTAAATCCGGATCTCTCCAATTTTAAGCTCCGAAAGGGGCCATTAGTACAGACATAATAGAATAGATTTGAAATTATAACTTCGAGGTGTAAGTTCAAAGTGAGCCCTTTTAGATGATTTGGATTCCTTTCAAATCTGAATCTCTCTAATTTTAAGCTCCCAAAGGGGCCATTAGTACAAACATAATAGAATATATTTGAAATTATAACTTTGAGGTGTAAGTTCAAAGTGAGCCCTTTTATATGATTTGGATTCCTTTCAAATCTAAATCTCTCTAATTTTAATTAAGCTCCCAAAGCGGCCATTAGTACAAACATAATAGAATAGATTTGAAATTATAACTTTGAGGTGTAAGTTCAAAGTGAGCCCTTTTAAATGATTTGGATTCCTTAATTTCAAATCCGAATCTTTCCAAATAATAATAATAATAATAATAATAATGATAATAATAATAAAGCAAATTATTGTAAAGCCCTCCAATTCAATGCTGCCAAATGACCCCTTAAGATGAAAGTAATCTTATATATATATATATATATATATAGAGAGAGAGAGAGAGAGAGAGAGAGAGAGAGAGAGAGAGAGAGAGAGAGAGAGAGAGAGAGAGAGAGAGAGAGAGAGAGAGAGAGAGAGAGAGAGAGAGTTCAGCTACTTCCCACAACATATATAAGAAATTAATGATTATATTTTTTGAGATTAAAACCTTGCGCGCCACATCTAAGGACATGAAATAAATCTTTGAAAAATGGACGGGCATATATGTAATTTAGTAAAGTAGTGTGGTAGTTGGGGCTCCTGAGTATGCAACATTTCCGTTGTGGGCTAAACAAGCTTGGATGTTTGGACAGTGTATGATGGTCCATACACACAGCCTTTACTAAATTTGTATGATGGTTAATATTTTGAACACACACACGATGAACTCAAGACAAACCGTAAAAATCATGGCCACTACTATGGATGGCTCTTAAATACAAAAGTGCATTGATTTAATTTCTTAGCTAGCTGGTTGGTGGAATTTGAATGGATGGTCGATGAAATCCAAAAAAAGTAAACAGTTCGAGAAATAAATGTTTATAAATCAAAGGTGAGGATGGCTGAGTCAATGTCAATTTATGATGAGCTGTCTAAAGTGGCCCACTAACACAAAATGTTTAATTGATTTAATGCATACCATGTGTGCAACTTAAAACCATGGTTTTATCACCTGACACTGCTGGTACTGACTCGTCCGGTCGAAAATCAGTCAAGGTGTGCATGCGCAGGAGGGAGGGGGTATATTTTGTGGAGTGACACATTGTATTGAGCCATATCAAACTCAGCCAGTCCGAGTCAACTCATAAAACTCACATCAGACTTAGATGAATCAACCATACATGCTATAAAATATAAATTATCACTCTCTGTCAGAGCATCACTTTTGCCCCACCATGATGTATGTCTTATGTCATAAATATCCGCCCATTTGGGGAGATCATTTTAGGGATTGGGCCAAAAAAGGAGATATATCTAAAGCTTAATTAAGTGGACACAACACAGAAATAAGTAAGGATTTAACATCTACCATTGAAAACTTCCCGTAGGTTACAGAAGTTTTCGATCAATCTGATATTTTTTCCCTTCATCTAGATCTTTGTGACCTATACGTAGCCCACTTGAGCTTTGGATCTACCTCATTTTTGAACCCATGGACTAAAATGATCTCGTAAAATAGATGGACGGTGTGGATATAACACAATATCATAGTGGGGCCCACAAAAGTTGGTGACGTCAACACACCCATGAGGTCGGCACAACACGCAATCCGCTTCCATCGAATTAGGAAGTGAACTAATGACTCTGCTCATATGAGAGCAATACCTTAACCGCTTGGTTAAGTAGGTTATCTTTCTCTCGTGTGCAATGCACGTGATATATGGACTTGTTTACAAGATTGAACAAAAATCCTTTAATATTGGAAGATTCCTGGTATGAGTTTTACCTGTAATTGGATTTCAACCAATGATTCCAGCTATGTCAAAGCAAGGCTCTAACTGCTGGTGTTAAGTAGGTTATTTATAATCACAAAGGAAAAAAAAGTGGGACCCATTCATTGGGAATTCTAGATGGGAAAAATCAGAAGAATCCCAACCTCCATAGGTGTCAAAAAATAGACGGCTAAGATATGAGGAAATAGCTCACATCCAACCAACATAAATTCCAAATATAATACAGCTAAGATATTCCAATCTACGAATTTCCAATATATAGACCATCCACAATGAGGCCTATCATATCAACGGCTTTGATCATTGAATCATATGGTCCCACTTGTACAAGGCACATGCATTTCACAATGAGAAAAGCTTTGATACTCTGGCTGAGTGTGACGGTTGATACACAGGCACTAATTAAAAAAGTGTACACCCCATACAAATAACTCCAACTAAACCATTCAAATTATGGGCAGGTTGACAGAAAAACCAAGAATTACGCTACTTTAATTTGATTACCTAATTAACTAACCCATGGATTAATGGACAGTTGGAAAGAATTATATCTAAGGGTCTATATTGAACAAATAAGTGTCCATGAATGGTAGGTCAGAATAATTGAATAAATCTGAATTTTGAATGATGACCTGTTTAAAGCTTGTCCAGAAATTTGGACAGTTTAACCTAAATATATATTTATTTTGCATTTACAACTAGTGAGTCCCTCCGTATGAATCATCAAAACCGCCAGAGCATCAAGTCATTATTTCGATAGCTAAATATCAGTAAGAAGAGCTAGCAGTCGCATCTGTTGTAAAATATTGATTTTAATAAAAAATATTTTAATAATAAAATCTATGAAAAGTTGTTTTTGAAAAAACTTTTGGAGCTTTGGGAATAGTCACACATGGGAAAGAGAAGAGAAAGAAAAGTGGTATAAATGCTAATAGTGGAGTACCATAATATTTGCCTACCTAGTCCGTGGACCATGGGACTTGCGTGTTCACGCGCTCGGTCTCGGTCTCGGGCACGGGCTCGGTGCGAGGGCGTGGACATGTGACGCATTGTGGCTGTAGAGGCGCTAGTGGCGCACTTCACACATGCGCATCGTGTCGCAGAGGGTCGCTCCCTTCGCGAACCGGAGCGAGACGTGTGCGAGTCGCGGTGCGACTAGTGGCTAAGGCAGATGGTTGGTTGGACGAAAAAATTAAAAGACTGAATGAGAGTCCCTCAGAATATAGAGAGGGCTGGAAAAAGAGCTGTTGCAGAAAATTTGTAACAGCTGTGCAATAAGTGCAGGGTCCAGCGGAAACTGCTGCATGACTAGCCCCAACAGCTATAAAATGGCTAGCTACTGTCTCACAACAGTCAGCATGCAGCAGCTTAATGGCCCATGCACAACAGTCAGAAAATGGCCATAAAACGGCTAGTTTTCTCAACAGCTAGAATACGGTCATGGGATTTATTTCCCTGGACCATAACCCCCAGCCACCATAGCCTATAAAAGGAGGGCCTGGATGGGTTTCAAAACAATCTTAACTCACTCCAGCAACTCCATACGAATTCTAGAAAAACAGCCTTTCCACTCATACATTCTAAGTATTATCCAGCAACACAGCAGGGTGTCAACCTTAGCTTGAAGGATAGACCGGCGGTGTGGTCTAGGACAGTTCAACCGAACCAGCGGCTGAAGATTAGAACCTAATTGAGCAGAATTCTAAACCACTTTTCTATTTTCTTCTTTTCTTCTTTTGAAATTTTTTCCTTTATATTGTAATACTGCCAGAAATAGTGAAATTGAGTTCCATTTGGTGGGCTTTCGTGTTTGCTGAACGCAGACCCACACCAGGCTCGTCGTATCCTAGAAGCAATTTGCCTGTAACCTATCAGCATACTTAATTTTCTTGAGTTGGGGCAAATAACGCTTTAAGAACAGCGTTTTCAGACGTGCTTCAGCCTGTCCATATTATTTTCGGTTTCCATATTATACAGAAATTACATTAATCTGTATAAATTTCCCAACAAGCTTAAAGCATTATTTCCTAAAATGGAATCCGATAGCGTTTCATCTATTAAGTTGATGAATCAGGACTTGATACGTCTTGATCGGTTCGATGGAACCAATTTTACAAGATGGCAAGACAAGCTGAAATTTCTCCTGACGGCGCTGAAGATCTACTACATACTAGATCCAAATCTGCAAGCACTGCCTGAAGCAACCGACAAAGACACACTTGAGCAGGTGGCTGCCCGCGCTAAAAGAGCCGAAGAGGAACTCTTGTGTCGTGGACACATTTTGAACGCACTCTCCGACCGCCTGTACAATCTGTACCAACAGACATCATCAGCAAAGGAGATCTGGGCCGCACTGGAATTCAAGTACAAGGCTGAAGAAGAAGGGACCAACAAATTTCTCATCGCCAGGTATTTTGACTTCAGCATGGTAGATAATAAACCGCTGCTGCCCCAAATCCAAGAACTGCAGCTAATAGTAAACAAAATCAAAGCGATCAAAATCGATCTTCCTGAATCATTCCAAGTCGGGGCTATAATCGCTAAATTGCCAGCGATGTGGAAAGACTATAGAAAGAAGTTACTGCATAAAACCAAAGACTACACACTGGAACAAATCCAGAAACACCTAAGGATTGAGGAAGAATCCCGTAACCGCGATAAAAAGAATGATAACGGGAATGCCTCATCCAAGGTACATGCAGTAAAAAACACCAATAACAAGAATCCTGAGAAGGACGATTCCCTAAAACCCAATAAAGGAAAATTCAAGAAAAACGTCCAAAAGAAGAACGGAAAGTTCAAAGGCCCATGCCATGTCTGTGGAAAAATCGGACACTATGCTCGAGTATGCCGATATCGCAAATCTAAAAAAGAGGCAAGTGCAGTAGAAGAAGGCGATATCGTGGCTATGATCACTGGAGTGAATACCATCTAAGGAAAAGTTCCAGGCTGGTGGTATGATACTGCTGCTACAGTACATGTGTGCTACGACAAATCAGCCTTCAAAACCTATGAGGAATTAACCGATGGTCAAGAAGTCCAAATGGGTAATGAAGTCCGATCGAAGGTCGTCAGCAAAGGAACTGTCGAACTGATATTCACTTCTGGAAAGAAAGTGATTCTGACTAATGTACTGCACGTCCCAGACATGAGGCGAAACTTAGTTTCTGGGGATCTTCTGGGAAAACCAGGTATAACGGTGATATACGAGTCAGGAAAACTGATTCTATCCAAGAATGAGAATTTTGTTGGAAAGGGATACGCTTGTAACGGGATGGTTAAGTTTTCTCTGAATGAAAGTAGCACTTCTGCGTATATGGTTGAATCTGCTGGACTGTGGCATAATAGACTAGCCAATATAGGGTATAGTACTTTGAAGTTCATGGCTAAGAATGGTTTAATCTCATACACAGATAATGAAACTGATAAATGTGAAGTGTGCATACGATCTAAAATGACGAAAAAATCTTTTTCAAGTGTTGAAAGATCGTCTCAAATTTTGGATCTTGTGCACAGTGATATCTGTGAGTTAAACGGCATTCTTACTCGTGGAGGTAAACGGTACTTCATAACCTTTATAGATGATTACTCTAGATATGTGTATGTTTATCTATTAAAGAGCAAAGATGAAGCATTGAACATGTTTAAGATATATAAAGCAGAAGTAGAAAATCAACTAAGTAAGAAGATAAAAATTCTCCGTAGCGATGAGGAGGAGAATACTTCTCGAATGAATTTGATTACTTTTGTGAAGAACATGGACTGATACATCAATGTAGAGCTCCATACACACCTCAACAAAATGGAATAACTGAAAGGAAGAATAGAACATTAGTAGAAATGGTCAACTCAATGTTAATAAAAGCAAAGTTTCCACTAAGTCTGTGGGGTGAGGCACTGCTTGCAGCATGCCATATAATAAATAGACTTCCGTCTAAAAAATATAAAGTATCTCCATATGAAATATGGAGAGGTAGAAAACCTAACCTAGGATATCTTAAAGTGTGGGTGTGTCTTGCATACTGCAGAACCCCTGACCCAAAAAGAACCAAGTTAGGATCAAGAGCTATTAACTGCGCCTTCGTAGGGTATGTACAAAATAGTAAAGCTTATAGACTTCTAGACATGGAGTCTAATACAATTATAGAATCAAGAAACGTTAAATTCTTTGAGAACTCACTATCCTTGGAGTCAAAGGATAATGAAATTCAAACTCCTAATAGAGAACCAAATAGCACAGCTCCACATATAATGGAAGCTCCCACTGAACCCCGTAGGAGTCAAAGAACTAGAATAGAGAAGAGTTTTGGAGATGACTATATAGACTCACAACGCATTATTTTTCATTTGGTAGAAGCAGATAGAGAAAATGTTATAAGACAAATACCTATAGTAATGACTATAGAAGATGATCCTAAAACATATAAGGAAGCTGTATCCTCTAGAGACTCAGCTTTTTGGAAAGAAGCTATAAATGATGAAATGGAATCTATACTATCAAATCAAACATGAGAACTAGTAAACTTACCTCCAGGTTCTAGACCCATAGGTTGCAAATGAGTATTTAGGAAGAAATATCACACTAATGGGACTATCCAAACCTTTAAAGCTCGACTAGTAGCTAAGCGTTATAGACAAAAAGAAGGGATAGACTACTTTGACACATACTCACCTATAGCTAGGATAACATCCATTAGGATATTATTTGCGCTAGCTTCCATACATCATCTTCACATCCATCAAATGGATGTAAAGACTGCTTTCCTGAATGGTGACCTCAATGAGGAGGTATACATGGAACAACCTGAAGGTTTCGTTCTACCAGGAAATGAAAACAAAGTATGTAGATTAGTCAAATCATTGTATGGATTAAAACAAGCACCTAAACAATGGCATGAGAAGTTTGATTCCAAAATACTATCTCATGGTTTCATGCATAATGTAGCTGATAAATGCATATATTCTAAAAAAGATGGTAGTTATATCGTTATTATCTGTCTATATGTTGATGATATGTTAATAATAAGTAATAAAATGGAAGGTGTGACTGAAACAAAGAAGTTTCTTTCTTCCGTATTTAAAATGAAGGTTCTTGGATAAGTTGATACCATCTTAGGTGTCAAAGTTAAAAAATATTGTGGGGGTTATGCTTTGTGTCAATCTCATTATATTGAGAAGATACTAAACAAGTTTAACCATCTAAATATAAAGGAAGCAAAAACTCCATTTGATCCAAGTATCAAACTAAAAGAAAATACTGGAAGAACAGTTGCACAATTAGAATATGCGAGTGCTATAGGAAGTCTTATGTATGCTATGCAATGCACTAGACCTGATATTGCATATGCTGTGAGTAAACTTAGTAGGTTTACTAGTAACCCCAATAATGAACACTGGAATGCAATCAGCAGAGTCCTTAGTTACTTAAAAGCAACCAAAGACTTAAGACTATTTTATTCAGAGTTTCCTGCCGTATTGGAAGGATATACTGATGCGAGCTGGATATCGAGTGCAGGGGACAACAAGTCTACTACAGGGTGGGTATTCACCCTAGGAGGTGCTGCTGTATCTTGGGGATCCAAGAAATAAACTTACATAACGCACTCAACTATGGAGTCTGAATTTATAGCCCTAGCTGCAACAGGCAAAGAGGCTGAGTGGCTAAGGGATCTTCTATTAGAAATTTCTTTTTGTGTAAAGTCTATATCGGCTGTATCACTACATTGTGATAGTGAAGTCACATTAGTTAGAGCCTATAGCGGCACTTATAATGGTAAGTCTAGACATATTAGTCTTCGACATGATTATGTTAGACAATTGATTCAAGATGGAATCATTGCTATGTGAAATCAAGCAATAACCTGGCAGATCCTTTCACTAAACCTCTACCGAAAGAGGTAGTAAAGGCTACATCTAGAGGGATGGGATTGAAACTCTTCAAACAAAGTTCCACCAGTGATGGTAACCCAACCTAAAATCAGAAAATCTCTAATCTTGAGTTTAATGGGTAAGAACAAGTCACTGATAAGTGGAAAGTTTTCAGCACTAAATTATATAACCTCATCCATAATAGATAAGTACTGAGCGTTACGAAAGGGGATTGAGTCTTAGAACTCTTAATGAATTCCAGTCTCTAGGACAAGTGTCTTATAGTAACGGAGACACTGGAAGGATTTCACCTATATGAACGTAGAGATGGTGCCGTCTCTCATGAGAGTTAAAGAGTTTTCTCTCGGGATTGTTCACGAATTAGGATAAGCACATGGCCATTAATTGTGCTGAGCAAGATTGTGGGAACTCTAATAACACATAGCGAATATGTGTGTGGTTTCTCCAACTCTATTATCTAAAAATAACTGGTTCAAAGCTGCGGCTACCAGTCATTTCAATAGAGTTTTGAGATACTTACACTAAGGGAATATTAAAATCGAAAGATATCTTTCTTCATGCATATAAGCTAATTATTCTTGCAGTATGTTTAACCGAGAAAATATTTTTATAAAAAAATCAAGTGGGGGATTGTTGTAAAATATTGATTTTAATAAAAAATATTTTAATAATAAAATATATGAAAAGTTGTTTTTGAAAAAACTTTTGGGGCTTTGGGAATAGTCCCACATGGGAAAGAGAAGAGAAAGAAAAGTGGTTTAAATGATAATAGTGGAGTACCATAATATTTGCCTACCTAGTCCGTGGACCATGGGACTTGCGTGTTCCAGTGCGAAGCATTGGAACACCGTGCACGCGCACGCGCACGCGCTCACGCTCGGGCTCGGTCTCGGTCTCGGTCTCGGGCACGGGCTCGGTGCGAGGGCGTGGGCATGTGAGGCAGTGTGGCTGTAGAGGCGCTAGTGGCGCACTTTGCACTTCGCACGTGTCGCAGAGGGTCGCTCCCTTCGCGAACCGGAGCGAGACGTGTGCGAGTCGCGGTGCGACTAGTGGCTAAGGCAGATGGTTGGTTGGACGAAAAAATTAAAAGACTGAATGAGAGTCCCTCAGAATATATAGAGGGCTGGAAAAAGAGCTGTTGCAGAAAATTTGTAACAGCTGTGCAATAAGTGCAGGGTCCAGCGGAAACTGCTGCATGGCTAGCCCCAACAGTTATAAAATGGCTAGCTACTGTCTCACAACAGTCAGCATGCAGCAGCTTAATGGCCCATGCACAACAGTCAGAAAATGGCCATAAAACGGCTAGTTTTCTCAACAGCTAGAATACGGTCATGGGATTTATTTCCCTGGACCATAACCCCCAGCCACCATAGCCTATAAAAGGAGGGCCTGGATGGGTTTCAAAACAATCTTAACTCACTCCAGCAACTCCATACGAATTCTAGAAAAACAGCCTTTCCACTCATACATTCTAAGTATTATCCAGCAACACAGCAGGGTGTCAACCTTAGCTTGAAGGATAGACCAGCGGTGTGGTCTAGGACAGTTCAACCGAACCAGCGGCTGAAGATTAGAACCTAATTGAGCAGAATTCTAAATCACTTTTCTATTTTTTTCTTTTCTTCTTTTGGAATTTTTTCCTTTATATTGTAATACTGCCAGAAATAGTGAAATTGAGTTCCATTTGGTGGGCCTTCGTGTTTGCTGAACGCAGACCCACACCAGGCTTGTCGTATCCTATAAGCAATTTGCCTGTAACCTATCAGCATACTCAATTTACTTGAGTTGGGGCAAATAACGCTTTAAGGACAGTATTTTCAGACATGCTTCAGCCTGTCCATATTATTTTCGATTTCCATATTATACAAAAACTACATTAATCTGTATAAATTTCCCAACAGCATCCACACCAGCTCAAACAGCTGAAATTGAAAATATCCACCAGATGGCCCACCCCATACACGAAGCAACAGAGCACAACCCTTTCGGTGACCTCACAGAGGAAGAATTCTGCAGAAAACATCATCTCCAAAACAAAGAAAGCTTCATGATCAACAAGCAAGGCATGAAGATCTTCACCCAATCATGGTGGCCTGATTCACAAGCCCAGCTCAAGGGGATCGTGGCCATGATCCACGGCTACACAGATGAATCCAGCTCGATCATTCAGCTCACTGCCATGGCCATTGCAAAACTCGGCTTTTACGTGTGTGCACTCGACCTCCCAGGCCATGGCTACTCAGATGGCACACGTGGACATATCCCAGACATCAATGTAGTAGTGGACGACTGCATTCAGTTCTTCGATTCTGTTCGCATGGTCCACCCAAATCTCCCTGCATTCATATATGGTGAATCACTAGGTGGGGCTATTTCAATATTTGTTTGTCTCAGGCAGAAGAGAGAATGGAACGGTTTGATCTTGAATGGAGCAATTTGTGGGTTTCCCAGAAGTTTTTGCCGCCATGGCCACCCACCGAGCTACTTCCAATCGTAGCCTTCTTCTTACCAACATGGCGGGCCGTCATCACAAGATCGTTGGCGACGCCCTCGTATAAGGCGGAGTGGAAGCGGAAATTGTTTGCAAGGAGTCCGAACCGTTTAAGCTCCAGCCATCCAACGACTGCTACTGCAATTGCGTTCTTAAGGCTGTGTAATGAGATAGAGAAGAGATGCGATGAGTTGGAGATGGCTTTGTTGGTTTTGCATGGGGAGGATGATGCGGTTTGCGATCCAAGCTCGGCGAAGCTGGTGTATGAGATGGCTAGGAGCAAGGACAAGACGCTGGAGATATTCCCTGGCATGTGGCATCAGCAGATTGGAGAGCCTGAGGATGGCGTCGAGCTGGCATTTGGGACCATCTTCTCTTGGCTTCAAGATCGAGCTGATAAAGGCAAGAGTGTCAATGGTAGCATTCATGGAGAAATCTAGAAGCGTGTGTTTATTTTAAGGAGATCTGTTTTAGTGCTGATATTTATAAAAATAAAAATTCTCTCTAAATTTTATCTTTTGATTTGATTACTTTAAATGTTGTTTTTCATAGTGAAGATTGGTAAAGGTGTTGGTTATGATGAGATTTTATTCGTGTGGAAGAAAAATACTCTTTCAAATTGTAGGTTTTACCTTTGATTTATTTTCTCTTTTTAACTTATATTACTTTTGAGTGTGGTTTTCTGCTGCAAGGGTGTTCAATCACTGCTGTTTTCTGGAGTATGCTCCACCTGATAATTGGATCTTCTTAAGGGTGAGGCACTCAATTAGTACCGCATTTTTCTTGGTTTTCATGAGGTCAGCAAGCTGTAATCTAATTTGAAAATATGATCCAGTTTCTAATCTACCTGTCAAGATCATTGATTTGACTGCTCACCCGTCCCAATTGGGTTTGGGATGAGAAAGATATTGAGAGGACCAAAAAGATCTTGCTATCTAAAGATTTGAGTGAAATTTAATATAAACATCTCTGAAACAATTTACTCTTTCACTTATTTACTCTTAATTTTTTTTTTCAAACTTCTCCTAGTTTTTTTACAAACTTCTTAATTTTATTTTTTTCCAAAATCACAATTTTTTTTATCAAACTTCTTAATTTTTCAAAATACAAAATCTCAAATTCTTTTTAAAAATCTGAAATTTTCCATAGTGATGCATGAGTTTTATCCACGCCATCCATTTTTCCATATCATTTTAGGATGTAAAGAAAAAAATGAGTCAGCTCCAAAGGTCAAGTGATACACATTGGTGGGAATTAAGCACCTACCATTGAAAACTCTTTGGGAGCCGTACAAGTTTTGGACCAAGCTGAAATTTATTTTTTCCCTTCATCCAGGGCTATGTGACCTTATGAATAGGTTGGATCAAAAATGAGGGATATCCAATTTGGACCACAGAGCACTTGTCGGTGGCTACTTGGATAGTAACAATATGAACATGAGACCAAACATGAGATGGATCCAACCCTCAAGTTACTACAACAAGTAACATCAACAGTGGCACTTTAGGTGCCTCTTGCACCGGCTTTGTGTAAAACAGGGCCCAGTGCCCACGGATGTTTTACGACATATATAAAAAAAAACCTACACTAAGTACATTTCGCTCCCGGACCCCTCGCCTCTCTCCCTCTCTCCCAATCTCTCTCTCTCTCTCTCTCTCTCTCTCTCTCTCTCTCTCACTTGCATCATCTCCAGATCTCGCGCTCTCTCTCTCTCTCTCTCTCTCTCTCTCTCTCTCTCTCTCTCTCTCTCTCTCTCTCTTCCTCACTTGCATCATCTCCAGATCTGGTGCGGCCAGCAGCCTCTGCCCTTCATCTCTTCCCCGGCCAGGTACTCATTTCTCTCAAATAGATATTTATGATTTTTATTTTTAGATCTGTAAATCCGCAGATTATCAGAGGATACAATATTGGAATTAAGGATGTCCTAAACTCTGTAATGGGAAAAGGATTAGGGCTTTCCTACAAAATCACTTTTATGGTTTATTGGTTTGATTTTCTTGTGTACTTCTCATTATCCATATGTCCATGGCTCAAATCGCTAACAGATGGTTCAAATTCCGATCAGTGGTTTGATTTTCATAAATCTGTTAGGCCCTTGCTGTCTACAACAAAGAAACTCCCGACCGATGACAGAATGTGGCAACCATGGTTAGAGGAAGAAGCATTGACGAGATCAAGAGGCACTATGATATTCTTGTGGAGGATCTCATTTGCATTGAATCTGATAAAGCCCCACTCCCCAACTATGTAATGTGGGCAGATCGGAGATGTGAACCATTTCAGGATAGTGGCCGGTGGACTGAGAAGCAACAAAGGTAATTTTTCAATTTTATTTACAATTATGAACAATTAGTTCTCTGTTTCTACAAGGGGTTCTGCTCTATTTAGCGGATTTGATAATCTGTCATACATATCTACCAATTAATATTGGGAGTTCTTAACTTGGTGTTGGTTTCTTTGGTACTTTGGTTGAATTAGGCATATGATAGACAGGGAGCCATTATACTATCCTCAAATTTTTAGGTTGAATGAGTAGCCCCCATCGTTTGCAAATAAACTTCACAGCTTTTGAAGATAATCCCAAGTAGAGGTCAATCGGCTAGATCAATGCTGCAAAGGGTTCTAGCAACTCCCATCTTCCCCAACATGGATTAAATCGACACTAAGGGTTCTGGCAAGTTCATTTATGATGGTAAATGACCAACATGGGTTAAACCGACATTGTGAAGGGTTCCAACAAGTTCACTTATAGATGGTAAATGACACTTACCAGTACTAAATCGACACTTCAAAGCAAGCGACACCTCCAGGATGATTTAGCCCTAATTTAGAGTGTTTTTGAGATTTGTTGCAACATCCATAAACAGCATATTTTGAAGACTGAAAGTTTCAATTCTTCAAAAAATAAGAAAATAATTTTTTAAAAAAAAATGAAAGAAAGAAAGAAAATGACAAATAAAAAATTGAACACCTCAATGAGCCTTGATGAACAAAAAAAGGTTTAGAGAAGAAAAAAGAAAGAAGAAGTGTTGATTGGTTGGCAATGTTTGTATGGATGTACAGTGAATTTACCATCTAGAATTCTCCGTGTCCACCACTGCATGTCTATGGATAATGGTGACACACGATTTACTATGGAGAGTTAGTTATGATTTCTACCATATTAGTTAGAGCTCGAAATTCAAGAAATCTCACTTTTCCACTGACAAGCTTAGAGGTATAACAGAAATCTCAAATGTGGCATACAAGTTGATTGAAGAAAATACAAGTCTATATTATACTCCTGTATGAGCCTTGGCTCTTGAACCTAAATCGTCAAACAAGCAGTAGTCACGAAAGCAAATAAAATGTAATGAATATTGTTCTGAAGTATTAGACTCCTTATGCACCATGACAATTAAGGCCTAATTGAGGTCCTACTGTGCCTAAGTTCTATGCCAAAACTGAAAAAATACAATAAAGTTGCAATGCAGCAACCTTAGACAATGTTATCTCAAGAACATCCCACAAACTAGAGATGTAAGGTTTATCAGCAGTGGTTTAATGACAAAGAGAGGCAAGATGACATCTAGGAGGTTAGACAACTGCTTTCATGAAAAGGTTGATATAAGGGACTGAAAGGCACATTGCTCTTGTAAGCAGCAAAGCAGATGCAAGTTGAGGTGGTGTGGAAATTTGAACTCCAAGATACAGGAGTAGGACAAAATAGCGAAATCTCAAGACATGCATATGGGTACAATAGTCTGAGACTAAAGATGGAAAATGGCAGGTGCATGTCAGGTCTTCATGCAACTAGGCAGTGCACAAGAGAGGAGTTACTTGATAAGCTGGCAAAGTATGAGAGTCATACACATGTACTCACCCATTGTACAAATGGCACATGTGTAACCAAATCCAAACTGCCCAAATCCTGGGAGCAACTGTGGAACAGTTATAGCCTGCAATCAGATTCATAGGACAATCCTAACCTCTGTTTAATGGGTGTTTGTTTGTTGAATTTGGACAATTGATTTTTTTTTTTTTTTTTAAACTGCCCACTAGATGTCCACTTGTCACCAGTTACAATCATACCTTAGTGATATTTGGGATATAATACAACCCCTCCATAGTAAGGCTGATGATTTGGATGGTTTTGTATGAGATACGTGTATGCCATGTGTACAATTTATGTGCGCATGCAATCAGCGTACTCTGCCAGGTCAAGCAAAAGGCCCCTACAGCGATAGGATTTAATTTGTTAATAGGTTGGAGTAGATTATATTCATGGTTGTCTATATCAGCTACCTTATAAACCTATTTAGATAGGATTTAATTTGTTAGATGATATATGTAATGTGGCATTTTCACCTCTATACATGGTTATGTTGGACAAAACAACACTTGCTCTCAACCGTCTGTTATATGCCCTTTTTGTGGCATTACAACATTCATCTAGTAGGTATGTAAACCATAATATACTGATTCCTATATATGCATGCTTTACAATTGACCTTGCTATAAACTAGAAATGAGACAATACTATATAAACTAGAAAATCAACATCTCAGCTACAAATTCCTGAATCTATGGCTTTGCTTTCAACAATCATGTTAAGAGCCTAGCCTGATGAAGAGGTAATTGTATTGGAAATGATAAAAATCTCAACAGTTATCTAAAGAGGTAATTAATCTGACATGTTAAGAGCCTAGCTTGATGAAGTTTTTATTGCACAAAAGTGATGGCATTTGTCAACTGGTTTTTTTCTATGTTATTTTGGTTATTGGTTATGTTACGCTCCCTGTGTTCTCAGGTTCTGATTTGTAAATCAGAATATGGAGTTAACTCAGTAGAAATTACTATCATCATTATTGTTACTATTATTTGGTTGGTAAGTAGGTTTGAACTTTGCCCCTACTTTATGTACTGGAGTGTTGAAAATGCATCAGTTCATGATGACCTTGAACTGATGGAGTCCCATGATACTTATGTTTGTTTTGGTATGGTTTCACTTATACTTAAGCTTGTCAAACTCTCGGTGAAAAACGGGAAACAAATCACAAAAATTCTCATTTTGCTCTTTCCACAAGTAAGATTTATCTTGCATTATAATAGCTGATCATCTTTCTGTCTGCATATATCTTTCTGCGTGCATATGTACATGCATATCCTCATACTATATACAGAGGTGTACATGTACATGTTGCACATACATGCATATGTGTTTGCATATTTGCCATTATGACTAACAGCTTTTTTTCTACCATAACTTCAAACATGGCACATTTGCTTAATATCATGCATACATTAGTAGGTTGAAAGTTTCAATCAGCTACAGATCAAAATGGGCATTCTTTTCTAGAATTCGATTGAGTTTGTATTTTTCCACTTCTTTTTTTGAAATTTTTTTTTTTCAATATATATATATATATATATATATATATATATATATATATATATATGTTTTTTGGAATTGTCTGAGAATTAAGGGTTGATGTTTGATATTCCAGTTTTAAAAGACCAAGATTGTTAAATTGATTGTGGATTGATGTTATGGTTAACATATTTTTAAAATTTCTTTATGCTTGATTGATCTGTCAGTAAAGTGTGGACTGCCTCAACCTTTTGAAAAAGGTTTGTTTCCTATCTGCATGGATAGAAAACATTCACTATGGAATGTGTGATGATGTAGACTGTCCATCTAGTGGCCTACAAATGTACAGGAGATGACCCAAGGTTTTCACTGATTGCACAATCCTAACCATCCAAAGACCCTACTGGTGCTCTAAAAATTGATGACTAAAACAAAGTTGATGTTAGAGTTTGTCTTCTTTTTTTTTTGCCATACACAATAGAATTTCTTGTACAAAAGATTGTGAGTACTAATTAATTTCTTTTTATTGTTGTTTTGAAGGTTTAAGGAGAGATGGATTGAGCTAAATAAAAGATCCTAGCCCTAGCTAGAGTGTCATCCCTGTTTGGTAGCATTCTCCCCTGTTTTGCTACATCCTCTGATTGCTTCTGGTATTAGTATTTGAAGATGCCTATTTTGCCAATATATGCTATTGTGGGGTTGATTGCTTCAGGGTTGGTGGTGCTATATGTTGGTAGCTTGGTTTCTTATGTTTGGCTAGTAGAGCTGTGGCTAGAGAATCCAATGCTCTCGAGGAAACCTGGCTTTTCCTGCTTTCGAGTTTTTGGTGCAACGGAGAAGGCTTGGTTGGGAGTTGTAGCTTTTCCCAAATGAAGTGAGCTCCTTTAAGGCCCAAGAAGAGATGGTGGAAGGGCTTTTTTTTTTTTTTTTTTTCCGCGATGAGTACTTGTGCCATGGTTATGGAAATTGTTAATACCTGTTGTTAAAACCTCAGTTTTAGAAGTCTTACATTTTCATGTCTGCATTTTGTTTACTGATTCCCACTATATTTTAGCTTCTTTCTTCTTCTTCTTCTTCTTCTTCTTTTTTTTTTTCCCACTTTCGTGAGGCAGATTTCTAGATTAGGCATAGAAGAAGACTCTTGTTCTTTCTATGTTTCTTTACAACATTAATAGGAGGGCATCACATCAATCTTGATGATGGAAGCCAAGCGAAGGAGAACAATTACATTTATGTAAGTATTTTTGTTGTTATCCTTGGTACATATTTGTAGTATTATAAGTCTTAAGCTCCATTTGGTCATCACATCAATCTTGATGAATATAATTTTTTATCAAACCAAATGGATTATAAGCTCTTTTTTTAACTCCGCCAATGCAACTACTTGCATTGCCGGTCCCAAGCCCAGGTAAAGGAGGAGGGAGAAGGGCTTGATTGGCAATTACAACTGCAACCTTCCTTACTATTCATAATGAGGAAGTAGTCCTCAATTGGCAGATGACAAAAGAGGAACTGAGATAGATGTCTCTTGGGTTTCTGTTTTTTTTTTTAGTGCTCTTGTTTTCAAAATAAATAATGATCAACTGAGATAGATGATGGTGATTTTAAACTTCAGAATCCTAACATTTGTAGTTTGTATTATACATTAATCGGTTGGATTGATTGTGACATAAGCTTGCTGGAGTAGATGCTGATTTCTTCTCTTCTCTATCTGTTTCATGCATTGAAGATCCTGTGTTCAACTCAAAGTCGAGTGGCCAGGCTGTTGTTTTTGATTCTCTCCAATTCGTCCATTTTAATAAGGTAAGCTCCAATTCCTCTTTAACATTATGGTTGCATTTGGATGTCTCAACTTTGTTGGACTTGCTGGACGCTCCAAATTTGGATGGTAGGTTCATCTCATATCAATGAACAATCCTCATAATTCAGCTTTTTCTTTTGAGTCATCATCCTCCAATGAGCGTGGGGCATGCAGAAAATGATCATGTTACCATTTGGTGGGGAGTTTCAGTTGTCAGGCTGGCTTCACTTGTTGAATTTCATTTTTTTTTTCCTGGTTAGGCTATTGTCAGATGTCAGTTGTAATGTTGGTGCTCGACATCACTGCTATTCACTTTCAAACCAATCGGGTGCTTCTATGAAAAAAATTTCTAGGTACAAGTGTCAGACGCTGTCCATTTATAACTGTAAGTACATGTTTTCTGTGTACACAATTTGACTGCCTTTGTTGATGCTAGTGTAACTCGACTGGATAGCTGCCACACATGTATCATTTCATTTGAATTCTAGGTGTGTGGATTGCTAGTGACTGGTGAAGTACATGTGGATGGATTGGTTAAAGGATTACATGTGGGTGTGGTTTGGGTTCTATCTGATGTGGAAAATGGAGTTCTCTGTGCTCGGATAATTGAGCATTGTGGGTTGCTCTTCTGCCTTCGGCTGTGCAGAAGTCTTTTCTAGGGACAGGATACAGAGCTGTCACAGTGTTTATTTGATGACATGCGGCTCGGTAGGCATTTACTCGCAGACTACCTAATGCTTTTATGTTGTGTACATTTAGCCTGCTCTGATTTGGATGCCTATTGCATCTTAATTCCATAACGTGCGGACATCTTCTCCACTAACATGGATCGTGATGGATCCCCCTGGTGAATCATGGCAGGGTAGACAAGGACCGCATAGAATGGATTGTTCAATGGGCCATGATTGGATGGTTGGTCATATACTAATGAGGTTAGAAATTGGACTCTGGTTAGTATGTATAAAGTTGGTTAAATTTTCAATAATTCAACTTGAACTGACCATACATATATTGTATTTGCAGTGCACATGCATATAAAGCTTCTTATGCAAAGTTAGTTATGGATGCAGATTTGAGATTATCTACAGATCCCAAATGCAATAAAATGTGTAGTTCTCTTTGTTTGAATTCTAATCAGAGTGGAATGGGATTTGCAATCCTCTGCCATAATGTAAGAACTGTTTCTTTCATGGGTGCTCATGCTATGACAGTGCATAAGCTTTAATAATCACACACTTTTGGCATCGCTCATATATTTTTGTGTGCAGGCTACAATAAATTCAATCGCAGAGCGTCACAAAGTCAATAGTAGAGGAAACTGGTAATTGCACTTGACTATCTCATTTTTTGGTTTTATTATTAGATGTAGTTTGGCTGCATGGATTTGGATTCTAACTTACTAGATTGTCAAACCTGAATTTTGGCAGGACATTGATGAAGCTGTAATTTTGATTCTAACTTTTCATTTGTTTGATTGTTTGTCAATTAACCGTGAAAGATGGCTAAAAGGTCACAGACCTTGTAGATTTTGAGTATTCAATGATATTTGAGCCCAGTTTCTCAATATAAAACTCTACCTCATACGAACCAAAAAACCCAACAGAGATAAAATGGAGAAATTTCAATGCTTGTTTAGAGATTTTTCGTTCTCATGTTTTGATTTTTGAAGCTTTTTTTTTTCTTTTTATTGGTTGAATTGTGTAAAAGAGAGCTGATTGATGTGGTATGTTTTTGTTGTATTTTTTTAACGAGATTTCTTTTTTTAAAAAATTGTTTCTTTGAGTGTGGTGCTTCAGGTGAAGAGAACGATAGATTTGGTTTATGGGGGAGGGAGTGTGGGATTGATGGGTTTGATCTCCCAAGCTGTTTATGATGGAGGCTGCCATGTTCTTGGGTAAGAAATCAGGCCCTCAAAAACAAAATTTATTTATATTTTTTTTTTCTTAAAGTTCTGTTCATGAAAGCTTTTGGTATACCAGCTATGGATTTTTGGGATTAGTGTCTTTTTAGTATCTTTCTTTTAATGTATTTATTCCAACAGCTCTTATGCCTCTTGAGGTATGTAAAACATTCGTCTTGAGCTTTTTTCCCTCTATTCATAGCTCTTCTGCGGCATATCTTCAATTACAGTGTTATCTTTTCTTACTAGGACTTTTTTGGTTAGACAAGGAATTTGGTTGTTGGGTTTTGGTCTTCAGACTACTAAATCTCACAAACTTGTAAGTTAGAATAGAATAAATTCTATTGATTTTTGTAAATTGCATGTAACTTGCTTTTGGCATCTGTTCTAATATTCTTTAAAAAGAGATTTGTCCCATGGGTATGAAATTGTCCCATGGGCATCTGTTCTACTAACTAACTTTCTAATGTGCATGTACATGGAACTCTTGTGGCATACTGCAACTATTTGAAATCTCAGCAACCTGCTGAATCAACATTTGGTTTGTAGTCTGTTGACTGTCCCCTGCACTGAGCTTGATTTATATCATACCATTGTTTCTTTTAGAATTAATAGCTCATTGATTGATTATCTCTTAGAGATGCATTGATTATTTCTTTTAGAAGATTATGATGCATCTAAGTTGGTGCTGACAGATTAATTTGAGTTACTTCTATGCCACATATATCAACCATCACATCTTGCCAAAGT
Organism: Magnolia kwangsiensis; assembly: GCA_037074715.1. Taxonomy (NCBI): domain Eukaryota; kingdom Viridiplantae; phylum Streptophyta; class Magnoliopsida; order Magnoliales; family Magnoliaceae; genus Magnolia; species Magnolia kwangsiensis. The sequence continues at coordinate 187,297,568 of CM073571.1, read as the reverse complement.
TGTTATGCTTGAAAGCTACCTCTGCAGAAATACTTTACAGGTAAATATATCCCTTGAATTTGTGGATGATGTGATTATGACAATATATCTCATGATTTACAAGATAAGCCTATATTTTCCTCATAAAATGAGCTTATGCATGTTTGTATCTATGTATATTAACTTAGCATAGTGCACAATGCGCTGATGGATCCATCCAACTCTGCACTCTCATTAAACAATTGAAAATTCATGGGATGATGAAGGCTGCCCAAAGTCCTTGTCTGAGCTCTGTACATTTGTTATTATGGCTACACATGCATCAATGTAGGGCCAAAAGATGTAATGGAATTCAAGTTGTAACATTTGTCGCCTTGATAGTTTTTGACTTTTTAAGGATAAGGATCAAATGATTGATTATTTTCCATACATCAATTTGTTGAATGCTACTTTTTGACTCTCTTTGTTTTTTTTTTTTTTTCTTGTGTATAGGATTTTAATCAATTGTGCCTGAATTTAGGCCTACAAGTACTTTAGTCTTTTGACGCCACTTGTGCTATGAGTAGACCATATAGAGGATTTGTTTTTATTTATTTATTCAAGACCATTTTTAATTTATTGTAATAAATGTTATATTTTTTTATTATGAAGTAATACAAATTTTATTTAATATTCAGTTTTACTTGTATTGGGTCATTTTTAATGTTTCAAATATTAAAAAAACTGCAGGGTTTTCAATTGAATTATTGGCTTACTGGGGCATTTCAAATCTATACAAAGATTTCACCGGCGCTTTTCTGTGAAAAGTGTTCAAAAACCTAATAGAATCTGGCGGCCTCTTTTTCATTCCTACCGGCGCTTCTATCAGAACTACCTTGCTCACCAAAAGCGCCGCCGAAACAAGAATGAGCGCCGCCAAAGTTTAAAACAGCGACGCTTGGACAAACGCTGCTAAAGGTAACTAGCGCCCATTCCCTGACACCCCAAGCGCCGCCCTTCTTCTTGTAGTGAGTGGACCATACCACAGAAGGAACTCTCTGACAAATAATTACATGTAAGATTTTGTCCAACTCTGGTGTGGCCATTTTTTTACTGCTACCCTAAAATGACACGGGACAATGGATAAACAGAGTGTATAAAATCCACGTATCACTGTGGGCCCCACATACCTCTGCCTATACCGAGCTCAAGATAGGCAAGGTAGTACGCTATCCGTGTGTGGGAAACGAACAGACGTGGATTTCCTATGACCGACGTTTACATGAAGTTCCTATGGTCGAAATACATACATCACGTTGGGCCCCACTTTGTGTCGTCTAATCGTTAATTGGGAGGTCGATCAGGTGATCGTAAGTGATGACATTCTTCGATACTCAATCAAGGACTTGATGAAGTGATCTACGATGGTTTCCACCATTCGATCGATAATTGGAGTTTGATCAGGTGGTTGACAACACTTTGTGTTGTACGATCATTGATTGGGAGGTCGATCGGACAATCATAGATGATGTACACCATTCAATTGACGATCGGGGACTTGATGAAGTGATTTACGGTAGTTTCCACCCTTCGATAGAGGATTGGAGGTTGATCGAATCGTCAAAAATACTTTGCATCATTCGATCATTGATTGGAGGTTGATCAAGCGATCATTGATGATGTGCACCATTCGATCATCGATAGGGGACTTAATGACATGATCTATGGTGGTATGTACCATTTGATCATTGATTAGAGGTTGATCGGATGGTCAACAGCACTTCCTGTTGTTTAATTATTGATTAGAAGGTCAATCAGGCGATCATCAATAATGTGCACTATTCGATATCGTTAATCGAGAACTTAATGAAGCGATCTACGTTGGTTTCCACCATTTAATCGATAAGCACATAGACAAATGAAAGAAAACTATTTATAAGAACACATATAAATGAAGGAAAATATCAAATATCGCTTTTATCCAAAACTTTTGTGGCCTTCAAGAAGTTTTCAACAGTACAAGTTCAATTCCCGCTGGTTCTTTGAGAATGATCCACTTAGACTTCGGATATGCTTAAATTTTGTCTCATTTCATAAAACGTGCTATAAAATGGATGGACGGAGTGGATTAGACACATACATCATGTGTAAGCCCCACAAAGTTTAATTAGTGTGCTTAACTTAGTGGATGTTACCCAGCCAACTACTTAGAGAGAGAGAGAGAGAGAGAGAGAGAGAGAGAGAGAGATGGGAGAGGGAGATGGGAGCGGATAAGCTATTAGTGAGTAACAATCTAATGTTTTTGCAATGAGTTTGGTCTAATTTGGTATATTTTTCAATGCGTTTAAGCAGTGGTCGCCAAAACCAACTATGTGCGCCGACTTTTGTGTCAAAGCAAAAAAAAAATAACATTTTGAAACAACACTTAATTCATCGCACAAAGTAAACATTAGTGACGACAATTGAAATGCGTAGCAAAAAGTCTTTTCCACCATGTAATTTCTTGTGAAGAAATTCACTTGACAAGTTGTTGTGATAACAATTGCAGCTAGTCGTAAAAAAGTTAACAATTGGCGATGATTTGAAATGTTATTACAAATAGTCTACCTTTTTACAATGAAACTAAATTCGTCCTAAAAAATTTAATTTAGTATTTCTTGCAACAAGTTTAACTAGTTGTCGTTAAAATCAACTATTTACGATGACTTTTGTGTCATCGCAAAAAATAACATTTTGTGACAATATCCAATTCATCGCAAAAACTGATTTGTTGTGACGACAATTGAAACTCATTGCAAAAAGTCTTTCCTGCCACATAATTTCTAGTGAAAATTTTACAGGAAAGTGCTTGCAATAAGTTTTTGTAATGACAATTGCAAGTCGTCGCAAAACAGTTGACTATTGGCAACAATTGGAAATGCCATCACAAATAGTTAATTTTTTTATGACTAGTTAGAATATCATCGCAAAAAATTGACTTTTTGCAATGAAACTGGACTGGTTACTAAAAACGTCATCATAAAAAGTTTAAATTGTTTTAGTTAATGAAAAGAGAAATAAGGAAAGCTTTGATTTCTTGAAGTATATTTGGGGGGTTGTCGATGACATGCCCAAAGAAAATCTTGAGTAGGAAGATTGTAGCCATCCAAGTCGTAAACCTTCTCTTACAATTAAATAGATTGTTAGTATACTTCATTTTCTTCAATTTTTTAAAACCACCTTTACACCAGTAAGGTTTCTACATTTCTCAATCAATCATCAACGTGTGGAAGCAAATGATCCTTCCCCTTGAAATATATACTAGTACTCCAACTTTGATCATTTTCTAGATGTGTGGCTCATTTTCAGTCATCCAGACCATTTCTAACGAGCCTCACCTGGGATAGTCCATTCCATGCTTGAGCACTAAGGTCATGATTAGATAGTAGAGTATCATAATTTAAGGATATTATCGAGGCATGGTCTATTCATGGAGGGACCTAACGGACCCTTGGTCTCTATGAGACATGTACCGCACTTGTACAGGCCTTCGATATCTTAAATTAAGTTTTATATAATTCTATTAAGGATATGCAAATATATATATAATAAAAGTACATACAATCGAATACCTTACGTTGATAGATACTTTGGATCTGTTTGGATATCTTAGGATGCTTTTGTAAGTGTAAAGAGAGATTTGGTCCAAATAAAATTTTGACAAAACGATATCCTTTTTTTTTGTTTAAATGGTCATTAATTTGCTAGTACTTATTTGGATGCATGAATCCAAATATCTTTTGATGTCCTCTAAGTAGATGTTGGTCAGCTGTCTACACTCAAATATAGAAATGTCGTGATTGGATGGCTAGGGTCTATCTATCCATCTAACCATAGTCTATCAAATTTGGGCCTATCATTTAAATAGCTTAAATCACCAATCATGGTTTTCTTATGTCCCTAACATAATACAACTTGAGGTCTTAAGGGCTTGTTCTATTATACATTTGTCATGCTATGAAATTTGGAACCTGAGTTGGTCAGGCCTGAACCTGAATTCAAAGATTGTGGGTTATATTTAAACAAAATATACATTGCAACACATTATTTTCATGCATTTTCAAGCTAATCGGAGAAACTAAAAGGATAATAATCATTGTCACTAATTAACATCAACTAATTAATCCTTAAATCTTTAAGTACATTGATAGCAAAAAAAATATACATAATAGTAAAATACATTGAATTTTAATTAATCTTCACATAAACATAAACAAAAAAAAAATCTTCAATCTTACTGAAATGACTCTTCATATACAAACACTACAAAATAATCTATACGGGTGTGAGCATGATGGCTCGAGGGTCACATCATTTCCAAAATTAAAAATTCTACGTTAGCAATAATATAACTCAATAAAATAAATAAGATCAATTACGAGTATTGAATCAGCATTAACAATAGTAACAATTTGGAATTTATAATAATAAGGTAAGATAAGACAACCATTCACGATCTCTTTTATTTGTTTAATTCAGGGCCAAGTACACATGTGTGTTGATCATTTTAGGAAATGACCCTTGGTAGAGCATTGGTGAATAAACTTTTAAGATAAATACCCAAGGCAGAGTACTCATGTGTGCATATCTTTTAGAGAATCACCCAGGGCAGAGCACCCGTGTTGATTCTTTCGGGAATGAATATGGGTATAACACCCATAACAAAATAATGTAATGATCTTGTTTGGGCTGAGCACCCATAATAAGATAATAAGTAGAAATAATCAAATAAATTCACCTTGCAATACATAACCATATCAATGAATTCAGTCTATGATACACGGACAAATAAATAAATTATACCCACAAAAGGTAACACTAACCAAGTTGATTTGATCTACAACGTTTAACAATTAATTAATAAATACATAAGCAAATGAAATGGAACTACACTAACGTAGGGTTTTCGACCTAGAAGATCATTTACCCATTAATGAAAAATAATATGATGTGAAGATAATAATCTAACATAATATTGATTTCTATATGTAGTAACTTGGATTGAACAACTCCAAACTCGACCCAACTTGGGAAGTAAAACTCTGTATAAATAAGTCTAACTACATAAAATTAGCTAATTTTCACACCAATAAGATTAGATCTTCCTTTGATCTAAATATGGAGAATTACATCAATGGAGAAAGATTTTACGATCTCTAGACCGATCTATGATTACTCAGCACGTTGACTCACTAAGTTAACTCATTGAGTGATCGATGCAATGGTGGAGACACAACAACAGTATAGTAATCTTATGAATCTATGTTTTAAACGGCTAATGTGAGGATGCTTATATAAGATGTTATAGAAAGATCTCCAATTCATCCCATACTCGGTTAGTTGAGTTGCACTCGGCAAATTCGGTCAACATGGTGGAACGGCTCAATACACCCTACCTCCACTCATAATCTCTCTCTAGTTTTTCTCAACATTTGTTACTCATCTTCTCTTCTCTTTCTTTCACCTTCTCTTCTTCCTTTTTTCCTATCTTCCTCTTAATCTGATCTCTCTGGTTCTCCCTCTAATCTTTCTTCTCAATTATCAAACAAGGGTTGGAGCTAGCAGTAGGATAGCATGACTCAACGTGTCATGACTCAATGCAGCCTCATGTTCTCTCTCTCTCATTGTTTCTTTCTTTCTCTCTATCTAGTTTTATGGATGTGAATACGGTTTTTTAAAGGGTTTAAGGAGTCGGGTTTGAGCAGGTAGTTCAAAGAGTTACAGTTTTGAATAAACATGTTTTTGACGTTAAGATGATTTGACTTGTAGTTTTGCATGCTGGATAGATTTGGATTGTCAGATGATGATCAAGTGGCCCAAGAACGTAAGATGTAGCTTCAGATTCATGGATTACAACAGCTAGAGTGATGGGTTATCTCAGTGAAGATCGAGAAGGCGTTAATGACAAATTTCATATTAAGGGTTGTTCTTTCGTTTCGATGTTATTGGATGGTGAAGATGGGTCCAAGAAAGCTTTGAGATACCTTAGATAGAAGGTTTAGATTAGAAATCGTGGTAGGTTTGAATTTTTAAAGTTGTGGTTGTTCTGCACTGAAAACTCAGAGGAGTGTAAAATGGTTTCTTTTGATTTATTGGAAAATGAGGGATGTTATTGGAGTAATGTGAGTCATTAAATGTTGGAGGATTGTAGGAAGAATGGCTGAGATTTGTGCGATGGGTTATACACAGATCACGATGTTGCGGAAGGAGCGCTAGGTTTTTTGTCATGAGAAACGCTGTAACTGTGAGGAGTTGCGAAAAAAATCTGAAACAGAAGTTAGGTGAGGTTCACCACGAAGTCTGATGGGAATCAAAGACATTCATAAGGTTTGCATCATCTCGATACAATGTGAACTCAAAAGTGAGGCAGATCCATTGATCAGGTGTGTCGCACCAGAGGTTTTAGGGCTAAGGAACGAAACAAATAGAGTAATATAGGATTTCGATTTAAATGAATGGTCAGGATTTAGAAGGTGGGCCCTAGATGATGAATGGTCCCATACTCAGATGGGTACAAAGTCTCTCTGTGTAAAAGGAAAGGAGGAGGAAGATGAGATTAAAAAAATGGTGGGACAGCAACCTCGAGTGGTGACGTGTTAAGGTGCATCACTTAAAATAGTTTTATTTTATTATTATTTTTATACATGGTGGGCCCCATAGGGATAATATGTCGAATCTACTCTTTCTCCCGACTTTACTTAAACATGTTAGGGCATGTGCCCAAAAATAAGATAAATCCGAAGCTTAAGTGGGATACTTCATTTGAAATAGTGGGATTTGGTTACCACCATTGAACTAAAAAACTGGTTGTTACAATCTAACCTCCTTAACAAAATTTCATCCCCAAAATTTTTTACACGATCAACTATGCTAAAAATGAAGTAGATCCAAATTTCAGGTCGACTATACCATAGGAAACAATAATGATTGAATGCTCACCATTAAAAACTTCTTAGGGGCTACAAAATAGGTAAACAAATACTTTCTAACTACTCTCGTTAAGTGCACGAATGTCATTATGAACTCTCGTTAAGTGCACGAATGTCATTATGAAATAATGCATGAGCCTTATAATCTAGCACTCCCTCACAAGCAATTTCAACGCCTATTTCGCAAATGCCAACACTTCCTCTTAACATGACTCCATCAAATCGCAACAACCTATTCTAGTGTGATGTGATTACAATTATGATTAGCCGAGTAGTTATTAAATCTTATTCATTTAGCATATTGGGAAAACTAGAGTGCATCCATTATATCACTGGTCTCATCCAGATCACTAGGTTTAGAAGGGTTGTAACGGCTCTTCACATGTATCCCTTAATCCTTTTTAGGTTCATCACCCAAATTAATCACACATAGTCAGCAAGTTGTTATTATCATTGTTCAACAAACACTATAGGGAAGCTCATCACTCCAACGTAGGCCGACAACTCGTATACAATATCCTATAGCACCAAGCTTGATTTATGAGTCTTGTAGGATCATAGAGCTAATAATTATAAGTAGACCCATTCAATGAAAAGGAGGGTATCTTAGATTCAATCTGTAATTATCATATACAATATAAATATAAGATGATCAGCTGGGCGTTGGACTAATTTGATTACATAAGAGAACCCTAGCGCAACCTGCATTGAGGGCAAAGCATCCCATATAGTCCACTACTATTGGTCATCTGTGTTCAACCCATGTCAATCGAACAAGCCTAGCATGGTCGGCCTAATACAGGTCACTCCTTAATTTGGATGATTTGTCGACTGACCCCACATTAAGGAAAATCTAATAAACAGGTAATAACTAAATAATCACCAAGTAATCATACTAAGATTATGCATAACCCTAAAATTAATAAACTTATTAATTCAGGTATTTTATCGAGCATGTGAACAATCTGAAGCAAGTAATAGTGAGATTCGCAGTAATAATAGAAATATAGGCATGTTATCTTACGATGAGCTATTAACAATAAGAAATCATTAACTAAAACCCTCAAAGGTTGATAAAAGGTAACCTAAGAGTAACGGTCCACACCTTGTGATGGCTTACCCAACTTAAATCGCTTCCAAGGTTAGGGTTTTAGAGAAAGATTGTAAAAACCTAAACAAGCATATAAGCTTTGTAAGATTTGCTAAAAACCAACCTATATGATCTAGACTCATAATTACGACTCAACACTTACATCCAATCGTCACCAAAGGGACTCCGATGAAGGATCTAGGGACTTGTAACACATATATCGAAGAGGAGAATGATAACTTCACTCAATCAATCTCCCTCCCACACTCTTCTTCTTATTCCTCTCTTTCTCTCTTTCCCTTTATTATTAGGGCACAAAAATTCATATGGTGAGAGGGGATGTAAAATAAAAGCTATATATAGTGCTAGAATGGGTGCAAATGGCCCCAATGACCCATTCTTCATCATACTAACCCTATAGGAGGTATTTTCAACCATTGACCCACCGGGAGGTATGCGTGTCAATCTAAGTCATAGGATAGGTGTCTCACTATGAGATCTATATTTGGATACAACCACTCAATGATCAGATGTGTCGATCAACGGGGAAGGTCCTAACTTAGATCGACGATCATCGAGCGTCAATCGAGATTACAATTAATCATGTGTGTATGGTAATAATATATATCAGTGTCCTAAATTTGATCACCATCTAACAGTCGGAAAGCTACAACTTTGGCAAAGAGCGAAGGTTGATCATTTCACTTAAGTTTACATTATCACCTGAGGCACTTGTACATTCCATACACTCGACTTATGGGGCCAAAGTTGAGCGATCTTAGACGTTATCTCGGCTTAATATCTGCAATGGACATCAAGCCTAACCAGACGGACGTCTTTCTATAATTTTGATTTTAACGAACCACAAATGCATGGTTTAGACCTAATTTGGTTAATCTAGGTATTTCTGGAATGAGTTAAACCTTGAGATTTCTCGTGGATGTCAACTAGTGTTGGGATTAGATAAGTTCACAATGCTCTACTTATTCACGATTAGTGGAAAAAACAGGTATTCGACTTTAATTATCTTAAATTCATCAATTCTAGTGTAATTAGGGTATTTGGTTGGGCTAGTATTGCCCTCTAATGATTCCGTTCGTGGACATACTATGATTTCCATATAAAATGTCACATGATGTTATATATATATATATATATATATATATATATATATATATATATATATATATATATATATATATATATATATATATAGAGAGAGAGAGAGAGAGAGAGAGAGAGAGAGAGAGAGGGAGAAATCGTAATGCTCCCCTCATTTAAATAGTAGCTTTCCAAAATTTTCATATTGGTAATTAGAGAGATTCCAAAGACTCCCTCACACTTGAGTTAAGTACTCAAAGAGGGCCTTAGAGACTCCCTCTTACCCCACAACTCTCCCTCTTCTCTCTCTCCCTCCTTAACATCATTAAGTTTTATAAGCCCCACTAGCCCCACCATGATGTATATATTATATCAATACATGTGTAAGACCCGTATCCTAGTCCGTACTATTCCATCGACTCCCGCGATTCTTCCCGTCGAATTTCGACAATCCGCGACCTGTAATCGACGTTGCACACAACCATAAGTCGTATCCTATACATTTGAGTTCGATTAATCCGAGAATTGTATCATTGCGACCACACCGTCGCTACGGTTCCAACGCCGCGACTCATATACCGATCCGATACCCTGACTAAGAGATGTGAACCGGCATTTATTTCGAGAAAATGCCGCGCGTTTACAATCTCAAGAGAATCTCTACGACATGTCCCATCAATCCATCAATCAATCAATCACTCCATCAATCCATCAATCACTTTATGTCAAGTACACATCACCTTTCACCCCATCCCCAAGCAACCACCAAAGTCAACTCTTTCTCACCTTCTCTCTTACACCACCTTACATGTCAAGTAACACATCCATCACTCACCTCACCCTTTCACCCATCACACCCATCCCTTATCTCCTTACATCCCATCTCTCTCTCTCTCTCATTTCCCAAGCAACAAACCCCAAGCAAGAGAGGCTCACACGTCCAAGGTTTCCCATGAGAGAAAATGTGATTTTGGTGGCCCACTTCCCATCTTAAAAGCTCTAATCCTAGCCATCCATTTCCCATCTCCACCATCAAAGTGAAGCTCTAGGAGAGTAGCTTTCCAACGGACCAAGAAGATCAAGTGGTGGGGTGCTTCCATAGACTACTTTTTTATATTTTTAAGATGGGCCAAGTGAGGCCTACCAATCAATGGTATGGATCTCACTTGGGACCCTAAGATGTGGCAGATGGCACACCTTGATTATCCATATCATTCCATGATGGGGCCATTCTCCATGGACCCCATCATGATGTTTACCTTTCCTAGGTTGTAAATAAGGTCATCTAGACCGTTTATTTTCATGGAGAATGGATCTCCACCATTGATTCTTGATTAGGTGGGCCCATATGCAATGATTTATGTTGTAGATCATGGAAGGGAGGGCCCATAGTGCCAAGGACCCTCCGTCATGCGTGTCCCATTCTATCTTTCTCTCTCTCCCTCTCTTTTTTATTTATTTTCTTTGTATGATTGATGTGGCCATGTGACCCACTTGAATGGACCCCACCATGAGGCTTGTTTCATACCCAAGCCATTTATAAGTGGGGCCCACCTTATATGTGTCCATCCATCAGTGGTGGCCCACCTCAGCAAGGTCCACCTCAACGTACAAAACCATCCAGCATCCCCTGGACGCTGGACGTCAAAAGGAGAAACACAAATAATAGCTTTGTTTCAAAGCTTGGGGAAGGGTTGCTCATGTAGGCCCCACACTGATGTATGTATTCAATCCACTCCGCCCACTCTGTTCTCCTAATCATTTTAGGCGTTGAGCCAAAAAATGAAGTTCATCTGTTCTTCAGGCGGGCCATAGTAGGTAAAACAGTGGTCCCTACCGTTAAAAGTCACCCTGACATTCTTATGTGTCGAAAACACTTCGGATATTAGACTCGTTTAGACGGTCTTAAGCCACTGAGTGAAATGGACGGGTTGGATTTACTTGGAGTGGGCCACACACATGAAAAACCTCAAAAGATCAGTTTTTTTTTAAAAAAAAGAAGAAAAACAAGGAGCAGACCTACTCCTGCCATCGCAGGCGCTGCCTGAGGCCTTGTAGCGGGCGGGTGGACGAGGCAGACCCACGGCTCCAGCCGTGGGCCCCACCTTAATGTTTATATTTCATCTAAATCGTTCACAGGGTGGGCCACCCTTTGAAGTAGACCCACCCCAAAAATCGTCTTGATCCAGATCTCAGGTGGCCCACATTATGAGAAATAGCAGTGATTGAACTCTAACGTTGAAACTCCTTTTTGGGCCCCACAGAAGTTTTGAATCAAGCTGAAATTTGTATTTTCTCTTCACCCAGGTCTGCGTGACCTTATCAACAGGTTGGATGGCATGTAAACATTATGGTGGGCCCCACATGGGACCCACAGTGATGTATGTGTTTCTCTCCCACCGTCCAGGCGGACGGTGGAGCCCACCTTGATGTATGTGTTCTCTTCACACCGTCCAGCGGACGGTGTGGGAGCCCACCATGGTGTATGTGCTTTATTCACACCATCCAAGTGTGGATAGTGGGACCCACTATGATGCAGGTACTGCATCCAAACCGTCCATCTAATTTGAAAGCTCATTTTATGAGCTAAAGAATGAACCAGATCCTCGGCTCATGTGGATCCCCACCATGATGCATGAGTTGTATCTTAACCATCCATCCATTTTGAGAGCTCATGAGCCAGATCCATAGTTCTGTGGACCCCACCTTTGATGCATGTGTTTCATCCAAATGATCCAACTATTTGGCAAGCCTAAATGAATAAGCTTGAGACTAAAAATAAGATAGATCTACAGTTCAAATGGACCCCATCTTGATTGATCTGTGGCCGTCCATTGAGGCCTACCTTGGTATATCTAAGGCCCATGTGATTAAGCCCATTTGACATATATAATGCCCATTTGGCATGTATAAGGCCTATGGGATTAAGTCCATTTGGCATATATATAAGGCCTATGAGATTAGGCCCATTTGATAAGGCCATGAGATTAAGACCATTTGATGCATATAAGGCCCAAGTTGTGAGGCCCACTTTGATGTATTTCAAGGCCCGTGGGTCATGGACCATTACAATGTACATAAGGCTCATTGGTGAGGCCCATTAATACAGCTCATTTGATGAATGTAAGACCCATGTGACACGGCCCATTTGATGTATCTAAGGCCCATGGGTCGAGGCCCAACAGGATTCCTTAGAGTTCATTGCAATGTATGATTTCTCATGGTTCATGTAATGATATCTATGGCGGGCCGTGCCTTAGGACCAATAATGGTTTGACGTCCACATTGTATGTATAATGTTGGTTAAATGTCCGCATTGTAACTCTCCTTAGGGCCCATTGATAGGCCCATACTCGTTAATATTCATCGCTTTATAACATGCTTAGTATAATCCCATGACTCATGCCCATACGCATCATATGTATGCTTGACATGAGTAGTGACTGATCATAGCATACGCCATTGGGCAGACCATTTACGGGACTCGTTATGAGATAGAGTGTCCTTCATGATCGCGCAGTAGCGTTGGATTTCTGCATGATCTAACGTGTGATTCATGCATCTCGCATATGTGTGACTTGATCACTGCACGCCTTAGTGACATCAAGGCCGTGGCTCCACAGGTACATCGTGGATGACCGTATCGGATACCGAAAATACTTGGTTTTAGCATTGTGGGCACTTAGGATGTCCTTGGGTGAAAGTCTCAGAACCTTTTTAGTACCAGGAGATGCTCCAACGTCTAGACCGAGTGGATACACGAGTGCCTAAGTGCCGAATACCAGTAGGTCGCGTCTCTCACTGTGTCGTGGTCGATTGGAAGGGGGTGTGTCCTTATCCGCCTGAGAGAGGGGGCTATAAGCTAGGCTGAGTTTGACCAGCTCGTAAATGAGTCCACTATCGACGAGTCGGGTAGGTATTGGCAGACTACTGGTCAGGCGGATAGTGAGGTCTATTCGGCTTGCTTGACTATGCAGCTAGGGAGGTGGCAGTCACTGTGAAGTGTATTAGACCCCAGTGATATCCAGAGAGAAACTGTACTGATATGTGTACTTGATGAGTACCGACTTGCTTGGATTGTATTTCGCATATAACATTCGGCTATGTAGGCCTCGCATTTGCATCGGTGTGGCTGATAGCATTCATGTCTCGCATCGCATGGCCTTGGTACGACCGAAGGCATTCATGGACTTACCGCATACTTCCGCATTACCCTGATATTGTACACTCGGCGTTTGCCTTGCGCACACACTTACACCACCCTCTAAGCTTTTGCAAGCTTATGCACGACCGTTGCATGCAGGTAGCGTTGGACAGCAGCAGCGCTGAGGCAGGAGCGCGTATCAGGACCTTTTAGAGTTTTTTTGATCACCTTGTATTTCCCTTTCCGCATTGTACTTAAAGTTTTTGATATAGTTGATATGTGGTGATGTTATTTTGTGACTTGGTTATGCTTGTGGTTATGCTTCATTACAAAAAAAAAATCATTATGAAAATCCTCCTTGTACGATCCCAGGATCGAAATCTGACATTTGATTGTCAGGAGCCGAGAATGGGGCACTACGGAGGCTGTTGGCACCGGATTCAGCAATTGAGATTCATGTGAATCCGATTTTTGGGTTTGGGGGGTGACAACATGCAATTCATCTATTTTACGATATCATTTTAAAACATAGGTAAAAAAAATGAGGTAAATCCAATACTTAAGTGGACCACACCACAAAGGCAGTGTAGATTAAACGCATAACATTGACATCTTTTTGGGATCAAGAAAGTTTTGGATGAAACTGATATTACCACATAATAGCTTTTTATATATATATATATATATATATATATATATATATATATATATATATATATATATATATATATATATATATATATATATATATATATGGGAAAAGGTACTATACGCTCGACCTTACTGTAGGCTTCCGTAAGGTCGAGCGTTGGCATAACGCTGGCCGTCGGATGCTGAAATAAAAAATCAACGACTTGGGTCAAAATGAGATTTTCAGCGTTGAAACCGGTCATTCCGGTTACAATTACATCCCTACCCCTGCAACCTACTCTCCATCAGACGCAATTCCAGTCCTCTCTCCCCCTCGACCCCTGCCACGAGCGACGTCCGCGTGCAGCCCTCTCTCTCCCACAATCCCCACCACCAACAACGTTCGCCTCCACCTCTCTCTTCCTCCTTCTCTCCCTCAATCGGTACCACCAGCCGCGGCCGGATCCACCTCTCTCTCCCTCCTTCTCTCCCTCAATCGATACCCCCAGCCGCAACCACCTCCACCTCTCTCTCCCTCATTCCCTATCACCACACTGTGCAGCCTCAGATTACAGGTAAGACCCGTATCACCACGCTGTAGGAATTCTGAATATCGAAGAGATATCACTGATGATAACAGCAATATTGATATTCAAGAATTAGATGTTGCCGATATCCTGCACAACACCCTCATGCATTAAAGTAAGAAGTTGATGTTTTCAGTGAGCATAAATAGGGGAAAAAATTCAAAAAAAAAAAAGAAGAGGTTTCTTCCACACTTTTTATTTTTTATTTTAGATCTATGTTATTTGGTGTAAATCGACACCTCCTTTTGAATTTGATTTACGCGGATTAAAGCTTCAATTTGGGGCCAAAATTGCAAATTGGTGCAACCGTGGATTGGATTTGTGAAAGTATGAAATTTTTTAAAAAACATGCTTGTTTTCTTAGATTTAAACATGGATTTCACTTGAAATCCATTTCAATGCATGCATAAACATGGATTTCAAGTGGAAAATCAAGAAATTTTGGGATAGATTTTCTCCCATTTAGGGAAATTGGAGAAAAACCGATTTTTCTGATTTTCTTGCCAAAAATAAGTGATTGGGGCCTAATTTTTTTATATGATCAAAAGGAGGGGCTGATCTACCGATTCACGGTGTTCTCTCGAATTTTCGAGGAAATAAATATTTTTTATTATTTATATATTTTTTTAAAAAAATTAAAACGAAAAAATAAATTTCAACTTATATTTTTTAGTTTACTTCTTTCTCATGATATTTTAATTTTTAGTTTGATGTTTAATCATGGATCCATGGTAATCTCATATGTTTTTTTATTAATTACATATATTTTTAAAAAATAAAAAATGGTATAATTGAATAAATAAATTCAACTTTCTTTCTAGATTGGATGGATAGGTGGATGGATGGGTGGTTGAATGGTTAGATGATTGGATTTATAGATGGGATGGGATGGATGGATGTTCGGATGAATGGATGGATAGATGGGGAGGATGGATTGGATGGTTAGATGGATGGATGTTTGGATGATTGGGTGGATGGATGGTTGGATTGATGGGTGGTTGGATGGATGATGGATGCTTGTATGGCTGGATGATTGAATGGATAGATGGGATGGATGGATGGTTGAATTGATGGATGGATGGATGTTTGGATGATTAGATGGATGGATGGATGGATGGATGGATGTGGGATGGTCGGATGGATGGATGGACATATGGTTAGATGGGATGGATGGATGGGTATGAGGGATGGCCAGATAGGTATGTTTTTTAGTTCATCTACTTTTACATGCCTTTGTTATTGTTTGGTATCTACATTTGTATTTATATAAACTCATTTTGATTACTATTAGACTGATTTCTTATGACAACATATTCTAGTAAGCCCCCATTAAATGGACACTTATTATGTATGCATTGTTTTTGCAATTTTTTATTCTTAAATATGCAAATATGTGTATTTTAGCATCTCTTGTAGCTTCACTGAAAAATTCCACTGTTTTCCCCATTTTTCCCCAATGTTTCCTTGCAATTCCATTAATCGGCAATATTATCAGCGATATTGATACTTCTATTTTATTTGTATAATAAATTTTATTATTAATTGGGAATAATATGAGGATCTATTACTGCTTAAAATCTGCATTTCATTCCAAACTTCATGAAATGTCATTGAGATTTTTCTAGCTGATATCATTTTAGTGTGGAAGCAGAAAGTAACAATAAGTTTGGTTGATATCAATCCATTATGTTCATTAGTTTGGAGATCTGCCAATTGTGTGCACGTAAAAGGCCATCCATATGGGTTCAAACTTGGAGGTTCTCTACCAGAAATTAAGTCGGTCAACCTGGTAGGTTGGCCACGGTATTAGAAATAGGTGGTGAGTTGGAAAATTTTCAGCCAAGTTTTATACCATGGCCCACCTAATTAGTGGATTGACCTGATTCTTGGGATAGGACATCTACATGATGGTACCCTTTTGATGGATGTGTTGAATCTCGTATCTATGTGCCGTGCTGGCGCATGCATGGTGTGAATGGGCTTAGAGTAGTTCTGTTATTTTGTTTTGTCTAACCTTCTTTTAAACTAAACCAGATTTTATATACAAATTGTTGCAGTTGTTATTACTTTAAGGAGGAATCGATGACACTGGATGAGGCTGAGATTGCAATGCTTGATATATGTTGAAAAAAGGGCACAAATACAAGATAGTCGAACCATCCTTAATTTTGACTATGGCCAATGACCATTTACTTCACATGTTGCTCTGAAGTATAAAAATTGTCATATTACAGCTGTTATCAACTTGTCTCTCAAAAGGACTTCATAGAAGAGCAATGCAAGTAAGACTTTAAGTCGTATTAAAGTGTGGTAGTTTGTAGATGTGCTTCCTTGGATTGTATATGTAAATCTCATATTGTTATGCGTGGTTTGCATCTCAGTGTTGTTCTTGAATGATGCTAGTAGTTATTGTACTTACTGGTAGCATTACGAAGATCTTAGATGGAAAATTCTCTCTCTATAAAATCAACTCCTGGTTGGACAATACATCCCTATAAAATCAACTCCATATACACTTAGGTTGACCACAACCAGCTATGCACTATCAACCATCCAAGGGCTTATTGGAGGACCTTATATGAGTGATTGTGCAAAAAGTAAGTTTGGTCGATTTCAGTAAGGCAGCCAGACGGGACCTTATATTGTCTACAAAAAGATATGATTCTTGAGGAAAAATTTCTAAGCGTGTTGAATACAAATAGATAATTGTATTGAAGAAGGGATATCAAATAACTTTTCACATAGATACCAGATTCAATACATCCATCAAAAGGGTACCATCATGTAGATGTCCTATCCCAAGAATCAGGTCAATCCACTAATTAGGTGGGCCATGGTATAAAACTTGGCTGAAAATTTTCCAACTCACAACCTATTTCTAATACCGTGGCCAACCTACCGAGTTGACCGACTTAATTTCTGGTAGAGAACCTCCAAGTTTGAACCATATGGATGGCCTTTTACGTGCACACAATTGGCAGATCTCCAAACTAATGAACATAATGGATTGATATCAACCAAACTTATTGTTACTTTCTGCTTCCACACTAAAATGATATCAGCTAGGAAAATCTCAATGACATTTCATGAAGTTTGGAATGAAATACAGATTTTAAGCAGTAATAGATCCTCATATTATTCCCAATTAATAATAAAATTTATTATACAAATAAAATAGAAGTATCAATATCGCTGATAATATTGCCGATTAATGGAATTGCAAGGAAACATTGGGGAAACATGGAGAAAACAGTGGAATTTTTCAGTGAAACTACAAGAGATGCTAAAATGCACATATTTGCATATTTAAGAATAAAAAAATTACAAAAACAATGCATACATAATAAGTTTCCATTTAATGGGGGCTTATTAGAATATGTTGTCATAAGAAATCAGTCTAATAGCAATCAAAATGAGTTTATATAAATACAAATGTAGGTACCAAATAATAATAAAGGCATGTAAAAGTAGATGAACTAAAAAATATACCTATCTGGCCATCCCTCATACCCATCCATCCATCCCATCTAACCATATGTCCATCCATCCGACCATCCCACATCCATCCATTCATCCATCTAATCATCTAAACATCCATCCATCCATCAATTCAACCATCCATCCATCCTCCCCATCTATCCATCCATTCATCCGAACATCCATCCCATCCCATCCCATCTATAAATCCAATCATCCAACCATTCAACCACCCATCCATCCACCCATCCATCCAATCTAGAAAGAAAGTTGAATATATTTATTCAATTATACCATTTTTTATTTTTTGAAAATATATGTAATTAATAAAAAAAAACATAGGAGATTACCATGGATCCATGATTAAACATCAAACTAAAAATTAAAATATCATGAGAAAGCAGTAAACTAAAAAATATAAGTTGAAATTTATTTTTTCGTTTTAGTTTTTTTTTTTAAAAAAATATAAATAATAAAAAACATTTATTTCCTTGAAAATTCAAGAGAACGCCGTGAATCAGTAGATCAGCCCCTCCTTCTGATCATATAAAAAAATTAGGCCCCAATCACTTATTTTTGGCAAGAAAATCGGAAAAATTGGATTTTCTCCAATTTCCCTAAATCGGAGAAAATCTATCCCAAAAATTCTTGATTTTCCACTTGAAATCCATGTTTATGCATGCCTTGAAATGGATTTCAAGTGAAATTCATGTTTAAATCTAAGAAAATAAGCATGATTTTTAAAATTTTCATACTTTCACAAATCCAGTCCACGGTTGCACCAATTTGCAATTTTGGCCCCAAATTGAAGCTTTAATCCACATAAATCAAATTAAAAGGAGGTGTCGATTTACACCAAATAACATAGATCTAAAATAAAAAATAAAAAGTATGGAAGAAACCTCTTTTTTTTTTTTTTTTTTTGAATTTGTTTTCCCTATTTATGCTCACTGAAAACATCGACTTCTTGCTTTAATGCATGAGGGTGTTGTGCAAGATATCGGCAACATCTAATTCTTGAATATCAATATTGTTGTTATCATCGGTGATATCTCTTCGATATTCAGAATTCCTACAGCGTGGTGATCCGGGTCTTACTTATAATCTGAGGCTGCACAGCGTGGTGATAGGGAATGAGGGAGAGAGGTGGAGGCAGTTGCGGCTAGGGGTACCGATTGAGGGAGAGAAGGAGGGAGAGAGAGGTGGATCCGGCCACGGCTGGTGGTACCGATTGAGGGAGAGAAGGAGGAAGAGAGAGGTGGAGGCGAACGTTGCTAGTGGTGGGGATCGTGGGAGAGAGAGGGCTGCACGCAGACGTCACTCGTGGCAGGGATTGAGGGGGAGAGAGGGCTGGAATTGCGTCCGATGGAGAGAAGGTTGCAGGGGTAGGGATGTAATTATAACCAGAACAACCGGTTTCAACGCTGAAAATCCCGTTTTGACCCAGGCCGTTGATTTTTATTTCAGCATCCGACGGCTAGCGTTATGCCAACGCTCGACCTTACGGAAGCCTACGGTAAAGTCGAGCGTATAGTACCTTTTCCCTATATATATATATATATATATATATATATATATATATATATATATATATATATATATATAGAGAGAGAGAGAGAGAGAGAGAGAGAGAGAGAGAGAGAGAGAGAGAGAGAGAGAGAGAGAGAGAGTGTCGGTCTCCTACGAACTGTACCGCAAAATTTTCGTGCGAGCCTCCATGTACGCTGTAGGATGAGGAGAGCAGCTAGGATTCCATTGCGAATGCGAAAGAGAGTCTTCGGAAAAAAGACTCTCTCCTACACTCATGCCGAGGGAGGTGGATTAGCTACCGTCAAGTTGAGCAACGAGACTTAAGTGACGCCACCTAGTTTTGTGGGTCCACCTTGATGTATTTGTTGTATCCACACCGTCCATCTAATTTTAGAAATCATTTTAGGACATGAGAAAAAGAACGAGCGTATCGAAAGCTGGAGTGAACCCCACCACAGAAAACAATAGGGAGAGAGACACCCACCATCGAAACCTTCCTAAGGTCCACTCTAGTGTTTATTTAAGATCTAACCTGTTCATAAGTTAACTTAGACATTAAAGGGAAAACACTAATATCAGCTTGATCGAAAAACTTTTTTGGCCCTTAAAAGTTTTTAACGGTGAGCGTCACTCTCTCCACTGTTTTCTGTGGTGGGGTCCACTCAAGCTTTTGATCTGATTTGTTCTTTGGCTCATGCCATAAAATGATCTTTACAAATGGATGGACGGTGTGGATACAACACATACATCATAGTGAGGCCCACATAATTAGGTGACATCACTTCAATAGCAAGTCTTCTCAACCAGTCGGCTGGATGGGCAGGGGTCTACGAGGTGGACAGTAATGTTTACATGCCATACGTAGCCCTGCGAGGTCGACAATAATATTTACATGACATCTGCATCGTTCATAACATCATTTCTACTGAGATAACTAAAAACAAAAATATTATCTTGATTCAAAACTTATGTGCTCCATAAATATTTAAACCGTGGACATTCAATCCTCATGTTTTCAGTATGCTTGAGTATTGGATCTAGCTCATTTTTTACCCCATGTTCTAACATGATCTCAAAAAATGGATGAATGGGATGGATTTCTCAAAAACATCACGGTGCACCCCACCTAGGTTGTAGCGTAGGAACTTGATGCAAAAGGCTTTGGCAAGAAATCGAAAACGGATTGGCTAGCTAGCCAATGGCTAGTGGTTTGTGCTCCGTGAGCCCCACCATGATGTGTGTGTTTCATCTATTCGGCTCACCCATTCTTTTATATCATTTTATGGTATGAGCCTAAAAATGAGGTTGGTCCAAATCTGGAGTGGATTGTAGAGTGTTGATTGAACGCCTACCATTAAAAACTTCTTGGGGCCACATAAGTTTGGGATCAAGTTGATATATATTTTTTCACTTCTTCCAAATTTGTATGACCTAGTCAATAGGTTAGATGTCAAATAACCATTACAGAGGCCTGGGAGATTTTTAATGGTGGAGTTTCAATCAAAAAATTTTTCCATGGTGTGGTCCACCTGAGATTTAGATCCACCTCATTTTTGGTATCAAGATATAAAATTATCTTTAAAAATGGATGAACGGCGTGGATAAAACTCATACATCATTGTAGGGCCCACATAGAACCGACCACTAGCCACCTGCTTAGTGGCAGCGTACTAGCCAAACCACGTCCCTTCTGGACGCAGATTTCCTGCGAAAGCCTTACGCAGGAAGTTATTGCGCAAGGGTACGGTACCGGGTGGGGCCCACCGCCATGTTTGTTTGACATCTACCTCGTTCATCGGTTTGACAAGCTCATTTTAGGGCAAGTGATAAAATGGTAGGTGGATCCAAAACTCAAGTGGACCACATGAGAGGGAAACTTGGGAAAAGAAATACCTACCATTGAAACCTTCTTGGGATCCACCTTGATGTTTATATGCCATCCAAACTGTTTATAAGATCTTTACCACGGGGATGAAGTGAAAATATAAAAAATTTAGCCCAAAGAAAAGCTTTATGGCCACAAGAATGTTTCAACGGTTCTAACTAAATATCCATTGATTCCTCTCGTGTGGCCCACTTGAGTTTTGGATACACCTCATTTTTTGTCATATATTCTAAAATGATCTCGCCAAACGGATGAACAGGATAGATGTCTCACAAACATAGTAATGGACCCCACCCAGAATCCTTTCGCAGGAAATTCGCGTCCGTCCATAAATCTATTGGCAGCGGATTGCGTGCTGAGTAACTCAGTACCCGAAGTGTACTAAGTAAAATCTGTGGAGCCCACCATGATTATTTATTTTATCCACTCCGTCCATCCATTTTATCATATAATTTTATTGCATGAGTTCAAAACTTAAGCCTAAAAAAATCTTAAGTGGACCACATCATAAGAAAAAGTATGAATTGAACATCTACCATTGAAAAATTCTAGGAGGCCACCGAAGTTTTGGATCAATTTGATATTTTAGTTTTCCCTTCATCTATGTATTTGTGATCTTATGAACGGGTTGAATGACAAATAAACATCACTATGGGCTATAAGAAGATTTCAACAATGGAAATCATTATTCCCACTGTTTCCTGTGGTATGGTCCACCTATGCTTTGGATATGCATCAATTTTGGGCTCAACTACTGTAATGATCTGGAAAAATGGATCGGCGGTGTGGATAAACCAAATACATTCACCGTGGGCCAACGATACTCAGTACGCAATCCCATTTCGTCTGGATCAGACGTTATACCACACACGAGTGGAAACGGATTGGTGTAACACCCTATGTTTTCAGGACCCGAGTATATGACTCATTTCCTAAAAACCCGAATGTTAACCTTAAAGGATTGTCAAATTCGAGTATATATTTTTTTCTTTTATCAGAGTAGACAGATGAGCGTAGAATGAACAAATCAACATAAGGAAAGTTTTATTATCTTTCAAATATACAAGTAACCCATAATGACTTATACAAACCAATGTCCCAACATTAACGATTACAAGATTTGCATACATAAGAATTAACAGAAAGAATATAAATGAAAGTCGTATGACCACACAACTCCTCTTAGCAATACGGTCGTGCATCCATGGCACTAGCACAACTTTTCATCAAGTCTGATCATATACATCATCTGAGCCACCTGATCTACCTGTACGGTTGTATATTTGATGGATGAGTGGCCAGCTCAGTGTGAATTTTTCTCAAAATTACACACCACCGCATTAGGTAAGCATAGTTATAAAACGACAAAGCAATCAAAACAATACATAATGCAGTTTTTTTAAATGTATGGATGCATGAATGCACATCGGCCTGGGGATGCACATCCAGCCGGACTTGGGCTCGTCGCCCATGCAATCATCGACCTGGGAAAACATCCAGTTGGACAGGGGTCGATAGTCGGTGGTCTAAGAGCTAGCGAAACGATACCCCGAAGATTCTAAGGGCACGTGCTACAACATCCAGAATTAGCCACCCGTCATCGCCAGCTATGGATGCATGATTAGCCAAGCCGTTATTAATCCAGTTACAATCAACTAATTTAGGTAAGCTCAAGG
The DNA here is from genome assembly GCA_037074715.1 of Magnolia kwangsiensis. Taxonomy (NCBI): domain Eukaryota; kingdom Viridiplantae; phylum Streptophyta; class Magnoliopsida; order Magnoliales; family Magnoliaceae; genus Magnolia; species Magnolia kwangsiensis. The sequence goes on along the minus strand of CM073571.1, from coordinate 187,274,522 downwards.
TCACTACGGGGAGCTCAGAGCCCAGCGTAAGCCGATAGCTCGGGCATAGTGTCCCATTACCACCATTCCCAGCCCATGAGACTACCATCTTAGGATGTTTAATGGAAACCCATCGACTAGTGGCCAATTATATTACAACATATGGGGCTTACCATCACCTAGTTGCACAGTATAAAATATCGAACTTATATAGGAAAAATATCAAAACAAAACCACGTAGGGCGAGTATCAAAATATGCCACATAGGGCGATACTAAACAAGCTACATAGGTAATTATCAAAATAAGCCACGTAAAGCAAGAATCAAAATCATGCGATGAAAGATCATCCTTGAAAATCATTGGACACAACAACCCTGGATGGTAGGCCCACATCAATGATCCATCTAAACCACCACTCAATAACCACTAGATCGAAGGTCCATTGTAATCACCATCAATCAAGTTACATCGAAAGTATGGGTGTACATTTATAGGTGAAAATTTCTCACTAATGTACCAGTTTAGGTTCCATAAGCAATCCACAATGAAAATTCCACAAGCAAGAACAATTCTACAGGATAATCATAAAACATGTAATACAACAATTCAATTTCCACTAGCTAACACATGATTGTAAAGGGAGATATCAAATATGAATTTAAATAAAATCTGTAACTTAAGCTAATGAGAAGATGGAAAGCTCAAGGGGAAGAATCATCACTTGACGTATAGGATCACCTACTTGTGTTGTTAGGAGGTACATGCCCCCTTAGAGTCAGGTCCTATCACGAATTATGAAATTGTATGGTTAAATCAAGTCCTGCATACTATTTATGGTTGAGGTCATAACCTAAAGTTTAGATTACTCCTTCTTAAGGTTTTAATGTAACATTAGGGTTTTCCCTCTAGGGTTTAGTCTTAAACTTAGATTCTAGGATTTGAACTCTAGTTGGTGTATTAATTAAAATTAAATCTTAATAATTATAAGGATACTATTAGCATTAGTGTTATAACTTATATTTGCTAATTATGTTAATAATGATAGTTCATAAATTCATATAAAATATACCGATATTAGATTCCATACCTAGATCCAAACCCAATACACAAAAGTATCGATCTTGGATTTAGGATACCTAGGCCTAAGTTTTCATCCTAGAGTTTAGGCCTCAGCCAGACCTTTAGGGTTTTAATGTAGAGTTTAGGGTTTCATTTTAAGATTTAGTTCTAGGTTTAGATTATGGAATTTGAATTCTACTTTGTGTGACCATTAATGATATTATTAATGGGAGTAATGAATGAATAAAAAAAATCAAATAAATTAGGTATTAATTTTTGGAATATTAACAATGGCTACTGTCATATTAAATTATCTAACAATGACCCATGATGGATTATATCGCTAATAATTTTGAAAAAAATTAGTAATATTAACAATATTCTCAACATCTAGCCAATGTGACACTAATTGTCATTTTGATGAAAATAAATAGCGTGTTCTAGCGTTAATAATATTTTAAGAATGGCAAGGTAAAATATTAATATTTTAATAATGAAGATTTAAATGAATCAACTAATACCCATACGAATAATTTTCTAATGGTCAATCATGCCTCATTTTAATAATAATAAAGAAAATGTTAATGATAATAGCAATGATAATTAAAATAAATTAAATCTGGAGAGGAAAACATGGGCTCACCTAGCTGACTCAGTTTGAGTCGAGTTGACTCGATTCAACACACCAACCACCATTCTCTTTCTTCTCCTCTCTCTCTTCTTCTTCTACTTCCTCTCATTTCTCTCTTTTTCTTTCTCTTTTCTTACTTCCTCACTTACTGCTGGAAGATTCCAGCAAGGTGACTGACCGACTCGAGCTGTGACTTAAACCGAGTTGAGTTCGGTTGGCTCGGTAGCCACCAACCCGACCCAACTCCCCTACTCCTTCCTTTTCCTTTCTTCCTCATTTCTTTCTTCCCTTCTCATTTTCCTTCTCTGTTGTTGGAACACCTAACCATACCATACCAGACTCAGGCCCCCAAAATGATTTAGCAAATTTACTCGAGTCAGCGAGTCGACTTGACAGCGACTCGCGACTCATCCTTCTCTCTCTCTTCTTCTTCTTCTCTCTCTCTCTCTCTCTCTCTCTCTCTCTCTCTCTCTCTCACTTTCCTTCTTTCCATTTCTTCTTCCATCCCCTCTTCCTTCTTCTTCTCTTCATGTGATGAAATGTTCGGGAATGGATTTTCAACTAGGCTTGACTCGACAGCGAGTCGGGTAATGATGGTGCGGTGCAACAACCGCACCACTCCAACTTCTTTCTCCTTTCTTTCTCTCTCCTTCCACTTCATTTCTCTCTGCTGAAGGTCTCATAGCATTACTAGATGATCCAGGTTGAGAACGGCATAACTGGACCGAGACTGTTTCAGTTTGGAGAGGCGAGGAAGATGATGACCATTAATGGCGGATCTCGAGCGAATGTTTCTTTCTCTATTCTAACAGCATGGGAGAGTTCTTAAGGGTGTAATGGAGCTCGGTGAATGGGTGGAATGGAGCTCGGACTCTGTTTGGTGGGTGGGTTCGGTAGGAGGAAGAAAACATGGATTTTCCTTGGCCGGCTGCAAAAACCAAAGAGGGACCCGCTGCAACTCCATCCGTTGGGCTTAAATTGAGCCCTAAGCTCTCTCGGGGCCGTCAGATTGTTGATGGACGTCCCAGATTTAATCTGGTATAAACTGCCTCCCAAACAGTGGGTGGGAACTAAAACCATCCCTGGTTTTGCAAGAAACGCCCTAAGCAAATGGATGGCTGAGATTTTCCCAGACGAACGGTCAGGATACGCTGGATTAAAAGGCTAGGATTGGAGGACTTCCTCTCACGCGGATTGTGCCAACTTGCAGTGGAGACAGTTTCTGTTTTTGGAATTTTTGTGTTTTTGGGCTCACTTACGACGAGGTTCGTGTGAATGAACACGCGTGAAATATCATGAAACTTGGGGGTTTTTGTCTAACACGCGCCCTCTATCAGATGGACGGGTTGGATCATCAAGGTTGGGGCCATATGGTGGGCCACGCACGTTGCAAACGGGAGCTCGCCCACTGCTGTCGAAAACAGAGAGAGAGAGAGACCTTTCTTATTGGGAAATGGCGGGGTCAAAACCATCAGACCGAGCCTCTTGGCTCAGTGCACAGCGCGTGCATGCCTCTCGTGCACATGCAATGCATGTGTGGGATCCACCATAATGTCTGGATGAAATCCACACCGTCCAATCTATTTCTTGGTCCAAACTAGGGCTCTTACCAAAAATCAGGAAAATCTAAGCTTTAGGTGGGCCATACGGGTCATTCCTAGCTCTAACGGTAGATTCTCATCGATTTAATGGTCAGATTGTTCTGAAATTGAATGTCAATGGCTAAAATAGTCCCTGGAATTTACCAAATGATTGGGTCCACATGTTGCAGGGACATGGTGGTGGAAACCATAATCACTTCTGGTTTCTGAAGGTTTCTTCACGTTGCTGTTGAAAATAAGTGGGGTCCACTATTATAGTTGATAGAAAATCCATTCCTTCCATCAGTTTTGTAAGATGATGTTAGGCTAGGGACCAAAATATGGGACACATTCATATTCTAAGTGGGCCACACTTTAATCAACATGTACTTAATTCACGTTTAACCCAGAAATTCATTTAGCATGATTTCACGTAAATTCTTTACTTTCATGCACGGTTGGAAAAAAAATCAAGTGTGGTCTGCTTGTGATGACTTTCAAGGATCCATTCCATCTATCCGATCTGTTACATCAATTTAGGATACTCTGTCGAAAACGGAGTAGTTTAGTTAATCAAGTGGACCACACAGTCCCACCGAATAACGAGAATTCTCACCGTTAAAACTTAATTTGTAAGCAGTTTCATGCACGTGGTGTTACCATATTTACCATTATATCCCATTTCTTTTTCAAAACTTCTGCCATTCGTAACTCAATAGTCTTTCATCCAAATGTGACGAAATTTGACAGGTAACCTTTATTTTTTGCGCTCTTTCCATCGCCCAAATTTGAGATCTAATATCTCAAGGATGACTAAGATTCTTATTTAATGGCTAATATATTTTAAAATTATAAAATAATATTTGTACTCCTCTGATTGACAGGTTACTGGACAATTTGGACCTAAACCCTAAGATCTTCATAATGACCGATTCACCCTAATATTCGGATGACCCACTTGGTGGATCTAATCAGGATGGGTAGTCAGATGACTTGTTAAAAATATGGAAACTTGATGGAATGTACTCCGGCCATGTATGTGGGTTGATGTACGGTTAGTTTCGTAAACGAATGAACAAAAAATAGGTTTTTGGAGTGATTAGGGGTAGAGCTTACATAACGTTAGATTTGAGTGACTTTCTTACATGTGAAAGTTTCTCAGATTTTGATTCTAATGGTGGGTTAAGCATATTCATATAGTGTGAACAAGATGGTCAGATCAGAATCTTGATCTAATAAGTGTACGAATCGATGTAGGGATCAAGTAGCTAAATTAATGTGATCTAAGGGTTGAAATTGGATGTGTACGGTTAATTTATGATAATTAGGCCTGGTATAAAGTTTCACATGAAATGGATTATGAGAACTTTGTGATCTAGAATTCAGGAGTTTAGGTTAATGGCATTTTCGTAATTATTGTCGATCTAGGAGTTTTGTGAAATCTAATGGTTCTATATAGTTTTATGCCCATTTCTAAACAATCCTTGTAAAATAACTTACATTCAAATCATTATGGATAAAGAGTTATTCACCGATTTAGTCGAGGGAAAGTACATTTATCAAACCACATGATTAGCGGTCAGATGACTTAATTTATGAATGAAGATCATTTTTAATCGATCAGGTTCACGTTGGAGGATGAATGTAGGGTTAGGTTAGCTACATTGGTACTGTACATGTGTACATAATAAGTTAAATTTACGGTAACACTCGAGGATTTTCAATACTCGGTATTGAAAAGTTCGGGGTGTTACAATTGGCTACCCTGCCGCTAGCCATGTGGGCCCCACTATGAAGTATATCTTTTATCCATGCCCTTCATCCATTTTTAAAGATCATTTTAGAGCTTAATACAAAAAATGAAACAGATATAAATCTAAGGTGGACCACACCACAAGAAAACAATAGTGATTGGATATCCACCATTAAAATCCTACTAAGGCCCACTGTACTGTTTATTTGACATCCAATCTGTTGATTAAGTCATTTGACATCTAATCTGTTGATTAAGTCATAAAAACCTGGACGATGGGAAAAAACCAAAGATCAACTCGATCCAAAATTTTTATGGCCCACAAGAAGTTTTTAATAGTTCAATCAACACTGTTTCAATCTCTCCCTATTGTTTTCTGTTGTCGGGTCCACTTCATCTTTCGATATGCTCATTCTTTTTCTCATGTCCTAAAATGATCTCTAAAATTAGATGGACAGTGTGGATACAACAAACAAATCAAGGTGGGCCCACAAAACTTGGTAATGTCACTTCAAGTCTCGCTACTCAACTTGGAAGCAGCTAATCCACCTCTCTGGGCGTGAATTTAGGAGAGAGTTATAGACTCGCTCTTTCTAAACGCAGTGGAATCCCAGCCGCTCTCTTCATCCTACGATGTACATGCAAGCTCATACATAAGTTCCATGCTGTCGGGTTCGTAGGAGACCGACACTATATATATATATAGAGAGAGAGAGAGAAAAAAAAATTTTCAATCTACATTACCAGTATCAAGAAGATCGGTCCACATGGGTCCTTACTCTTACCCGGGTGGTAGACTCCCTGAAGTTTCAACACCGGGTCAAGGGTTTGAGTACCCGTGATGGTGAAATCCCACGGTGTGTGTGTGTGTGCGTGTGTCGTGAGTGTGTGTGGGGGTGTGTGTGCGTGTGTAAAAAAAAAAGAAAAAAAGAAAAAGAAGAACAGTCGACATGTGGTGAATGGAGATGGCTCTACCATATTCACGTACGACTTGCTATACATTATCAATGCCATTAGTTGCAACGGGTTGTACATTCATTTAATGGTCGTAGACGTACACTGGACCCGTCAACATATTTACTTGTAATGTTGGTAACATTGTTGGTACGTTTATTAAATAAGGCGTACTCCGGACTACAGTTGCATCTGTTCCCATTTAAGTAGCTGCTACTAGCAAAGGTAAGCGGATTGCCTGTGGCCCGACATTCCTGTGCCCGGAGATTTGTGGGGCCCACAGAGATGTATGTCCCTGACAAATCCATTCAGTCCATCTTTTCTGCAGGATCACAGTATGACAGGATTTTAAAAATCAGGTAGATCCAAAACTCACCTGGGCCATAACGCATGAAACAGTGGAGATTGAATGTCTTCGGGTGATAGAAGTTTTGTATCAAGATAATATGTGTGCCTACCGTTTATCTGAGTGGTAATAACCCTGTGAACGGTTTGGATGGCATATGCACATCATGATCAGCTCCAGGAAGGTTTTTATAATTTTGATTTTTAGAATCCTGCACTACTGTGGTCTTTAAAAACAGATGGACGGAGTGATTTATCGGGTAATATCTGTGGCCCCGCAAAGCCTGTGCCTGGTGTCACAGGCAATCCGCTTCCACCAGAGACATGAGACCGACGCCGATATACCCATCCACGAGGCAAGATTTTTGCGTGCTGAGTAAGCTCGGTGGGGCCCACCATGGATGTATGTGTCTTATCAATACGGTCCATACATTTTTTCCGGATCATTTTACAGTATGATCCAAAATTGAAGAATATCCAAAATTCAAGTGGACCACACCACTGAAAACAGTGGGGATATTGACGTCCACCGTTGAAACCTTCCTAGAGCCTACAGTGATGTTTATTTGTCATCCAACCTGTTCGTGAGGTCCCACATACATGGATAAATGGAAAACACAGATATCAACTTGATCCGAAAACTTCTGTGGCTCCTAAAATGTTCTCAATGGTAGAAATTTAATTCACACTGTTTCCTGTCGTGTGGTCTACTTGAGGTTTAGAAATGTTCCGATTTTGGTCTCGTGATTTAAAATGCTATTTTAAAATTTATGGACGGCATGGATAAGACATATAAGTCAATGTGGGCTCCATAGAGTTTACTCCGTAAGCTATATCGTACTGAGTTACACAGCACGCAATCCGCTTTCGTCCATCCGATGTCACCCTCGCGGGACCGCAATCAGGCCTGAAGGAAACGTATTGGGTACTACCTGCACCTCGCAGCGGACATCTCGCAGGACCACAGTCAGGAAGCGTATTGGCTGGTGGACCACACACCACTAGCCTAGCTGGGGAAGCGGTTTGGCTGGTGTACAACACACCAACTATTGACGTAAGCAAGGTCTGTGGGTCCAATCATAAGTTATGTATTATATCCAAATTATTTATCCATTTGGCGAGCTCATCTTTAAGAGTTGAGCATAAAGATAAGACAGGTGTAAAGATTAATTGGACCATTCTGAAAAAAGTAGTAGGGGACTGAACGGATCACAGAAGTTTCGATCAGTATGAAATTTAATTTTCCTCTTTTAAGATTTGGATATGATTCATTTTTTATACAGTACTCTTAATTCATCTCGAAAAATGAATGAATAGTGTGGACTAATAAGCATATCATCGCCTAGACATGTAACATTGATTTCCTCTTATCCGTTCGTACAACTCAGAGATCAAGTAGCATCCGCGCTGTCTTCGCAGTACACGTATCTACACTAGCTATGTAGCTGGCAATCCACTTCCCCTGGCTGGTGCGGTACGTGCGCTGCCGTACCTCAAGCTCTAAGCCGTACGAAACGGTTCAAATGAATTCAAGGTTAAGTAGTAATGATGTAATTACTAATGATGTATTTATTATATTACCGTGCCACGAATAGCAGTTAGAGAGTTGAGAGAAGAAAATGATTCTCACCCTTAAAACATTCGTTAGGTTCACTGTAACATTTATTTTTCATCTAATCTGTTCTTAAGGCTACATGAATGAGTTGAATGAAAAGTAAAAATAAATATTATATTAATTCATAACTTTTGTAATCCTAAAAATGGTTTCAATGGTAGACGTTTAATCCCTACGTTTTGCAGCCTGGTCCACATTATATTTACATGTCTTATTTTTAGGCTCAAGCTTTACACATTATATTTAGATGTCTTATTTTTAGGCTCAAGCTTTATAATAATCTAGCTAAGTAGATGGACGGTTGGGCTATAACTCATATATCATGATGGGCCTCACAGAACTTGGTGGCGTCAACACACCAGCCATACAGGTGGCGTGCAGTACACCAGCCAATCCGCTTCCGATCACGGATTCTGAGGAGTCCAGCCGGACGTAGCCAGAGGTGGACGATCCTATCAAGGACTCTAGAGGGTCTACTTGATGTATCTGTTTTTCCACGCCGTCCAAGCTAAGTGCTAGACTGAGCAAAAGAAACCTCATTTCAAGCATCGATCCCTAGTAGGGTGGCTAAGAGTGAAGCGTGAACTGACAAGGGGATCACCAGATATTTGTGTTTTCCAAACGCATACAATGGATACATTATGATAAGCTGTTGTTTTTTTTTTTTGTTTTTTTTATTTTTTTAACACACGCGCACACACACCACTACTTGCACACTCACGCCTTAGTGGGATTTCATCACCTATGGGTACTCGAGCCCTTGACCAGGTGTTTATACTCCTGAGAGTCTACTACCGGAGCAAGAGCAAGGACCCACTTTATGATAAGCTACAGCGAGCCCCTACTATCACTTCTCGCCCATGTCTTAAAATGATCTCACAAAACGAATGTACGGGTGTATTTCTCACAAACATCATAGTGGGGTTTCCAGCGCATGAACAACCCTTGGCTGGAAATCCGTGCGTGAAGTTACTGGGCTGAAAATCTAGATGGGCCCACCATGATGTTTGTGAGAAATCCACCACGCCCATCCATTTTGTGGGCTCATTTTAGAGCATATAATTAAAATTGAGCCGTATCCCATACTCAAGTGGGCCAAAAACGTGAGGATTGAACGTCCACACTTGAAATATTCATGGGGCCATAAAAGTTTTGAATCAGGGTAAGATTTATGTTCTCGGTTCATCCTAGTAGGAATTAGGTTATGAACGGTATGGATGGCATGTAAACATCACTATTGACCCTAGGGAGGTTTCAACAAAAGAAATTTCCCTATCTACCTTTTACTTCAGTGCAGCCCCCTTGAGTCTTGGATCCTACTTAAAATTTGGCCTTAAGTCTCAAAATGAGCTCACAAAATGGATGGACAAAATAGATTTCTCACAAACATAACAGTGGGCCCCACCTAGGTTTATAATGCAGAAACTTGCAAAAGGCTTTAGCATGAAATCGCGTAGGTGCAACCACTATAAGGTATGTGACTACATCCACACCGTCCATCTGTATTGAAAGTGCATTTTAGGGCATGATCTAAAAAATAAAGCAGCTCCAAACCCTAGATGGACCCTAGTATAGGAAACAGTGGTGATTGACCATTTACAATTTTTTGTGGGCCACGAAAGCTTTGGATCAAGATGATATTTGTATCGTCTATTCATCTAGTTGCTTATGAGCTTATCAACAGTGAAATCCATAAAGTTTTTAATGGTAGGGATTCAATCAGGATCGTTTCATACAGGTAATTGTATCAAATTAACATATTTCAAATATTTCATACATTAGTTAACAAACCAGTTATTCTAGATTCACTGCCAGTTTTCTGACTTCATATTTAAACTTTAGATTCAGACATCAGATTTAACAAACAAGCCCCTTATCTAATCCTTTAGTTGCATCTCAAGTACAGTGCAAGGTAGCCTCTATAGTCAGTCCCAACTCATGGACAAAAATCACCACCGTTAAAAGGGCATAGAATGAAGTGGGCCCAATTGAAAATAAGGCCCAATTTAAAAGAATCCATGTGTTTTCAGGCTCGGTCTATGCGACGACAACGCGTATAGCCCAAGCACGCTGTCTCGCCACCCATTCACATAGACCCTTGTATGTCTCCAACACAAGGGATAATTTATCTAGTTAATGTGGACCTCCAAAAGGTGAACCTTGAGCCTGGGCCTAAATCGAGCTTGAAAAGGGCACGCTAGGTCCATCTCAAGCCCAGCCTGGCCCACTTTCAGGATGCCAATCCCTATAAAACTTGCAGGGACTAAGGAGCTCATGCAACAAAAAGACTCTATGTAGCTTATTGTGATTTATATGTGATATCCACTCCACTTTAACTTATGTTAGGGCGTAAGCCTAAAAAATAAGTAAATTAAAAAATTAAGTGGGCTACGGGATAGGAACCAGTAAGGATAGGGAAACCCACCAATGAAACCTGATTGGTTTTCCTCATCTTGGTGGGACTCAGCATATAAACATCGTGGTCAGCCCAAGTAAATTTCAAAGGTGAGTGACCTATCACTATGGTTTCTCATGACATTCCGTCACATGACGGGAATTGTCTACAATATATGTAAAATCCACTCTATCTATCGGTGAAAACCATTTTTCGACCGTACATACAGAAGATAATCCCGATTAAATTCTCATATGGGCCACACCAATTGGAATAATGTAAAATTGCTCCCAAAATGTCTTTGTGCAAGTGTGGCCCACTTCATCAATGAGTGGATTCAGAACATTCAAGTGGGATATTTTTGGGCTTAGCCAGGTTGGGTCAGGCCAGGTCCAGCCAATTTTTTGGGGCTTGATGTTGGGCTGCTGTTCTAGACCCATATGGGCTTGGGCCTTAGGTCATAAATGTCAAGCTGGGCCCTGGCCTTGCTGGACCCGACCAAACCGGGGCCATTACCACCACTATTATATTGTCTTTTAGTAATTACACATGGGCTGATCAAATGGGCCCACAAGCATGACCTGCCATTCATTTATAGGGTGCTTAATAAATGAATGGGCCAGATGAGGTCCAATATCTAACACTTTAACACAAGGCCCAGATCAAGCGGGAGCCCTGATCTATGTCATCGCTTCCATGGGCTGGGTTTGATCTACTTGATATTTGACTGGGCTAACAGGCTGGGCCACGCCATTTAACCTGGCAAGGCCCATCCTAGCTGGGCACTGATTTTAAGCCCCCAGCCTGGCCCTCATGCTAACTTAGAGGCCTAACCCTGGGGCTAAATGGTCAACCTGCCCAGCCCACTGCTGCCTGTAACACCGAAGAACATCGCACGTCTCCTATAGAGCCAAGAACTGAAGAGCGGGTTGAAATCGGGCGCGGATTGGATACTGACAAGGTCAGTAGCCAAATCGCTACTGAAGTGACGTCACCAAGCTCCGTGGATCCCACCACGATGCATGTGTTACATCTATACCGTCCAACCATTTTCAGAGATCGTTTTATGACATTACAAAGAGAATGAGATAGATCTAAATTTTAAATGGACCTCACTATAGAAAATAGTGGGGACAGTGAAATCCACCGTTCAAAACTTCTCAGGGGCCACAGAAGTTTCCGATGAAGCTGATATATTTTTTTTTTCACTTCATCTATATCTATGTTAACTTATGAATAGGATGGATCTCAAAAACACATCACTGTGGGCCCTATAAATGTTTCAACGGTGGGTATGACTGCTCTCACATTTTTCTGTGGTGGGTACACTTGCACTTTAGATCTATCTCATTCTCTTTGTAATTCAATAAAACGATCTTTACAAATGATTGGATGGCGTGGATACAACACACGCATCATGGTGGGATCCACAGACCTTGGTGACGTCACTTCAGTAGCCATTTGGCTACTGACCTTGACAGTATCCAATCCGCGCTAGGTTGGAATCACGCGTTGTAGTAATTGCAATGACCTCTGTTGATTCCATGACGGATCTCCGATTTACTGTCGACCATGCAATTGTGGGCCCCACAAAGCTTAAATATCTCCCTGATTGCACGATTTCACTTTTTTTTTTTTTTTTGCACAATGCCATCTAATATGTTGTACGAAAAATGAGCCATACAATCTTATACGAATGATTCACGAGTGGAAAATGTTATGGCAGGTGTCGATGAACATTATGTGATCTGGGGTCAACTAATTCTACTATAGGTGCGCCATTTGGTGGGCCAGGGTGAGGCTTGTCATGGCCCGACGGCTGAAAAATGTGCGGGCCAACCTATAGTGGACCACCATTTCTATATGATTAATAATTGGCCCATTCCGCACCCATTTTTGACGAGGAATGCCCCATGCAGGTCTATTTATAATGGATATGGGCCCATTTTCCAGCCCCCGTTAAAGCTCGCATGTATGCTTGGTGTGCACTGTTATTAGTCGTACGTGTTCTGATGCACACTCATGCTTATTTTAGCACATGCCCAACCTTAATCATTCTCACTATATTTGTAAATACCCACATAAAAATATATAGTTTACAAAAACATTATTAACTTGGGCCCACTTAAAATTTACTTAGAAATTGCTTGCACTGCATAAATTAATTTAAATTAAACTGTCCAAGTTTATAATTCTTAATCTAGATGTGTCATAATAAAAAAATTATGTTTATTTAATTATCTGGCCATTGAATTGGTGGAAATTGATTTGAAGGTTAAAATTATCCAGTGCTCTTATCCACAAATCAGACTAAGGCTGTCGATGGGCTCGGCCTGTGGTTGGCTTCAGCCCAGCTTTTGAACGGTCTGGATTGGGCCTTTTTAAATTTTGATTTTGCCCTAGTTAGGATTACTCAACCAGTTATAGTTTAGATGTGGGTTCCACAATTTAATCACTGCCACGTGGACAAGTTATGAGTGTTTGACAATCAAGATTGTCAGACACAGGCAAGGTACCACATATCTTTCCCACCAACATGCCACTTACGCAGGACATTAACAAAAATCAGGCCTTTCAACTCATCAGGTGGGCCACACCTTTGAAAGCAATGGACAGCCTATGGAGTGATTCAACATAGAGGTGTGGTCCATCTAATGAGCGGATCAGCCTCATTTTCGACAAGTGTGATATTCACGTAGGGCTACTATTTTTCATGGTGGTAATTTCATGCGCATGTGGTAAAGATGCCATGGTACTGTTGCTTGTATGTAGTCAGTTTGCTACATGGCTTAGGAGGGATTAAGTGGGATGAAATTACATTTGGTTTCGTGCAAATTCCATCAGAAGTTTGGAGACCACGAGAAGGAATGAGATTGCGTAGAATAGCATTGCATCTGGTCCCATGCGGAATTTCTACCACTATATTTGTAGGCCCCACATTGATGTATGTGTTTTTTAATCGTGTAGTCCATTCATATGCATCCTTTATACGTAACATTTAAGTTGTATATGTATACAAGTGACCGACATCAATTGTAAATCTGGTTCGTTGATTACAATTCCTTGGTCCACCAAATAGGAGTTTTGCTTTTCCACCAAAATATGAAGATATTTCCAGACATGCAATCATTATGCAATAATGGTGTTAATTCCATATGATGTAATTCCATACCATTCAATCCAGCGGTCCAAACAAGCCTTAAGGGATTAGTCTCAAGTCGAGTCAAGACTCTTTAAGGTCGAGGGTAGAGCGGGGCATTTCATACCCAAACCGGTGGATCCGACCCGATCCGACCCGATTTGAACAGAACCGATGGTCAGGATCGGGTAACATAAGCCAGATCTGAAATATTTTCGGATCGGATCCGGATAGGCCTTGTTCCAAATCAACCCGATCCGTAATCCGATTCGACCCGATCCAGAGATGTATGTGTTTCATCCATTCCATTCATCCATTTTAGAGATCATTCCAGGGCTTTATACAAAAAAAGATAGGGATATAAATATCAAGTGGACGACACCACAGGAAAACAATAATGATTGGATATCCACCATTATAATCCTCCTAAGGCCCACTGTACTGTTTATTTGACATCTAATCCGCTGATTAGGTCATAAGGACCCAGATGAAGGGAAACAATAAATATCAGCTTGATCAAAAACTTTTATGGCCTCCAAAACATTTTTAATGGTCAACGTTCATTCAACACTGTTTCCTATAATGTGGTCCACTTGAGATTTTGATATATGTCATTTTTTTTTTCCCATAAATAAAATGATCTATAAAAATAGATAGAGGGCATGGATGAAACACATACATTATGGTGGGGCCCACAGAGCACAGCAGCCAGTCCTTTACTGGTAAAGGTACCGACGTTTGGCGCTCCTCGAGCTCCGAGTTGTACGAACGGTTCAAAAGAGATCAAAATGATGTGGGCTCCATAGTGATGTATTTATTATATCTACACCATTCATATGTTTTTAGAAAAACTCATAGAGAATAATCTAAAAAATAAACAATATCCAAAGATCATCTGGACCACACCACAAATAACAACAAAGAATGATTTTCATTGTTAAACAATTTGTGTGGTCCACTTGATAGTTAGATCTGTCTTATTTTTTGTCTCAAGCCTTAAGAAGAGCTTGCCAAATGGATGGATGGTTTGGATATAACACATACCCCATTATCAGACCCAAAGAACTCGCAAAAGTCGATAAAAAATTCATTATGCGAACGCTGTGCTTGCGTGAAAAGCAAGCTACTGCCATTTCGTGCAGTGCATCATGCACGTTAAAAGTCAAATTTCAGTAAAAACATGTATACAGTAGATTGAAAGTCTTCAAGAGCCATGTGGAGTCCACCTTGATGTATGTATTTTATCTAAGCCGTTTATCTATTTTGAAATATTATTTTAGACCATGTGCACAAAAAGTTAGTATATAAAAGACTGAAGTGGACCACACCACATGAAATAGTTGAACTAAAGTTCATACGATCCGAATCGTACCCAACTCGAACTGACTCGGTTTCCCTTACCAAGTCGGACTCGGTTCAAGTCAGGCCAACCATGCATCGTATCTGTCCAAGTTCGGTGACCCAGATCAGGTCTCGGATCGGATCGGGTTCGGGTCAAGCCTTTGGGGTTTCGGATCAGAACGGGTTGGACATAATTCGATCCGATCCGGACCGATGCCCAGCTTTAGTTGAGGGTGAACTAGTTGGACTTGACTAAGTTGGGACTGACTCTGAGCCAAGTCCAACACATATGCCACTTGACCCTTATTAGAGGTGTGTTTGGATGATGGATGAATGAAAATTAAGTAATTTAACTGATAATTCTTGTGTTTGAATAGATGTAATAAACTTATAATGATGATACTTTTACATTATTGTAATGTCAAATCATTGTAATAAAATACACTGATATATATATATATATATATATATATATATATATATATATATATATATATATATATATATATATATATATATATATATATATATATATATATATATATGATAGAGAATTTCCACCACAATACAAGGTAAAATAATAATTATTACAAATTCCTTTACCTATATGGTATTATATTGCTTAAATAGATATAAAAAAAAAACATTTGAATATGAGGGTCCAAGATTGGCCTGAAATACTAATAAATTAGGTGTGGAACTTCAGAAAAAGATTTAGACCCAACCCAACTTAGACTTGATTTTCAAATGGATCTAATTTTAGGTCTAACACAACCCTATTTGGTTTGTTATGTGGCCAACATATAGATAAATAACTGAATGCTCAGATGCGCACCAGTTTGCATGAAACTTGTGAGAATTATTTTGAGAACTCATCATACGTGATGTGACTCCAAAATTTGAACGGTCTATGTGAAGTAGCACCTCATGAAACCCCAACCCAATTTTTACTTTGATCCAAAACTTTGGTGGGCCATGAAAAATGAAAATAGTTTCCTTCCATGATTTGCATTTATCTTTGCTATGACTCACTAGAATTTTAGATCAAGATGAAAATTTTTCCCTCGAGGTTTCATGGGATTCCACATCACATGGACCATTTGAATTAGACGCTCATGACAGGTGTGCAAAGGTGCGCACCTATGCATTCTGCATCACATGGACCGTTTAAATTAGATGCCCATGACATGTGTGTAAAGGTGAGCCGCACATGTGTAGGTACACTAGTGAGCATGACTTAAATAGCCGAATGCTTAGCTGTGCACCACAAGATAAATAAGTGGGTTAGGGACCCACTTTGACCTAACCTGAACTGAGCCATCACGATTCAACCCATTTGCCCCAATGCCTACCACTTGCCACTAGAAGCATGGTTCAAAATCTCAATGCCAGGGCTTAGAACTTAGCCGAGTCAACTCAACTCAACCATATTCTGGTCTGGGTTGTCATTGAAGTGTTATCTCCCGAGTCACCCCTAACTCATGCAAGTCAGGTTGACTCGACTCGACTTGGAATTGAACGAGAGTCACTGACAGAACAAGTCAGTCCGAGTCACCGACTCTTTTAATCATGGTTGTTGGAAAAGATGGCAGAAACTTATACCTTGTGTATAGACGGTCAGTACAACCTAAGATAAAGCCAAATGTCCTGAAATTCAACATGACAAGAGAGAGCTTGATGGTGGCCCACTCGATAGATGGTGAAAAGGGTGCGCCACCCAACTCAGTACTTAACCATTGCCAGCTCCTTTTTGTAGTATATATTTTGTGTTAGCCTTTGGCAGACAGCATAAGCCAAAGCCCGTAAAATGAGTCCAACTCTCAACTACTGGAATCTCTTCATTGCCGGTGTGAGTAGACAACTCGAAGAGAACTACTCAAGCACATGCACACTACCACGTGCACGTGTCATAATGCAATGCATTCCAATCGTCGAAATGTAGCGCCCAGTGTCCAAGTGAAAAATCATGAAATCAGATCGATCATTGATTCTAAACTATTGTAAACGTATGGTTTTTAATAAAATATGATCCCCAACTACTGATCCAAACTGTCCATTTCAACATGATGTAGAACAAAATCGAGGAGAATCTCATGGATGGCTAGGATCAAAAGAATTGTCTAGCACGTACTTTAACTATCAGCGGTTATGACTTTGCTATTCGTGTGTTAGTTGAGTACTTACCTTTGATGATCAACATGTAAAATACTTACAGCCAGATCCATAGCTCAACGGACAGACTGAGTGGATATACCTCGTTTCAACACTTGAGATCTTGGCATCGATCCCTAGTGAGGGTGACTAACATGGAGTGTGTGTACTGACATGGGTGTGTACTAACAAGCTAATTCAAAAGAAAAAAAGAAACATTTAAAATATTTTAGAGGTTGAAAAGTTCTAAAATAGCTTAAATATTTCTTTTTGAATCATCCCACTACTGGTGTGGTTTTTAAATTATAATAGTAAATAATTTAAAATGGGTAAATGATTATTTACTCTTATAATTGTGTGATGACATTACTTACATTTGTCTATGTTAATCTGTATTAATAATTTTACTATAAAAATCTCATATAAATGATAGTTTTATAATTCTTTACTTATTTCTTTTAAAAGTATCTGCATATTTAATTCACAAGACATGACTCCTTTTTGCCCAAGGAAATGATAATTATGACTCATTTACCTTATATGTCATAAGAAAAATGAAAAAGCAAATTGTCCTTGAAAGTGTTTGAGTTAGATTATAAATTATTTATTAATTTTATAAATATATTATTATAAAGCAATTTTTTATTTCAAAAAATTACAAATTTAAGATTCCTTATATAAGTCACAAAATTTTTTTTGTCATTAGACTTTTAATAATGGTATTACATCTACTCTCCTTATATATATATATATATATATATATATATATATATATATATATATATATATATATATATATATATATATATAACTCCTCTCTTTGTGAATTTAAGGATTGTTTTTTTAGAAAAGGGGAAAAATATAACAAGTCTGGAGAGCCAGTTATGGAATGGACCAACTCTATTGACAAGGCCTGGGATTTCGAGAAAATAAGTTTGACCGGGTCAAAAGAGCTAAAAGCCTCAAGGAGAGACTTAGCTCGGATCGTAAGGAATAAACCCCAACCGAGATTTATAAAGTCACGAGCCAAAGACAAATTACATAAGATGCATGAAGTTGACTCGGATGACGAGACAACAATATCTTAAAGGCCGATTAAGGCCTAAAGTTTAGAAGTCACCTGACTGACCATGAAATCGACCCAATAAGGTCGGTTGTAAGATCGGCTATCGGAGTAAGAGAGGATGTCGATTACGGATCAGCTTCATCTCACTCGACAGGTGGCGAACAACTTGATCCATAAAGTTGGCTCAGATTAACTCGTTATTAGAGTTGGTCAGAATTGGGCTGAGCAAGGAAAAGACAGCGTGAATAAAAACGTTGTCTCAAAAATCTCGTAAAAGGATCCTCGATCCTGAAAATATCGGGATCGGAGAGATATCGAAAATGAATTGAAATCAAATCTCCAAGATATCAGGAAGAGAATCTCTGTACAATGGGACCCTTCCATTCCTACAAATACAGAGAACTCTAAGCTAAACAGGTATGCAGAAAAGCCCTTCTCAAAATCCTTCTTACGCATTCACATCACTGACTTAAGCATCGGAGGGTCCTTGGCTCTAGTTAGGGTCTCCTTTGTTTCATTCTTGTGCAGGTGGAAGGACAAAGGAAGGCTTATCAGTTTTTTGCATCAACAGATTGGCACCATCTGTGGGAAGTGATACGAAAAGTCATTTTTCAGACTCTATCTAGTAGCTTCAAATGAGTTCCAATGGCAAGGACTAGAAGAACTGCTCAAAATGAGCCCACTGAGGCCGTTATTGCACCGTCGCCACTTGAAGGTCCGTCGGGTACGAACTAGGGCGAAGGGGCTCATAACCAACCCAACAACTGACATGGCCTTGCCCCCCGTCCAGCATCCTCCGTTTTGACCAGGCAAAACCAACGAAACCGAGAAAATGGTCGGCTAGATAAGAAATTCTGAGAGCTCAGAACCGATCTGAACTACATGAAGTAGATGCCAGAGCAGATCCATCGCCAGCAAGTTTCGCCCCAATGTGATAATGGTCAGGTGAATGCCCTGTAACAATTCGCCGACCCTCAGCCTCCCACTCCGCGATCTGTCCCTTAGCCAAGTCAGCACTAGGGTTTAGCCGAGCCTATGCCCGCTTATTCCTTGATTGCCCTGCTGCCAGCTTCCAATCTACGACATGAAATAGATCGGAGGAGGCGCAACAGGCCTCTGGTTGAAAGCACGACAGATAGACTGGAATGCCGACCTTCAGGACTTCAGGAGAGAAGTGTGGGAAGAGATTGCAGACATGAAGCAGGGTCGCGATACACTTCAGACGAGGCCCGAGGCAAAAGCGTCTCCATTTATAGAAGAGATAATGCAAGATCGGCTACCAGAATGATTCCGTCTTCCACAGATCACACCTTTCACTGGTAAGACTGATCCTACCAAGCACATCGAATCCTTTCGAACGTATATAGAATTGCACGATGCCTCAGACGCCGTGCTGTGTCGAGCTTTCTCCCTCACTTTAGCCGACGTAGTCCGACTTTGGTTCAAGCAGTTGAAACCAAAGTCCATTAGCTCGTTCACGGAGCTCAGCAACGCTTTCCTCACCAATTTCATTGGTGGAAAGAAAACACTGAAGCCGCCTGCGCACCTGAACAACATAGTGCAAAAAGAAGGAGAGTTGCTGAAAAACTATATCAAGCATTTCAACTTCGAGTTGCTCCAAGTCCGGAAACATTCAAACGAAACAACGCTCAACTCAATCATGCAGGGCGTCAGAGACAAGCTATTTTTGACATCTCTAAATAAGAACCCGCCTACTACTTTGGCCGAGTTTATGGCCCAGTCAGATAAGTACACGGATGCCAAAGAAACCCGAATCATGCGCGAAGCCGCCCAAAACGTAAAAGTCTCGGCTAAAGAATCAGTAAAGAAAGAAGCTGACTCGTCCAGTGGAAATAAGTGTAAAGATGATCGAACACGTGATGATCATAAGTTGAGTAAACGGCCAGACTGTAAGTATTCAACATATACCCTACTCAATAAACCACAAGAGCAGGTTTTGATGGAGATTAAGGGCAAAAAATTCGTCAATTGGCCAGATAGGCTCCGAAGTAAGCCAAACCGATGGAACAAAAACAAGTACTGTCATTACCATCACGATCATGGGCATAATACAAGTAATTGCTATCATTTGAAAGAAGAAATCGAGTAACTCATCAGAGAAGGCTGTCTCAGAGAGCACGTCGAGAAAAACGGAACAATGGAAGAACGCCCGGGTGACAACCGACCCATGGAGGAAATTCGAACCATTGTCGATGGTTCGCAAGGTGGAGGCGACTTAAACAATACTCGAAAAAACCACACCAGAAGCATCAGTCGGCCCGAGTTCAAAATTCTGATATTAGCTTGGCCTTCAAAGGAAAAGAAAAGAGAAAAATATTGCATATCGTTCATCGATGAAGACGCTCGAGGCATTTATCATCTACACGATGACGCATTGGTCATTACCCTTACGATAGTGAACTGTAAGGTATTCCGCATTCTCTTTGATAAAGGGTCATCCGCCGATGTATTATTCACACAAGCGTTTGATAAAATGGATGTCGAACGATCAGCGTTACGACCAGTTCACACCCCTTTGATTGGTTTCTATAGTGGACGAACACTCCCGAGGGAGCCATCTCATTGCCACTCACTGCTGGTAACTCTCCGCACCAGGCGACAGTAATGGTCGACTTTCTGATAGTCGACCAACCATCGGTTTACAACGCTATACTCGGCTGACCCTCTCTGAGCCTTCTCCAAGTTGTGGTATCGACGTACCATCTCTTCATGAAATTTTCGATTGAGTCGGGAGTAGGAGTCGTAAAAGGCGATCAATAGGACTCACGGCGTTGTTATGCGACAGCCGTAAAGGCTCCAACTGAGGTAACCACAATCGAATCGTTGGACTCGCGGGCCAAGACATACGAACGAAGGCAACTGGTAGAGGACCTTATCCCAATACCCTTGGTTGAAACAGACGAGTCCAAAATGGTACAGATTGGCTCATCTCTGCAGTCGCCTTTGAAAGACAAGTTGATATCACTATTTCGACGATATGTTGATATATTCGCATGGAGTAATGAAGATATGTCTAGGATCGATCCCTCGGTGATGACTCACCGACTCAACATCGATCCGACCACCGGCCGATCAGATAGAAACGACGCCCGCTCGGCCCTGAAAGGTACGTCATCATTGAAGAAGAGGTCAACAAGCTCCTCAAGGCGAAATTCATCGAGGAAATTTATTATCCGATATGGGTAGCCAATGTCGTCCTCGTGAAGAAAGCCAATGGGAAGTGGTGAGTCTCTATTGATTATACTGACTTAAACAAATCCTGCCCAAAGGATAGCTTCCCTCTTCTATGAATCGATCAGCTAGTAAATAGCACGACAGGGCACGAACTTCTTAGCTTTATGGATACTAATTTTGGATACAATCAAATTGTAATGCATCAATCTGATAAATCTAAGACTACCTTTGTTACTGACAAAAGATTTTATTATTACCGTGTGATACCATTTGGTCTAAAGAATGTAGGAGCCACATACCAACGGTTAGTAAATAAAATGTTTGCTCAGCAGATTGGTCGAACCATGGAAGTATACATTGATGACATACTTGTTAAAAGTATACACACGGTCGATCATATTGTCGACCTGGTAGAGATGTTTCTTGTTCTTCGCAAGTACCAGATGAAGTTAAACTCAAGTAAGTATGCCTTTGGGGTTGGCTCGGGTAAATTTCTCGAATTTCTGGTCAGCTAGCGAGGTATTGAGGCAAACCCAGAGAAGATCAAAGTACTACTCAATATGGAATCCTCAAAAAATGATCAAGGATATACAAAGACTGACTGGACGAGTAGCCGCACTTAAATGCTTCCTCTCCCAACCTACCGACAAATGTCTCCCGTTCTTCAAACAACTTAAGGGTCAACAAACGATAGAATGGACGAAAGAGTATGAAATAACGTTCCAGTAGTTGAAGTCATACCTCGGATCTCCACCCAACTTATCAAAATCTGAGCCAGGGGAAGCTTTACTATTGTACCTGGCGGTTTTCGACACAGCCATAAGCTCGGCTTTGATACACGAGCATGAAGAAAAATAATTACCAGTATGTTACATCAGTAAAGCATTATTGCTAGTAGAAACAAGATATCCGCTCCTGGAAAAGGTGGCCCTAGTCCTAGTTGTCTCCTCACGACAACTTCGGCCATACTTTCAAGCTCACACTACGTCGTCATGACCAATCTCCCACTGTGTTAGATCCTTCAAAATCCAGAAGCCTCCGGTCGACTAACAAAGTGGACGATGGAGCTCAATGAATTCGACATTCAGTACAAGACGAGAGTGGCGATAAAAAGACAAGATGTAGCCGACTTCATCGCTGAAGTTACACCATAAGCTGACTCACTTACTGAGCTTGGAATCGAACAATCGACGGTTGCTTCTCCCGAGTCATCACCTGACCCAATTCCTTGGAAGCTTTACGTCGACGGCTCATCCAACTCTAAGGCAAGCGGGGCAGGAGTCGTCTTGAAAACTCCCGATCAATCCTACATGCAATATGCCTTATGACTTGGATTTCAAGCCTCGAACAATACAATAGAGTACGAAGCCTTGTTGTTTGGCCTCCGACTCGCATCCAGTCTGGGTGTTACTCATCTTAGCGTATTCAGTGACTCACAGTTAGTAGTCAACAAAGTCACCAGCGTGTATCAAACACGAAAAGAGCAACTGAAAGCATACATGAAGAAAGCCAAAGAGTTGATCGAAGGTTTTCAACTATGTATTGTGACTCGGATCCCTCGAAGTGAAAATGCTAAGGCCAATTTACTGGTAAAACTTGCCTCTGCCAACGAAGACGACATACCCAGGTCTATTCCAATCGAGTACGTTGCTAAGCCAAGCATCGACGATCCGGTTAGCACGACCGTACATTCAATCGATTCGGAACTCACTTAGCTTGATTCGATCGTCCAATATCTCGATATTGGAAAGTTGCCCGAGGATCGTGCCGAGGCCTGACGATTGAAAATTCGACCCTCTCATTACACTATACTCAATGGGGTGCTGTACGAGAAAGGATTCTTCGCTCCTTTACTATGATGTTTAAACCCGATGAAGCCGATTATGTGTTACGAGAGATCCACGAAGGGATTTGTGAAAATCACTAGGGAGGACGATCACTCGCACATAAGGTCATATGACAAGGATACTACTGGCCGACTATACAACACCATGCTCGGAAGTTCGTCTAAAGCTGCGACAAATGCCAATGATTTGTCACCGTTCCACGATAGCCTCTAGAGGAATTGACTCCAATGACCTGCCCTTGGCCATTCGCACAATGGGGAATTGACATCATCAGACCACTCCCCCTGAGGAAGAGACAAACCAAGTAAGCTGTTGTTGCAGTTGACTATTTCACAAAATAGGCCAAGGCCAAGTCATTGGCTAGGATAACCGAACAGAAGATCACAAAATTTGTATGGAAAAACATCGTCTACCTGTTTGGGATACCCCGAACCATTGTTACCGACAATGGAAAACAGTTCGACAACAAGTAATACCAGGATATGTGCAGCAATCTTGAGATAAGAAATGTCTATTCCTCCCCCCATCATCCTCAGACGAACAGACAGATCAAGGCAGTTAATAAGATCATAAAATAACATCTTCAAACCAAACTCGACTGAACGAAAAGAGCATGGGCTGAAGAGCTTCCTAAAATATTTTGGGCATACCGAACAAGTGCACATTCGATGTAAGTTGGGAGAAGTTCCTCGATTTTCTGGTTAGCCAACGAGGGATCGAGGCAAATCCTGAAAAAATCAAAGCTCTACTTGACATGCAGTCTCCAAAGACAAATAAAGATATATACAGGCTAACTAGAAGGGTTTCCGCACTTAATCGCTTCGTATCCCGAGATACAGATTAATGCCTCCCCTTCTTCAAACAATTGAAATGAAGACAAATAGTGAACTGGACTGAAGAGTGCGAGGCAGCCTTCCAACAGCTCAAAGCATACCCAGGATCACTGCCCTTGCTCTCCAAGCTTGAGCTAGGAGAAACACTGCTGTTGTACTCAGCTGTGTCCGATGTAGAGATCAACTTGACATTAATTCACGAACATGAAGGGAAACAATTCATAGTTTATTATGTCAGTAAGACACTTGTTCCAGCAGAGACAAGGTACCCGACCTTAAAAAAACTAGCCCTCGCTCTGGTCATTTCCTCCCAACGCCTGTGGCCATAGTTCCAAGCCCATTCAATCACCATCCTGACTGACCAACCATTGTGACAAGTATTGCAAAAACCAGAAGCTTCATGTCGTCTCACCAAATGGGCAATTGAACTGAGTGAGTTTGACATCAAATATCAGCCACAAGTTACAATCAAATGACAAGCTATGGCCAACTTCACTATCGAGGTCACACAGTTATTCGAGCAATTTTCGATTGATGAACGACCTACGACCAACCAACCTGGATTGGAGCTCATTCCAGAAGGGTCAGAAAGCCAGTGAGCCATTGAATCATCCGACTCCCATCTTCGTCCCGACCCTCCCCATTGGAATTCTATGTTGATGGCTCTTCTAACTTTAAGGCGAGTAGGGCAGGGGTTCTCTTGGAAACTCTTGACCACATGTACATGCGGTATGCCTTGAGATCTGAATTTCAAGCCTCTAACAACATAACAGAATAGGAGGCTTTGCTTGTCGGACTAAGGTTGGTAGTGAATATGGGGGCTCGCCGTCTTGACATTTTTAGTGACTCACAACTAGTCATTAACCAAATAACCAACATCTACCAAACCAAAAAAGAAAGTCTGAAGGCTTACCTTCAGAAGGCCAAGGAATTGATCGGCAATTTCTAATACTGCAGCGTCGCCCTGATCCCACGGGTCGAGAATTCTAAAGATGATATGCTTGCAAAGCTCGCTATAGCAGACGAAGATGAAATCCCAAGATCTATCCCCATTAAATTCTTGGCCACACCGAGCATGGACGAAACAGACATCTCGATCATTTTTTCGATTAGCTTGGATCCAACGTGGATGGACCCAATCGTCTATTACCTCAAAATCGACAAATTACTAGAAGACCGAGCGGAAGCGCGACGAATGAAGATCAAGGCCACCCGATATACCATGCTCAACAACATACTCTATAAGAAAGGGTTCTACCTTCCTTACTTAAGATGCCTCCGACCAAAAGAAGCCGAATACGTCCTGAGAGAAATTCACGAAGGAATCTGCGAGAATTACTCTGGAGGGCGATCATTACTTACAAGGTCATCCGACAAGGTTACTATTGGCCGACCATTCAGCATGAGGCAAGGAAGCTCATCCAGAGATGTGATAAACGCCAGATGTTTGCAGCCGTTCCACGATAACCACTAGAAGAACTTACCCATATGGCCAGTCCTTGGCCGTTTTCTCAGTGGGGAATCGACATTATCAGACTGTTCCCTATGGGAAAAGGTCAGACCAAGTTCACCATTGTAGCTATCGACTACTTCACCAAATGGACAGAGGCAGAACCATTGGCAAATATAACCGAACAAAAGATCACATATTTCATTTGAAAAAATATCATATATTGCTTCAGGATACAATCGAACTATCGTAACTGACAATGAGAAGCAGTTCAACAACAGGTAGTACCAAGAAATGTGCAAGAATTTCAAAATTCATAGTGTTTACTCGTCACCAGGACATCCGTAAGCAAACAGACAAGTCAAGGCTGTCAACAAGATTATCAAACATAACCTCCGAACTAAGCTCAAAAATGCTAAGGGAGCCTGGGTTGAGAAACTTTCCAAAGTCCTGTGGGCTTACTGGATCATGGCCTGAATGACCATTGGAGAAACCCCGTTCTCCCTGGCATATGGAGTAGAAGCTGTAACCCCCGTAAAAATCGAATTGCCTATTGCCTGCACAAGCTCGTTTGATGAACAAGACAATGATGGGCTTATGTCCCTCAGTCTCGACCTTTTGGAAGAGCGAAGGGAGTAAGCTCAGCTTCAAACCGTTGTTCGCCAAGAGCAAGTGTTCCGATTCTATAATGCTCAGAGCCAAGGTTAAGAGGATTCGAGTGGGAGATTTGTTCATCCGAAAGACGTTCCAGAACACCAAAGAGGCCAGAACAGGGAACTTGGGGCCAAACTGGGAAGGACTCTACGATATTACATTGCTTACATAGATTTTTTTAAAAAAACATTTGAATATGTTTGGGTCCAAAATTGGACTCAAATACTAATAAGCTAGGTGTGGGACTTCCAAAAAAGATTTAGGCCCAACCCAACTTCGACCTGATTTTCAAATGGGTATAATTTTAGGTCTAGGGGTGATTTTCAAATGGGTATAATTTTAGGTCCAGCCCAACCCTATTTGGTTTTTTATGGGGCCAACATATAGATAAATAGGCGGTTGCTCAGCTGTGCACATGCGAACTATTTTGAGAACTCATCATACGTGATGTGACTCCAAAATTTGAACGGTCCACGTGAAGCAGGACCTCATGAAACCCTCTAGGCCCAATTTTTACTTTGATCCAAAACTTTGGTGGGCCATGAAAAATGAAAACAATTTCCTCTCTTGATTTGGATTTCTCTTTGCTATGACACACCAGAATGTTAGATTAGGATGAAAAATTTTCGCTCATGGTTTTATGGGATCCCGCATCACTTGGACCGTTCGGATTAGATTCTCATGACACGTGTGCAAAGGTGCACATGTGCCTAAGTGAGCAGTGCTCAAGATAAATAAGATAAATAAGTGGGTTAGGGACCCACTTTGACCTAACCTGACCTAAGCCCATCACGACTCAACCCATCTGCGCCGGTGACTACCACTTGCCGCTAGAGGCATGGTTCAAAATCTCAATGCCTGGGCTTAGAACTTAGCCGAGTCAACTCGACTCAACCATATTCTGGTCTGGGTTGTCATTGAAGTGTTATCTCCCGAGGCATCCCTGACTCATGCAAGTCACGAGGTTGATTCGACTCGACCTAAGATCGAACGAGTCGTCACCGATTCTTTTATCCATGGTTGTTGGAAAAGATGGCAGAAACTGGTACCTTGTGTATAGACAGTCAGTACAACCTAAGATAAAGCCAAATGTCCTGAAATTCAACGTGACAAGAGAGAGCTCGATGGTGACCCCCTCGATAGATGGTGAAAAGGATGCGCTACCCAACTCAGTACTTAACCATTGCCAGCTCTTTTTTGTAGTATATATTTTGTGTCAGGCTTTAGCATAAGCCAGAGCCCGTAAAATGAGTCAATCTCTCCGCTACTGGAATCTCTTCATTGCCGGTGTGAGCAGACAAGTCGACAACTGTAGTTGGAGAACTACTCAAGCACATGCACCCTACCACGTGCACGTGTCATAATGCACTGCAATCGAAATCGTCAAAATGTAGGCCCAGCGTCCAAGTGAAAAATCATGAAATCAGATTGATCACTGATTCTAAACTATTGTAAAAGAATGGTTTTTAAAAAAATATGATCCCCAACTTCTCATCCAAGCTGTCCATTTCAACATGAATGTAGAACAAAATTGAGGAAAATCTCCTGGATGGCTAGGATCAAAAGAATTGTCTAGCACGTGCTTTAACTATCAGTGGTTATTACTTTGCTATTGGTTTGTTAGTTGAGTACTTAGCTTTGATGAACAACATTTAAAATATTTCAGAGGTTGAAAAGTCTTAACATGGCTTAATTAAAGTTTTCTTTTTGAATCACCCCGCTGCTTGATTGTTTGGTTTTTTAATTATAATAGTAAATAATTTAAAACAGGTAATAATTATTTATTCTTATAACTGTGTGATGACATTATTTACATTTGTCCATACTAATAATTTTAATATAAAAATATTATAGAAATGATAGTTTTATAATTCTCTACTTATTTCTTTTAGAAGTAACTACAATTCTTATTTTACAAGACATGATTCCTTTCTACACGAGGAAATGATAATGGTGGTTTATTTACTTTACATGCCATGAGAAAAATGAAAAAGTAAAGTGGCTTTGAAAATGCTTGAGTTAGTTTATAAATTATTTATTAATTTTATAAATATATTATTATAAAGTAATTTTTTATTTCAAAAAAATTACAAATTTAAGATTCCTTATGTGACCAGATTCCTTATATAAGTCACAAGAAAAACTTTGTAATTAAACTTTTTAATAATAGTATTACATCGCTACTCTTCTTTTATAACTTCTCTCTCTATGAATTTAAGGATTATTTTTTTAGAAAAATGCTATGTGTATCTTTTCTTTTATCCATATATATATATATATATATATATATATATATATATATATATATATATATATATATATATAAAAAGGCAACTCATCTATAATGCGTCCAATATTTACACAGCTTGTGGCTGTGTGTCCGTGCGTACTGAAGCCTTTTCTTCTGATAAATATCTTTGTACTTTTGGTGAGGTGTGCAGCAGTGCTCATCCACATGGGTGCACACATGTCATGATACATATGAAACGTGTGTACAATCTGAGTCTTAGATCAGATGATCAGATGAGCTACATTAATGGTTAGATTTTTCAGCATAAAAACACACATTTTCGATTCTTAGATGGTCCAGAATGTAAATATAATTAAAAATTTGTAACAACTATATATAATTACTTAAAATTTATTATTAATTTGAATATTATTAAAAACTGGGTCGAGTCAAGTAAAGACTCGTCCGATCGAGTCTTCTTCGAGTTAACTCATCTAGTTGTCCAACTGAGTGAAGTCCGAGTTTGGAGTTTTTGGACCATGCGTTGATTAAAGGGCGGGCCCTACAGTACTACCATAAGAGGCTCAGGTCGACCGTTGAAAGGTGAAATGCTTCATCAGTGGTCACTACAAGAGAAGACAAATGAGGAGTCCCCCATCTCCTTGACACGCACTAGAAAGAACAACTGGCTATGGCGGTGCCCGTCTTAAAGTATAAATCAAAATGTCCTAAACTTCATCATGATAAGACAGAGCGTGAGGGTGGTCCACTCGACCAATGGTGAAAAGAGAGGGTCAGGTCTGCCAACTCAGTTGAGGAATCGTTGCCAGCTTTTTGAGGGTTTGTTTTCGCCAGCTCCCACTGTTGGATTTGGAAGGCTACTCAGTTGCTGCCACCGTACACGTGCCACACATGCACTACAATACAAACCGTCCAAATAGTGGGACCCATTGTACAAGTTAAACATCACCAAGGGCCCAAAATCATATTCATAACAGTTGATTCTAACCTACTATGAATTGGTGGTTATTCGACTTTTCATATAAACCGTACATTTCTTTTACCACCATTGAGATGCTGGGTGGGGTCTACGTAGATTTTTTTGAGAAATCCACCCCGTCCATCCAGTTTTAGAGATCAATTTAGGACGTGGGACCGAAAATTAGATGTAATAAATACTCAAATAGGCCACACGAGAGGAAACAGTGGGATTTCGTAAGCAACGTTGAAGCATTCTTATAGCCATAAAAATTTTGTGTCAGGCTATATTTTTGGTTTTTTCACTTAATCCCATTAGGAATGACCTTATAAACGGTTTGGATAGCATATAAACATCAAGGTGGGGCCTAGGAAGGTTTCAACGGTAGGAATTTCTTTCCTCAATTTTGCCTCTCGTGTGATCCACTTGAGTTTTGCATCCACCTCATTTTAAGTCGCACAATCTAAATTGAGCTCTCAAAACGGATGGACGGAATGGATTTCTCACATACATTGCAGTGGGCCCCACCCACCATCCTTGCGCAGGAATTTTATGCGAAAGGCTTTCGCAGGAAATCCGCGTCCATCGGAACCGTGAAACTACGTGCATATTTGTCGGATGATTCGTCCATCTTCTGGCCCCACTGTAGATTGGGCAGGTGTTCCGAAATCACGTTGGATTTAATATGAACCGTTGAAAGGCTACTATTCAACGGTCCACATCTAACCGTACGGATTGTTGGTCAGAAATTCATGACTATGACCATTCCAAGATGAGAAATATAGGACTGTGGACCCCACTTTTTATCCAGCTGTTTTTACAAGACAATACAAACTGTAGTTCTGGAAGTTAGACCTGCTCGTACGGACAGCGAATTTGAGGACGAAAATACCCTTCCCTTCCTTTTGAAGACGATCGCTGACGCCCTTCCAACCGAGAGTTGTACGAACGGCTCAAAAAAGATCAAAGTTACATGGCCCCATGGCTATGTATTTATTATATCCACAACGTTCATCCATATTTCGAGATCATTTCGGAGCATTATCCAAAAAAGAAAAAAAAAAACATATCCAAAGATCAACTGGGCCACACTACAAAGAGCAACAGGGAAAATTGATTTTCAACGTTAAAAATTTTGTAGGGCCCACCATAACATTTATTTTTCATCCCATATAAGGTAACAAAGGCCTGGATGAAGACGAAAAATAAATTTCATAATGATCCAAAACTTCTGTAACCCCTAAAAGGGTTTCAATGGTAAATGTTCAATTCCCCACTACCTTTTATAGTGTGGTTTAATTGATAGTTTGATCTATCTTGTTTTTTGTCTCAAGCCTTAATATGAGCTCACCAAATAGATGGACGGTTTAGATATAACACAGACCTCATTATGGGACCCATAAAAGTAACAAAAAAAAAAAAAAAAAAAAAAAAACCAAACGATGCTTTAAAAAAAAATAAAATAAATTTTAACAAGGAGAAATTTTTATCCCTTGCATCTTTCTCTAATACATAATTATATAAATATGTATATATAAGTATATAAAAATATTTTTCTATCTTTTAATTCATTTCTTTGCCTATTTATTTAACAAGCATATCTCTTAAACTGGAATGATTTACTTAACGTACCAAATATGATTTTAGGGTAGGAGAAGCTAATTTAGCTAGCCAACCAACTTAGTTATTTTTCAAGATTCCATTGGGTCGATGGTGGAAAATTCATTTCATTCACTTCGTGGTCAATTTCAATCATTTCGCGGTCAAATTGGAAATTGAGCGGGCCAAACTGGAAATTAAGCGGGCCAAACTGAAAATTGAGCAGGCCAAATTGGAAAACTGGAAATTGAGCAGACCAAACTGGAAATAGAGCAGGACAAATTGAAAATTGAGCAGGCCAAACTGGAAATTGAGCAGGACAAACTATATTGGGTTATCAACCCATCTCTTGGATCAACCCTCTCAAGGCTATTGTGATTGGAGAAAGAACTCGGACTGAAATGCGCATACTTAAAAATTTTCTGCATATTTGCCGGAAGTGCATGGGCGGATGTTAAACATACTTTGTAATTTTGGTGGATGATGAAATGAACTTTATACTTTGTCCCACTGTATTTTCAGTTTGTCTCGCTCAATTTCCAGTTTGGCCTGCTCAATTTTCAATTTGCCCCGCTCAATTTTCAGTTTTCCCTGCTCAATTTCTAGTTTGCCCCGCTTAATTTTATGTTTGCCCCGCTCAATTTCTAATTTGCCCTGCTCAATTTCATGTTCGCCCCTCTCAAAAGATATCAAAGTTACATGGGCCCCACATTTATGTATTTATTATACCCACAACGTTCATCCATATTTCGAGATCATTTAGGAGCATTATTTTTTAAAAAAAAAGAATCATATGCAAAGATCAATCGGACTACACCACAAAGAGCAGCGAAAAATTTAATTTTTATCGTTAAAATTTTTGTAGGGCCCACCATAACATATATTTTTCATCGAATATATTCATAAGGTTACAAAGACCTGCATGAAGAGGAAAAACAAATTTCATAATGATCCAAAACTTATATGACCCCTAAAAGGGTTTCAATAGTAGACGTTCAATCCTCCATTGCCATTTACAGTGTGGTCCACTTAATAGCTAGATCTGTCTTATTTTTCGTCTTAAGCCTTAATACGAGCTCGTCAAATAGATGGACGGTTTGGATATAACACATACCTCCTAATGGGACCCACAAAATGCCGTGGGGATTACAACGAAAAAAAGAAGAAGAAGAAGCTAGTGAGTTGGGGTCAGTGGGACCTATAGCTATGGATTATGACCGTAGCCATAGTCATAGCTTCGATATATCAAGGGCTTTCGATATTATCGAAAAAGTCCAGAACTGTCCAGTAGGGCTGAAAGTCGGGCGGGTTGGGTTGGGTCGGGTTTGTGCTTAACCCTAACTCAACCCTAACCCAACCCAACCCAACCCAATCTCGGGTTGGGAATTCTCAACCCAAGCCCAACCCAAGCGGGCTCGATCAGGTTGATCGGGTTGGTCGGGTATATATGTGCTAATTATTTTGTTATTACATTAGTTTATTATATTTCAATATAGGACTTATTTTTTTTATCTATAATTTTATTAATTATATGTGTGATTATTCATTATAAAGAACTTCATTTTTTTCCTTTTAAAAAACAAGCTAAAATATAAGACAACTACTCCTTTAAAAGTCATGTACCATAGCACGAAGTTTATTTGGGAGAGAGAAATCTGGCATATCATGCTAGCTTGAATCCTTGAAAATGACGTGGACAAATGAGACTCGACATCACTAGTGTGCCTTTGACATAAACGATCCATACTCAATTATAATTTATAAGTAACTTATATACTGATCAGGTTCAGGTTGGGTCGGGCAACCCAAGCCCAATTTTATCGGGTTGGTGTTTGTATAACCCAAGCTTAAGAATGGACCCGAAATATCCTGCCCGAGCCCAACCCAATGTCAGGTCGAACACGGGTCGGTTGGGTTGAACCCGCCCAACTTTCGGCCCTACTGTCTAGTGAGTTTGCCTAAAAAATCCTGCAATTTTCAATACACTATAGCTAGGATTATAACCGTAGCCAGACTGCATTGCGGCAATCTCTCTCTCTCTCTCTCTCTCTCTCTCTCTCTCTCTCTTGCTGTCTTTCTTTTGTGAGTCCCATCAAGAGGTTTGTGTTATATCCAAACCGTCCATCTATTTGGTGAGCTCATTTTAAGGCTTGAGACAAAAAATAAGATAGATCTACTATCAAGTGGACCACATTGTAAAAGGTAGTGGGGAATTGAACGTCTACCATTGAAACCCTTTTAGGGGTTACAGAAGTTTTGGATCATTATGAAATTTGTTTTTCCTCTTCATCCAGGTCTTTGTGACCCTATGAGTGAACTTAGACGGGGAGGATTTCTCACAAACATCACAGTGGGCCCCCTTAAGGTTTTTAATGGTTGACGCTCATTCAACACTGTTTCATGTAATGTGGTACACTTGAGATTTGTATATACCTCATTTTTGGTCTCATATCATAAAATGATGTGGAAAAATATATTGACGGCATGGATGAAAAGCATACATCATGGTGGGGCCCACAGACAGGGGAGTACCCAATCCGTTTCCATGAAAGAAGGGGTATTTTCGTCCTCAAATTCGTTGTCCGTACGAGCAGGTCTAAGTTCCAAAACTAAGGTTGTGTTTGTTAACGCTGAATTTTTGCACTTAACATAGAATGGGAA
The DNA here is from genome assembly GCA_037074715.1 of Magnolia kwangsiensis. NCBI lineage: Eukaryota > Viridiplantae > Streptophyta > Magnoliopsida > Magnoliales > Magnoliaceae > Magnolia > Magnolia kwangsiensis. The sequence goes on along the minus strand of CM073571.1, from coordinate 187,241,064 downwards.
AAATTTTCCGTGTTTAGTGGTGTTTGTTAATGCATTATTAACGTGGAAGACGGAAAGCGCTAAGTGGTTTTCCACTTAATTCTTTCCGTGATAGGAGTCTGTCTTAATTGTGAACGCGAAATGCGCTCCGTGATTTTTCATTAAACAAAAAATTTTCACTTCCAAAAGTACCCCTTTTCAAGTTACTACAGAAATTTTTTCTTTTCAATTGTTTGCGCAATACAAAATCAACCTTTAACCTGTGAAATTAACTTCTTTATGCCCCACTATGATTTATGTGTTTGATCCACACCATCCATCAACTTTTTCAAATAATTTAAGGTGTGAAATAAAAGAAGTAGGTCCAATGATTAACTGGACCCCATAAGGTGGGGATTGAACGTCCACTGTTAAAAACTTCTTAAGAGCTGGAGAAGTTTCAGATCAAGTTGATATTTGTGTTTTCACTTCATCCATGTATACATGACCTATTGGGTTGGATGGTAAAAAAACATCACAGTGGCCCTTAGAAATGTTTCAACGATGGATGTATACATGAATTTTTTTAATGGTGAAAATCATTATCCCGCTGCTATTTTTAGTGTGGTCCACTTAAGCATTGGATTTGCATCATTGTTCATGCCTTAAAATAATATGAAAAAAGGGATTGATGGTTTGGATGTATAGATACATCACAGTGGGCCCGCCCACAGAACTGCCCGTTTGGAGCTAGGGATGGGCGGGGGTAGTACGCAATCTGCATCCTGGACAGAAGGCGGGAACGGATTGGCTACTCCCACTGCCACCGGCCAATGGCTGGTGGTCGGTGCTTTGTGGGCCCCACCATGATGTATGTGTTTCATCCATGCCGTTCATCTATTTTTATATATTATCACTACAAGAAATATGGTTTTTACCTACGAAACTTTTACCTACGAAAATCATTTTCGTAGGTAAAGAAGACTTTTACCGACGAAAATATTTTTTGTAGGTAAAACTCAACTTTGACCAACGAAATTTGATTTCGTAGGCAAAACCCTTCTTTACCTAGGAAAATTTTCATAGGTAAAGGGTCTTTTGCCTTTTTCAGTTAATAAAAAATTGAAAACATTACTTTTACCTAAAAAATTTAATTTCGTAGGTAAAACCTACCTTTACCAACGAAAATATGCGTAACCAAAGGAAGTTAAGAATTTTTTACCTACGAACTGTAATTTCGTAGGTAAAAACCAATCTTTAGCTACGGAAATATTCCTAGCTAATGGGTAACAAAAAATCTCATCTTTACCTATGAAAATATTAGTAGCTAAATGATGTTTTGATTTCTAAAAAAATGAAAACTTTACTTTTACCTATGAAACATACTTTCGTAGGTAAAACCATATTTACCTTCAAAACTGTTAGTAGGCAAAGGGTGTTTTGAATAATCTAACCCATTTTTACCTATGAAACTGTTCGTAGCCAAAGGGTGTTGAGTAATAAAAAATTCGATCTTTACCTACGAACATATTGGTAGCTAAATGAAGTTTTGAATTCTAAAAAATCGAAAACTTTACTTTTACCCACGAAATTAGTTTCGTAGGGAAAACACATTTTTGCCTACGAAAATATTCGTAGCTAAAGGGTCCATTCAACTCTTCAAATGTAAAATACTGAAACCACTCCTTTTACCTACGAAAAAAAACTTTCGTAGGTAAAAACTCATCTTCACCTACGAAAATCTTTGTAGCTAAAGGGTCCTTTATACTCTTCTTGAATAAAAAAAATGAAAGCACTCCTTATACCTACGAAATAAATGTTCGTAGGTTAAAACCATCTTCACCTACGAAAATATTCGCCGTTAAAGAGTCCAATGAACATTTTTTTACCTACGAAAATATTCGTCGTTATATTCACCTACGAAATTTTTCGTAGCTAAAGGGTCTGTTAATAATCAAAATGGCAAGCCTTACTTTTCCCTACGAATTATAGTTTCGTAGGGCAAACACTTATTTGCCTACGAAAATATTTGTAGCTGAATGTATGTGAAGGGAAAACAATATTTGCCTACGAAACTATTTGTAGCTGAAGGATATGTGAAAATTTTCAAATAAATACAAAATGCAAATTCATCCTTTTACCTACAAAATTATAGTTCGTAGGTAAAAAGACCTTTAGCTACGAAACTATTCGTAGCTATAGGGTCCTTTGATTATAGATGAGGGATGTGTGAAATTTTTTAAAGTAAAAAAGAAAATCCAAAGCCTTACTTTTACCTACGAATACTATGTTCGTAGGTAAAACCTATCTTTACGTACGAAATTATTCGTAGCTGGAAGGTTTTTTGAATTTTAAAAATTGAAAACCTTACTTTTACCTACGAATGATAATTTCGTAGGTAAAACCATGTTTTACCTATGAAACTATTCGTAGCTAAAGGACTTTCAAAAATTTCTCCAACTTTTCGCAGGGTGGGGAAAAAGTTGGCGGTAAGACTTTTACCGACGAAAAGTGTCGTCGGTAAAAGTGCTTTTCCAAAATTTTTTTGCTGATGGCTAAAAACCGTCTGTAATAATGTAAAATTGTTTTAATTTTTTAAATTTTTTGTCTATAACGTAAATGTGTGTGTGTATATATATATATATATATATATATATATATATATATATATATATATATATATATATATATAGTTTTTATATCATATGAATGGAAATTTTTATATATATATAATTAAAAGGTAATATTTAAATAATTTAAAATATCACATGATAAAGAATGTTGAAAAGTTTAGAAATTTTAAATATGCTTAAGAAAAAGTTTAAGAACAAAATAATGCTTTTAAAGAGAAAAATTGGCATTTTGAAATTTTTGAGAAAAAATTAAAATATGAGAAAATTTTTTAGATTTTGTAAATAAAAATTCAAAATTTGTATTTTAAATATTTTTGAAATATTTTATAATAAAAATGATATTTATTTAAAAGAGAAAAAAAATATACCTTTTGAAAAAAAATGAAGTTAAATTTATTTGTGAAAAATAAATTTACTAAATTATTAGGCACATCCACTAATTGAACTTTAATTGTTTTTTGACAATCTAATTAGTTTTAATTAAAGAGTAAATAACTTCAAATGTTGAAATCAAATTTTACTGAAATTGTTTATCAATCTTGTATGCCCAATATCTTTTTCATATGTAGCTTGATTGAGGCGAGTAACCAGTCAAATTGAGAGTATTGATCAGTAAAATAGGGTGAATGCACCAAACATGTAAAATGGGCCAAATATTCTGGTCAAAATTGTGACCTAACTTACTGACCTCGTGAGAACCAATGAATTGATGTTAGTAAGTTTTGTGGGCCCCATCATGATGTCTGTCGAACATCAACACCGTAGATTTGATGTCTCCCCTTTGGGTTATGAGATATCTCAAAAATCATCGATAAACGAAACTCAAGTGGGCCATACCATTTAAAAGTATGTGAAAACATCCTATAAAATATAAAGCACTTGGTAGGGCCCACATGAGTTTTGGATGCGGTTGAAACTTGGTCTGACCCCTCATCCAAGTGGGACACACATAATGAGCAGGTTAGATATGTGAATCACATTTGGGCAGGCCCAATATATGATTACAAATGTTGTAAGGAAACCTTTCTCCACTACATTTGAGTTACTCGTTACCTCTACCTGAGTAAACTCTGTGGGGTCCACCATTATTTATCTATTTTATCTACTCCATTCATCCATGTTAACAGATAATTTGAGGTCTAAAGAACAAAAAGAAGCATATCCAAAGCTCAAGTGGACCACACCACAGGAAATAGTGTGATTGAACCTATGCTATTTAAAATTTCTTAGAGGCCATAGAAGTTTTGGATCAAGCTGATGTTTGTGTTTTCTATTCATTCATATATTTTTGATATTGGAGATTGTACGTCCACAACTGATGTTTGATCGAACACCTTCTATGCATCCATGTCCCACAACCCTAACCGCTTCAATGAAAGATTTTCCTTTCGTAGTCAGCACCTTTGGGCTAATGCGGGGGGATTTAAAGCAGCCCTTTGCAGCGGTGGTTGAATGTTGGGCGAATGTGTGGCACGGGCCTTTGCCATTGCTACCATCAGAATCCAACCATCCACCATCTTACTGTTGAGAATATCCAAAGCTGTGTTTGCATTCGCATATTGGAATCTGATGAAGGCATAGCCTGGAGATCTTCTTAGATTATAGTTCCAGGGTATGTAGGCATCCATAATCTTGCCATGCCTCCCAAAGAATTTGGTAAGATCATCTACCATCATGTCAAATGAAATATTACCATCAAAGAGGGTGAAGGGTTTCGGGGGGGGGGGGGGGGGGGGGGGGGGGTCCGTATCTTAGCACGGAACTACTTCCACTCGAATGATGTAGCTATGGCCCTTATCCCACCTTGGATTTCTTTCAGCTGTAACATAATACAGGTCGAGGTTGTCATGTTATAAGAGTTGTGGGTCTTGTCATGATTTATGTGTCGAATCCAATCCGTCCATTGGATTTAGAATTTAATTTAACGTCAAAAAATGAGTTACTTCCAAAAACTTTATGCCCCCAAAAGGCTTTCAATAGTAAGTTTTCATTTTCACTACTTTCTATGGTGTAGTCCACATGAGCATTTGATATGCCTGATTTTTAGGCTCAATCCCTAAAATGATCTTTCAAAATGGATGGGTGGCATTGATAAAATATATACACCACAGTGGGCCCAATAAAATAATCCATCTCTACATACGTCTGGTTACCCTACCCACTTTATATCACATTACATTGACACTGATTTCAAGGGAAAAGCTTTTTCCATGTGGTTTATATCACCATAAGTTATGCTGGACCACCGTGATATATGTGGAAAATCCATTCCATCCATTCATTTTGGAAGATAATTTTCATACATGAGACAAAAAATTGGACAGATTTAAAACTCAGGTGCACCACACGACTAGAAATAGTTGAAAGGAAATGCCTATCATTTAAACTTTTCCAAGCGGCATTATGATGTTTATATGTAATATAAAATGTTCATAAAGTGACCCAAATGCTCATAAACTCCTTACCATGAGATTGAACTTGAAAGAATAAAAATATTTTTGTGATCCAAAGCGTCTGCAGCCCTATGAATGTTTCAGTTGTGGGCGTACAATCTCCATTCACTTTAAGAGAAATCAAGATCGTGACCCCAAAAAAAATTCATGGGACCCAGCTGATGCTTTTAGGAAGCATGGCCCACAACAGGACCGTGACCCCTAAAATCACACAAACAAAGGCCATGACGTTAAGGACTTTGGCCATCAATGGCAAGACTGGCCGGATGATCATTGCTATGATAAAGATATAGAATGTGACCATGACTACTAAGAGAAAGAATCTGAACAATACAGGCCGTCCACTAAATAGGGTAGCTGGGGTAAGGTTGTCATTTCCGTTGATTGTGTAACTGACACTGAGAAGGCCCACTACGGACGTGAAGGCCATCCCAATGATTACTTTAGCCCGTGGTTGTGGGACAGTTTGCTTCTCGGATGCCATTCGTTCTTCGGTGGGGCCCACTTCCTGATCATGGCCGAAGTCTAGAACGAAGTCAGTGACCAAAGGACTGCTTATATCTCGGATAAAATCGGTGACTGATGGACTGGAGATGCTGATTGGAAGGCCCAAATGGATTTCACGAGCATCTTGATGGTAAATCTCATCCGTTGATCCGAATGACTGGAAAGATTGTCTAGAACCCTGAAAACAAAAAGGATTTCAATTTTATACACGTGGCACAAATATATAAGATCTAGAAATATTCATCTATTGGGCCCTTACATTGGGAGGGAAATCCCCAAAGAAATTTCTCTTTGGTGAATTTTTGTATAACTCAATAGTCTAGAAACCCTGAATCGACTTGCTCGAGTTGACGCTACTCAACTCAACAAGCTTTTTCGGAGACTCGGAAAAACTCGATTTGATCACCATTCGGTCAAAACTCAAGAGAGAAACTCAAATTGGTCACAACTCAGTCAAAACTCAAGCGAAACTGAGATTATGGCCTGTTCCATCCAAAACATCTATATTATGGCCTGTACATTCATCCAAGCTGATTTTTGTTTTTTCCCTTTATCTGGCCCTGTATGACCTAATCAACATATTGGATGTCAAATAAACAATACAGTAAGCCTTAGGAGGATTTTAATGATAGATATCCAATTACTATTGATTTCATGTGGTGTGGTGCACCTGAGATTTCTGTGGTGGGGTCCACTACAAATATTTATTTGCCTCATTCTTTGGCTCATGACGTAAAATGATATGTCAAAATGGATGGACGGTGTGGATATAACAAATACATCGTAGTGGGGCCCACAAAACTTGGTGGATGTTGGTCGGTGCTTTATGGGTCCCACCATGATGTATGTGTTTCATCCATGTCGTCCATCCATTTTTATAAATCATATTAGGGCTTGACACCAAAAATGAGAGGGATATAAATCTCAGGTGGACCACACCACATGAAAACCTCAGTGATTGGATATCCACCATTAAAACCCTCCCAAGGCCCACTGTACTTTCTATTTGACATCCAATCTGTTGATTAGGTCATACAGGCCCAGATGAAGGGAAAAAAAATATCATATTGATCCAAAACTTTATATGGCCCCCAAAAGGTTTTCAATGGTCGACGCTCATTCAACACTGTTTCCTATAATGTGGTCCAGTTGAGATTGGAATATACTTCATTTTTTGTCTCATACCATAAAATGAAATGAAAAAAATAGATGGACGGCAGGGATGAAACACAAACATAATGGTGGGGCCCACAGAGCACCGACCACGTCACGTGCCGCCCGCAAGTGAGAGAGACTTAGTCTCTCTCGCTCTCTGACCTCTCTCACTCTCACTCTCTCTCGCGCCCTCTCGCACTCTCTCTCTCTCTCTCTCTCTCTCTCTCTCTCTCTCTCTCTCTCTCTCTCTCGGTACTCTCTCCACCCCGCCAGGCTCTCCACCTCGCCTCTCTCCACCGCGCCTCTTTGTCTCTCTCGGTGCTCTCTCTCTCTCCACTGCGTCCTCTCTCCACCGCCCTCTCTCCACCGCGCCCTCTTTCCACCATGCTCGGTTGATCGTGATCGGGGCTCCAACTCAAACAGGTATCTCTCTCTCTCTCAATCTCTCTCAATCTCAATACCAATTGAAACGATTTGGGGATTTAGGGATTTAGGGATTTAGGGATTTGGGGATTTATGGATTTAGGGATGATTCATGCATGCAATTTCGTGGTTTTTATTTTTCGTCGATTGAATCTTCTTCTTCTTCTTCTTCTCCTCCAAACAATGCACGAGAAAACCCAACAGTGCATCGTGTAGGGCATCCAGCAGTGCCCATGCCTGTCTACATACGTGTAGGGCATCCAGCAGTGCATCGGATGGGTCCCATTGTATGATGACCTGGCCCACAGTCAGACCAGTCAACTAACTAATTAGGCAGGCTGCACATTTATGTATGTTAAATGTGGACCATTGGACTGTCTCTTGTTTAGATACCTGTGTGGCCCGCCTGAGGAGCTCACTAGCCTGATTTTGGGGACTGAGAATTCCATGGAATTTAACATCTGAGAGAGATGTTGGATGATTAGGTATTTTTCCTATTTTTGCAGGTAAAACTCCTCAGGTTGCTAGGAATCTTTCCTTCAAGGTTGTTGGAAGAAAGGTTGAGCTGATGTAGTCGACTCAATTGCCCAATTTCCAGTGGAATTCTACCAGTAATATTGTTGTCGAAGATTTTTAGCAGTGTTAGATTTTGACATTCTCCCCAATTAGGTGACAACTTACCAACAATCTATTGTAACTTAGGTCAATGTACTCTAAAACAGGATATACTCCGAAAACTTGGGATATATTTCCAGTGAGCTGATTATGTTCACGCCGAACTATTGTTAAGCTGGTGTAGTTTCTCAGGCTTTGAGGAATGGGACCAGTGAAATGGCTGTTACTGTTACTGTTAGACACAGTGAAGTGTCTGAGTGATCCACCTTGGCATACTTGGGGTAGGTGGCCGAAGAAAAAGTTGTCAGCCAAAAAGAGAATCTCAAAACGTGTTAGTTTGAGATTTCTGGAGGAGCTGAACCAGATAACTGATGAATTGAGAGAGTGAGATTTCTGGAGGAACTGAACCAGATAACTGATGAATTAGAGAGAGAGAGAGAGAGAGAGAGAGAGAGAGAGAGAGAGAGAGAGAGAGTTAGGCTGAACAAAATGCTGTAAGGAGGAATTGGATCAGATAACTGATTATTAATCAGAAAGAGTCAACTTAGGCTGGTCAAATTGCTGAAAGATGGAGGAATTGGACCACTGAGCTGATTCCTTACATATATGTAGATGGTACAGATTCTTAAGATTGAAAGATCTGTCCAGAAATCTAATTTCCGCAAAGGTATAAACCTCTAAGTTCAGTTAGATTTCCTAGAGTGTACGGTAAGGAACTAGTTGTTTTCAAAAATATGATTTTGGTGCCTCATTTGATTGTTTTTTATCAATCAGTCGGTGTACCCTCTAATATATCATTTTCTTTTATTTTTCTTTTTGGGTGTTGACATGTGACAATTAGTTTGACTGTTTAATTGCATAAATTATTTCTCATATAACAAGGTTAAGCATTTTATTTGGTACATGAGCTCGTATCTGAGCATAAGAACTCTTGGAGATAGCACTACTACCAAACTGCACATGACATAAAGCATTTTTTGGGTTCTATGTCAAGAAGATGTTTGGGCTATCATGCTCTATGATACTCAGGCTCTTAGGATGATACTCAAGAAGGCATTTGATAATTAGGCACTGTAAAATTTTAATCATCTCTCTGAGCATAAGCACAAATGCATCGTACCGTATAACCCTACTTGTATAATGTTTTAGTATATTCCACTTGTATTGACATTATTTAAATTTATAAGTTCGTAGCTCGCACATATTCAGTGATGGCACCAGGTGGGAGACCACGCTGTTCGCGCACTAGATCTACTCCTTCTACCCGTGATGTAACGGAGCCAGCATCGCCGTCACATATTATCTCGCAGGCGTCTGATCCCTCAGTCACGCATACACCAGGCACAACATGTAAGTCTAGACATATATTTTTTTAACTAACTTCTGTTTATGTTTAGACTTACATATTTCTTTTACAGCAGCATCGTCGACCAGCCGACGAGGACGTGGACCCACGCGTGGGTTGCTTTTAGAGTGACTTACTCGTGAGGGTAGGATAACGGTAGAGTTCCCATAGGATTGTATTAGACCTGTTGGGAACAATGTCAGCTTGTTTACGTCGGAGGTTGGTGTCCTATGTCAATCTCTGATCCCCGCCACCACCCCCGTTGGGCAGACGTGATAGATGAAATGCGGCAGCTCATCCGTCAGTACCTTCAGGTAAATTGTAGTAAATTAAAATTTATTTTATAAAAGTTCATTTACGATTAAGTTATATTGATCGAAATTAATAGAATATACCCGGTTGTGCGTTGGAGCTATCCGGATGAGCGGGGGTCCCTGGGAGGTGGGAACCGTTGTTATGACCATGATGAAGCTGTCCATTTCCTATGGACAGCATTGGGAGGGCCTGACCATTTGGACAAGCCGTATTTTGGTATTACCTCAAAATTGATGGAGCATACCTGGATGTGCGTCGGAGATATCCGAATGAGCGGGGGTCATCTGAATGGAAGGTGGAACCGCTGTTATGACCATGATGAAGCTGTCCATTTCCTATGGACAGCATTGGAAGGGCCTGGCCATGTTGACAGGCCATGTTTATATCTGTATTTGCAGGGACCTCACCCTTAACCTAAACCACACCTAATCCTATTACCTGAACCTATAATCTATTCTCAATTCCCAACAGCTATAACCTACAACCTACCTAAAACCTTAACCTAAAACGTAAATGTGTTTTCAAATCTCTAAACCTAAACCTACACCTAATCCTATTCTCAACTACCTAACCTATACCTAAACCTAAACTTGAAAACTTAAAGCAAAACCCGATTCCGAACCCAAACTCGATTTCCTAAACCTAAACCTTAACCTATTCTCAATTCCCTAAACCTATAACCTATAACCTACATATAACCTTAACCTAAAACCTAAACCTAAACCTATTCTCAATTCCCTACAGTTAAACCTATAACCTATAACCTGCTTATAACCTTAACCTAAAACCTAAACCTTAACCTATTCTCAATTCCCTACAGCTATAACCTATAACCTAGTTAAAACCTTAACCTAAAATCTAAATGTGTTCTTAAATCTCTAAACCTAAACCTACACCTAATCCTATTCTCAACTACCTAACCTATAACTAAACCTAAACTTGAAAACCTAAAGCAAAACCCGATCCCGAACCCAAACCCGATTTCCTAAACCTAAACCTTAACCTATTCTCAAATCCCTAAACCTATAACCTATAACCAACCTAAAACCTAAACCTTAACCTATTCTCAATTCCATACAGTTATAACCTATAACCTACCTAAAATCTTAAATTAAAACCTAAATGTATTCTCAAATTCCTAAACCTAAACTTACACCTAATCCTATTCTCAACTACCTAACCTAAACCTAAACCTAAACTTGAAAACTCAAATCAAAACCCGATCCTGAACTAAAACCCGATTTCCTAAACCTAAACCTTAACCTATTCTCAAATCCCTAAACCTATAACCTTAAATCTACCTATAACCTTAACCTAAAACCTAAACCTTAACCTATTCTCAATTCCCTACAGCTATAACCTATAACATACCTAAAACCTTAACCTAAAACCTAAATGTGTTCTCAAACCCCTAAACCTAAACCTACACCTAATCCTATTCTCAACTACCTAACCTAAACCTAAACCTAAACTTGAAAACTCAAAGCAAAACCCGATCCCGAACCCAAACTCGATTTCCTAAACCTAAACCTTAACCTATTCTCAAATCCCTAAACCTATAACCTATAACCTGCCTATAACCTTAACCTAAAACCTAAACCTTAACCTATTCTCAATTCCCTACAGCTATAACATATAACCTACCTAAAACCTAAATGTGTTCTCAAATCACTAAACCTAAACCTACACCTAATCCTATTCTCAACTACCTAACCTATACCTAAACCTAAACTTGAAAACCCAAAGCAAAACCCGATCCTGAACCCAAACCCAATTTCCTAAACCTAAACCTTAACCTATTCTCAAATCCCTAAACTTATAACCTATAACCTGCCTATAACCTTAACCTAAAACCTAAACCTTAACCTATTCTCAATTCCCTACATCTATAACCTATAACCTACCTAAAACCTAAATGTGTTCTCAAACTCCAAAACCTAAACCTACACCTAATCCTATTCACAACTACCTAACCTAAACCTAAACCTAAACTTGAAAACCCAAAGCAAAACCCGATCCCGAACCCAAACCCGATTTCCTAAACATAAACCTTAACCTATTATCAAATCTCTAAACCTATAACCTATAACCTGCCTATAACCTTAACCTATTCTAAATTCCCTACAGCTATAACCTATAACCTACCTAAAACCTTAACCTAAAATCTAAATGTATTCTCAAATCCCAAAACCTAAACCCACACCTAATCCTATTCTCAACTACCTAACCTATACCTAAACCTAAACTTGAAAACCTAAAGTAAAACCCGATCTCGAACCCAAACCCGATTTCCTAAACCTAAACCTTAACCTATTCTCAAATCCCTAAACCTATAACCTATAACCTACCTATAACCTTAACCTAAAACCTAAACCTTAACCTATTCTCAATTCCCTACAGCTATAACCTATAGCCTACCTAAAACCTTAACCTAAAATCTAAATGTGTTTTGAAATTCCTAAACCTAAACCTACACCTAATCCTATTCTCAACTACCTAACCTAAACCTAAACCTAAACTTAAAAACTCAAAGCAAAACCCGATCCCGAACCCAAACCCGATTTCCTAAACCTAAACCTTAACCTATTCTCAATTCCCTAAACCTATAACCTATAACTTGCCTATAACCTTAACCTAAAACCTAAAACTTAACCTATTCTCAATTCACTACAGCTATGACTTATAACCTACCTAAAACCTTAACCTAAAACCTAAATGTGTTTTCATATCCCTAAACCTAAACCTACACCTAATCCTATTCTCAACTACCTAACCTAAACCTAAACCTAAACTTGAAAACTAAAAGCAAAACCCGATCCCGAACCCAAACCCGATTTCCTAAACCTAAACCTTAACCTATTCTCAATTCCCTAAACCTATAACCTATAACCTGCCTATAACCTTTACCTAAATCCAAAACCTTAACCTATTCTCAATTTCCTACAGTTATAACCTATAACCTACCTAAAACCTTAACCTAAAACCAAAATGTGTTCTCAAATCCCTAAACTTAAACCTACACCTAATCCTATTCTCAACTACCTAACCTAAACGTAAACCTAAACTTGAAAACTCAAAGCAAAACTCGATCCCGAACCTAAACTCGATTTCCTAAACCTAAACCTTAACCTATAGTTAAATCCCTAAACCTATAACCTATAACCTATAACGTACCTATAACCTTAACCTATAACCTAAACCTTAACCTATTCTCAATTCCCTACAATTATAACCTATAACCTACCTAAAACCTTAACCTAAAACATAAATGTGTTTTTAAATCCCTAAACCTAAACCTACACCTAATCCTATTCTCAACTACCTAACCTATACCTAAACCTAAACTTGAAAACTCAAAGCAAATCCCGATCCCGAACCCAAACTCGATTTCCTAAACCTAAACCTTAACCTATTCTCAATTCCCTAAACCTATAACCTATAACCTACAAATAACCTTAACCGAGAACCTAAACCTTAACCTATTTTCAATTCCCTACAGCTATAACCTATAACCTACCTAAAACCTTAACCTAAAACCTAAATGTGTTCTCAAACCCCTAAACCTAAATCTACACCTAATCCTATTCTCAACTACCTAACCTAAATATAAACCTAAACTTGAAAACTCAAAGCAAAACCCGATCCCGAACCTAAACCCGTTTTTCTAAACCTAAAGCTTAACCTATTCTCAAATCCCTAAACCTATAACCTATAACCTACCTATAACCTTAACCTAAAACCAAAACCTTCACCTATTCTCAATTCCCTACAGCTATAACCTATAACCTACCTAAAACCTTATCCTAAAACCTAAATGTGTTCTCAAACTCCTAAACCTAAACCTACACCTAATCCTATTCTCAACTACCTAACCTAAACCTAAACCTAGACTTGAAAACCCAAAGCAAAACCCGATCCCGAACCTAAACCCGATTTCCTAAACCTAAACCTTAACCTATTCTCAAATCCCTAAACCTATAACCTATAACCTACAAATAACCTTAACCTAGAACCTAAACCTTAACCTATTTTCAATTCCCTACAGCTATAACCTATAGCCTACCTAAAACCTTAACCTAAAACCTAAATGTGTTCTCAAACCCCTAAACCTAAATCTACACCTAATCCTATTCTCAACTACCTAACCTAAATATAAACCTAAACATGAAAACTCAAAGCAAAACCCGATCCCGAACCTAAACCCAATTTTATAAACCTAAACCTTAACCTATTCTCAAATCCCTAAACCTATAACCTATAACCTACCTATAACCTTAACCTAAAACCTAAACCTTCACCTATTCTCAATTCCCTACAGCTATAACCTATAACCTACCTAAAACCTTATCCTAAAACCTAAATGTGTTCTCAAACCCCTAAACCTAAACCTACACCTAATCCTATTCTCAACTACCTAACCTAAACCTAAACCTAGACTTGAAAACCCAAAGCAAAACCCGATCCCGAACCTAAACCCGATTTTCTAAACCTAAACCTTAACCTATTCTCAAATCCCTAAACCTATAACTTATAACCTACCTATAACCTTAACCTAAAACCTAAACCTTAACCTATTCTCAATTCCCTACAACTATAACCTATAACCTACCTAAAACCTGAAAGGGCCTAGCTATATGCCCTAGAGGGGGGGTGAATAGGGCAATGCCAAATAAAACTAATAACAGCGGAATAATAAAAGATTTAAAGCACAATGCTGAATATATAACAATCACAATAGCCTAAAATAAAGAGATTGATACTTTATCAGTTCTAAGGACACCTTACACCAAAAACCAGAGGTTTAAGGTAGGACAACCTTATTTCTAGAACGTCCTTGTATCACAAACCAAAGAGGAATAATAAGTAATGAAATCAAAATAACTTGCGAAAAATAAATCCTAAGTTATTACAACATTCATCCACACTTGGTTGAAGTGATTACAACATTCATCCACAAATACAAACCATAAAACTGAATGAATAAAGGAATGAAAGAATGAAGCACATCCACAACACAATGATATATAGTGGTTCGCCTGTGTGTACACCAACTGTTATCCAACAGCCACACAGATTGCTACTCCACTCTTAATATCCTCACAGAGGGGATATTAGCATGCACTATCAAAATAGGTTTCACATGTTCACCTAAAACCTTCACAATTGTGTCTTTGATCTCGGGCTTTCACACAATCCAAAAACCCCACAATCTGAGTTTTCTGGCTCTCCTCAGATAACCAATACAATGAGATTTTTCTGGCGAATCTCAAACAAAAACCAGAGAAAGTAAATTACAAAACATGTAAAATACCTGAATCACCTTTTGAAGAAGCCCGGTAGAACCAATCGGAGTAGAAGTTCGATTCGACGTTCAAAGTCCAATACTCACTTTAAGAATGGTTCTAAGTCTAATTGATTTTAGATCAAACGGGCTAGATCTATTTAATTTTGAATCTAAGAAGAAGGAATATCAGAAATTCTCCTTTTCTAATAAGATTGGAATGTAGATCAAAATCAAATAAGAATATGCTAGCAAAAGGAATATAAGCACAATGTAGCTTAAAATAAACACAAACTTATCTCAAATAATAGCATAAAGAATGCTTGAATAGAATTGATTTGAAGTACAAAACTCTGAAGTTCGTGCTTTATTTATAGCCTGAAAAATCCCGTCTACGACTGGTCTTACGATCCTAGGACTAGTCGTAGCATCAAAGATTTTTGAAAGATTTTCACGGGATAAGAGTTTCAGTTCCACGACCGGTCCTGGGTGGTCTATGACCGGTCGTGAGTCATCTACGACTGGTCGTGGGACACCTACGACCGGTCGTAGGACCCCAAAAATGGTTGCTGGAGTTTGAGTCGTAGGGCTACGACCATTCGAAGGATGAGTCGTAGAACTCACAGGACTGGTCGTACGATAGCAAGAAAGATTCAAAAATCTTCAACTACCTAGGACTGGTCCTAAAAAACTTAAGACTGGTCGTAACAAAGCTAGGACTGGTCTTGAAGTCCCTAGGACTGATCTTAGAACACTACAAACAAGCATATTAAAATATATGAGTTATGTATCCAGAATGACCTACAGTAAAGCCCATCCTAAGGTCAATCTAAGGTCAAATAAATCTTAAAAGTGAGATAGACATTGAAAGTCTGTTCTCTCATATGACCCTTAAGAGAAGCTTGTGAATATACAAAACTTGTAGTAGGCCTTCATGAGGTTGATCTTGACTTGACAAAGTCTTCTAGTAAACTTGAACTTGATCAAATCTTGAACATGCAACCTTGAAAACTTCTATTCTTAATTTCTTTATCCAAGACTTGAAAACTTTCTTCATTTAAGATCTTGTCTTGAAATGTGATGTCTTGATATGTCTTGATTGTAATGACTAGTCTTTAAACATAAAACACAAGATATACAAGACATAGATATAGGTTTAGACACAAAAAAATTTGACAACAAAAGAGATATGAAATCATAGCACTTTTAAAACTTAAATGTGTTTTCAAATCCCTAAACTTAAACCTACACCTAATCCTATTCTCAACTACCTAACCTAAAGTTAAACCTAAACTTGAAAACCCAAAGCAAAACCCGATCCCGAACCAAAACCCGATTTCCTAAACCTTAACCTTAACCTATTCTCAAATCCCTAAACCTATAACCTATAACCTACCTATAACCTTAACTAAAAACCTAAACCTTAACCTATTCTCAATTCCCTACAGCTATAACCTATAACCTACCTAAAACCTTAACCTAAAACCTAAATGTGTTCTCAAACCCCTAAACCTAAACCTACACCTAATCCTATTCTCAACTACCTAACCTAAACCTAAACCTAAACTTGAAAACTCAAAGCAAAACCCGATCCCGAACCCAAACTCGATTTCCTAAACCTAAACCTTAACCTATTCTCAAATCCCTAAACCTATAACCTATAACCTGCCTATAACCTTAACCTAAAACCTAAACCTTAACCTATTCTCAATTCCCTACAGCTATAACATATAACCTACCTAAAACCTAAATGTGTTCTCAAATCACTAAACCTAAACCTACACCTAATCCTATTCTCAACTACCTAACCTATACCTAAACCTAAACTTGAAAACCCAAAGCAAAACCCGATCCTGAACCCAAACCCAATTTCCTAAACCTAAGCCTTAACCTATTCTCAAATCCCTAAACTTATAACCTATAACCTGCCTATAACCTTAACCTAAAACCAAAACCTTAACCTATTCTCAATTCCCTACATCTATAACCTATAACCTACCTAAAACCTTAACCTAAAACCTAAATGTGTTCTCAAACCCCAAAACCTAAACCTACACCTAATCTTATTCACAACTACCTAACCTAAACCTAAACCTAAACTTGAAAACCCAAAGCAAAACCCGATCCCGAACCCAAACCCGATTTCCTAAACATAAACCTTAACCGATTATCAAATCTCTAAACCTATAACCTATAACCTGCCTATAACCTTAACCTATTCTAAATTCCCTACAGCTATAACCTATAGCCTACCTAAAACCTTAACCTAAAATCTAAATGTGTTTTCAAATTCCTAAACCTAAACCTACACCTAATCCTATTCTCAACTACCTAACCTAAACCTAAACCTAAACTTGAAAACTCAAAGAAAAACCCGATCCCGAACCCAAACCCGATTTCCTAAACCTAAACCTTAACCTATTCTCAATTCCCTAAACCTATAACCTATAACTTGCCTATAACCTTAACCTAAAACCTAAAACTTAACCTATTCTCAATTCACTACAGCTATGACTTATAACCTACCTAAAACCTAAATGTGTTTTCATATCCCTAAACCTAAACCTACACCTAATCCTATTCTTAACTACCTAACCTAAACCTAAACCTAAACTTGAAAACTAAAAGCAAAACCCGATCCCGAACCCAAACCCGATTTCCTAAACCTAAACCTTAACCTATTCTCAATTCCCTAAACCTATAACCTATAACCTGCCTATAACCTTTACCTAAATCCTAAACCTTAACCTATTCTCAATTTCCTACAGTTATAACCTATAACCAACCTAAAACCTTAACCTAAAACCAAAATGTGTTCTCAAATCCCTAAACTTAAACCTACACCTAATCCTATTCTCAACTACCTAACCTAAACGTAAACCTAAACTTGAAAACTCAAAGCAAAACTCGATCCCGAACCTAAACCCGATTTCCTAAACCTAAA
Source organism: Magnolia kwangsiensis (assembly GCA_037074715.1). Taxonomy (NCBI): domain Eukaryota; kingdom Viridiplantae; phylum Streptophyta; class Magnoliopsida; order Magnoliales; family Magnoliaceae; genus Magnolia; species Magnolia kwangsiensis. Next base: position 187,223,435 of record CM073571.1, on the reverse strand, counting down.
CCTTAACCTATAGTTAAATCCCTAAACCTATAACCTATAACCTATAACGTACCTATAACCTTAACCTATAACCTAAACCTTAACCTATTCTCAATTCCCTACAATTATAACCTATAACCTACCTAAAACCTTAACCTAAAACATAAATGTGTTTTTAAATCCCTAAACCTAAACCTACACCTAATCCTATTCTCAACTACCTAACCTATACCTAAACCTAAACTGGAAAACTCAAAGCAAATCCCGATCCCGAACCAAAACTCGATTTCCTAAACCTAAACCTTAACCTATTCTCAATTCCCTAAACCTATAACCTATAACCTACAAATAACCTTAACCTAGAACCTAAACCTTAACCTATTTTCAATTCCCTACAGCTATAACCTATAGCCTACCTAAAACCTTAACCTAAAACCTAAATGTGTTCTCAAACCCCTAAACCTAAATCTACACCTAATCCTATTCTCAACTACCTAACCTAAATATAAACCTAAACTTGAAAACTCAAAGCAAAACCCGATCCCGAACCTAAACCCGATTTTCTAAACCTAAACCTTAACCTATTCTCAAATCCCTAAACCTATAACCTATAACCTACCTATAACCTTAACCTAAAACCTAAACCTTCACCTATTCTCAATTCCCTACAGCTATAACCTATAACCTACCTAAAACCTTATCCTAAAACCTAAATGTGTTCTCAAACCCCTAAACCTAAACCTACACCTAATCCTATTCTCAACTACCTAACCTAAACCTAAACCTAGACTTGAAAACCCAAAGCAAAACCCGATCCCGAACCTAAACCCGATTTCCTAAACCTAAACCTTAACCTATTCTCAAATCCCTAAACCTATAACTTATAACCTACCTATAACCTTAACCTAAAACCTAAACCTTAACCTATTCTCAATTCCCTACAACTATAACCTATAACCTACCTAAAACCTGAAAGGGCCTAGCTATATGCCCTAGAGGGGGGGTGAATAGGGCAATGCCAAATAAAACTAATAACAGCGGAATAATAAAAGATTTAAAGCACAATGCTGAATATATAACAATCACAATAGCCTAAAATAAAGAGATTGATACTTTATCAGTTCTAAGGACAACCTTACACCAAAAACCAGAGGTTTAAGGTAGGACAACCTTATTTCTAGAACGTCCTTGTATCACAAACCAAAGAGGAATAATAAGTAATGAAATCAAAATAACTTGCGAAAAATAAATCCTAAGTTATTACAACATTCATCCACACTTGGTTGAAGTGATTACAACATTCATCCACAAATACAAACCATAAAACTGAATGAATAAAGGAATGAAAGAATGAAGCACATCCACAACACAATGATATATAGTGGTTCGCCTGTGTGTACACCAACTGTTATCCAACAGCCACACAGATTGCTACTCCACTCTTAATATCCTCACACAGGGGATATTAGCATGCACTATCAAAATAGGTTTCACATGTTCACCTAAAACCTTCACAATTGTGTCTTTGATCTCGGGCTTACACACAATCCAAAAACCCCACAATCTGAGTTTTCTGGCTCTCCTCAGATAACCAATACAATGAGATTTTTCTGGCGAATCTCAAACAAAAACCAGAGAAAGTAAATTACAAAACATGTAAAATACCTGAATCACCTTTTGAAGAAGCCCGGTAGAACCAATCGGAGTAGAAGTTCGATTCGACGTTCAAAGTCCAATACTCACTTTAAGAATGGTTCTAAGTCTAATTGATTTTAGATCAAACGGGCTAGATCTATTTAATTTTGAATCTAAGAAGAAGGAATATCAGAAATTCTCCTTTTCTAATAAGATTGGAATGTAGATCAAAATCAAATAAGAATATGCTAGCAAAAGGAATATAAGCACAATGTAGCTTAAAATAAACACAAACTTATCTCAGATAATAGCATAAAGAATGCTTGAATAGAATTGATTTGAAGTACAAAACTCTGAAGTTCGTGCTCTATTTATAGCCTGAAAAATCCCGTCTACGACTGGTCTTACGATCTTAGGACTGGTCGTAGCATCAAAGATTTTTGAAAGATTTTCACGGGATAAGATTTTCAGTTCCACGACCGGTCCTGGGTGGTCTATGACCGGTCGTGAGTCATCTACGACTGGTCGTGGGACACCTACGACCGGTCGTAGGACCCCAAAAATGGTTGCTGGAGTTTGAGTCGTAGGGCTACGACCATTCGAAGGATGAGTCGTAGAACTCACAGGACTGGTCGTACGATAGCAAGAAAGATTCAAAAATCTTCAACTACCTAGGACTGGTCCTAAAAAACTTAAGACTGGTCGTAACAAAGCTAGGACTGGTCTTGAAGTCCCTAGGACTGATCTTAGAACACTACAAACAAGCATATTAAAATATATGAGTTATGTATCCAGAATGACCTACAGTAAAGCCCATCCTAAGGTCAATCTAAGGTCAAATAAATCTTAAAAGTGAGATAGACATTGAAAGTCTGTTCTCTCATATGACCCTTAAGAGAAGCTTGTGAATATACAAAACTTGTAGTAGGCCTTCATGAGGTTGATCTTGACTTGACAAAGTCTTCTAGTAAACTTGAACTTGATCAAATCTTGAACATGCAACCTTGAAAACTTCTATTCTTAATTTCTTTATCCAAGACTTGAAAACTTTCTTCATTTAAGATCTTGTCTTGAAATGTGATGTCTTGATATGTCTTGATTGTAATGACTAGTCTTTAAACATAAAACACAAGATATACAAGACATAGATATAGGTTTAGACACAAAAAAATTTGACAACAAAAGAGATATGAAATCATAGCACTTTTAAAACTTAAATGTGTTTTCAAATCCCTAAAGTTAAACCTACACCTAATCCTATTCTCAACTACCTAACCTAAAGTTAAACCTAAACTTGAAAACCCAAAGCAAAACCCGATCCCGAACCAAAACCCGATTTCCTAAACCTTAACCTTAACCTATTCTCAAATCCCTAAACCTATAACCTATAACCTACCTATAACCTTAACCAAAAACCTAAACCTTAACCTATTCTCAATTCCCTACAGCTATAACCTATAACCTACCTAAAACCTTAACCTAAAACCTAAATGTGTTCTCAAACCCCTAAACCTAAACCTACACCTAATCCTATTCTCAACTACCTAACCTAAACCTAAACCTAAACTTGAAAACTCAAAGCAAAACCCGATCCCGAACCCAAACTCGATTTCCTAAACCTAAACCTTAACCTATTCTCAAATCCCTAAACCTATAACCTATAACCTGCCTATAACCTTAACCTAAAACCTAAACCTTAACCTATTCTCAATTCCCTACAGCTATAACATATAACCTACCTAAAACCTAAATGTGTTCTCAAATCACTAAACCTAAACCTACACCTAATCCTATTCTCAACTACCTAACCTATACCTAAACCTAAACTTGAAAACCCAAAGCAAAACCCGATCCTGAACCCAAACCCAATTTCCTAAACCTAAGCCTTAACCTATTCTCAAATCCCTAAACTTATAACCTATAACCTGCCTATAACCTTAACCTAAAACCAAAACCTTAACCTATTCTCAATTCCCTACATCTATAACCTATAACCTACCTAAAACCTTAACCTAAAACCTAAATGTGTTCTCAAACCCCAAAACCTAAACCTACACCTAATCCTATGCACAACTACCTAACCTAAACCTAAACCTAAACTTGAAAACCCAAAGCAAAACCCGATCCCGAACCCAAACCCGATTTCCTAAACATAAACCTTAACCTATTATCAAATCTCTAAACCTATAACCTATAACCTGCCTATAACCTTAACCTATTCTAAATTCCCTACAGCTATAACCTATAGCCTACCTAAAACCTTAACCTAAAATCTAAATGTGTTTTCAAATTCCTAAACCTAAACCTACACCTAATCCTATTCTCAACTACCTAACCTAAACCTAAACCTAAACTTGAAAACTCAAAGAAAAACCCGATCCCGAACCCAAACCCGATTTCCTAAACCTAAACCTTAACCTATTCTCAATTCCCTAAACCTATAACCTATAACTTGCCTATAACCTTAACCTAAAACCTAAAACTTAACCTATTCTCAATTCACTACAGCTATGACTTATAACCTACCTAAAACCTTAACCTAAAACCTAAATGTGTTTTCATATCCCTAAACCTAAACCTACACCTAATCCTATTCTTAACTACCTAACCTAAACCTAAACCTAAACTTGAAAACTAAAAGCAAAACCCGATCCCGAACCCAAACCCGATTTCCTAAACCTAAACCTTAACCTATTCTCAATTCCCTAAACCTATAACCTATAACCTGCCTATAACCTTTACATAAATCCTAAACCTTAACCTATTCTCAATTTCCTACAGTTATAACCTAAAACCAACCTAAAACCTTAACCTAAAACCAAAATGTGTTCTCAAATCCCTAAACTTAAACCTACACCTAATCCTATTCTCAACTACCTAACCTAAACGTAAACCTAAACTTGAAAACTCAAAGCAAAACTCGATCCCGAACCTAAACCCGATTTCCTAAACCTAAACCTTAACCTATAGTTAAATCCCTAAACCTATAACCTATAACCTATAACGTACCTATAACCTTAACCTATAACCTAAACCTTAACCTATTCTCAATTCCCTACAATTATAACCTATAACCTACCTAAAACCTTAACCTAAAACATAAATGTGTTTTTAAATCCCTAAACCTAAACCTACACCTAATCCTATTCTCAACTACCTAACCTATACCTAAACCTAAACTGGAAAACTCAAAGCAAATCCCGATCCCGAACCCAAACTCGATTTCCTAAACCTAAACCTTAACCTATTCTCAATTCCCTAAACCTATAACCTATAACCTACAAATAACCTTAACCTAGAACCTAAACCTTAACCTATTTTCAATTCCCTACAGCTATAACCTATAGCCTACCTAAAACCTTAACCTAAAACCTAAATGTGTTCTCAAACCCCTAAACCTAAATCTACACCTAATCCTATTCTCAACTACCTAACCTAAATATAAACCTAAACTTGAAAACTCAAAGCAAAACCCGATCCCGAACCTAAACCCGATTTTCTAAACCTAAACCTTAACCTATTCTCAAATCCCTAAACCTATAACCTATAACCTACCTATAACCTTAACCTAAAACCTAAACCTTCACCTATTCTCAATTCCCTACAGCTATAACCTATAACCTACCTAAAACCTTATCCTAAAACCTAAATGTGTTCTCAAACCCCTAAACCTAAACCTACACCTAATCCTATTCTCAACTACCTAACCTAAACCTAAACCTAGACTTGAAAACCCAAAGTAAAACCCGATCCCGAACCTAAACCTGATTTCCTAAACCTAAACCTTAACCTATTCTCAAATCCCTAAACCTATAACTTATAACCTACCTATAACCTTAACCTAAAACCTAAACCTTAACCTATTCTCAATTCCCTACAACTATAACCTATAACCTACCTAAAACCTGAAAGGGCCTAGCTATATGCCCTAGAGGGGGGGTGAATAGGGCAATGCCAAATAAAACTAATAACAGCGGAATAATAAAAGATTTAAAGCACAATGCTGAATATATAACAATCACAATAGCCTAAAATAAAGAGATTGATACTTTATCAGTTCTAAGGACAACCTTACACCAAAAACCAGAGGTTTAAGGTAGGACAACCTTATTTCTAGAACGTCCTTGTATCACAAACCAAAGAGGAATAATAAGTAATGAAATCAAAATAACTTGCGAAAAATAAATCCTAAGTTATTACAACATTCATCCACACTTGGTTGAAGTGATTACAACATTCATCCACAAATACAAACCATAAAACTGAATGAATAAAGGAATGAAAGAATGAAGCACATCCACAACACAATGATATATACTGGTTCGCCTGTGTGTACACCAACTGTTATCCAACAGCCACACAGATTGCTACTCCACTCTTAATATCCTCACACAGGGGATATTAGCATGCACTATCAAAATAGGTTTCACATGTTCACCTAAAACCTTCACAATTGTGTCTTTGATCTCGGGCTTACACACAATCTAAAAACCCCACAATCTGAGTTTTCTGGCTCTCCTCAGATAACCAATACAATGAGATTTTTCTGGCGAATCTCAAACAAAAACCAGAGAAAGTAAATTACAAAACATGTAAAATACCTGAATCACCTTTTGAAGAAGCCCGGTAGAACCAATCGGAGTAGAAGTTCGATTTGACGTTCAAAGTCCAATACTCACTTTAAGAATGGTTCTAAGTCTAATTGATTTTAGATCAAACGGGCTAGATCTATTTAATTTTGAATCTAAGAAGAAGGAATATCAGAAATTCTCCTTTTCTAATAAGATTGGAATGTAGATCAAAATCAAATAAGAATATGCTAGCAAAAGGAATATAAGCACAATGTAGCTTAAAATAAACACAAACTTATCTCAGATAATAGCATAAAGAATGCTTGAATAGAATTGATTTGAAGTACAAAACTCTGAAGTTCGTGCTCTATTTATAGCCTGAAAAATCCCGTCTACGACTGGTCTTACGATCTTAGGACTGGTCGTAGCATCAAAGATTTTTGAAAGATTTTCACGGGATAAGATTTTCAGTTCCACGACCGGTCCTGGGTGGTCTATGACCGGTCGTGAGTCATCTACGACTGGTCGTGGGACACCTACGACCGGTCGTAGGACCCCAAAAATGGTTGCTGGAGTTTGAGTCGTAGGGCTACGACCATTCGAAGGATGAGTCGTAGAACTCACAGGACTGGTCGTACGATAGCAAGAAAGATTCAAAAATCTTCAACTACCTAGGACTGGTCCTAAAAAACTTAAGACTGGTCGTAACAAAGCTAGGACTGGTCTTGAAGTCCCTAGGACTGATCTTAGAACACTACAAACAAGCATATTAAAATATATGAGTTATGTATCCAGAATGACCTACAGTAAAGCCCATCCTAAGGTCACTCTAAGGTCAAATAAATCTTAAAAGTGAGATAGACATTGAAAGTCTGTTCTCTCATATGACCCTTAAGAGAAGCTTGTGAATATACAAAACTTGTAGTAGGCCTTCATGAGGTTGATCTTGACTTGACAAAGTCTTCTAGTAAACTTGAACTTGATCAAATCTTGAACATGCAACCTTGAAAACTTCTATTCTTAATTTCTTTATCCAAGACTTGAAAACTTTCTTCATTTAAGATCTTGTCTTGAAATGCGATGTCTTGATATGTCTTGATTGTAATGACTAGTCTTTAAACATAAAACACAAGATATACAAGACATAGATATAGGTTTAGACACAAAAAAATTTGACAACAAAAGAGATATGAAATCATAGCACTTTTAAAACTTAAATGTGTTTTCAAATCCCTAAAGTTAAACCTACACCTAATCCTATTCTCAACTACCTAACCTAAAGTTAAACCTAAACTTGAAAACCCAAAGCAAAACCCGATCCCGAACCAAAACCCGATTTCCTAAACCTTAACCTTAACCTATTCTCAAATCCCTAAACCTATAACCTATAACCTACCTATAACCTTAACCAAAAACCTAAACCTTAACCTATTCTCAATTCCCTACAGCTATAACCTATAACCTACCTAAAACCTTAACCTAAAACCTAAATGTGTTCTCAAACCCCTAAACCTAAACCTACACCTAATCCTATTCTCAACTACCTAACCTAAACCTAAACCTAAACTTGAAAACTCAAAGCAAAACCCGATCCCGAACCCAAACTCGATTTCCTAAACCTAAACCTTAACCTATTCTCAAATCCCTAAACCTATAACCTATAACCTGCCTATAACCTTAACCTAAAACCTAAACCTTAACCTATTCTCAATTCCCTACAGCTATAACATATAACCTACCTAAAACCTAAATGTGTTCTCAAATCACTAAACCTAAACCTACACCTAATCCTATTCTCAACTACCTAACCTATACCTAAACCTAAACTTGAAAACCCAAAGCAAAACCCGATCCTGAACCCAAACCCAATTTCCTAAACCTAAACCTTAACCTATTCTCAAATCCCTAAACTTATAACCTATAACCTGCGTATAACCTTAACCTAAAACCTAAACCTTAACCTATTCTCAATTCCCTACATCTATAACCTATAACCTACCTAAAACCTTAACCTAAAACCTAAATGTGTTCTCAAACCCCAAAACCTAAACCTACACCTAATCCTATTCACAACTACCTAACCTAAACCTAAACCTAAACTTGAAAACCCAAAGCAAAACCCGATCCCGAACCCAAACCCGATTTCCTAAACATAAACCTTAACCTATTATCAAATCTCTAAACCTATAACCTATAACCTGCCTATAACCTTAACCTATTCTAAATTCCCTACAGCTATAACCTATAACCTACCTAAAACCTTAACCTAAAATCTAAATGTGTTCTCAAATCCCTAAACCTAAACCTACACCTAATCCTATTCTCAACAACCTAACCTATACCTAAACCTAAACTTGAAAACCTAAAGTAAAACCCAATCTCGAACCCAAACCCGATTTCCTAAACCTAAACCTTAACCTATTCTCAAATCCCTAAACCTATAACCTATAACCTACCTATAACCTTAACCTAAAACCTAAACCTTAACCTATTCTCAATTCCCTACAGCTATAACCTATAGCCTACCTAAAACCTTAACCTAAAATCTAAATGTGTTTTCAAATTCCTAAACCTAAACCTACACCTAATCCTATTCTCAACTACGTAACCTAAACCTAAACCTAAACTTAAAAACTCAAAGCAAAACCCGATCCCGAACCCAAACCCGATTTCCTAAACCTAAACCTTAACCTATTCTCAATTCCCTAAACCTATAACCTATAACTTGCCTATAACCTTAACCTAAAACCTAAAACTTAACCTATTCTCAATTCACTACAGCTATGACTTATAACCTACCTAAAACCTTAACCTAAAACCTAAATGTGTTTTCATATCCCTAAACCTAAACCTACACCTAATCCTATTCTCAACTACCTAACCTAAACCTAAACCTAAACTTGAAAACTAAAAGCAAAACCCGATCCCGAACCCAAACCCGATTTCCTAAACCTAAACCTTAACCTATTCTCAATTCCCTAAACCTATAACCTATAACCTGCCTATAACCTTTACCTAAATCCTAAACCTTAACCTATTCTCAATTTCCTACAGTTATAACCTATAACCTACCTAAAACCTTAACCTAAAACCAAAATGTGTTCTCAAATCCCTAAACTTAAACCTACACCTAATCCTATTCTCAACTACCTAACCTAAACGTAAACCTAAACTTGAAAACTCAAAGCAAAACTCGATCCCGAACCTAAACCCGATTTCCTAAACCTAAACCTTAACCTATAGTTAAATCCCTAAACCTATAACCTATAACCTATAATGTACCTATAACCTTAACCTATAACCTAAACCTTAACCTATTCTCAATTCCCTACAATTATAACCTATAACCTACCTAAAACCTTAACCTAAAACATAAATGTGTTTTTAAATCCCTAAACCTAAACCTACACCTAATCCTATTCTCAACTACCTAACCTATACCTAAACCTAAACTTGAAAACTCAAAGCAAATCCCGATCCCGAACCCAAACTCGATTTCCTAAACCTAAACCTTAACCTATTCTCAATTCCCTAAACCTATAACCTATAACCTACAAATAACCTTAACCTAGAACCTAAACCTTAACCTATTTTCAATTCCCTACAGCTATAACCTATAACCTACCTAAAACCTTAACCTAAAACCTAAATGTGTTCTCAAACCCCTAAACCTAAATCTACACCTAATCCTATTCTCAACTACCTAACCTAAATATAAACCTAAACTTGAAAACTCAAAGCAAAACCCGATCCCGAACCTAAACCCGATTTTCTAAACCTAAACCTTAACCTATTCTCAAATCCCTAAACCTATAACCTATAACCTACCTATAACCTTAACCTAAAACCAAAACCTTCACCTATTCTCAATTCCCTACAGCTATAACCTATAACCTACCTAAAACCTTATCCTAAAACCTAAATGTGTTCTCAAACTCCTAAACCTAAACCTACACCTAATCCTATTCTCAACTACCTAACCTAAACCTAAACCTAGACTTGAAAACCCAAAGCAAAACCCGATCCCGAACCTAAACCCGATTTCCTAAACCTAAACCTTAACCTATTCTCAAATCCCTAAACCTATAACTTATAACCTACCTATAACCTTAACCTAAAACCTAAACCTTAACCTATTCTCAATTCCCTACAACTATAACCTATAACCTACCTAAAACCTGAAAGGGCCTAGCTATATGCCCTAGAGGGGGGTGAATAGGGCAATGCCAAATAAAACTAATAACAGAGGAATAATAAAAGATTTAAAGCACAATGCTGAATATATAACAATCACAATAGCCTAAAATAAAGAGATTGATACTTTATCAGTTCTAAGGACAACCTTACACCAAAAACCAGAGGTTTAAGGTAGGACAACCTTATTTCTAGAACGTCCTTGTATCACAAACCAAAGAGGAATAATAAGTAATGAAATCAAAATAACTTGCGAAAAATAAATCCTAAGTTTTTACAACATTCATCCACACTTGGTTGAAGTGATTACAACATTCATCCACAAATACAAACCATAAAACTGAATGAATAAAGGAATGAAAGAATGAAGCACATCCACAACACAATGATATATAGTGGTTCGCCTGTGTGTACACCAACTGTTATCCAACAGCCACACAGATTGCTACTTCACTCTTAATATCCTCACGCAGGGGTTATTAGCATGCACTATCAAAATAGGTTTCACATGTTCACCTAAAACCTTCACAATTGTGTCTTTGATCTCGGGCTTACACACAATCCAAAAACCCCACAATCTGAGTTTTCTGGCTCTCATCAGATAACCAATACAATGAGATTTTTCTGGCGAATCTCAAATAAAAATCAGAGAAAGTAAATTACAAAACATGTAAAATACCTGAATCACCTTTTGAAGAAGCCCGGTAGAACCAATCGGAGTAGAAGTTCGATTCGACGTTCAAAGTCCAATACTCACTTTAAGAATGGTTCTAAGTCTAATTGATTTTAGATCAAACGGGCTAGATCTATTTAAATTTGAATCTAAGAAGAAGGAATATCAGAAATTCCCCTTTTCTAATAAGATTGGAATGTAGATCAAAATCAAATAAGAATATGCTAGCAAAAGGAATATTAAATAAGCACAATGTAGCTTAAAATAAACACAAACTTATCTCAAATAATAGCATAAAGAATGCTTGAATAGAATTGATTTGAAGTACAAAACTCTGAAGTTCGTTTTCTATTTATAGCCTGAAAAATTCCGTCTACGACTGGTCTTACGATCCTAGGACTGGTCGTAGCATCAAAGATTTTCGAACGATTTTCACGGGATAAGATTTTCAGTTCCACGACCGGTCCTGGGTGGTCTACGACCGGTCGTGGGTCATCTACGACTGGTCGTGGGACACCTACGACCGGTCGTAGGACCCCAAAAATGGTTGCTGGAGTTTGAGTCGTAGGGCTACGACCATTCGAAGGATGAGTGGTAGGGCTACGACCATTCGAAGAACTCACAGGACTGGTCGTAGGATGTCCAGGACTGGTTGTAAGATAGCAAGAAAGATTCAAAAATCTTCAACTACCTAGGACTGCTCCTAAAAAACTTAAGACTGGTCGTAGCAAAACTAGGATTGGTCTTGAAGTCCCTAGGACTGATCTTAGAACACTACAAACAAGCATATTAAAATATATGAGTTATGTATCCAGAATGACCTACAGTAAAGCCCATCCTAAGGTCAATCTAAGGTCAAATAAATCTTAAAAGTGAGATAGACATTGAAAGTCTGTTCTCTCATATGACCCTTAAGAGAAGCTTGTGAATATACAAAACTTGTAGTAGGCCTTCATGAGGTTGATCTTGACTTGACAAAGTCTTCTAGTAAACTTGAACTTGATCAAATCTTGAACATGCAACCTTGAAAACTTCTATTCTTAATTTCTTTATCCAAGACTTGAAAACTTTCTTCATTTAAGATCTTGTCTTGAAATGCGATGTCTTGATATGTCTTGATTGTAATGACTAGTCTTTAAACATAAAACACAAGATATACAAGACATAGATATAGGTTTTGACACAAAAAAATTTGACAACAAAAGGGATATGAAATCATAGCACTTATAAAACTTAAATGTGTTTTCAAATCCCTAAACTTAAACCTACACCTAATCCTATTCTCAACTACCTAACCTAAAGTTAAACCTAAACTTGAAAACCCAAAGCAAAACCCGATCCCAAACCAAAACCCGATTTCCTAAACATAAACCTTAACCTATTCTCAAATCCCTAAACCTATAACCTATAACCTACTTATAACCTTAACTTAAAACCTAAACCTTAACCTATTCTCAATTCCCTACAGCTATAACCTATAACCTTAACCTAAAACCTAAATGTGTTCTCAAAACCCTAAACCTAAACCTACACCTAATCCTATTCTCAACTACCTAACCTAAACCTAAACCTAAACTTAAAAACTCAAAGCAAAACCCGATCCCGAACCCAAACCTAATTTCCTAAACTTAAACCTTAACCTATTATCAAATCCCTAAACCTATAACCTATAACCTACCTATAACCTTAACCTGAAACCTAAACCTTAACCTATTCTCAATTCCCTACAGCTATAACCTATAACCTACTTAAAACCTTAACCTAAAACCTAAATGTGTTCTCAAATCCCTAAACCTAAACCTACACCTAATCCTATTCTCAACTACCTAACCTATACCTAAACCTAAACTTGAAAACCTAAAGCAAAACCCGATCCCGAACCCAAACCCGATTTCCTAAACTTAAACCTTAACCTATTCTCAATTCCCTAAACCTATAACCTATAACCTACCTATAACCTTAACATAAAACCTAAACCTTAACCTATTCTCAATTCCCTACAGCTATAACCTATAACCTACCTAAAATCTTAACATAAAACCTAAATGTGTTTTCAAATCTCTAAACCTATACCTACACCTAATCCTATTCTCAACTACCTAACCTAAACCTAAACTTGAAAACCCAAAGCAAAACCCGATCCCGATCCCGAACCCAAACTCGATTTCTTAAACCTAAACCTTAACCTATTCTCAATTCCCTAAACCTATAACCTATAACCTACCTATAACCTTTACCTAAAACCTAAACCTTAACCTATTCTCAATTCCCTACAGTTATAACCTATAACCTATAACCTACCTAAAACCTTAACCTAAAACCTAAGGGCCTGTTTGGCTAGCCGCATTAGATGGGATTGTATTCACAATCCCATCTGATAGATGGTGCTGGCGTGTTTGGAAGAACGCTGAATACCTGGATGAAAATTACTTTGAGTTTTGTGCCTAAACCGCGGGATTTGGCTATCTGTCTCCTTGTTCCCAAATCCCACCCTGGAGTTACAACGGAAGGGTAGAGCCTCTACTTGTGGGTCCTAACATTATGCATATTTTTCATCCAAGCCGTCCATCCGATTTTCCACGCTAGTTTAGCCTTTAAAACCAAAAATAAAGTCAATCCTCATCTCAAGTCGCCTACACTTGAGGTACAAGTAATGGAAAGCTCCAGCGTCAACAACGACTCTTCCGGTTGCATGCGTAGAGATTTGGAATGGGTTTCCACTCGTGGGATTTATCGTGAGGTATCTGCAAGATCCACACCATCTATCTCTTTATCCCAGTCATTTTAACCCTTGAGCTCAAAAATTAGTCCGATCCAACAATCAGGTGGACCACGCTATAGGTGACGGTGGTTGAGAACACCTCACGTGAAAGCCCCTCTGGAGTTTCGCCCACTGTTGAAACCTTCCTAAGGTCCAACATGATATTTATCTGCAGATCCCACCTGTACATAAGTTAACACAGAAAATAAAAAAAGGGAAAAAAAAAAGATCAGCATGATCGAAAACTTTTGTGGCCCTTGAAATTTTTTAATGGTGGATATCACTCTCTCCACTGTTCTCTGTGGCGTGGTCCACTCGAGATTTAGATCGGACTCATTCTTTGGCTAATGTTCTAAAATGATCTTTCCAAATAGATGGTGGGTGTGGATATAAAACATACATCATGATGGGACCCACAGAACTTGGCAACATCACTTACGTAGCATGTGCTGCAACTAACTGCTTTGTAGCTAATCCGCTCCCGTATGGTTGTATACCAAACATGCCCACTATGCAAATTTACCAACCCATCGTAAATCCATGTGTTCCCAAATAAGAATACCTGATATCCTTGGCTTTCCAAATTCACTGCAAATCTACGACAACCACTGACAGTAGCCATGATGACATTATTTGTAATTCCATCCCATCTAATACGGGCTAATGCAACTGGCCAAACAGGCCCTAAATGTGTTCTCAAACCCTTAAACCTAAACTTACACCTAATCCTATTCTTAACTACCTAACCTAAACCTAAACCTAAACTTGAAAACTCAAAGCAAAACCCGATCCCGAACCTAAACCTTAACCTATTCTCAAATCCCTAAACCTATAACCTATAACCTACCTATAACCTTAACCTAAAACCTAAACCTTAACCTTTTCTCAATTCCCTACAGCTATAACCTATAACCTACCTAAGACGTTAACCTAAAACCTAAATGTGTTCTCAAATCCCTAAACCTAAACCTACACGTAATGCTATCCTCAACTACCTAACCTAAACCTAAACCTAAATTTGAAAACCCAAAGCAAAACCTGATCCGGAACCCAAACCCGATTTCCTAAACCTAAACCTTAACCTATTCTCAATTCCCTAAATCTATAACCTATAACCTATCTATAACCTTAACTTAAAACCTAAACCTTAACCTATTCTCAATTCCCTACAACTATAACCTATAACTTACCTGTAACCTTAACCTAAAACTTAAATGTGTTCTCAAATCCCTAAACCTAAACCTACACCTAATCCTATTCTCAACTACCTAACCTAAACCTAAACCTAAACTTGAAAACCCAAAGCAAAACCCAATCCTGAACCCGAATCCGATTTCCTAAACCTAAACCTTAACCTATTCTCAATTTTCTACAGCTATAACCTATAACCTACCTATAACCTTAACCTAAAACCTAAACGTAAAACCTAAATGTGTTCTCAAATTCCTAAACCTAAACCTACACCTAATCCTATTCTCAACTCCCTAACCTAAACCTAAACCTAAACTTGAAAACCCAAAGCAAAACCCGATCTCGAACCCAAACCCGAACCCGATTTCCTAAACCTAAACCGTAACCTATTCTCAATTCCCTACAGGTATAACCTATAACCTTAACCTATAACCTAAACCTAAAACCTAAATGCGTTCTCAAGCCCCTAAACCTAAACCTACACCTATTCCTAATCTCAACTCCCTAACCTAATCCTAAACCTAAACTTGAAAACCCAAAGCAAAACCCGATTCCGAACCCGAACCCGAACCCGAACCCGAACCCAAAGCTATAACTTATAACCTTAACCTAAACCTAACCAAAACCTATAACCTAAACCTATAATCTTAACCTAAACCTAAACCTAAACCAAAGCCTATAACATAACTAAACCAAAACCTATATCCTAAACCTTAACCTATAACATATAAGCTATAACCTAAACTTATAACCTATAACCTAACCTTAACCTAAACCTAAACATATAACCTAAACCTAAAATAAAAAATTAAACCTAAACCTAAACTTAAAACCTAAATGTATTCTCAAATCCCTAAACCTAGACTTACACCTAATCCTGATCTCAACTCCCTAACCTAAACCTAAACATGAAAACCCAAACCTAAACTCGATCCTAAACCCGAACCTGATTTCGTTAACCTAAACCTTAACCTATTCTCAATTGCCTAAAGCTATAACCTAAACCTAAACCTAAACCTTAACCAAAACCTATAACCTTAACCTAAACCTAAACCTAAACCTTAACCTTAACCTTAACCTTAACCTAAACCTAAACCTATACTTATAAATCCTAATTTATTTGATAAAAGTTCATTTACGATTAAGTTATTTTCTTAATAAGTTTATTGCCTTAATCTATTATTTACGAAATTGCAGGATAAATTTGAATTGGATTCGAGTGTTCCGCACATTTCCTATGCCATCGACGACATGATCAAGGAGCGGTTCAAGGAGTACTGCTCATTATTACACAAGCGGTACAAGCAGTGCATGAGTAACGAGGAGGGCACATTGTCCGCACTGCCGCACGTGACCCGTGATGACTGGAAGATACTCTGCGATAGATTTTCGTCTGATTCTTTTCAGTTAATATTTATATATTTACGATATCTTAAGGTAACAATTAAATTCACAACTAATAATAATGTATTATGAATAATGTGTTCAGAAGAGGAGTAAAATAAATTCTAATAACAGGGGAAAGTTAGCAGTGAACCACGTAGCTGGTTCAAAGTCATTTTTACAAATTCGTCACGACATGGTAAGAAATTACTGGTAACTATTAAGTTGATATATTTTTTCAATGCATTTTATATTAACTCTATTGTTCTTTCGATTGCGCAGCGAGATTCCGTCACTAGCCAGGAGCCCGGACTAATAGACCTCTACAAAGGGACTCATTGTCGACAAGCGACGAGATCTTGGGTGCATCCTAGTGCCGACGAGATTTGGATAAAAATCCTTACATTGTAAATTTTAATTGCATTAAATTATAATAATGTCATTTTTTAAAAAAAATTCATATATTTTCTTTACAGGCAGTGATGGACACCTTACGCAGTCAGCCCACTCCCAATGGTACTCAGCGGAGTGAGCCAGAGATCCTGAGTGAGGTGCTTGGCACCCGTTCTGGATATGTGTGTGGGCTTGACCATGGTGCCAAGCTCACGACACTCGCTAGAGCTGCTTCCACCTAATCCATCGTCGTTGGTGAGAGTGTCACCCGCCGAGCTAATATCGCTGAGAGAGAGTTTCACCAGCTACAGGTCATCGTCGATGACATCAGAGATCAGTTGGAGAAGAAGAGTGAGTAGTTGGAGAGGCAGATGGAGGAGGAACAGAGGGGATGGAGGAGCTGACGAGTCAGAGGGAGGATCAGGAGAGGAGGAGGATGGAGGAGCAGGAGAGGCTGAGGGAGGAGCAAGAGAGGAGGATGGAGGAGCAGGAGGCGCTGAGGGAGGAGCAGGAGAGGAGGATGAAGGAGCTGACGAGGTAGAGGGAGGAGCAGGAGAGGATGAGGATAGAGGAGCATGTGAGGCTGAGGGAAGAGCAGGAGAGGAGGATGGAAGAGATGCGGGTGGAGCATGAGCGACAGATAGCGAATATGTTTTAGGCTCTTGCCGTATGCTTACCCATCGATGCCCCACCACCTCTTCATCTTCGTGATTTTTTGTATTTTATTTATGATGTTAAACTTATATGTATTTATGCATGATGTAGTTTATGTTTGGATAAATTTATTTATGTACTTTGGAGTTAAATGGCTATGAATGTGAATATGATGAAATATATTACATGACAGGTGTATATCAGGAATTATATTGTAACAGGTGTATATCATGTGTATTTCAAGAAGAATTTTGTGCTGGAATATAGGGTGGGGAAAACAAAAAAAAACTTTTACCTACGAAATTTTTTGTCGGTAAAAGAATCCTCCAAGTTTTTACCTACGAAAATTTTCGTAGTCAAAAGTCTCACAATGTTTTTACCTACGAAAATATTCGTAGCTAAACGTTTTTTAAGGTATTTTTACCTACGATATTATTCGTAGTTAAACGCGTTTGTTTGGTAAATATTTTTACCTACGAAAATATGCGTAGGTAAAGGAATTTTTAGCTACAAAATTGGTCGTAGGGAAACGTTTTCTAAGTATTTTTATCTACGAATATAACCTTTTAGCTACGAAACTATTGGTAGGCAAAAAGTCTTGTTAATATTTTTAGCTACGAAATTTTTGGTAGCTAAAATGAGTTATTTTTGGCTATGAAATTGTTTGTAGGTAAAAAATTTTGTAAATATGTGTAGCTACAAAATTGTTGGCAGATAATAAGTGTTTTTAATATTTTTTGCTACGAAAGTATTCGTAGGTAAAAAGTCTATGTTTAGCTACAAAATTGTTGGTAGGTAAAAAGTATTTGAAATATTTTTGGCTACGAAAGTATTCGTAGGTAAAAAGTCTGTATATATTTTTAGCTACGAAATTGTTGGTAGGTAAGTATTTTTACCTTTAAAACTACTCGTAGGTAAAAAGTTTTGTCAATACTTTTACCAACGAAATGCAACGTTGGTAAAATTGTTTGCCTACGAAAACTTTCGTCGGCAAAAGTCTTACCTTTGCCAACGAATTTTTTTTTTCGTGGGTAAAAGGTGTTCTTCTCGGACTTTTTGCTATGAAATTGCCAATGAAAAATTTCGTTGGTAAAACTTTTTTGCTGCGAAATTAAGTTTTTTGCCTAGGAAATTTTTTTTTGGTAAAAGTGTGTTTTCTTGTAGTGTATTTTATGGTATGAAAGAAAAAATGAACTATATATCAATCTCAGGTGGACCACATTACAAGAAACAGTGTTGAATGAACATTGACCATTAAAAATGTTTTAGGGGCCATAAAAGTTTTGGATAAGATTGATAGTTATTGTTTCCCTTCATCTGGGTTTTTATGAACTAATCAATGGATTGGATGTCAAATAAACAATACAGTGGGCCTTGAAAGGATTTTAATGGTGGATATCCATTCATTTTTTCTGTGGTGTAGCCCACCTGAGATTTAATGGTGGATATCATTTTTTGTAAAAAGCCCTAAAATTATCTGTAAAAATGGATGAGCGGAATGGATGAAACATGTACATCATAGTGGGGCCCACAGAGCACCAACCACCAGCCAACTGGTGTCAAGTGGAGTAGCCAATCCGTCTCCGAGTCAGGGACGAGATTGGAAGTGGATTTGCTAGTGTATTGACGTCAACAAGTTATGTGGGTCGCATCATGATGTATTTGTTATATCCAAACCGTCCATTCATCTTGCGAGCTCGTTGTAAGACTTGAGCCTAAAAATAAAATAGATCTAAAGATAAATTGGATCACACTGCAAAAAGCAGTAGGGGATTGAACGTCTACCATTGAAATCCTTTTGGGGTCACAAAAGTTTTGGATCAATATGAAATTTGTTTTTCCTCTTTATTCAGATATTTTAGACCTTATGAATAGATTAGGTGCAAAATAATGGGCCTGCAAATTTTTTAACTTATTTTTGGTGTGGTCCATTTGAGTTTTGGATATGATTCATTTTTTAAGAAAATGCTCTAAAATAATCTCAAAAAATTTATGAACAGTGTAGATATTATAAATACATTATTGTGGGGCCCATGTCACTTTGATCTCCTTTGATTCCTACAACTAGGACCTCGAGGAGCGTCTTGCGCATGACACGTATCTACACGAGCGATATACCTGGTGTGTGATACAAAAATGGATTGGCTATTCCCCGGCCTGGTGGGTGATGGTCAGTGCTGTGTGGCCCCATGATGGATGTGTTTCATCCATTTTTACATATCATTTTTTTTCTCCATCCTAAAAATAAGATGGGTATAAATCTCAGGTGGACCCCACCACAAGAAAACAATAGTGATTGGATATCCACTATTAAAATCCTCCTAGGGCCCACTGTACTGTTTAATTGACATCCAATATGTTGATTAGGTCATACATGCCCAGATGAAGTGAAAAAACAAAAATCAGCTTGATTCAAAACTTTTATGGCCTCCAAAAAGTTTTCAATGGACAAAGCTCATTCAACGTTGTTTCTTGCATGTATCCCGACAGATAAACAAATACCTTATAGAGGAAGAGGAAGGGGTGAAGGTGCTCAGAATATTATGGCCATGTATGACTTTAATATGATTTTTACATATGTGGGAAGGGGTGGCACATGATTCAAGTGTCCTTATGATGCGGAGCTTGATCCAACAAAGAAATTTATGTTGCCTCCTGCTCGTAATATTATATATATATATATAGCTTAGTAAAATTATAACTTGAAATTTTGATAAAATGTCATTTGTTTTTTATGTAGATAAATATTATCTGCTTGATGATGTTTACACTCACACAATCGGATTTATGGCACCATACCGTAGTTTATTTGAATTAAATAGAATAATTTTATTTTTATTTAATAAAAAATAATTTCTTTATAAGGTAAAATATATCCAACAGGAAATAGGGGCAAATGTGTCAAATTAACATACTTCAGACATTTCAGATATTTGTTAACAAACAGATTGTTTCAAATTCAGTACTTAATTTTCAGACTTCAACCATAATTACCAAACAAGTTTTTTGACTTCAAATTTCAGATTTAGGTTTCAGATTTCAGATTCAGCTTCAGATTCCAGATTCAGGCTTTAGACTTCAGATTTAACAAACGGGCCTAAGTTTGTATTGTTTCATAAAAACCGTTGGATAAAAGGTGGGGTCCACAGTCCTAAATTTCTCTTCCAAAATAGTTTTAATAAAAAAAATCTGATGACTGACAATACTATGTAGCCGTGCACAGCCACATGTGGACACGTGTCAACTGCGTGAGATCTGAGCTTTCCGTCAGGTTATATACTGTTTAGATCTTCTGGCATAAAAAATTCCATGCCATTTCACACCTAAGGTGGGCCACAACATGTCAAATTAAATGAATGGGTAGAAAACAACTAATTGTTAATTTACTCTGTTCCTTGTGGCCCACCTGAAGAGTGAAATCATCTGATCTTTGTAGGAAGAAGATGTAAGCAAGCTTTATATGTCATACAGTGTAGACGATCACAACTTTCTCGATGAAAAAGATGAATTGGTCTTTTAGTGGTGTTTGGTTGCACCAAATATCATGATTCATGATATTTGGCGCAACCAAACGTGCCCTCATCTTCGCCGTTGATCATTGCACTGTGGACCCCATAAAGCTTACACATCTCCCTAAATGCTAAGTACAGGCCAAGGCAAATTGCACTAAGTCTATGATGGATTACACCGTCGCGAAGAGTAGGCCAGCCGCCGACAGGTGGGCCACATGGGAATGAATTGAGCTAGCCTGTTGGGATACACGGCTGAACCTTTAATGGACCATCCTTAAATAACATCCTATCCATCCATCATGTCTGTCCCATTGTTTTCTTCCTGGTTTCCAAAAATCAGGCCCATCCAAGACTCAGGTGGAGAACATCACAAGGAAAAGTTGGGATAGGAATGCCCACCATTAAAACCTTCCAGATTGTGTGTGAGGTCCAATGTTTTTATATACCATCCAATTCATTCGGAAGATATGCTCCAACAGGATTAAATGATAACACAATAATCAGGAAATTCCAAAACTCAGGTGTGCCACACCACATGCTTTTAGAGCTTTCAAGGACGATCTGTACAGTGTGGCACACATGAGTTTTGGGTTGACCTCCATTTTTAGATCCATGGTGAACATGAGGGTTTGGATATAGTGGATGAATTGGATTTAGTGCACACATAATGGTGGGCCCCACACATGACATTGTAGATAAGATAACTAGGCCAATTTGGCCCATTTACTGGCATCCATCGATGATCATGGTCATGCTTGGTGCATAAACTGTAACTAATGGCGCACGTTAGACGCACTTCTCCAGAGGCTTGCTTGCCACTGGATCATCTAACTTCTTTCATCACCAACAGAACATTCCAATTTCCAAATGGAATATACACAATACCGGCAAGTTTCCATGAATGCCCACGTTAGCATGAACTCAGCTAATCTCCACACAACTGCCACTTGATACTCGATGGTAAGTGAAATAGCTCATGTAGCTCATAAACATGTTGTCTTGAATATGAACCGTTCGTTTGAGATAGCCGTTCAGTATACAGATCCAAAACCCAAATGCAGGTAGTGGGTCCAAGAAAAAAGAACCGACCCATGCACCCCTTTTTCTTTTTTTTTTAACACACACCCCCACCCTACACTCACACACCCACCCAGACCACATGGCAGTTATGGCCATCTTAGTAAGCTGTATCTATAACTGTATTTACCTATCCTTTGAATATCCTCCATGGTTAGATGGATTACTGGATTTGCACGGTACATTTTTAGCTTTTGCGAAGGTTCTAAGATTGCATGGACCGTCGGATCCTGCAGACCAACTTATAATATAAAAACATTTTAATTTACTCTTGTACTCCCGTAAACTATACGTGGAAATGCAAAGGATGATGAAATGCATCAAGTACATGTGGAGATCAAATAAACTAATTGCATGGCTTATGTGATTGGGACGCTATAATGCTGTAATCTTCCACACGTTACATCCTTTAAAGGAATGCCGTGATGAGATGAAAAGCTTCGTAACCAGCCCTATTATATAGTTGAAGAGTTTGAAAGCCATCGAAACTCATATCTATAAGGCTCCTTATGAATTTGTTTATCCTAATTCAATTCGAATACTATGCGTGTGTACCCCTTATATGATTTTATATGAATCACAACTGAGTAGGGTCCAATGATACTCCTAATCAGACCATCCAACCCTTAAAAGCAATCCAGACCATTGATCAATAAAGCCCATCTTATAAAATTCTTACAACCCTTAAAGCAATCCAGACCATTTATCAATAAAGCCCATCATATAGAATTCTTAAAACCCCATCCACCACATTTCTCAATCAAACCCCACACTCAATCAAGTCTAATACGATTTGCTGCAATTGAACTAGAACCCATTCAAGAAATAACCATCAAAGGACACCATGCCATACATGATTGCACATGCATGCCAGCATGGCAAGTTCAAGAAAGATCTGGGTCGTTCATTACCACAATCAGGTGTTCATATTTCGTATAATACTTTAAAAACCTTGCACTGAGTCACACGTCATTCACCGCTCAATTGGAACCGGAACGAGTCAGGACGAGTCACAGAGTAAATAAACCACGCTAGTGGGTCGGCAGAGTAAGTGGAGTTGTTGTGGTGTCAAATGCTTCACTAGCGGCCACTTGTTGCAAGAGAACGAAAGAGACGAGTCTCCATCTCCGTGGCAAGCACTAGGAAATAAACAAGTGGTTCTGGTGGGACCCACCCAAAAGGAGATAAAGCCAAATTTCAGCTTGATGATGGCCCACTCGACCGACGGTGAAAAGGGAGGGTCAGGTCAGCCAACCTGGTCTCTTAACCGTTGCCAGCTTTTTCTTTAGTAGTTTTCCACTGCCTTTAGTCGACGGCATATATGCTCCCCTTTCAAAGGAGAAATGAGTCAGTCACTCCCCTATTAGAAGGCTGCTGATTGGCCAGCAAACCATACAACGTAGTATGGTGAACATTTCCAGCGCATTTGGACACGGACTGCGTACCGATAACTATAGTAGCGAGGTGGCTACTGATAGTGCTCCGGGCCATAATGATGTATGTGTCATATCCACGCCTTCTATTAATTTTTTCAGACTATTTTATAGCATGAGCATAGAAATGAAGGCAGATCCAAATCTCATATTTACCACACCGCAGCAAAGAGAGGTGATTGAACACTCACCATTAAGAACTAGATATGAACACGAATTGAACTGAGTCAAGCTGGGCACAGCTCGACTCGGCTCGACCACTTGCTGACCTCCACTCGAACTCGGCTCAAATCGGTCCTCAAGCTTGACTGGCCAGCTCGACTCGGTTTGGTCAGCAGCTCGGGCCAGTTCGAGCCGAGATCGAGCCAAGTTCGCCTGTGCGGCATTTTCACAAACACATGGACTGCACCTTCAAAATCTCACCATATGTAAAACAACAGCAGTGATTTTATAGGTATTTCATCAAACACCTTCTAAGCAACATACAAAATCAAGAAAAAAAAAAGGATATTTGTTTCATATACATACCTTCCTTACCACTGACCACACTTCGTTGAGTCATTTTTGTAAAAACTCTATGTTGTGGGCCTTACAGATCAACGGTCTGGATTGTCCTTTAGTTGGACTGTGTGTTTTGAGTTAAACAGTGGGCCCCACTTAAGGTGATACGCACCGCAATCTATCTGCGCAGCACTGCGTTACGCAAGGCAATTTGAGTTGAACTAGGACACAGTGATGTGGAGCGTGGGAGAGAGAGTTTTGATGGGTTTCAAACTCCCTCTCCACAGACTCTATATAAGAGAGCTGGGTCCCCAATCCTACACCACGACAGTATTCGAGTTCCATCTACTAATTTGCAGAAAGGGTGTAAAGGAGAGGAAGATCCTAAGTTCTATCTGTATTTTGGTATTCTTATTCTCAACAATGACGTCCCACTTACGTAAGCCATCCTGACTGTTTGATCTCTATGTCCTATACACAATCAGATCCTTGTGATTTCCACATTAAGCTAATTAACAGTTGGTATCAGAGCTCAACGTGCATAGGAATGGATGATCGAATTCATTTATTTCAGATACAGATTCATTCAGCTAATTAGGGATTTTTGAATCCCTAAATCCAGAAATATTAAATTAAGGTTTTTCGAATCTCATATCTCAATATTGGAGATTTTAGTCTCATAACTCCAAAATCCAGCTAAGATTAGGGATTTCGTATTTCAAACCCAAATTCAATAATTGGGATCTTGGATTTTGATCCCCAAATCAGGATAATTAGGGATTTTAGAATCCAGATCCCTAAAATTAAGAAAATTAGGGTTTTCATATTCGAATACCCTAAAATCCAGTGTAAATTAGGGTTTTCAATTTCAAATCCCCAAATCAAAAGATTAGGGTCTTCAATTTCCAACCCATAAAATCAAATTTTAGATTAGGAATTTGGATTCGAAACCCTAAATTTAGATTTTCAGATTAGGAATTTGGATTTGAAACCTTAAATACAGAAACCCAAGTCAGGGACTTTGATTCCCAATCTGGTTGTTAAGGTTTTCATCTCCAAAATTAGGTTGGAAAGAAATTCCTAAAACCTACCTGTATCTTCAATGATGGCAGTCGTGGATTTCCCCTCCACTGGCAACACCTCTCACTTCCAGCACTATTATTAGCCTTGCAATGCATCGTCAGGGATGACGTTGCCGTCATGATCGGCGTCATCTTTGATGGAGGCGATCGGCCGTTCGTCTGGCTGCAGATCCATCCGCGGCAGAGAAGATCTCTCCCTCTCTTTCTCCATTCATCCGCTGCTCGGTCTAAAATAGAACGTTTTCCAATAGTTAAGTCGAAAGACCAATCTTATTAGTTTTGGGTCTTCGGACCCGATTGTTGGTATTCGGTTTCGACTTTCACACCCGCCATTGGATCTAATTCCCTTATGGACCAGTCGCTGGATGTGGGCCCATTGCCCACATCCTAGGCCATTTAATCCATACCCAGTCCCCTATGGGCCCGTTACACACATATTAGATTTTCATGTGGGTCCATATATGGAGAATGATCATAATTGTTGGTTAGGGACAATTTTTGGAAACATTCTATTAAAGCCATATGCAGGCCCACATTGGATCGACATTTTTCAATTTATAATGAGCACTCTATCTGGCTTATTGACTGGATAGATAATCTATATCATAACCTTCATTTGATGAATATTAAGAATATGCGTTGATCCGTCCATCTTATGGACAACCATGGATGGATCTGCACATCAAATTATAAAGTTTAATTTTTTAACTATCCATTATGTAAATGTTGTAGACCGGATTTATAAACTCATTAATGATAGCCAGATAATACAAAGTCTTGATTCGGTCCAAATATTGGCCCATCACCCATCCTTAGGAGTTGATATGGACTGTAGGAATATATAGTGTGAAACCTATCCATATGTTTCACTTTAAGTTTCTTTTATTTCCAAAAGGGTCAATATCAACTAACTTATGGGCTGCATCAGACTGATTAAGATATAATCCATATAGAGGCAGGATTATAATCGCAATCCTAAGGCTATATTTGTAATGTTGGATTCAGTTTTGTTAGTCACCATAATGATCTCAATCGATCAAAATTCTACAAGTACAGACTTGTAACATTGAGATAAGAAGGATTGCATACAGTTGCGCTCACACTTTCTTGTGTACAGTAATGAAAACACAGATGATTACTGTTTGGCAATCATATGAATGAGTGAAGTAAATGGTGTTGGTAATGTAAGGCTAAAAGACTCATCTCACCCAAAGGTGTTGAGTGTCTCAGATTTACATGACTGACATCACTTAGCTTCATGTTCAGGAGAATCACTACATATTATTATTACCACCCACAGGAGGAATGATGATGATGTAACAGATTCTCACCAAGATGTGATCGCTGGGCCCATCTTTATCTTGGATAATTCAGTTGATGCCTCCCTTAACAACTAAATTAATTAACTTTGCCTGATATTTGTTTACATTTAAGAAATTGTTTTGATAAATTATGAACTAATGTGAGTATATGTGTATATCTTTTATTTTAGTGTTGATTTCAACTAATTAGAATCAAGTCCCTGCCCTAAATGGATCAAATTACGCTCAATGGAAGAACGCCATTGAAGTTGTACTAGGCTGTCTTCAATTAGATCTGGCCCTGATAACACCTGAACCGCCAAAACCATTTGATGATACCACTGAAGCTGAATATAATCGATGGGTTGTATGGTTTAGATCAAATGGTACATGCATAAAAGTAATTAAGTATTCGATTTATAAATCTATAAAGGGCGTTATGCTTGAAACAGACAATGCCAAAACTTTCTTGACTGAAATGAGAAAACGATTCAAGAAATTTGATAAATCTAAAGTGGGAATTCTTTTGAATAAATTGACTCGCTCATCCTACAATGGAAAAGGCAATATCTGTGAATACATTGTAGAGCAGATCAAGGTTGTTTCTAATATCCATGCTCTAGGGCTTGTACTCACTGATGATCAACTGGTTCATTTGATCATGAATAACCTACCTCCCCAATTCGACATGTTCCTGGTAAACTATAAATTTCTGAAGGACATATGGACATTAGATAAACTTATCACTCAGTGTGTCCAAGAAGAAGACAAGATCAAGGAGATGGTCAAAGTTCAAAATGTTAATATGGTGACCTTAGATCATGGGAATAAAGGTAAAGGGAAGAAGAAACAATGTTCTAATAATGGATTCTCTGGTCCTTCATTTGGAAACCATGAGAATCAATCATGAAATGGATCAAAATGTAAACATGTTAAAGGAAAACCATGCTTCTTTTGAAAAAAGATGGGGCATCTAAAGAAAGATTGTGAAGGGTTTAAGAATTGGCTCATAAAAAAATGTAATCATTTTGTTCTTGTCTGTTTCGAATCTATTCTGACCGATGTGTCAGCGAATTCCTGATGGATAGATTCAGGAACCACTATTCACATATGCACTTTTATGCAGGAATTACTACGGGCCAGGCCACCAACTGATGTAGAGCCTCGGTATACGTAGGCAGTAATGTCAAGGTAGATGTGGAGGTAATAAGAGTCTATAGTTGAAGTCTGGTTATTTTTTGGATTTAGTAGATACATTTTGTGTGCCATCTATAAGACACAATTTAGTTTCAATTTTCTGTTTGGATAAGTTGGGATATTCATTCTACTTTGGAAATAAAAGTTTCAGTATTTACTTTAATTCGATTAAAGTTGGAACTGGCTCTATAGTAAACAACTTATACCAGTTAGACTTGATTTTCTCTCACGTCTATAATATTAATACCTTACATAGAAATAAAATGGGATCCAAGCGAAGGGTAGACTATGAGAATTCTTTCATGTTGTGGCATATGCGGTTATGTCATATATCTCATGATAAATTAGACAGGCTTGTGTGAAAAGAAAATTTGCATTCCCTAGACTTCTCTGATTATAAAGTATGCATAGATTGCATAAAAGGGAAACATACTATAACGAAAAAGAAAGGTTTAACCAGGAGTGTATGTCTAATAGAGTTTATACATCCAAATATCTGTGGACCATTCCCTACAGCCTCATGGAGTGGCCATAAATATTTTATTACCTTTATTGATGACTACTCTCGCTTCGGCTACCTATACCTTATCAATGAGAAATCAGATATCCTGGATGCTTTTAAAATCTATAAGGCCGAAGTTGAAAATCAACTCGATAAGAGAATTAAAGTTGTTAGATCTTACTATGGTGGTGAATACTATGACAGATATGATGAATCAGGATGCAATCCAGGACCATTCACTAAATACTTGCAGGATTGTGGCATTGTCGCTCAGTATACTATGCCTGGTACTCCAGAGTAGAATAAAGTGGCTGACAGACGCAATCGCACCCTTATGAATATGGTGTGAAGTATGGTCAGCAATTCAACATTGCCAGAATCTCTGTGGGGTAATGCGATTAAAATCATAGTTCATATACTAAACAGAGTTCCCAGCAAAGCAATAAGAAAAACTCCTTTTGAATTGTGAAACGGGAGAAAACCAAGTCTCTGATATCTACATGTTTGGGGTTGTCCTACTGATGCCAAAATTTATAACCCTCATAAAAAGAAGCTTGATCCTAGAACCATAAGTTATTTCTTCATTGAATATCCAGAAAGATCAAAAGGCTATCGATTTACTGTCCTTCCCACTCTATCAGGATTGTTGAGACTGAGAATGCTGGATTCATTGAGGACTTGAAAATAGTGAGATCACGAACACTAGAAATTTTGTATTTAAGGAACAAAGAACTTTGAATCCAGTCATAGTCACTTCAGATTATGTGGATATTAATGATGCAGTTGATCCTGTAGTCATTGTAGAACACTACATAGAACCTCATGTACAAACCACTGATAAGGAAAATCAAGATCACACCCAACAAGCTGAACCATTGAGAAGATCTGAAAGAGAGAGAAGGCCTGTAAATTGAGACGATTACATCGTATATTTACAAGAGTACGACTTTGACATAGGAGTGGAAAAGGATCTTGAATCCTTTGTACAAGTTAAACAAAGTGCTAATCCTTCTCGTTGGTTTGATGCCATAAACGATGAGTTAAAATCCATGAGAGACAATAAAGCATGAGATTTTGTAGAGTTACCCACTAAAATAAGGCCGATTGGTTGTAAATGGATATTTAAAACCAAAAGGGACTCCAAGGATAATGTTGAAAGATATAAAGCCAGACTTGTTGCCAAGGGTTTTAACCAACATAAGAGCATTGACTTTAAAGAGACTTTCTTATCAGTATTCAAGAAAGACTCATTCAGGATCATAATGACTCTTGTAGCTCATATGGATTTAGAGTTACATCAGATGGATGTAAAGACTGCATTTCTCAATGGGGATTTGAATGAGAATGTATACATGTTGCAACCCGAAGGTTTTGTAGCCAATGACTTAGAACATTTGATTTGCAAACTAAATAAATCCATATATGGGTTGAAATAGGCATCGCGACAATGGTACCTAAAGTTTCATGAAGTTATTTCCTCATATAGCTTTGTAGAAAACACTACAAATGAATGCATCTACATTAAAACTAGTGGGAGTAAGTTCATTATAATGATTTTGTATGTTGATAGCATTCTGTTGGCTAGCAGTGATACCAGGATGTTGAGTGATACTAAGAAATTCTTATATCAAAGATTTGAAATGAAAGATCTTGGTGAATCTTCTTGTGTCATTGGCATTGAGATTCGCCGTGACAGATCACCTGGATTGCTCAACTTGTCATAGAGGGACTATATTACTAGGGTACTCGAAAGGTATGACATGTAAAATTGTGCTTCAGAAAAGTCGTCCATTGTGAAGGGCGACAAATTTGGCCTATTTCAGTGTCCAAAAAATGATTTGAAAATAATTGAATGAAAGAATTTCTGTACGCATCAGTAGTAGAAAGCATCATGTATGCTCAAGTCTGTACGCGACCGGACATTGCCTTTGTTGTTGGAATGTTGGGAAGATATTTATCTAATCCATGAATGCAACATTGGATAGCTGCAAAGAAAGTATTACGGTATCTTTAGAGAACGAAAGACTTTGGACTCACATATAGAAGATCTAATTAATTGGAGTTGATCGAATAATTATACGTAGACTTCGCAGGTTGCGTTGACAATAAGAAGTCTACCTCAGGATACATCTTCATGATAGTTGGAGGAGCTGTGTCTTCGAAAAGCATAAAACAGTTTACCACAGCCTCATCCACTGTGGAAGCTGAATTTATTGCATGTCATGAGGCATCTAATTAGACACTGGTTACAGAATTTCTTCGTAGGTTTGCGGGTACTGGAGCATATCCCGAAACCATTGAAAATATTTTATGATAATTCAGCTGTTATTTCCTTCTCTAGTAACAAGAAGCATTCATCAAGATCAAAGCATATTGACATCAAATATCTTGTTGTAAAGGAAAGAGTTCAGAATCATCAAGTGTCTGTGGAATTCATCGACGCTAAGCAGATGAATGCATATTTGCTCACTAAAGGGCTCCCTATCACTCTATTTCAGGAGCATGTGACATCCATGTGAATCATTGATCCCACAGATATTTTTAGTTAGTGGGAGTTGAGCGTATTTTGATTTTCACAGACATTTAGAGATCTCATTTTATGCAGTTAATTTTGGATGATTTTGATATAAAGATTTTTTTCTACTTCTTCATATTTATGCGTAAAATTTGAGTAAGTAGACCTACAGTCGTGTTTCATTGGAGACATGTAAAAGCTTTGGGACCTCTTAAGGATAGATACATATTATCACACTAAAGTGTGTAATCCTTATACCACATTGCATAGTTCCTGATCTATGTCATTAAGATTGAAAGTATTTGTGAATGTGCTTAGCCTCACTTCGCCTAAATTAAATGTTGTGACGACTACCGCATTTTAATACTGACAGTCTTGATGGACCAGATTGAATAACATTACTCATATTGTCCAACTATTTCATTGGTTGACCATTTAGATATTTTCTTAAAATCAAAACTTGTTTTCAAAATTATTTTATATGACAATCATTGACGTTGCTCAATGAGGCCCAAGTGGAAAAATATAAAAACTCTATGTGGTGGGCCTCATTGATCAACAGTCTAGATTGTCCTTTAGTTAGACCGTGTGTTTTGAGTTAAACAGTGGGCCCACTTAAGTTGATACACTATACAATCTATCTGCACAGCACCACGTATTTGGGGTGGAATGCAATAGCCTTACGCAAGACAATTTGAGTTGAACTAGGACATAGTGATGTGGAGCGTGGGAGAGAGAGTTTTGATGAGTTTCAAACTCCCTCTCCACAGACTCTATATAAGAGAGCTGGGTCCCTGATCCTACACCACGACAGAATTTGAGTCTTATCTATTGATTTGTAGAAAGGGTGTGAAGGAGAGGAAGATTCTAAGCTCTATATGTATTCTGGTATTCTTATTCTCAGCAATGGCATCCCACTTAGGTAAGTCATCTTGACCGTTCAATCTCTATGTCCTATGCACAATAGGATCATTATGATTTTCGCATTAAGCTAATTAACAATTTCATCAAACACTTGGTGAGCAACATCAATATCAAAGTAACCGAGTCACCGAATTGGTTTGATCCGAGTTCGATTCGAGTTGGGTTCAATCCGAGTCAAGTCGAGCTTGGGCAAGCTCGAACTCGGTTCAAAATTTTTTCAAGCTTAAAAAATCAGCTCAACTAGGCTTGAAGTTTCGAACCAAGTCGAATTGAGCTTTTTCAAGTTGAGTTAAGGGAACTAACCAAGCCAACTCAGTTCATGTACAACCCTATTAAAAACTTCTTAAGAAGCACAATTTTTTTGAATTAAGGTGACATTTGTATTTTCTCTTCATACAGGGCGTGACCTAATCAACTGGTTGGATGATATATAAACATTACAGTGAGTCATAAGAAGTTTTTAATGGTGGGCACTCAATTGCCATTGTTTTCTTGTGGTGTAGGCAACTCAGGATTTGAATAATACTCATTTTGGCTCATGCTATTAGACATGCAGCTTGGAAAATACTTACATATCATGTAGGGCCACGGAGCACTGTCAGTATTCACCTTGCTATTGGCGTTGTCAATATGCAATATGCGTCCAGCGCATGTAGCCTGCCACAGTACACATGGCACACATGCACTATAATATAAACCGTCCATATTGTGGGACCTGCTGCGGGTGGCGGTAGCCATTAGCATAAGATTGAACGGAAGATCTTGACTTCTTGCAAGTGGATGGTTGTGTGTTTTTTTTTTAATTATTATTTTTTCCCACATACGCACTCACACCACTATTTCACCATCATGATTATTAGTGGACATTTATTGGATGGTTTTAAAAAATGCAAAAAATCGAATGGTCCAAAGTTCAAAGGAAAAAAACAAAAAACCGTGTATCCTTGAATCAAAGGTTAGGATTGCTCAACCAATCTGATTTTTGATACTGTCACTCAATGAGACTGTAGGGGTGTACACGAACTGAGCTAACTCGGTTAGCTCGCTCAACTCGACTCGACTCGAAAAAGCTCAATTCGACTCGGGAGTCAAACTAATTTTTTGAGCTCGAAAATGAGTTCAAGCCGAGTTCGAGCAAGCCCTAGCTCAACTCGACTCAGATCGAACCAGTTCGGTGACTCGGTTACTTTGCCATTGATGTTGCTCACCAAGTGTTTGATAAAATGACTCAAGTGTGGCTGATGTCAAGGATGATATGTACATGAAACAAATACCCTTTTTTTTCTTGGTTTTTATATTTCTTAGAAGGTGTTTGATAAAATACCTGTAAAACCATTGCTTTTATTTCACATACAGAGGGATTTTGAAGGTACAGTTCAGGTGTTTGTGGAAATGCCTCAATGGCGAACTCGAACCAAGTTGGCCCGAGCTGCTGACTGAATCGAGCCGAGCTAGCTAGTCAGGCTTGAGGACCGAGCCAAGCCGAGTTCGAGCTGAGGTCAGCTAGTGGCTGAACCGAGTCGAGATGAGGCCAGATCAACTTGATTAGACTCGATGTACACCCCTAAATGACAGTTTGGAGTCAGTTTAATTTGAGTTTAGGCCATACAACTTTTAAGTGCCTTTGTATCAAGCGTCATGTGTTGCCTGTACCCACCATCATTCCAGTCGATGGGGTGAGACCCAGACTCACCCAACGTGGTGTGGCCCTTACCCTGGGGCCCACCTTGATATATGTATTTTGTGTCCACACCATCCATCCCAAATCATTTCGGGCATCTAATTATCAGGCAGATCATATCATTGGAAACAGTGGTGATTGACCATTAATGAGCCATAAAAGTTTTGGATCAAGCAAGTATTTAATTTTTCCTTTCATCTAGGTTTATGTGATCTTATAAACAGATTGGATGGAAAATAAATACCACCGAAACATCAAGGTGTGCCATAAGAAAATTTTAATGGTAAGTCGCTCAATCACTATTGTTTCCTATGGTATGGTTCACATGATGATTAAATATGCTTCATTTATGAAATAATGCACTAAAATAATATAAAAAATGATGGAAGCTGTGGATACATATTAGACCCCAGATATTGTCTGGATTTACGAATATAATGCTGTCTAATGGCTCGTTTTCTCATTCTTGTGTTGCAAGGTGATTTTATGAGCATGGATGGAAAAAGGACGTTAAAGCATGAATTTAACACTCTGATGACACCAGAAGTAAGGGATACACCCCTGGGGACCAAGATCAACGCCTGAGATCCACAAAAATCGAAGAACTGAAGCTCAAGTGGCCTGAAGGATGTCCAGAATGCAAGATCACGAGGTTCCCACCATCCATTCGGCTCGAAACTTCATACGTGGCCTGAGGACCATAAATTAACCGTACACGTCAAAAATCATCCATTGGATCATGGCAGAAGTGGCCTAACGGGCAGATCAGCCCATCAATCTTCAATTTGGGGCCCACCTGCTATCTGGATACGCTTCAAATTTGGTCCCTACGGTTAAAAGGAGATGGTGAAGAGGATGGACAGAATGGATTTCACATAAACATCACAGTGGACCCCACGTGCAACGTGCGTGTACACAGCACGTCTGCACGCGAGCCGCACCGGACCAACCAATCGGTCAGCGCAAGCGCTGACCCGTCTCTCTCTCCCTCTCTGCGTAAAGAGTCCAGCGGACGGACGCTGGCTCCCGCTTTTTGTGTAGTGGGACCCACACATCATCTTTTCAGATGATCTGAACCGTCCATACTCTCGATAGGGGGGAAAAACCCTCACCTAGCTGTCCTTTTGACCCCATGCACAGGTACGGACGTAGATGGATGGAAAATGCAGGATGGACAGCTGGATTACAGATTCTGTGGGCCACACCGAAAATGCTCCAAAAACACCCCTTCCCGGACGGTTTTTCGTCCTGAAGCCAATGGACGGTGTGGATTTTTCAAATTAAAGCTAAGTGGACCCCACCGATCGTCACAGCGGAAGAAGCTTCCGTTTTCGCGTCCGCGTAATGCACGGCCGCTGGCCGTTTTGCGGAAGCTAGTGGGCCCTACACGTGCCCTATAAGCTCAATCCGAACCGTCCACCGTGTAGACGGCATTGAATACTTCAAAATCATATTGTCACTTTTCACCCATGCGTGCACACGTGTGAGATACAGAGGCCACAAAAGGGCTGCCCTGCAACGTTCAAAACTGATTCTTTTGTGATTTCTTATCTGGACCACGTCAATGGACGTTCAAAACCACCTATTCTTGACTGAAATTTCGTTCTGAAGCCAATGGATGGGATGAATTTTCCAGAAAATGCTTCTGTAGGGCCCACCGATCACAACAGCGAAATGGTGCGAAAGGTTTCGCACATCCGCGAAAATTGACTTTTTCATGCGGTTTTGGCCCACCATCTTTGATCATATGGCAGATCTGAACCGTTTATCATGTAGAGAACCCAAGAAAGTACTAAGGGATGGTGTTTCTTTGGAATTTGAGCGAGGAAAGTGGCGTGTTTCGAGGCACCGAACTTGGCTGCGAAAATTACACTCCGTGTCCTGCTACAACTCTGTCACTGACTCCAGCCTTCTAGCAGCTATAAAAGGAGGTTTTGGACGTGGGGAGCATTCATTCAGGTCTTAGGAGGAAGAACAGAGGGCTCGATCTTGGACGTGGGAGAGGAGGAGAGAGAGAATTTTTTCTTTTTCTTTTCTTTTTCTTTCTTTTCTTCTTCTTTTTCTTTTAGTTTATTTTGGATTTTGGCCACATCATGTTAGGCTAAAATCCCTTAGCTAGGGCTAAGGGGTGAAGCTTGTAGTGAGAAGGGAGATTTTATTTTATGTTTTTATTTTATGTTTTTATTTTAATTTTAATTCATGAATTGACGTTGATTTTAGTTGATTATTAATGGCATATTTTGTTTAGTCTTTAATGGTCTGTTGTGACTGAAATTACAATGGGTCTGCAATAGCTTTGATCATGTCCTTATACTTTTATGTTTATGACGTCAGGACGTCCTGTTGTTCACCATAGTCTCCTGGGCATGGTTGGATGACGGTACCCTTCCTAACTTTCATACATGTGATTGGGTGGTAATTAGTTTAATTCTGTTGTTTGCTATAGTCTTTTGGGCATGGTTTGGTGATGGAATCCATTCTAATTCATATACCTTTCATCTCTTGAAAACTAGATCAATGACAGTTCAGTTAATTTTCATGAAACATGTATAAGATCTCCCTGATCTCTACAAGTGGATCCTCTGAATCCCTAGTTTCTCTTCCTCTGATTTCTCTTAAGTTTAGATAATTATTCCATCATTATTCCTCAATTTATACTTGATTTAGAATTCATCTTTTTCTAGTTCAAATTCTATTTCATTTTAGATAACGTACAAGTTTCAATCCCTTGGGATTCGACCTCGGTCTTACCGAGTTATTACTACATTACAACCTTGCACTTAGGGAGTGAACAAGTTTTTGGCGCCGTTGCCGGGGATTGACGGTTGCATTTCTGAAATTAATTAGTTTTAGGATTAATTTAAGATTAGGTTTAGATTTTCTCAATTTTTAGAAACTAACTTGTCTTCCTTGTTTTGTAGGCTTCTAAGATAGTTTCAAAATTGGTAAATTCTTTCTTAAATTCTTCCTCTCTATTCTAGATTAGGATTTATTTCTTCTTTTTAGTAGTTTCTAATTCTAATTCTTTTTAGGAATCCTAATCCTGTTTCTTGTTTTAGAATTTTTCTATAAGTTTTTGTTTAGGAACTAACCCAATTTTTCTGTTTTGTAGGAAACTTCTAATTTAGTAAGCTCTTTCTAATTCTTCTTTCTTTGGAATTTCTTCTTTTCTCTAGAAATTAGTTTACTTTTAATTAAGACTTTCTATTCTTAAAAACTAATTTTTTTTATTTTGTTTTGCAGATTCTTAACCTAGGCCTCCAAATTTGGTAACTTCTTTCCATCTTTCTCTTTTATTTTCTAGATTTCTTCTTCCTTTCTCTTAGGTTTAAGTTAGAATTTGAGGGCTGAGTGTGTTTTATGCCCCAGTGGGCACGCGACAACCCTCGACGTCTCGTGAATGAAGGAGGATTAGTTGAGGGGTTGACTGTCCATCGCAGGACTAGACACCACTTGAATTCTCCCGAGTTAGAGGACGTTATGGCTGAAAACAAACCTCAAGAACTACCCCAACCTAGGGTTGAGGAAGTACATGATGAGAATGAGGTGCATCAGGCCCCCCCGCCTCGTACTTTATGAGATTATTTACAACCGGCGGGGGTGAGTACGCCCCAATGCATGATTTTTACTGAGAATATAGGACATATGGACATCAAGCTAGGGGTTATCCAACTCCTTCCTAAGTTCCATGGGCTTGAGTCTGAAGAATCATACTTGCATCTGAAAGAGTTCGATGAAATCATAGGCACCTTATACTTTCCTAATGTATCTGAGGATACTATTAGGCTGAAACTCTTTCTATTTTTCTTGAAAGAAAAAGCCAAGACGTGGTTACATTCACTGCGTCCTAGATCCATTGGCACATGGAATGATATGCAGAGAGAATTTTTAAAGAAATTTTTTCCACATCATAAGACAATTACTCTCAGGAGAGCAATCATGAACTTTGCCCAAAAGGAAGATGAAACATTCTTCCAATGTTGGGAAAGGTTCAAGGATCTGGTTAATACATGCCCACAACATGGCTTTGAAATATGGCGCATTACAAATTTTTTCTATGATGGGTTAACATCTTCCATGCGCCAAATGGTCGAGACAATGTGTAACGGAGAATTCATCAATAAAAATGTCGACGAGGTATGGGATTACCTCTATAATCTCGCTGAAAAAATATAATCATGGGACTATTACCCAAGGACGAACACTACGTATAGGTCGACTCATTCAAGGGAAAAAGGAGGAATATATCTCCTGAAAGAGGATAATGATCTTAACGCTAAGGTGGCCAATCTCACCAGAAAATTTGAGGCCATGGAAGGAAGGAAGGAAAAGGTTAATGAAAGTGTTTGCGGCATCTGTGATTGCAACATTCGTACTACTGAAAATTGTCCTTCAATACCTGCCTTTCGAGAAGTATTAAATGAACAATCTAATGCCATAAATAACTATCAAAGACCTTTCAATGGACCACCCTCTAATACGTATAATTCTGGCTGGAAAAATCATCTGAATTTTAGTTGGAGGAACGGACAAACTGCTACCCCTCAAGGTTTCTTCAATCAAAATCAAAATCAGGGGAAAACTCAAGAAGAATCGGTTTAAATTTTCATACAAGAGCTGGCTCGGACAATGCAAGGAATTTCAGATTTATACAAAAAATAGATTCACATATGACGGCTATGGAAAAAGGGATGCTCCCTGCACAATCACTCCCTAATCCGAAACCGCAATACGAGACAGGTGATCCCAGCTCTTCAAATCAAATGGGGCACGCTAAATCCATCACCACTCTTAGGAGTGGGAAGGTTATTGATAAAACCCTTCCGGTTAGGCCCAAAAAGCCTCAAGAACTAGAAGAGGACAACAATGATAGATCTAGTGGCGCCCCACAAAAATTTGAACCGGAACCTCTAGAACAGCCAGTTGCTCCGTTTCCCCAACGGTTGGTTGAACCAAAACGTCTATCTAACTCTTAGGATATCCTAGAGGTGTTGAAACAACTGAAAGTCAACATTCCTCTGCTTGACGTTGTAAAACAGATTCCTTTATATGCTAAATTTTTAAAGGACTTATGCACTACCAAACGATGGAAAAGTGTTTAAAAGAAGATCTCCTTGACTGAGAAAGTGAGTGCCATCCTAAAACAAGATGTGCCGCAAAAATTCAAAGATCCCGGTTGCCCAACCATATCATGTGTAATCGGGAACTATCGAATTGACCACGCACTTCTTGACTTAGGAGCGAGCGTCAATCTGATTCCCTATTCGGTATACCAACAGTTAGGTTTGGGTGAATTAAAACCCACTCGAACCACACTACAACTTGCTAATCGTTCTGTTCGTATACCAAGAGGGATCATCGAGGATGTGTTGGTCCAGGTGGATAGATTCTACTACCCTGTTGATTTTATCATCTTGGACATCGAACCCATCAGTGACACAAGCACTCAGATTCCCGTCATTCTTGGTAGCCCATTCCTGTCTACTTCAAATGCAATTATCAATTGCAGGAATGGTGTCATGACTATGTCCTTTGAAAATTTGACATTGAAATCGAATATCTTTTTCAATAATGGCAGCAACTCAGAGGATGATGACGATTTTCACGATGTTAACATGATTGATTCTTTCGTGGAAGATAGAACGCCTCTCACCTTATCCTCTGATCTTCTAGAGACGTACCTGGCCCATTTGTACTCACCGTATATATCTTGAGGACAATGCAAAGGCTGTTCGGCAATCACAACGTAGATTAAATCCAAACCTGAAGGAAGTGGTTAAGGCCGAGGTTCTCAAACTATTGGATGTGGGGATCATATACCCCATATCCGATAGTCAATAGGTGAGTCCAACTCAGGTGGTTCCTACGAAGTCCGGGATCACCATCGTAGCCAATGCCAATAATGAACTCGTGCCGACCAGAGTTACTACTGGTTGGAGAATGTGCATTGACTACAGAAAGCTGAATACCGTCACAAGGAAAGACCACTTTCCTTTGCCCTTCATTGATCAAATCCTGAAAAGGCTAGCTGGTCATTCCTATTACTGCTTCCTTGACGAGTATTCAGGGTATAATTAGATTGAAATCGCCCCTGAAGATCAGGAAAAGACCACATTTACATGTCCCTATGGCACCTTTGCTTATAGAAGGATGCCATTCGGGTTATGTAATGCCCCTGCCACCTTTCAGCGATATATGATGAGTATCTTTTCTGACATGGTGGGGAAATATTTAGAGGTCTTCATGGACGATTTCTATATTTTCGGTTCATCTTTCAGCGAGTGCTTAGCAAGTCTTAAATGTGTGCTGAAAAGATGTGAAGAAAAAATTTTGGTACTTAATTGGGATAAGTGTCATTTCATGGTTCAAAAGGGAATTGTCCTTAGACATATCATCTCGTCCAAAGGAATCGAGGTAGATAAGGCAAAAATCAATCTTATCTCTAACCTACCTCCACCCAAGAATATCAAAAACGTGCGATCCTTCTTATGACACGCAGGCTTTTACAGACGATTCATAAAGGACTTTAGTCTTATCTCTCATCCTTTTTGTAATCTTCTTCAAAAGGATACCATATACGAGTGGACTGAGCAGTGCTAAGAAGCTTTCACTAAGCTTAAGGGCATGTTAACCACTGCACCTATCATGCAGCCACCCAACTGGAGTCTTCCTTTTGAACTTATGTGCGACGCCTCTGATTATGCTCTTGGGGCGGTTCTAGGCCAGAGAAAAGATAAGTGACCTTACGTTATTCACTACGCAAGTAGGACTCTAAATCCTGCCCAAGTGAACTACTCGACTACGGAAAAGGAACTCTTAGCCGTAGTGTTCACTTTGGACAAATTTATATCTTACCTGATCGGATATAAGATCATCATCTACACAGACCATGCGGCACTTAAGTATCTTCTTTCTAAGAATGATTCTAAGCCCCGCATGATACGATGGATCCTTCTACTCCAAGAATTCGATTTGGAAATTAAAGACAAAAAGGGAGTAGAGAACGTAGTGGCCGATCATCTTTCTCGCCTTAATACCTCTGATTCCCTTGAGGCGACCCATATCAATGACATGTTCCCTGATGAACAACTATTTAGAATCTTCCATTCACCTTGGTTCGCTGATATTGCTAATTATCTTGCTACAGGTGTCATACCGACACACTGGACATCACAAGATAAGAAGAAATTCTTTACCAAGGTGCGTAACTTTTTCTGGGATGATCCACATTTGTTTAAATATTGCAAAGACTAAATCTTAAGGAGAGTGTGCCAGATGATTAGCATCAGAGTGTCATCTCCTTCTGTCACTCACAGGCCTGTGGTGGTCACTTTTCTGCTAAAAAGACCACGGTCAAGATTCTACAGTGTGGCTTTTACTGGCTCACTATGTTCAGGGACACTCATGAGTTTTGCAAAGCTTGTGAGCGTTGTCAAAAATTGAGAGTATTGTCCCCTCGAAATATGATGCCTTTGAATCCCATCCTTATCATTGAAGCATTTGATTGCTGGGGCATTGATTTCATGGGACCATTCCCCCAATCATTTAGAAATCTATATATTTTGATCGCCGTAGACTATGTCAATAAATGGGTTGAAGCAATTCCGTGCCACAAAAATGATCATCGCATGGTCATTAAATTTTTGAAAGAAAATATCCTGTCGCGGTTCGGAACGCCTCGAGCCATCATTAGTGACGGCGACTCACACTTCTGCAATAGACCATTTGAGAGCTTAATGAAGAAATACGGTATCTCTCATAAGGTGAGCACCTCATACCATCCACAGACAAGTGGACAAGCTGAAATTTCCAATAGGGAGATCAAACATATCCTAAAGAAAACGGTTAACCCTAATCGTAAGGACTGGTCAATCCGATTGACCGATACCTTATGGGCGTACCGTACTGCTTTCAAAACTCCTATTGGAACATCTCCCTTTAGACTTGACTATGGAAAAGCCTGTCACTTGCCTGTGGAATTAGAACATAAAGCATGCTGGGCGATCAAAAATCTAAATTTCAATCTGGACAACGCTGGCTCGCTACACAAACTTCAGTTGAATGAACTTGAAGAAATCCGAAACGATGCATATGAGAACTCGAGAATTTATAAGGACAGGATGAAGGCGTTTCATGATCAACATATTCTACGAAAATCATTCATGCCTGGTCAGAAAGTCCTCTTGTATGACTCTCGACTACATCTCTTTCCGGGTAAGCTTCGATCTCGTTGGACCGGCCCTTACATTGTTGTTACTGCTTATCCTCATGGGGCCGTCGAGATAAGAGATCCCGACAATGGCAAGGAGTTTAAAGTAAATGGATATCGATTAAAGCCATTTGTCGAGACATTTGATTCAGAGGACATGTCCATGCCTCTGATTGCTCCTGTTTACCAGGACTGATCTCCTAGTCTGATGGAGGTATAGGTAGGTTTATCGCTTTCATAGGACTAGGATTGTTACTTTATTTGTCTGGCTGAAGACAGTAAATTTAGCGCTCCTGGGAGGCAACCTAGCTTTTTTATTCCTTTTCATTCTTTAGTAGATGATTCAATGTTTGTGGGTAACATTACTGCAAACCATCACGAGACTACAACTCGTCCACTAGGGGTAACCTAGGGGTTTAAAGGCTTGTTGCATACGCTAAATGCAATCGAGAGCACCTGCGAAAGTGGTATAGGTAGGATTTTATTTTCATTATTTTTGTTCTGCTTTCTCTCTCATGCTGACAAGCTTCCATGCCGTGAACTATTGGAAACTCTCTTAATTCGTTATTCAGGTACTATCTTCCCATCACTTCTCATTTACTTTCGTTGTCCCATGTGCATTTCATGTTTATATCTTTTACATTGAGGACAATATAGATTTTAGGTTGGGGGTGGGAGATTAGGCTTCCTAATCCGTATTTTCTTGGTCTTGAACAACAATTGTGCCAATTGTGAAAAAAAAAAAAAATTCAAAAATTTTTATGAATTCGAAGTGATTTTGACGAATATCCTTGATTTAGAATTGTGAGATATATGATGTTGATAATTTATGACTCTTGGATTCCGTATCTGTGGCATTTTGCAGTTAAGATCGAGTTGCTAAGCCATGATTAGAACTTTTAAACATTGATCGCGTCAGGATTTCACATGTCACATCTCGCTTTCACGTTAAGATTTCAGTCTGACATTGAAGGGTTAATTTGGTAATCACTAAGCACGAAAGGAACCAGCATGAAATATCTTGCCATCATGGTATAAAAATTGGAAAGGTTGGATAATTAATCTTCACCATAGGTTTGCTCCCTATAGGTGTAGAGTTAATTCCCCATGAATGATATGTGAAAAAGAGTCAGGTGTACGGTCTTCACCATAGGTTTGCTCCCTATAGGTGAGGATTTGATTCCCCGTCTTGGCATTACTATTAATAAAATAAATAAATAACTCTGT
Source organism: Magnolia kwangsiensis (assembly GCA_037074715.1). Classification (NCBI taxonomy): domain Eukaryota; kingdom Viridiplantae; phylum Streptophyta; class Magnoliopsida; order Magnoliales; family Magnoliaceae; genus Magnolia; species Magnolia kwangsiensis. The sequence continues at coordinate 187,180,840 of CM073571.1, read as the reverse complement.
GAGGCAAGTTTTGGTTATCATGAATTCTCTCGTTGATTACCAATGACATCTTGAAATAGAGAATTGAATCTTAGTGTTGATAAGCTGAGAGTACACTATATGCTCATGGATCTTAATGTTTAGAAATTTTCTAATTAGTGGATTAATATTGTGAACTGGACTAGGAAGTTTACCATGCACTCGAGTCCAGGAGAAAGTAATGTCCAACATTCATGAATCTTGGAATCCTGTTATCTGAATCGTTTTTCAAGAAATCACTCGAGTTCATAGAAATTGTCTTGTAATTCTAAACTTATTTTTCACATACTTTGCTCGGGACTAGCAAAATGCTGGTTGAGGGTTGTGTTGAGGGTCAAATATTGCATATTATACCCCAGATATTGTCTAGATTTACGAATATAATACTGTCTAATGGCTCGTTTTCTCATTCTTTTGTTGCAAGGTGATTTTATGAGCATGGATGGAAAAAGGACGTTAAAGCATGAATTTAACACTCTAATGACACCAGAAGTAAGGGATACACCCCTGGGGACCAAGATCAACGCCTGAGATCCACAAAAATCGAAGAACTGAAGCTCAAGTGGCCTGAAGGACGTCCAGAATGCAAGATCACGAGGTTCCCACCATCCATTCGGCTCGAAACTTCATACATGGCCTGAAGACCATAAATTAACAGTACACGTCAAAAATCATCCATTGGATCATGGCAGAAGTGGCCTAACGGGCAGATCAGCCCATCAATCTTCAATTTGGGGCCCACCTGCTATCTGGATACGCTTCAAATTTGGTCCCTACGGTTAAAAGGAGATGGTGAAGAGGATGGACAGAATGGATTTCACATAAACATCACAGTGGACCCCACGTGCAACGTGCGTGTACACAGCACGTCTGCACGCGAGCCGCACCGGACCAACCAATCGGTCAGCGCAAGCGCTGACCCGTCTCTCTCTCCCTCTCTGCGTAAAGAGTCCAGCGGACGGACGCTGGCTCCCGCTTTTTGTGTAGTGGGACCCACACATCATCTTTTCAGATGATCTGAACCGTCCATACTCTCGATAGGGGGGAAAAACCCTCACCTAGCTGTCCTTTTGACCCCATGCACAGGTACGGACGTAGATGGATGGAAAATGCAGGATGGACAGCTGGATTACAGATTCTGTGGGCCACACCGAAAATGCTCCAAAAACACCCCTTCCCGGACGGTTTTTCGTCCTGAAGCCAATGGACGGTGTGGATTTTTCAAATTAAAGCTAAGTGGACCCCACCGATCGTCACAGCGGAAGAAGCTTCCGTTTTCGCGTCCGCGTAATGCACGGCCGCTGGCCGTTTTGCGGAAGCTAGTGGGCCCTACACGTGCCCTATAAGCTCAATCCGAACCGTCCACCGTGTAGACGGCATTGAATACTTCAAAATCATATTGTCACTTTTCACCCATGCGTGCACACGTGTGAGATACAGAGGCCACAAAAGGGCTGCCCTGCAACGTTCAAAACTGATTCTTTTGTGATTTCTTATCTGGACCACGTCAATGGACGTTCAAAACCACCTATTCTTGACTGAAATTTCGTTCTGAAGCCAATGGATGGGATGAATTTTCCAGAAAATGCTTCTGTAGGGCCCACCGATCACAACAGCGAAATGGTGCGAAAGGTTTCGCACATCCGCGAAAATTGACTTTTTCATGCGGTTTTGGCCCACCATCTTTGATCATATGGCAGATCTGAACCGTTTATCATGTAGAGAACCCAAGAAAGTACTAAGGGATGGTGTTTCTTTGGAATTTGAGCGAGGAAAGTGGCGTGTTTCGAGGCACCGAACTTGGCTGCGAAAATTACACTCCGTGTCCTGCTACAACTCTGTCACTGACTCCAGCCTTCTAGCAGCTATAAAAGGAGGTTTTGGACGTGGGGAGCATTCATTCAGGTCTTAGGAGGAAGAACAGAGGGCTCGATCTTGGACGTGGGAGAGGAGGAGAGAGAGAATTTTTTCTTTTTCTTTTCTTTTTCTTTCTTTTCTTCTTCTTTTTCTTTTAGTTTATTTTGGATTTTGGCCACATCATGTTAGGCTAAAACCCCTTAGCTAGGGCTAAGGGGTGAAGCTTGTAGTGAGAAGGGAGATTTTATTTTATGTTTTTATTTTAATTTTAATTCATGAATTGACGTTGATTTTAGTTGATTATTAATGGCATGTTTTGTTTAGTCTTTAATGGTCTGTTGTGACTGAAATTACAATGGGTCTGCAATGGCTTTGATCATGTCCTTATACTTTTATGTTTATGACGTCAGGACGTCCTGTTGTTCACCATAGTCTCCTGGGCATGGTTGGATGACGGTACCCTTCCTAACTTTCATACATGTGATTGGGTGGTAATTAGTTTAATTCTGTTGTTTACCATAGTCTTTTGGGCATGGTTTGGTGATGGAATCCATTCTAATTCATATACCTTTCATCTCTTGAAAACTAGATCAACGACAGTTCAGTTAATTTTCATGAAACATACATAAGATCTCCCTGATCTCTACAAGTGGATCCTCTGAATCCCTAGTTTCTCTTCCTCTGATTTCTCTTAAGTTTAGATAATTATTCCATCATTATTCCTCAATTTATACTTGATTTAGAATTCATCTTTTTCTAGTTCAAATTATATTTAATTTTAGATAACGTACAAGTTTCAGTCCCTTGGGATTCGACCTCGGTCTTACCGAGTTATTACTACATCACAACCCTGCACTTGGGGAGTGAACAATACAAAATATATACATAAAGGTGGGCCCCAAAGTAAGGGCGACACTGTCTTAGGTGAGGCCGGAGCCTTACCTAATCAATTCCTTCGAGCATTTAATATGGGAGTCAGATTTCCTAGGATGCTAGGTGGGGCCATCATAACTTTTGTGAGAAATCTACTCCGTTTATCCTTTTTGAGCTCATTTTAGGACATGCCACAAAAAAAATGGAGCAATCCAAAACTAAAATAGGTTACACGAGAGGAATTAAACAGTTGAGAAAGAAACCTTTGTGGGCACCACCTTGATGTTTATATGCCATCCAAACCATATATGAGGTTATTCGAACTGGGATGAAGTGAAAACACTAAAAACTTAGACTGATACAAAATTTTTTTGGTCATATGAATGTTTCAACTGTGGTAACTGAATCCCCATTATTTCCTCTCATATGTCCCACTTGACATTCGGACCGGCCCATCACATTTTTTTATTGCATATCGTAAAATGAGCTCGAAAAGCAGATGGACGGAGTGTATTTCCCAGTAACATCAAGGTGAGTCCCACTTAGCATCCCACAGGAAATCCCTGTTTGGCCGGGCGGATTAAGAGGGATTAGGAGGGATGGGATCGTCATATCCCATCCGTTCAATCCGAGCGTGTGTTTGGAAGGGCATATATCCCACGGTATAGAAGATTTTTCTGGTCATTTGGTCTTGCTGCTGAGGGATTGTGAAATCCCTCTTAGATTCGCTACCATCCCTTGCTGCATCCTCAAGCCCATCCCACATCTAATCATATGAAATGACGAGATGGAAGATTTCAGGCGGTCATGAAGGTGCTGGAGTTGGTGGGAGTGAAAATTTCTGGCGCGAACAGGTATGTTTATGAATACCCGAGCCATGGTGGTTGTCTTTCTTCCTGTCTGATCGATTTCATGTGAGCAGTGAGTTTGAATTGACCCATTTCGGCCGAGGTACTCCTCCCTCTTTGTCTGAATTGAAGCTTCCTTATATACTTCTTTGCTAATCTGTGATTATATTTCGTTTGTTGATTTCACTTTTGATGCTTTCATAATGGGCTTTTTGCTTCTTGCTTGTTGGTCCGACTAACAATTTTCACTAGAAATTGGAGGCTTTGCTTCCTGCATGTTGTGATTCCCTGTTTTGGAAATTAAAATGTCTTCTGGACTTTTTATTTGAGGGATTTCACTGTTGATGCTTTCCTAATGGGGGTTTTGCTCCCTACATATTTGTCCGACTATGGATTGATGTTAGAAATTGGGAGTTTTGCTCCCTGCATATTCGTCTGATTATGGATTGATGCTAGAAATTGGGAGTTTTGCTTCCTGTATGTTGTGATCCCTTGTTTTGGAAATTACAATGTCTTCTGGAATTTTTATTTAAGGGATTTCACTGTTGATGCTATCCTAATGGGGGTTTTGCTTCCTGCATGTTGGTCCGACTAGGGATTTATGCTATAAATAGGGTGTTTTGCTATTTGCATGTTGTGATCCCTTGTTCCGTTCATTAGTCTACTGAAGTTTTTATTTAAGGTATTTTTGGGGGTCTGACTATGGATTCATGCTAGAAACTAGGGAATTTTTCTGAGATAGGGCCCTGCTTGTTATGATTCTTGGGCCCTTTGATGTATTTTTGAAATAATTTTTAAGCTTCCTGGCGGGACATATTCTGTTTAAAACTCACCAGGATGGTCAAATGGACAATGGATCTTCAATTATCTGTTGTGGGAAGAGCATCTGTTCAACATCAATGTGAGTTGAATAATTGAATGAGAAGGGCGAATATGGCCAGTGGATCTTCAACTATCTATTTGAAATTTGATGTGAAGAATCAAGCACTTAGGCCACATGGTCCAGGGTTGGTTCGACTATCAATTTGAAACCTAACTATAGCCAAGCATGCTGCTAGGAAGGCCCCACAATGTTTTGTCTGAAACGATCTTTTTACAAATCTGAGGTTGATTACGTTGGCAAGCAATGGTGATTTAAACTAAAACTAAACTGTTATATTGTGACCATTTAAAATGGAGTTAAAAATGGGTTATGCTAGCTAGTGTTGGTTGGGCAAGGGCTTGGAGCTCTTTGTCTTTAGCCCTATTTAAGATGCTTGTAACTATTGTTGGAGAGTCATCCTTATAACTGTTTTTTTCATATTCTAATGTGCTAGCAATCCTTTAGGCCATTAAGCGCTTATGGCTTGTTACATTTCATTAGGCATAGAAATCAATTACTATTTATCAATCAATTTACTTGTTCACGTATATATGACAGTTATTATCTCTCTTGTTTTTTCATACAACATGCATCACTTAAGGTAAGCTAGCCTGGCTTTGTCTTTACTTGGCCCTCTACGATATTTCCTTGGTTGATTGTATTGATGTAAAGATCTCCACCATGTGATGCTGCCACTTCACATAGATGTGTTGGTTGGGTGTAAACAAAGAGCCCCACTTGGATGAAGGGATCAGAGAATAACTCAAGTTGTTGAAAAACTCAGGTGGGCCCAATCACTTAAATATTAAGTTATTGGATGACTGTAAATTACTCCCTTTGGTGCTTCCCACCTTAGTTATGGATTAGGATTGTTCTCTCTCTCTCTCTCTCTCTCTCTCTCTCTCTCTCTCTCTCTCTCTATTTTATTATCTACATGTAAATGTGGTCCTTTTGCTATTGGTCGAGGCCTTCTTCTTGATTAAAATATAATGTTCTGCTTGCTATCATTCATCCATCTGCTATTTTTAATTTTTCATACTAACTGGACAATACTCAGGTGCTCGTAATATTAATACATTGCCCATGGAATTATAGTTTTTTCAAAAGTATGAAATATATTTCTAATTTGAAAAGTTCAATTTCTCACAAAAATGGAAGACATTAGATGAATTTCATCTGTACTTGACATGTGCTATATGCGTAGGTGACATGGTGGACTTCTGGTCTAATAATACTTCGACACGGACGCAATCACTGGTTAGGACACCTGTGGTGCCAACTTGTGTAAGTGCTATGGTTTTTAGCTCCTACAATTGTCAAATTTTACAGTGCCAAAACCTCTCTTGGAATCTATGTCTTATCTAACTCATCTACATAATGAAGACTTCGCATCACTCAAGAACAAAGGTCTTTACTTCAAGAAATGCAAGATTACATGGTCATGTTTGAGTACAACATCAAGTGAGTGTTCAATGTTTAAGATTCATAATTTAAGCTTTAAGTCAAGACAAAGTCTTTTGACTTTGAACCTCAAGCTCAAGATTCAAGATATTTCAAGCTTAAGCTTCTTAAGGTTACAAATTTAAGTTTGAATATACTTTAAAAGGTCTCAAGTTCAAGCTTCATCATGTGTAATGATCACAAGCTTTGTGAACTTCAAAGAATAACTATCATCCGAAGGAAAAGAAGTTTCAATGTTCATACATCATGTTTAAGGTATGAATGACCCTAGATTGATCATAGGGTAGGTCATTTTGAATACATAATTCAATTAGATCATTTAATAAGTGTCTAGATTGTTTCTTAACTAGTCTTGGACTATGTTCGACTAGTCCTAGCACTGTCTCGACCAGTCCAAGAAATTCCTCGACCAGTCCTAAGATTATTACAAAATTTTAAAATTTTTTGTTAAGCCTCAACCAGTCCTGGAGATTGCTCGACCGGTCGTATGAACAGTGCTTGACTTGTGCTCGACCAGTCCTTTAGCCTCAACTCAAAATCCAGTAATTAAATCAAGTTCCACACGACCAGTCGTGGACAGGTCACGACCAGTCATAGGGGTCTCTCGACCGGTCGCACAGGGCCTACGACCAGTCGTGGAACAACTTTATCTTATCACGCCCAAATTTCAAAAATCTGTTGGTCCTACGACCAGTCGTGCTGACCTCAAGACCAGTCAAGAGTGCGATTTCTTCACTTATAAATAGAGCATGAATTTCAAAGTTTCATATCGAATTCAAGATAAATCAATACGCCACTCTGAGAGATAAGTTAGTCATCTTTTTAAGCTATATTATGCTCATTTAAAATTATCTTAATTTAACTTTGTTATATTTGATTTTTTATTATATATTCCATTCATATTTGAAGAATGGATTGAGAATTACCCTTTTCTTGGAATCAAAATCAAATAGAGCTAGCCGAACTTGATTTAATTTAAAATTAATTTAGAACCTAGAACCATTTCATAAGTGATTTTGGACATTGAATTTCTACGTTGAACTTCTACTCCAATTTGGTTCTTCTGGGCGGCATCAAAAAGAAAATATCCAAGTATTTTACATTATTGTAAATTTTTATATTTTGGTTTCAATGAGATTGTGCCAGAAATATCTTTCTGTGTTGGTTTGTCTGAGGTGATCTAGAAAACTCAGTGTGGAGTTTTTGAATTGTGTAAGCTCACTTGAAAGACACAATTGTGAGGGTTTTAGGTGAACCTTGAAAAGCCTATTTTCATAGTGAACGCTAATATCCACTATGTGAGGATATTAGGAGTGGAGTAGTTGTGTGGCTGTATTTTCTAAACAGCTGGTGTACACACAAGCGAACCACTATAATTTCTGATCTTGTGGATTGAATGTTTATTTCTTTTTGTGTATGGGTGTAATTTCCTTTTTTGCATTTGTGGAGAATGTTGTAAATTCTTTTATGCAAGTGTGGGAATGTTGTAATAGCTTAGATTTCATTCTTTGATATTTATTTCTTTATTCCTCTGCATCAGTTTGAGTTTTTGATACACAGACCTTTCTAGGAATCAGGTTATCCTACCATAAACCTTTGATTTTTAGTGTAAGGTTTTCCTTAGAACATCATCTATATCAATTTCTCAATACTCATACATTTGAGGTTGTATTTAATTTCAGCATTGTGAGATTATTTATATACTATCTTTATTTAAATTGTTCAAATTTCGCTGTTAGATTTTAAATTGGCATAGTCTTATTCACCCCCCCCCCCCCCCCCCCCCCCCTCTAGGACATATAGCTCGGCCTTTTCAACTCGATGTTCTCCACGCGGGAAGATCATCAAATCCCTCACTGAGCATTTGTCTCGAGCGGTTAAAATCAAATGCACTAGAGAAATAGATAAACTTCTTTTCAACACGCTGCTGGAACAGGTTGCTTTGGGACGTAAGGTGGATAGTGGTTTCAAGAGGGAAGCCTACCAAGCAACAACTGAAGAGGTTACGAAGCATACAAACATAGTTGTGAACTGACGAAATGTGCAGAACCGGCTGGGGCATTACAAGCGCGAATATAATGCCGTGAAGGACATGCTGACGGCCAGTGGGTTTGGATGGGATAATGAGCGCATGGTGGTTACGGCCCCTGATGAGGTTTGGGAGGAATACCTTAGGGTATGATTTATATAAGTGCTTCTTACAAAACACCTTCACAAACCCTTAAATCACATGTACCTTTTCTAACTTACAACTATATTTTACAGCTGCAGTCTCACCCACGTGCTGAAAGACTTCGTGGGAAAAGAATCGATAGAATGGATGACCTCGCAGTTATCATCGAATCCTATCAGGCCACGGGACGATATGTGCAAGGAAGTACAAGTATGGCCACATCATCCTCTCGGATTCAGCGAGATCTCAATGAGGCCTAGAGAGACCTCAAAAATGATCTTGACGATACCATTGACCCCTCACAGGACCACGTAGCGGACTCGTCAGGTGAACATTTTTCCTCGGAGACTTCATCGATGGAAAAATGGGCATCCCGTGGCACTCCTACTTGAACTTTTGATTCTGATGGTAGCCGAAGTGGGACCGCATCAAAGAAACGTATGCAGCCTCCTCGTCCCTGCGATGTACTTGACATCTCTCTTAAGATTGTTACAGAGGCTATGTGTGATTTTGGCCTAAACAAAGAGGTTAATTGTATTAGTAAGGTACTTGATGTTCTGGAAGAGGTATAAGGGTTGACCAACTCAGAGTTTATCGAAGTTGGTCAGCTATTGAGTAGGGACAAGAAGCCAACATCATTCTTTGTCAGTCTCCGACTTGAGAGGTGTGTTGAGTGGTTGAAGAAAACACTCTGCGATAACTTTGGTGATGCAGGGGTTGGGTCAGTCTGACAGGGAGTGGTCCATTGTTCTTTTGATCTATTTTTTTGTGGGCATGTAATAACTTTTTTTATGTACTGATGATTTTTTGTTTTACTTTTTTGGATTGATACAATTAGTATACAGTGTATACCAATTTGAATGGTGTGGCAATACTCTACTTTTGTGGTTTAATATATTTAATATGTGGTTCCACATGCTTGTTGTGTGCACATTTGATAGATCCACACACATCGTTTGGACAAAGGGTACATACTAACAAAATTTGAAATTTAGATCATTTCATTGTATTTTTATTTGTTGTGGGACAATTTTGTGCAATTTTTAAGTGCAATCCTATTCCTATACATGAATCTCATGCCAATAATGGACATGTCAATGCAGATGGCAAAAGAGAAGTATACATTGTGCTTGTCGGCCATCGATCAGGCATTTATCTGACGTGGGACGATGCTAGGTTGGAAGTCGAGGGATTCAGCGAAGGGAGACATCGGGCTTTCAAGAATTAGAGGGAAGCTGTTGCATACTGGGAGAGTTACTTCGGTGGGACCAGTGCACAGTCGAGGCCTGCCACAGAATCTCATACGGTTCATGTCGCCACATATTCAAACGAAGTTGACATCAATCATTCGTCAACTTCGTCTATCCAACAAATGAATGGGGCCATGGTTTCTAGGGCCACGATGACTGATGATCCTGCCCCATCATTTGGGGAGAGATTCTGTGCACTTCTGATTGCCATCGTCGTTCTTTTTTTTTTGCGCTACTTATTATTTTTAAATTCGAGCTATATGAGGACACCCAGATCCATAGCTCAACTGGTAGACTAAGTGGAGATATCTGATTTCAACACTTGAGGTCTTGGTATCGATCCCTTGTGGGGGTGGCTAACATGGAGTGTGTGTACTGACATGGGTGTGTACTGACAAGCTAACCTTTAAAAAAATAAAAATAAAAAATTCTAGCTATATGAGGTTGTGTAACTGAATGAATATTATTTTTTTGATCTGTGATTGTATGGTTTTTTTTTTATTTGAGGACCATCAGCCATTGATAATTGCCTTCCACACCTATATATTATCGACTGACTAACATTGTCAATAATTTTGTCTTAAACTACTGTCAATTGGTGTGACCCATTGGATATGACCTGTGTCATGCCCCAAACTCGAAAACCGGGCTCACAAAATTCCCTATCGCCCAATCCAGCGCCAACAGCCTCCATAGAACCCATTCTCGGCTCCCAGCTCCCATTCGCCAGGTTCCGATCCTGGGATGCTACGAGGAGGATTTTCAACGTGAGTTTGATTCGTAATAAGCATAACCAAAGGCATAACCCACAAACAACAACCAAGAACTCCATTACATTTCCACTATGATCAAAAATTTTACAAGTACAATGAGCATAAAGGGAAATACAATAGTAAGGAACAAAAACTCCAAAATGATCTACAAGTGCTCCTGCCTCAACGCTGCTGCACCCCAATGTCACCTGCACGCAACGGTCGTGCATAAACTTATAGAAAGCTTAGAGGGTGGTGAAAGTGTGTGCACAAGGTAGTAATATGATCATGCAATATCAGAGTAATGCGGAATATGCAGATGGATCCATAATATCATGAGTCGTACCAAGGATATGCGATGTGAAATGCAAGTCAAGCATACAATCCTCATCTAAGTCCACATGTCAATACAGCTCAAATCTAGGATATCACCGGGGTCTAGTACACTCTAAACCAGATCGCCGCCTCATCGCGTGCAATAAGGTAAGTGAAAGAGACCTCACTATCCGTCTGCCAATATCGGGCACGACTCGTCGATAGCGGACCCATTCCTCGAGCTGGTCAAACTCAGCCTAGTATTGCCCCCTACACTCGGGCGAGTAAGGCCACACCCCCTTCCAACCGACCACGACACAGTGGAGAGCGCAACCGTCTGGTAATCGGCACTCAACGCTCATCTACCCACTCGGTCTAGATGTTGGAGAAACCTCTTGGTACCGTAAGGGTTTAGAGACTTTCACACAGGGATATCTATAGCACCCCATGTAGAATAAAATTTTCGGTATCCAATCCTACCAACCACGATACGTCTGTGGAGGTTATGGTCCTGATGTCGCTAGGGCGTACAGTAACCATACTACACAATGTGAGATGCATGAATCACACTATCCAATCATGCAGCAAATCCTGCGCGTATCGTGCGCTCATGCAGGGCAACACCGCCTAATCGGGGTCCCATAAACAATCTGCCCGAAGGTATGTACTATGATCAGTTACTTCTCATATCAAGCACACATATGATGCGTATGATCATGAGTCATGGAACATGTTCTAATGAGATGGGCTATCCTTACAATGCAGATGGGCCTGGACGGCCTATACACAATAAGTACGGGCCTAACACTAGGCCCTAAGGAGAGTCGTAATGTGGACATCTAACCAGCATTACACTCGCAATGTTGATGTCAAACCAACATTGCTCCCAAGGCACGATCGTCTTAAACATCGTTACATAATCCGAGTTGGGTTTACACATTGCAATGGACCTTAGGTGCATCCCATTGGGCTTTACATATATATATCAGATGGGCCATATCATATGGGCCTTCTATTCATCAAATGGGCCACATAAATGGGCCGCGCCAATGGGCCTTATGTGCATTGCAATGGGTCATAACCCGTGGGCCTTAGGTTGCATCAAATGGGCCTAACCTCGTGAGCCTTATACATATCAAATGGGCCTAATCCTGTAGGCCTTATATAAATCAAATGGGCCTAAACCCCTAGGCCTTATATAAATCAAATGGGCCTAAATCCATAGGCCTTATATATCGAATGGGCCTAAATCCATAGGCCTTACATCCACATCAAAGTGGGCCCCAATGGACTACCACAGATATATTTAAGATAAGCCTCATAACATGCCAAGGTGGGGTCCACTTAGACTGTGGATCTGGCTCATTCATTGACTCATTCCATAAAATGATCTTTAAAATGGACGAGCAGCTTAGATGACGAGCAGCTTAGATGCAGCACCTACATCAATGGTGGGGGCCCACATGAAGGCTCGCCACCGTTAATGTTATATATTGTATAGTATGTAAACAACATAATATATATATATATATATATATATACAATATAATATATATATACACACACACACACACACACGCGCGCGCGCGCGCGCTGCACACACACACACACACACACCCACATGCACGCACGCACACACAGCGGGCCCCACCGTCCGCTGGACGGTGGGGGGTGAAACACAAAAATCATGGTGGCATCCACCGTCCGCCTGGACGGTGGATAAGACACGTACATCACTGTGGGTCCCATGTGGGGCCCACTGAAATGTTTATTTGAAATCCAATCCATTGATAAGATCACACAACCCTAGACGAAAGGGGAAAACAAATTTCAACTTGATCTGAAACTTCTGTGGGCCCAAAAGGGAGATTCAATGGTAGAGGTTCAATCCACTGTTTCCTATGGTGTGGGCCACCTGATCAGTGGTTAAGGCCAAAATTTGGAGGGGGCTCATCCCAGGGGGTGGCCCACAATATGAACGGCATGGAGATTACATATACATCATGGTGGGGCCCACGGCAGCAGCCGTGGGTAGCTGGCCGCCCGCCCAGCGTCAGCGCTGCAGGTAACGCCTGCTGCCTTTCTGACACAAGCAGCAACCTCCTTTCTCTCTCTCCTCTATTTTTATTTTTATAAGAAACATCACATGTGGGGCCCACTACCAGGGAATCCACTCCGGCCATAAAATTCTACGGCTCGAAACAGATGAAATGAGTCCGAAGTTTGAGATTTTTGGGTGCACAGAATCATCAGGAAATGTCTTTAAGGGTAACCACTAAAGTTCCCTATGCTATGGCCCACCAGATGCTCAGATCAGGCCCATTCTTCTACTCAACGACTAAAATTATGTTGGTCAGAGGATGGACGGCTTGGATTGGATATATACATCAAGGTGGGTCCTAAATCAGTGGCTCACCTCCAATGCCTTAAAAGGCTAATGTATGTGTTTTTTTCCTTTATACAGGGACGTCCAGCGTCCTAGACGCTAGACGGTTTGGTTAGTGAAGGAAAGTGCAACGAGGTAGGCCTGATTAGGTGGGCCACCTTATGGAGGACAGCGTGACTACGTCACACACAAGTGGGCCACATTTAATAATTTGTATAGAAAATGAGCCTCATGGTGGGGTCCATTCAAATAGGCCACACAAGCTTATATGATGTCAAAAAAATAAAATAAAATAAATAAATAAAATGAAATAAGAAGGGAGAGAGAGATGGAAAGTGGGACACGCTTGTGATGGAGGGCTCCGTCACTATGAGCCCTCCCTTGTAAGAGATCATACAATGAAATGGGTCCTTCTACACATGGAACTAACAAAAATTGGATTCAACGATGGAGATTCTTTCTCCACCAATATGGACGGTCTAGATGACCTTTAAATATAATGAAATAAACATCATGATGATCAAAGTGGTCCATTGGCCACAACTTAGGGTCCCAAGTCAGATCCAAACCATTGATCGGTTGGCCTCACTTGGCCCATCTCAAGAACATGAAAAACTAATATTATTAAGCACCCACCGTCCGATCTTCTTACTCCTATGGGCTCCTTAGCTCCTTAGCCTTAATTTCAATGGGTGAGATGAGGAATGGATGGCTAGGATGGGGGATGATGGGGTAGGAAAGAGGGCCACCTTGGAGCTTGGGAATGCTTGGAGGATTTCTCATACGTATGGAGGGTTCTTGCTTGGATGGATTTTTTTTTTGAAAATGAGAAAGAGAGAAGGAGTTGTAAAGGGAGAGAGAGAGAGTGATGGATGGATGAAGTGATAGATGTATGTAAGAACTTTTTAACTTTTGAGGCCTTTTGTGTAAGAGAGGCATGGGAGTGTAAGAGAACTTTTGACTTTTGAGGTATTTGTGTAAAAAAATCTTGACTTTTGTGGTTGCTAGGGAATGAGTGAAAGGTGATGTGTACTTGACACGTACTTGACATGTGATGGATTGATTGATGGGATTGATGTGACATCTCGTAGAGATTCTCTTAGGTTTCGCAACGCGTGGCGTTTTTCTCGCACCGAACGTTGGCCCACATCTCTTGACCAGGGTATCACCTCAGCGCGCAAGTCGCGGCATCGGAACTGCAGCGATGACACGGTCGCTGTGGTAATGGTCTTGGGTTGAGTCGGCTCGGGTTGACGGCATATGAATCAAGGTCGCGCGTGAATATCGGTTAAGGGTCGAAGGTTGTCAGAATTCGACCGGTAAGACCGCGGAAGTCTACGAAACGGTACGGTCTAGGATACGGGTCTTACAACCTGATACACTGATGATGGAGATTTTTGTTTATGTGGACAAAATCATTTGGTGTGGTCTACTGAATATTTGGACAACATATGTTTTTTGCCTAACATTCCAAACCGATTTGGACTGGACACTTAGGTTTGGATGGTCCAGATTAGGCAATCTTGATGTGGTGTGCAGACCTTTAGTTGAATTAGACCATCGGCTTTTTTCTGGTCATTTTGATAGTTTGGAATATAAATCTCAATTAGACTAAACTACATGAAAGCAATAGTGATTGGATATCCATCGTTGAAATCCTCCTATGGCCCACTGTACTGTTGATTATGTGTAGGTGACACAACTGAAGGGAAAAAACAAAGATCAACTTGATCCACCGTTGAAATCCTACTACGACCCAGCTGAAGGGAAACACATATTTCATGATAGGGCCCACAAAGCACGGATCTTCACCATTGGCTGGAAGCAAGGGGAGTAGCCAATCCGATGGAAATCCTGGGATGTCTTCTTACATCCAAATGGGTGGATGTAATGGAAACAAAGGATTCATGCATTTCCACGCCTAACCAAACAGGCCAGACGTCAGTGATCCCAGGATATGCTAGACGTCCTACGAGATATATGTGACATCCCAAACATGAGCTCGGTTCGTGTCTGAGATTAGTCCATCCGATGGAATTTCCAACAATCCACTGACAAGGCCATGATTACCTTAATTTTGATCCCTTCCCTCCTAATCCAGTGGGATTCGCCTGACCAAACAGGCCCTTAATATCACTGCGAGAGGAACCAATCACCCTCTAGCCGTACTATTTTTCTTCCAGATGCCACTTGTGCAGTACATCAACGCAATGAAAATGGTAGGCCCCACCATGGGAACCACCCAGCAAAAGGATTAGCTTGTCCACTCTGTAGGTGGGGGTACTGCATCGTTTTGTGGTCTTTACCACATACAATGTACACTAATATAACAATTAATTGGACTCTAAGTTTTGTCCATCCAGCTAATAACTTCCAATCCTCATGTGCATGCAAGATTCAAGCCATTCAATAGATAGGTCCCATCATGATTACCATTTTGTGTGAGAATCAGTCACATTGGATGCGGAAAACATGGTGCTCTATGGCCCGGCATGATATATCTGTAAAAATGATGAAGATCCAAATCTCAATTAGACACCACAAGAAAATAATGGCAATTGAATGCCCACCATTAAAATCTTCTTATGGCTTACTACAATGTTTATTTGTCATCATTGATCTTAATGATTAGGTAACTGGATGAAGAGAAAATACAAATATCAGCTTAATTCAAAAATTTTATGGCCCTAAGAAGTTTTTAATAGTGAGTGTTCAATCACCATTCTTTCTAGTGGTGTGGTCCATATGAAATTTGGGTTTGCCTCATTTTTTGACGCAAGGAGGGACATGAGGTCGAGTACCGTCTTCTTCATGGGGATAAATGTTCCCAATCCATGAAACTTATTTGGACTCGTCGCAAAGGCTCCTCGAATCCATGAGGAAAAGAATACGAAAAATATATAATAAATTCTATAAAATTCAAAATTGATTAATGAATCAAATAAATGAGTTCGCAACCCTTTAAATAGGGATACTAAGCAATGAGAGAGAAATTAGAATCAAACTACAACTAAAACTCCTAGAATTCGCAACTTACTATAAATAGTAAACTTACTATTTATAGTAAGTCATGATGTCTACTAGTGTACAAGGTTTTTGGCCAAAAATAGTAACTGTCCTATTTGGCTTCACCAAGCTATTCTAAGCACTTTTCACATTGGGCGTAACTCCTAAAGCCCAACCGATAAAGAGTTACAATCAAACTAAAACTTATTATTTATAGTAAAATTAAAATTAAAAAAGAGAAATGACCGTCGATCTGATGGTATTTCACAAATTCGGCTTGCACAACCTTGTATAGCAGGTTGGGTGGCTAAAGTAGCTTGTTCTATCCCAAAATCATATATTTTACATCTGATAACTCATTTCGGATTGCGAGATATGTTTGATTTAAGGTCCAACGGTCCGGGTCGACCGGGCCTTTTCTGATCCATCTTGGTCCTGAGGCTGTCTGCGACCTGCTGTACATCATTTTTGGGCTAACGCTATAAAATAATATGAGAAAATGGATGGTTAGTATGGATATGACACATATATACATCATTGTGGGGCCCACAAAGTACTGTAGTAGCCACCTCCCTACTGACGCCAGTCACATCTATGCTCAAACCATTCCTAGGTCCTTACTCATGCCTCAGTGATATATTCACAAGAGTGTCAACATGAGCTCGTGGGTTCAAGTACCCATCATGGTGAATCCCACATTAGTGTGGGTGAATGGGTGTATTTGAGGTGTGAATGGTAGGTTGGGATGCCACTTGCACTTGAAAGGTTGGAAGTTATCTATTACGAGGACCTTATCTTTCTGTCCAACTAGTTGGACTTGAGTTATTAAGGT
This sequence comes from Magnolia kwangsiensis, assembly GCA_037074715.1. Lineage (NCBI taxonomy): Eukaryota > Viridiplantae > Streptophyta > Magnoliopsida > Magnoliales > Magnoliaceae > Magnolia > Magnolia kwangsiensis. The sequence continues at coordinate 187,164,207 of CM073571.1, read as the reverse complement.
GGCCAACCGGTTCCACCCTAACTTTTGAACCCTCGTGCATGGACAAAGGGACAATATATCATGGTTAGGGTCACTAACAATCTGCTCTCCTCGATCTCCATAACTTTCCTTGACTAAGACCAATCACTCCTAGCTCGTAATAGAAGTATAGACTTATCTCGGGATTGGAAGAGTACTCTAAGTAAGAAATTTTGTAAAAAAAAAAAAACTAGTACTTAATTGATGTAAGAAAAGCAAAATGAAAAAAAAAAAAAAAAAAAAAGGGTAAACCAAAACTCAAAAGCCAATACAATAATATAGAGTTCTCTTCTTTATTAGAGCAAGAGATCATATTTAACAATATCATGCTTAGCTCTCCATCTTTTTCATTCTTTAACTGATACAAGAGAAAGGGAGACTAACCTGATCTTTTTATTTTCCATTCTATAATGGCAATGCTAGTCAGCTATGGTAAAATCTGTTGGGAGCATTGCATAAAAATCTTAGGATCTCGCCTCCCAAAAACACTAAAATTATGAGATATAATAAAACAATGAAATAAATCAAAGCACAAACCACATGACACGAGATTTTATGTGGAAAACCCTCGAAGAGGTAAAAATCATGAGACCTCGTCTAGAACAACAATTCGCTATGAAGTAGATTGTTATAACCGATCACAAGCACACACCGCTTGGTCAAACCTTCTTCACTCATGCAGGAGTGGATGAACAATAAGAAAATAAAGAAAACAGAGAGATCTCACCAATCACGAGGACGTAGAAGCGCTGAGATGTTGACTGCGCAATAGATCACCTTTACGAGCAAAATCCTTCCTTCCACAAGCTTCCTCTCTCTCCCTCTTCCTCTAGAATCACTTTAGGAAGTCTTAGCATACCCTAGAATAGCCGTAGGGACCCCTATTTATTTTTTAGGAAACTCTTTTTCGTACCTCTGTGAATACCGCCTCAAATTTATGCAGTCCGCACAAAATCCGAACTGAATCTGCGTAACCCTCGACTAGTCGAGCCATCGAGGCCAAAAAATATGGCGTGTTAGACTTTGAGTCGAGCGACCCTCGACTGGTTGAGCAGCGTCCTCAACCGGTCGAGCAGCTCCCTTCGACTGGTTGAGCAGGCTACTCAACTGGTCGAGCAGCGCGGTGAAACATCTGTTTTTTACAACCGGCTGCTCTATCTTTCCTCTGAACTGAGGAGGAAACCCCCATCAAATCTCCCCCTTTCCAACTCAAGAAGAATTCGCATTCTTCAAGCCAGCTAGGTTTCTACAAACATCAAACTTGCCCTCGAGCAATGCCTCGATCATCAAGTCTGACCCATTAACGTCTGTGTGGACCGTCTCAAGTTGTAACACCTTATGTTCTAAAGTATCCCTGATCCAGTGATATTGAATCTCTATGTGATTCGAATTGGAGTGCGGACTTGGATTCTTGCTCAAGTGTATAGCACTTTGACTATCGCAATAGACCTTGCTCCTGCTTCAGGCTAAGTTCCAGTAGGAACCTCTTCATCCAAAGAATCTCTTTACATGCCTCTATGATCACAATGTACTCATCCTTTATCGTTGATAATGCTACGATCTTCTGTAACTTGCTTTGCCAAGAGACCGCTCCCCTTGCAAAAGTGAACATTAACCCCGATATAGACTTCCTAGAGTCTATGTCACCTTCTGTATCTGCATCTGTGTATCTTTTTAACATAGGTTTTTCATCACCATAGCATAGGCTCAACCTGGATGAGCTTCTTAGATACCACAGTATCCACTTAACCGCTGCCCAATGTTCTTTGCCAGGATTGACAAGATACCAGCTGACAACACCAACCACATATGCTATGTATGGGCATGTACACACCATAGTATACATCAAACTTCCTACCGTTGATGCGTAGGGTTCTTCCTCATCTCATCCACCTCTGCCTTTGTCTTTGGACACTGCTTGTCGCTTAATTTGAAGTGACCATCCAGCGAAGTACTAACCGGCATCGCTGCGTTTATATTGAACCGCTATAGGACTTTCTCAATATACCGCTCTTGTGATAACCAAAGCTTTCTACTGCTTCTGTCACGGGTATCTCCATTCCTAGGATCTGTTTAGCTGGGCCCAAGTCTTTCATCGCAAATGACTTGTCCAGCTCCTGTTTTAGCTTGTCAATCTTCTTGATGTCTTTACCCATGATGAGCATGCCATCAACGTATAACAGTTGAACTAAGAAATCACCATCTGAGAACTTGCGCGTGAACACACAGTGGTCTAACTCCGTTCTGTCATATCCATGCTTTAACATGAACGAGTCAAACTTCTTGTACCATTGCCTTGGAGCTTACTTCAGACCATATAAGCTCTTCTTTTGCCTACACACCATATGCTCTTTGCCCTTGACTTCGAACCTCTCTGGTTAGTGCATGTAGATCTCTTCTTTCAGGTCACCATGGAGAAAGACAATTTTAACATCTAACTACTCTATCTCCAGATCCATGCTAGCCGCCAACCCAAACAACACTCGTATGGATGTCATCTTCACCACTGGTAAGAATATTTTCTCGAAGTCTATATCTTTCCTCTAACCAAACCCTTTCACCACAAGTTTGGCTTTGAACCTCGTTTGTGAATTCTTCTGTTCAACTTTCTTTCTGAACACTTACTTATTGCTCAGAGATTTCTTGCCTTTAGGCAATTTTACCATATTATAGGTGTGGTTCTTATGTAAGAATTTCATATCTTCTTGCATAGCTTTCAACCACTCCCCTTCATGCTCGTTGGATAGGGCCTTAGAATAATCTTCTGGCTCTCCCCCATCGTTGAGCATAATGTACTCATGCGGCGAGTACTTCTTGGATGGATGTCTGTCCCTAGATGACCTCCTCACCTGTGGCTTAACAAGTGGATCAAGTGAGTGATGCTCCCCCAGTCCATCTTCTATACGAACTCCCTTATCCTCTGCACTTTACTGTACTTCTCCGTCATTAGGCACTGTAGGAGGAATAACTGTATCCACTTCCTCTAGCTCACCTGAACTAGGCTGGGTCTTCTCTAGCTTACAAATGTCTTCTATATATTGATCTTTAAAGAAAATCACATCTTTACTCTTGACAAGCTTCTTCTCAGGCGGATCCTACAATTTGTAGCAGAACTTTTCATCACCGTTCCCCAAGAACATACATTGTTTGATCTTCATATCGAGCTTGGACTTCTCGTCCTTTAGTACGTGAACGGATGCCCTGCATCCAAATACCCTGAGATGACTGTACGATGAATCTTGTCCAGTCCACACCTTCTCAGGTACTTTTCTGTTTAACGGGGCTGATGGAGACTTGTTTATCAAATACACTGTCGTGTGTATTGCTTCTCCCCAGAACATCTTGGGCAACTTTGCATGGGATAACATGCATCTGATTCTCTCTACAATGATGCGATTCATTCACTCAGCCACACCATTATACTGGGGGGTCTTGGGAACCGTCTGTTCATGTCGTATACCCAGGGACTTACAATACTCATTGAAGTCATTAATAAATTCACTACCATTATCAGTGCGGATGCACTTTAATGATCTACTTGTTTCTCTCTTGAACATAGCATGAAACATTTTAAACACACCAAAGACTATGTCTTTGGATTTCAAAGCATAAACTCAAACCCTCTTAAATGCATCATTTATAAAAGTGATAAAATATAATGCCTCACCTGAGGTTTTTGTTCTCATAGAACCACAAACATCAGAATAAACCAAATCTAATGCATGCATCTTATTAATAAGAGAAGTAGATTTAGCAAATGAAACTCTATGCTGTTTCCTTGATAAATAATTAATACAGGTTTCGAGAGGTATACTTGTCATGTTTGGAAGGAGCTAATTCTTTGCTAATAGCTGAAGCCCTTTTTCACTCATGTGGCCTAGACGCCTGTGCCACATGTCAATAACTGAATCTTTCACTGTGTTTAATTCACCCTTACACACACTGACACTTGCCTTGTAAAGGGTGCAATACTTCTTTCCTCTGGCTGCGATTAACGAACCCTTTATGAGCTTTTAGCGTCCACCAGAAAAATGGCTTTCATAACCATCATCATCCAACCTTCTCGTTGACATCAAGTTGAGGCAAAGGTCTGGAATGTGTCTCACATCCATAAGAACCAATGTGCAGCCCACATCGATCTTCACACAAATATCACTGACTCATACGATCTTCGATACACCAAAATTTCCCATCTTCATAGTCCCGAAATCACCTGACTTGTAGCTTGTGAAGAAATTCCTGTGTGGAGTCTCATAAAATGAGGCTCCCAAGTCTATCACCCAATCGGTGTCCTAACTCATAGCCGTGAGACAAACATCATGATTTGTTAAAAGAATAACTACAACGTTGCCATCTGAAGTGAACGCAGTGGAGTCTGATTCATCGTCCTTCTCTTTTCCTTTTCCTTTCTTGTCATTCTTCTTCTTACGACATTCATGGTTATAGTGGCCTTTCTTACCACAGTTCCAACATTCAATATCTTTCCTGGTACTCGACTTACCTTTTAATTTATCTCGGGCCTTTTCGCCCTTTCTGTTCTTTCATGTCCCTCGTTCTTGTGTCACAAGGGCCTCTTGTTGAGTAGACCCCTGAGACTTCCTACTTGTCTCCTCATTGAAGAGACAACTAGTTATCTGTTCCATGGACACCTTTCCGTCTGGCGCGGAGTTACTCAGAGACACCACTAATGTCTCTCAATTGTCAGGTAATGAGCTAAGCAATAGTAAAGCCTATAGTTCATCGTCCAAGACCATTTTCATAGCGGAGAGCTGGTTTAATATGTTGCTCACCTCATTCATGTGCTCAGCCACAGAAACACCATCTTTAAACTTGAGATTCACAAGTCGTCTTATCAGAAAAATCTTATTGTTGACTATCTTCCTCTCATACAACCCTTACAATTTCAACCATAGGCTAACTGCTGAGGTCTCCATATACACATGGTGGAATACGGAATCGTCCAGCCATTGTCTAATAAACCACATTGCCTTCTAGTCCAACTTCTTCCAATCATCATTTGACATATCCCTTGTCTTTGATGATATGCCTAGAATTGAAGCATACATGTCCTTGTAATAAAGAAAGTCCTCTATCTTAGCCTTCCATATGATCCAGTTAGAATCATTGAGACTGATCATCCTTGATAAGCTACCTTCCATAATTCAGATTTGATCCCATTCCGTTTAACTAATCTGGGCACTTTGATACCACTTTGTTGGGAGCGTTGCATAAAAACATTAAGATCTCGCCTTCCAAAAACACTAGAATTATGGGATATAATACAACAATGAAATAAATCAAAGCACAAACCACACGACATAAGAGATTTTACGTGAAAAACCCTCGAAGAGGTAAAAATCACGGGACCTCGTCCAGAGCAACAATTCACTCTGAAGTAGAACGTTACAACTGATCACAAGCACACACCGCTTGAATCAAACCTTCTTCACTCATGCAGGAGCAATAAGAGAATAAAGAAAACAGAGAGATCTCACCGATCACGAGGACGTATAAGTGCTGAGAAGTCGACTGCACAGTAGATCACCTTTACGAGCACAACACTTCATTCCACAAGCTTCATCTCTCTCTCTCTCTCTCTCTCTCTCTCTCTCTCTCTCTCTCTCTCTCTCTCTCTCTCTCTCTCTCTCTCTCTCTCTCTCTCCCTCTAGAATCACTTTAGGAAACCTTAGCATGCCCTAGAATAGCCATAGGGACCCCTACTTACGGATTAGAAAATTCTTTTTTGCACCTCTGCGAAAACCGCCACAAATTTACGCAGTCCGCACAAAATCCGGACTGAATCTGTGTAACCCTCGACTAATCAAGCCATGGCCTCGACCGGTCGAGCGGACCCTTGACTGGTTGAGCCAGGCCCTCGACTGGTCAAGGCCAAAAAAATATGGCTTATCGGACTTTGAGTCGAGCGACCCTTGACTGGTGGAGCGACGTCCTTGACCAGTTGAGCAGCCCACTCGACCGGTCAAGCAGCTCCCTTTAACCGGTCGAGCAGCTCCCTTCAACCGGTTAAGCAGCACGGTGAAACATCCGTTTTTTACAACCAGTTGCTCTATCTCTCCTCTGAACTGAGGAGGAAAACCCCATCAATAGGTTCGTCGGTCGTCGGTCAAAGTGGTTAAGCAGCACGGTGAAACATACCTTTTTTAATATGATAAATAGGTTCGTCGGTCGAAGTGGTTTGAGAGAGAGAGAGAGGCATAAACAAAGGTGGGCCCCAGATGATGGATAATCCAATTCATTGATCAAACCTTTCCTAGTACAATCAATATGGCCAGTCATTTTCCCAACAACTAGCCCAATGGTTAGAATCACGTGACCAAAGCAAATTTTGAAAGCGATAGGCAATCAGTATTTGAACAACTTGATGCATAGTCTATATCAATGTTCATAATACATGTGTGGCCCACCATCAGTGTACCATTTTAATTAATCCACATGGGCTCATGTTCAACCCACATGGGCCATTTATAGCATGTGAAAAATCCACTAAAATTATCATCCAAATATAAAATCCTAGTTCTTATGATCATATGTAAGAATGGTAAATGGGCGGTCCACCAAATGCTTCCTTATGCGCCACTTGTTACAAGATGACTCTAGATAGGCCACCCATCTCGTGTGCACGCACTAGAACAACTGGCTCTGGTGGGACCCCCACCATGGAAGCCTAATGTCCTAAAATTCAATGGGTACAGTAGAGAGCTGGAGGTGGCCCACTCAACTAGTGGTGAAAAGGGAGTGTCAGGTCAGCCGACTCACTTGAACCGTCGCTAGCTTTTTGAATAGTTAAACGTCCACCTTTGGCCGATCGACAGTGTGGTCCATTGAAACTGAAAATGAGTTGGTCCCTCCTTTCTCGAGGGAATAGTTATCTGATACTCTGGCAGTGTATGCTACTTGGTGTGCAGGCACTTAGAAATTCTACCGTGGCATATATTAACTTAAGGTTGTAGACAATCCAACCTGGGTAAAGCCGGACGTTGGCTGTTCATCAGTCGACGGACACCTGACGTGGCAAATCTCCGCCTTGAGATTTCTAACAGATTTTTGACAAATTCTGCGTGTAAAAAAATAGCTAATTAGCAGCCGTCGGCTGTCCATTAGCCGATGGTTTTCGAGCCTATATAAACGGGATCCACTTCCTATTCAAGGAGGTAGAAACGATGTAATAAATAATATTATAAAAGTTACATCAAATTTCCTTGTTTCATTCTCCAATAATAAGAAGACTTTGCCACCTAAGATGCCTTACAACAATCATACTTACACTTAGGTTATGTCTTAGCCAACTATAACAATTCAACTCAGCAAATTTAACCTTGCCACATCAAGAGTAGAGTAATTAAAGATTTAATATATCCAATTATCATTTTTTTGATTCACGGAAATGTTGTTTGACTTTCATTTTCTCTTTCTCACATCTCAATTAAGCTCAAAATACGGTCCATTCCACACATTCCCTTCTCTCTCTCTTCTTATTTTTGTTTTAAATACTTTATTTGTTTATTTATTTCTTATTTTGCTCGCCTACCTAGAGCCTCAACTTTGCGAAGCAAGGTTATGACCTTTTATACTTCTTGCATACTTTATTTTATTTGTCAGCCCTTTATCTTTTGACTTTGTGAAGTAATGCTATGATATATTTACTATTTTGCTTACCTAGCTCTCTTATTGGGTAATATGAAGCGTGGCCTTACGTCTAACTTATCTGGCTGATATACAATTCTTCTAAAAACTACTTTTAAAGTAGAGAGCGCACTTAAGTGCGGGTGAGAGAAGGTGCCTAACCTCTTCTTTTCTTATAACTGAGACCCTTACACAAATTGTAAGCTAAATATCAAGAGTCATTTAGTCCAGGTAATTTTGGTAATTTCACAATTCCCCAGCTCAGGGCAAGTCTACGGGCTCTAGCTGACCATGGGCACATCGCTGCCTAATCAGCTAGCGGTGACTCCAGTCTTTTAAATGCATTATTTAAATGTCACCATTAGGAAAAGGATTGCAGGGCTAGAGAAGCCGAAACAAGTTAAACAAATTATATACATTTGTCCATTGTCACCCAAAAGAATCAATCACACCCACAACAAAAATACCATTAAGTGAAAGACGGTTTTCTTTAGCGTCACAACTATTTGTGCCACGCATTGGGGGAGGGTGTTCACAAAGGTATAGTGGCTAAATTGCAGAACGTATCTCACCAGATTACAGTCATGACAATGAAGTTCCATCAACCATCATAACTTTGGTCTGGGGACACTTATTTGTTGAAATAGGATTATAAGACATTTTTCTTTTTTTACTGTCCAAGAAATGTATGCAGTCTGAGAGTGTGTGTGTGTATATATATATAAAATTTTTGGATCATAATATGCTCTTGGACAGCTAAATTGACATTTGTTTCATGTATACAATTTCGAGTACTGTTGGAGGGCCTCCGTGCCATCCGTCACACTCTGCCAGAGTATCAAAGCTTTTCTCAATGGAAGGCTGATCACTTGCCATTTTAAGTAGTCACGTCAAGACGGCCAGAAGAGATAGGATGACCCTTCTGTTTAAGTAGTCACGTCGAGAGTTCAATCGAGCAAATGCTCAATAAGATTAGGATTACCATATCTGTATTTAGAAATTATTAGGATCCGTTAATCAGCTAATCCTTAGATTGGCCATACAATCATCATAGCAGATATCTCCTCCATAAGAGGATCACTTCTCTTTTAATAAAATATATTGAAATTTTTTTAAATCTTTCAAGGTATTTTCTTCGCTATCTTCTTGCTTGCCATATTCAGCTGGCCTTATTATTTTGCGACCATCAAATAGTCCTCTGTACTGCGGTCACTTCTGTTTATAATAAACAAATAAAATATATTGAGTTTGGTTGTCACTTCATATATAAAAAATTCCAATCTAATTTTATGTAGCCATATATGTTTCATTCATAGTATAGTCCACCGATTTATTCACCAAATCATTGAGCATCGATTCCTTCCACTAGTTGAACTCCAAGTTGGAGAGTATATTGGGCGTCTTGAGAAAGAGAGAGAGAGAGAGTATTTTAGCTTGTAAAATTCATAAAACGGATTACCAAATCTATAATTAGAATTTAGATCAAACGAGGCATATCTAAAACTGAAGTCGACCCCATAAAGATTTTGACAATGGCCGTCCTATCCCTCCTTCCCATCGTGTGGTTTACTTGAGTTTTGAATACTTTTCCTTTTTGCGATCGTCCTAACATGAGGGTGAGAAACTAATTGATGGAGTAAATTTCTCACGGACATCTCGGTAGACCTCACATAGCTTCTGGCCGCAGGAACATCTCGTCGGCACAAGCAACTTGCATCACTTCTTATAAATGATGATTCGCTAGTTGAACATGGCTATTGATAACATTTCAATCGTCCATTTTACTGACCACCAACATTACAATCATAATGATTTTTGAAATGACTTTCGCATTGTGGCCCCATCTTCAGTGGCCTCATCTGAACAACTTGTGACTGTGCCACGCGATAGTCCATTGAAGGTTTTCTCCACAACATTTGTAGAATAAACTTATTCAACAACCCTATGTGGGGCCATCCTTGATGCAAGGCCAACATCCAATCCATCCATAAGGTGCACCTCTTCAAGTTCAATGTCTATTCCAAAAACAGAATGATATGAGTCATTGGTGCATATAAACATTATTACTGTAGGGTATGTTGTGTTTTTCTTTATGTCTATGACCCTTCCAATAATAAGCCTTGTAATGTGGACGGTCTAACAATCCATCATTCAATCGTATTAATGTGATGACAATAAAAAGATGACAGCCACGGCAAGGTACCGCAGCTTGTACCGTAGCTTGAGTAGGACATAGGTACCACCGAAAAGGTAAGACATACTGTAGAGATCACCTAGAAAAAAAAAAATCAGGTTGTCCCCTCATCACATGGGCCACGTTATTTTCATGCTGGTGACTTCCAACGCAAGCAGCCTGTTGATTTGATTGATGATAAGGTGCCACAAGTTGTGGTACTACTGCTTGTTTATGACGCAACTATATATAATGTATACTTTCACAATATAATAATATTTTAGAGGATGGTAATTTTTTTCGAAGTTAATAATGTAAGGAGCCGAATGAGAGCATGTATTTGATATATATTAGAATCTATGTGAATGAAAATTAATATGAATTGGAATCACATAGTCTTGGTGTGCTTTCAAAATAAGAGGCCTTTTCAATTCACACTAACTATGCTTTCTGAAAAACACTCACTTTGGTGATTCACACCAATTACCACCCAATGTTAACTTTGGAACGAGCCTCTGATAGGGAAATGATACAATACATAATGTTGTATTGTAATAGGATAAACCATTGATAACAGTATGCCACATGATATTCTAAAATTCAAAAAGGAAAATGTATTTAAAAAATGACTTCGTATGCTATTTACTCATTCATAATTCATGGCTTACCTTATTACAATACAATATGCTATGTGTATGTGTGTGGGGAAATGGTACTAGGAGGTTGACCTCGCGGGAACTTTCCATGAAGTAAGGCTCTGTGGGCCCCATCGTGATCTATGTTGGACATTCACACCATGCATTTGGTGGGTCTCTTCTAAACTATGGGATAATACTAACAATCAATCATATCCGGAACTCGAGTAGGTCATACCAACTGAAACCATGTGAAATTATGTCTAAAACAACTAAAATCACTTGGTGGAGCCCACCTTAGTTTTTAATATAACTGAAACTTTGCATGACCCCTCATCCAAGTGGGACACAAACATGGGTGGCTGGATATCTGAACCACATCTCAATAGGTCTTATGAACAATCGTAATGATTTCAATGGGTGGGAATCTACTCTCATGGGACTGATTTCCACTAGAACTTGTGAACACATTTTTAGAACTTATCTCACATAATGTGCATATGCAATCTAAACAGTTGACTAGATGAGTCAACTCATAAAACCATCATCGTCCAAAACTTAGCCCAATTCAAAAATCTAGTCGATCATTGTGAAGTAAGAAAACCCCTGCTGCCTAAAACTTAGCTCAATCCAAAAACCTAGTGGCCCATAAAGAAGTAAGAAGCAAATCAAGGGAGATAATTCCCTCTCACTTTACTAAGGCCCACCAAATGTATGCATTATGCTGACTTTTGAGCCCGGAGGTTTCATGAAGTGATTCATCTAATAGATCCTTCAGTTTTTATACTCACATCACATGAGCTCATGTGAGAACCACTTTCGAGGTGCATTTCAATACACACACACACACACACACACACACACATGTCACTGTTTAATTGTTCATGGGCTTTTGGTCTAGGTTTAAGAGATTTCTGAGACACGGCCTCATTGAAGGCTCATTGATACTTGGTCTTGAACTGTGCTACACTCGATTGTCAACTTGTTCAAGTCTAATATAACTCAAAGTGTCCAACTTGGACAAGTGTCCAACTTGGTCAAGTCTCATTCATTCCAGTACCATGGGTCACCCTCTAAGTGTCCAACTTGGTCAAGTCTCATCCATTCCAGTACCATGCGTCACCCTCTAAGTGTCCAACTTGGACAAGTGCACCCTCGACTCACTCGAGTTCTGTCTCTATAGTGGATGAGTTGGTCTAAGTCACTGAGTCACCGAGTCAAAGAACCATAAGGCAAACTAACTACCTCACCTCATGAGATGGGATACATGGTATGGCTGCAGACATGATGGAAGAGAAAGACTATAACCCCACAAGTGCAAGGCATGTAAAAACGTTACAACGATTGTTACAATTGCCATCATATCAGGATTAGTTACTCTATTAGGTTTGTAGGCTCTATAGATGAGGGGTAAATAGATTGTATTTTAACACTAAGATCATAGATCGAGTGCTCATGTGGTGTGTATAAAAAATAAAATAAAAAAGAAAGTCACTCTACATTGTGTCATATAATAAAAAACATCTGTAAAATAATGCATGTCCTTATTTTCAAAATAATAACAGTTGATTATAAGGTCAGGACATGGCTTCTTAAACTCTACACATGTGCCAGTATCATGCACATGTGCATGCACACGTATGCACATCAGTCGAGAAAGGAAGAGGCTAAGTTCATGTATATTATATATGAAGGGATTATGTGATGGAAGACCCACATCATTGGACGGTACACTAACTTTTGATTCTAACAAGTGGACCCATTGAATTATTTTTGTGCATTATTTCTTGCTTTCATATTTTCATTGACCTTACAATTGTGATTTTGAAAACAAGTGTATTGATTCTTGGATGGGAGATGGTCTAAAAATCTATCAGATTAGAAGATACAGACAACCAATATAAGACATTTTTCAACTAAATGCGTACCTTCATTGCAAGTTCTCTTCTTAACCGTTTATCTATACACCATAGAAGAAAAGTCTAAGTTGTACCATCAAGGAAATTTCTGAGCCATACTTCATTCATTGTATAAAACCATATAACACTGGTCTGGGTAATCATGGTCTTCACATTGTACAACCAAAAACCCCTTTGTAGGGGTTTAAATGCGCAGGGTTTGGGACGTCTGGTCTGCCCGACACTACAAGCCTGAGGACTGAGTCTGGCCCATGCCCAGATGGGTCTATTATGGTGGGTCCAAGCTAGAGGTCTAAAAAACTTGAAAATAGAAAATTGAAAAAATAACAAATCAGAATGTTATTTTAAATGGTACCATGTGTATGGTTGAAAAATCAGCATGCTATTTAAATGTTACTTAATTAAAATAAAGTGTCAAAATGACAACTTCCACCCACTTGCATTCACACCAAATTAAGGATTTCCCTCGTAAATTCGCTTAATCCATAAATTGATCAAGTGGGCCACACATGAAGAAAGGATGGAACACAACCTAGGATAGGAAAATTGTAGGATAGAATATATGTACGGACTGAGGTGGGCCAGGCCATGCCGGATCATAAGATGACGAGTCCAAGCCTAGAAGACTGATCAGGGCTCAAGCCCGTCTCCATGGGCCGAGCTAAGATGTCCAAGCCCGGTCTGAAGCCGAGTCAGGTGGGCCACACTGCCCCGTTGGCACCCTCACTGTATATACTGTGCCAGGATATGGACCCACCTTCCACCGTACACGTGGCGTGATTGATCAGTGGATTGGATTGTCAACCAAGTGGGCACTGCCTTGCATGATCCCTTGATCAAAAGTAGACCACAGGACGATCCTAGCCGTTCCCCTTGAATTTTAATAATTAAATTCTTTTGTTTACATTCAACCGTCCATTCGAATGCCATTAATTAGATGTGTGGGATAAAATTTTGGGTGAATTCTTAACCATGGTTCATCCATAGTGGGCCCAGCTATGCTGATAGCTAGATCCACTGTTTATCTTGCCACGCGAATGGAAGAAAGGTGCCATCTCTCTACATCACAAGTGGACGGCTTAGCTATCAATCTGAACTGTTCAGCTACTGGGCCTCATTATGGATAGACGATGATTCCAGCAGTTAATCTCGACCATTAACTTTTTTCCTTTCTCACTGATGATTTGAAGACCACTGTTTAGATGGCTAGAATTATCCAATCTATGCACATCTTGAAATAGTTTCCATCCATAGTAGGTCCCACTAGTTAGACAATCCTGATTAAAAGGTAAATCTGCCATGTGGTAATACGGCTCGTTTAGACCGATCGTCACAAGAATCTGATCTTTGTTTAGATGTGGGGCTGAGATTTGTAGTTGGTAAACGTACTAAGTGCAAGGAGCATCACGTGAAAACAACTGAGACCCAAGTGGGAGTGGGCCCAGACATGTCCCCTTATCCATCAGAGCGTTTGGGTCCCTCCATTTGCATTGCAAGTGGGCTCTTGTCTTTTCTGTAAGTATTTTGGGTCCATAGTCTCAGATCATGTACATTGTGCTTGTGACGTGGCATGTGTCCACCGGATCAATGTGTGGCCCACCAACACACGTCCGTGATCATGCCCCATCGCTTAGAGTCAAACATGGGCCACTTTTGGGTGGGCCCACATTCCACTTGGAAAGCCCACCATGATTGTAAGGATTGAGTTGGTGTAGGTGTGAAAGTATCATGGTTGGATGGGAATTTCCCAACAGCAAGTTCGGCAAGGAGCACCTGCTAAAAAAGATATGTGGGGCCTGGTCCACGTGAAATTTACTCCATTCATCAGTTCTAACAGCTCATGTTAGGATGTGAACCAAAAAATTAGATAGACTCAAGATGAAAGTAAACCACACCATAGGAACAGTAAGTAAGGTGGGTACGTGGTCCACAATTCCAACCTTCTTGGAGCCCACTCAACAATGCAGACATCATATCTAACCTTTAGGCTAACCTTTTGGCCTGTCTTAAAAATCTAGTGAGTCATGCCAAATTGGAAAACTCGAGATTCTTGATTTGTTTCTCACCTTGCTATGGCTCATTACATTTTTTAAATAATGCAAGAAGTTAACACTAGGGTTTTACGAGGTAAGTTTTTATGAAAACCATTTCTCAATACGGTGGTTTAATTGATCAATGGTCTAGATCTCCTTAAGAGTTAGATAATGTGATTGAGCATACTGGTGAACCTCACTCAAGTTGTGATTAATCCAAAACTATACAAGGGTGGTGTGTTCAAGCTATGTTACATGCATAACGCCTTAATTGGATTAGGATTCTTAAAATCATATGGAGCCGTAAAATTTTCGATGAGCTATAAACTACTCAACCCTCACAATTATATAAACAATGAGGTTATGAAGCTTCTCATCCTATATCGGTACTTAAAAAAAAATTAAAAAAAAATACGTATAAGGTGCAAAAGACTGCAGCATTAGACTTATATTGCTGTACATTACTTCAATTCAGAACTTTATATCCATGACAGTTTTCAAAAGTTCTCACAAAGTTATTATAAAAATCATTTCTCAACGGATGATTTCTCACTGTTGCCATTGGATAAGATTAATACCACGGTTTGTTGGTAATACAGTTGTACATTGAATGGATATACCCACTATCATTTAAAATTATTGTGAATAACATACATGTGTTATATCTAAACTGTTCATTTATTTTTTAACCTCCTTTTATAGCATGGGCCTAGAGGTAGATCCAAAACTTACATGGCCCCAAAGAAGTTTTCAAGGTAAGTATTCAATCCCCTTTGCTTTCTATGGTGGGCTCCACTTGAGCTTTAAATTTACTGATTTTTTGGCCCATGTTCTAAAATAATCTCAAAAAATGGGTGGACGGTGTGGATATAGCCCACACATCATGATAGGACCTACACAACTCGCTAATATTGAGTGAAATTGGCACAGACCCAATGCAATTCCATCTGATTTAATTCCTAGTTTTTCCATTCTCCCCGGACACGGAGTGGAATTGGCACAGGATCAGATGAATCCCATCCCACCTAATCCCTTCTAATTCCACTGTCCAAACACGCCTTTAAGGGCCTGTTAGACCAGGCAAATCCCATGGTATTAGGAGGGATGGGATCAATTTTAGGGCCTGTTTGGCCTGGCAAATCCCATGGTATTAGGAGGGATAGGATCAATTTTAAGGTAATGATGGTGGTGTCAGTGGATTGTCTTAAGATCCATGGGATTGCTTATATCCCGGGACAAGTGCACTGGTTCTGTTTGGCATGCCTTGCATATCTCGGGATTTTACCTTCCAATCCATCCAACCAATGGATAGGATCAATTTTAAGGTAATGATGGTGATGTCAGTGGATTGTCTTAAGATCCATGGGATTGCTCGTATCCCGAGACAAGTTCACCGGATCTGTTTGGCTCGTCCTGGGACAAGCTCACTGGGTCTGTTTGGCACACCCCACATATCCCAGGATTTTACTTTCCAATCCATTCAACCAGGGGATAGGATCAGTTTTAAGGTAATGATGGCGATGTCAGTGGATTGTCTGAAGATTCATGGGATGGCTTATATCCCGGGACAAGTCCACCGGATCTGTTTGGCCGGTCATGCCTATCCAAGGATATTGCCGATCCCATCCCTCCTAAAACCGTGGGATCTGCCTGGCCAAACAGGCCCTAAGTCAATGGAGTAACCCACAAGAATTTTGTACGGACTGCATTCTGCACACAAATCACAATAAGCCCACGGGTAGACGTTAACAGCTCCTGTTTTATCCCACTCTCGATAAAGAAATGCTAATTTCACATGTTTACTTGCTTCACACGTGTATAAAAGCCAGAGGTGTATAAAGATTAGACAAGCTAATCCGTCCATTCTCACTCTTTAGATCCCATGCATCTAAAAATCAGGCAAATATGATCATGAGGTGGGCCACAGTTTGTGAAGCAAATCTCTATCTTAGACACCTCATCCTACTCTCTCCACACGTGCTAATGCCGCACATGTGTAAAAAGAAAAAAAGAACGAAAAAAGGCTAAAGCTCGTGCTACTGCCAAACTCAAAACGTGGAGGGTGGGTGTTATTATCCGACGGCCAAGATCACCCCAAGGAATATGGATGCTTTTGGCGTCTGGTAGGGCCCACTTTTACTAAAAGGAGGCGGAATCCAAAAACGCGGATTATCCTCAGATGCGGTCGGCCACGTTTCCCATGTTGGACGGTGCCGAATCAGTCCAGTCAACGAGTCCAAAGCCACGTGCGCAATCTGTCCGTGCTTGAAGAGTCGAGCCTTTGCTCAGTACACGTGGCGAATGATTAACGGTTCAAAATCTAGATATAAACGTTAGGGTTCAAAATCTATTAGCTCATCCTTCACACATACGGTACTGATGTAAATTTATCCGGGTCATCCAAATTGTGGGTCCCACTGTGGATGGAGCACACCTTTAAAACGTACCACACTGAAAAAGCTTTCCTGACCGTCCGATCAATGGCTATCAAATGGGTGGTTGAACGTAAAATCAGATAGTTAATTTGTCTTCTCAGTGCAAATTTTCAGTTACACCTCATTGGCAGTTGGGTTAGCGGTTTGGACAGTCTTGATTGCCGTGCAACTATGCCACGTGTACGGTTGATAGTCTTCAGCAATTTATATATTGTGCAAAACTAACATACGAGTCTAACCCGTCAGCAAAAGCCGTGCCCACCCATCAAAGGGTCAGGATCATCGTAACAAATGTGACTTTTTATTTATGGCCCACTCACTGTCGGCTCTCGATCGTTATGAGTGGTATGGATCTCGTCCAAGTATGCTCCATGTTCCAAGTACAAGATGAGGAGGTAGGGATAATAGGCTGGCTTGGCTTTATCTTTTGTAGCCATCTCATTGGTTAGGTAAACCTTAGAGTGTAGCTCAACTGATCATTCTTCAGGCTCAGTTTTTGGTCCAAGGCATCAGCACCGTGAGACCCATCAGATGGAGGGCTTGGATCTCTCACACATATGCCATTTTAGCACAGGAGATTGCGTGTAGTCAGGCTCCCTTGTGCATTTGGTGGGGGCTTAGCAAAGGAACCGCGCCATCGTACCTCGCGTTGGGTATCAACGAGGGTTACTTTCGCAAACCAAGATCCATGCTCGTTGGAGCTTTCATTAGATCTACACCGTCCATCAAGCATGTGGACCTCATATTAACTATTGAATCCAAAATTCATAATAATGAAATTTCAAGTGGGCCACGACATGGCAAACAGTTAGGATGAAATGCTTACCATTTGTTTTGTGTGAGGCCAACCGTGGTGTATGTATGCCATCCAGCCCATTCATCTGATATGCTTCACTCGGATGAAAGACTTACCCAAAAAACACGGTATTCCAAAAATCAGGTGGGCTATAGTACCTGAAATTTAGATACTTCAGGTATAAGTTTTTGGGGTGGTCCACCTGATAATTAAATCAACCTTACTTTGCATCAAGTCTAAAAGGGATGGTGTACCTGATGAACGGCGTGGATTTCAGTCTAAACGGGATGATGTGCCTGATGGAGGGCGTGGATTTCATGCACGTCAAAGTCGTTTCCTAACTCCGTTAGGCACGTAGCGCGAGATACACGTCTAAATAAAAAATAGAGATTTTAAAAAAATAAAATGAGTCTTGGGTCTTGGCTGTCTTTATCATCTGATGACTTTTTGACCACTCAGAACCAGAATTTTCAATTTCTAATCCTGTGGCCAGATGATCATTTCCTTGTCCACGTTGTTGAAACGGACGGTTGTATGGATTTCTTCTTTTTAATGTAATTATTAGTAGTCCACCCCATTTCCTGATCAGCTTTTTATAGGAAATGTAATTCGACGGTTAAGATTCAAGGATCAGCATATATACTGCTTTATCCAGTCCTATCACACACCCGCATGTTATCATGCTCTAGTTGCATGGGGAATACTTGTGCAGTCCGATCGGTTGATTTGTACCGTTCATTATATCTAACACATATTTCATGCACTACCGTGAAAACATCACCCCATTCGGATGGTCCAATTCTTGCATAAGATGGACTGTTTTTAATCACCATTTTCTAAACCATGAATGAGACAACTACGGATCCTTACTCTTGCTCGGGTGGTAGACTCTCGGGAGTTTCAACACTCGATCACGGGTTCGAGTATCTATAGGTGGTGAAATTTCACCAGCATGAGTGTGTGGGGGTGTGTGTGTGCGTGTGTTAAAAAAAAAAAAACAAATGATGGATGAAATAACTACAATTGCGTGATAGAAGTAGTTCTCCAAACCATAAACCAACGTTACAACAAATGAATGGATCAAGGTAAATGTCTATTAAAGAATCTGAAAAGTTCATTTTGTGGGTTATTAAATGGAAGGTTTGAAGCATCTGATCATAGTCACTTTTGCATGGTTGTCCATGATTTCATCACTGAACCTAATGGACAGTCTAGATCAAGTAATTGGGCTGTCCAATTGTTCAGATGCAACTGGGGCTACTATAACTTACGGTGCTCTGGGGTACTTTCTCCTCTTTAATAATACAAAAGGAGGCCAGAAACGACCAAATGATCTCGAAACCGTAAAAAAGGAGCCTAACCCGTGCGGAAATAGCTGTTCCATTCCAATAATAGTCAAATTCCAACAGCCGTCCCATTCTCAACCTTTCATTCAAATGGGGGATTTTGACGAATGCAGGCCTTGTGGTATTGCCGAAAGTTTAAAAATCTGAACTCTCAAATGTATTCCTTGGACGGCTTATCACTTTTTGAAGAATTAGTGGACAACAATTATCATACTTTGGAATTTGGGTCCCTTGCGGAGCTTTTCTTCTTTTTTCTTTGTTGTTTTTCTATAGCTTTTTTTTTTTTTTTTTTTTTTTGTTTTTTCATTTTCAAACATGTCTTCGTGGGACCTACCACCACTCTTTCCAACAGCATTTTTCAACTTACGTTCACCGCCAAGTTTTCTAGCGTACAGCATCGCCGACATCTTCTAAGGCCCTAAAAAAAGTGTTGGTTTTGCTCCGAGGACCATATCTCTTATAGATAGAAGCCACTGATATCTGTAAGACATTTTAAATTATTATTTTTAGAATAATATTTTTTTGGAGATGGAAGTCACTTTTGGTTGTGAATAATAGTGAAGGATGGTCGTGGTTGATATCATGTGGAGAAACGATTGTCAAAAGAGATTTGAGGTAGAGAAAGATAGTTATGGTTATCATATGGAAGACAATGAAGGAGATAAAATTTAAATTTTATAATATATTACCTTAGCTAAAGTGGTTGTCATGTGTTAAGGGTTTAGGTTGGTTGTGTTCCTAGCATGGTTGGGCCAAAAGAAGGTGTACTGTAAATTAACCATAACTTTTAATCTAGGTATTATTACTGGGCACACAACCTATCAATCTTTACTGAAACAACCCATCCGAGGTGAATATCGTATTTGTCTGTTTTGTCAACAAATGCACTCTTTCAGCTTGTCACGTCCCAAACCCGAAAATCGGATTCGTAGGAATCCCGATCGCCGAATTCGGTATCGACAGCCTCCGTAGTACCTCATTCTCGACTCCTAGCATTCATATGTCAGATTCCGATCCTCGAATCCTACAAAGAGATTTTTTTTTTTTAATGTACATTTAACTAGTAATAAACATAACCACAAGATTACCCAATTCACAAAGGCAACATCATCATCACATATCCACTAATATAATCATTTGATTACGACACTGAAAGGGAAATATATAAATAGAAAATCAAGCTCTAGAAGACCACTGTACGCTCCAAGCTCAACACTGCTGCAACCTAATATCACCTGCACGCATCTATTGTGCATAAGCTTATAGAAAGCTTAGAGGGTGGTGTAAATGTGTGCACAAGGTAAGTGTCAAGTATTCAATACAATGTCATAATCATACAATACCGAAAAACTGGTAATCTATAAACCATACAATATCTGAATAAGCAAAAACACTGACAAGAACAGGAATTATCAGAGTAAGCAAAAGAATAGACATCAAACCATTAAACCATTATTGGGCCAGGACAATTTAGATCAATCAATAATCAGAATCGACAATCGGTCACGACAATCGGGATCGATCGATAATTGACCGAGTAAGGTCTAAGGAAAGGTCACAATAAGGACATTAAAATATTATTGCCCAATAATATGGCCATTTAACTAACATTGCTCCCAAGGAGTGGCCCATACAAGGAATTCGTACACAACTTAACAGGTCATACATACATCGCACTGAGCCTCAACCATAGGCCTTGAATACATCAAATTGGGTCACTCACACAGGCCGAACATACCTCACAATGGACCACATGACATGGGCCTCGAATACATCACATTGGGCCACAACCATGGGCCTCTCACGCATCACATTGGGCCTTGCCATCTGGGCCAGAAATACATCACAAATGGGTCACAACCCATGGGCCTTAACACTCAACGGGTGGGCTCCCATCACATGCGCCTAATATACATAACAGGTGGGCCCAATATACTCAACAAATGGACCTCATTACATCAAGTGAGCCGCATCAATGGGTCGTACCAATGGGCCTCATATATATATCAAATGGGCCGCATCACATGGTCTTCATATAATCAAGTGGGTCTACCACATAGGCCTCAACAATGGGCCTCATATACATCAAGTGGGCCGCATCAATGGGCCGCACCACATGGATGGTTTGGATTAAATACATACATCACGTGGGGGCCACGTGGATGGACGGTACGAATATACAACACAACACAAGGTGGGCCGCATAAGTGGACGACATAGGTGAAACATGTACAACATAGTGGCCCACATAACTTACTGACGACATACGGCATCCGGATGCTGCTGGACGGTACAGATGAAATTCGTAGATTAGGTAGGTCACAAAATGACTGAATTGGCAAGGATGAAACATGTACATCATGATACACCCAACAGATTTGCTGACTGCTGGCCCAATTGAGGATGGGCCCGCCTGGTATTTGGGCCATCCCTAGGGCAATGTGGGCCTAAATACAACATCCCAGTGGGGTCCACCAAGGCATCGGCCACCCAGGAGATGGGCCAGCCCACCAATCCACCCCAGCCAGATGGGCCGGTTGGGTAAAACGCATACAATCAAGGTGGGCCAACCCTCAAAATAATCTGAAAAACTGGATGAACGGCTGGGTGCAATACATTTTAGTGGGGTCCCACCACATGTGCAGCATGTGCATGGTGGGCCCTACACGAAATTACATCTATCTCATTCTCTTGTGCAGCTATAAAACAGTCTCTACAGAAGGTTGGACGGTATAGATACAACACATGCATCATGAGGGCCACACTGTCCATGTGCGGACGGCATGGACAAAACATACATCAGTGGGTTCTAAGGGCTGGATGGACGGTTTGGGTGTAATACAAACATCATGGGTGGGGTCCACGTACGTGGCCACTATAGATGAACGGTCAAATGGAATACACCGTCAACCCTCTAGACGGTGTACATACAGCACCTCACGTGCGGCAACACAGCATATATATATATATATATATATATATATATATATATATATATATATATATATATAGCTGTTGTAGGTGCGTTGGTCAGCCAACCAACAACAAAAGTGGGTCCCACGTGGGGCCCCCTGAAATAATATATTAACATACATTATATATATATATATATATATATATATATATATATATTTATATATATATGAATATTATATTAACATATATATATTATTATTATTATATGAGCCAATGGCTCTATACCCTCCAGTGTCCAGATGGACTATCTGGACGGATGGATTCCATCCATACATTCAAAGGGGCCCGCAGTCCAGAGATCTGGACGGTGCAAATATAATAAATACATTAAGGTGCGGTCCACAAAGACAGATGGTGTGGAGAAATAATACATCACGGTGGCCCTCAGATCTTGCGGATGTTGTACGAAAGCAGCGGAAAGTGTGGTCCACATAGTGGACGGTCTGGATTTCACCAACCCAGATCAAACCTATAGAACTTGCAGCGTCAGCATAGTAGCTATTGCTGCGACTGCTGGAGCACCTACCATCCGACAGATGGTGTGGATCACCAAGGTTGGATGGCATTACATCACGATAGGTCCCACAGATCCTACCTGCTGCACGTGCAGCAACTGTTGCAGCGGCTGCTGGCCCGCCCTCCATCGGACGGACGGACAGGATTTAATGCATCAAGGTAGGCCCCACTAGCATTTGCTAGAGTCAGTACCCCAGCTGTATTGCTGGATTGAGATACACCAGCCAACCTGGTTCCACCGTCCAGAAATTGGACGGTGTGGGTGCAACTTATAATGTTAAGGTGGGCCCCATCTCATGCACGGTGTAGATAAGACACACATACACTATGATGAGGCCCAGATCTGCTGACGTGAATCAGCAGCAATGGTTGCTGGACCAGCCATCAAATGGGTGGCATAGCTACAATACATCATGGCAGGGCCTGTACAGCACCGTCCAGCCCTGGACGTCCATTGACGGACGGTCTGGATTTGTGCATCGTCCAGGTGGCCCACCTCCCTGGTCTGGACGGATGGCCTGGGTAAACAATCAAGGTGGGGTCCACACTTTGGGGTCCACGTGCCATCAAGGTGGGTCCACATAGGTGGACAACTAGAGCAAGACACATGCATCCGGGTGGCTCCCACATGTCCAGTTTCTGGACGGTGTGGATGGGCCCAGCCATCATGGCTGGCCCCACGGCATGGATGAAACGCATGCATTATTAGTGGGCCACACATTAAAAGTAAGAGAGAGAGAAAGATAGAGAGAGAGATCAGTGAGATAGAGGGAGGGACCCTGCCACTATAGGCCCTTCCTATGCAATGCATACATCTAGATGGGTCCCACCAATGTGGACCTTTAAATCACAAAAAGACAAATATAAGATCACCCACCTTAGGATTTTCTTCTTCATTCTTTCACCAACGCATTGTAGAGCTTCAAGGGAACAAGATTCAACGGTTGAGATTGATTTTAGAGGTTGGGATTGGGTGATAGGGAGTGGGCCATGCCAAGCTTCTCTCATGGAGCTTGGACGATGGACTCTCATGGGTTGCTTGGGAGAATGAGAAAGAGAGATGAGAGGGAGAGGGGTAAGAGAGAGAGAGATGGGTGTGATGGGTGATGTGTACTTGTGTAAGAGAGTGTTGACTTTATGGGAGGGGTGGTTGTACTTAGGGATGGGTGAGTGATGGAGTGTGATGTGTACCTTAATTGATGGGATTGATGGATGAGACATTGGGTAGAGATTCTCTTGGGTTTAGCAACGCGCGATGTTTTTCTCAAACTGAACACGGGCCCACATCTCCTAGCCCGAGTATCCCCTCGGTGTGTGAGACGCGTCATCGGAATCACGGCGACGGTGCGGTCGTCAGGGTACAAGTCTCTAGTTGAGCTGACTTTGAAATACGGGATATGACTCGGGATCGCGCACAAATGTCGATAGTAAATCCCAGGTCACCGGAATTCAACCGAGAGGACCGCGGAGGCATATGGAATGGTACGGGTTAAGATACGGGTCTTACATAGCTCAAAAATGAAATTTTAGAAAAAAAATACCATTTTTAGTGATTCCGAATTTTTGAACATTTTTCTATTTTTAGAGTTTTAGATTTTCTTCCTTTTGAGAAATAATTTGTAATTATGCTGGACTCTTTTAGTAAAAGTTTATTTGGAATTCTTATTTTTCAAAATAAGACTTTAGATAAGTTTTATTAGAATTATGATTTTTATTAGAATTAGAGTTTTTTTATTTTTTGGTAATTACGAATTTTAATTATTTTTTCTTTATTAATGGTGTAAGGGGACATATTAGACAATTATTTATCAATCAAATAAAGAATTTTATAGAATTTATTTCTTTTTTTTCCTCGTGGATTGGAGAAGTCTCTATGAGAAGTCCAAATAAGCTTCATGGATTTAGAGTATTTATCCTTGAGGAAGATGGTGATCGGCCTCATCACGTTCATCCCTGTGTCAATTGACATCAGAGTGAGGCTTTTCCTCGGATTGATGACTTCTAATGACAGGTCGGGTGTGCTTTATGGAATCGTCTTTTAACAGTTTTCGAAGCAACATAACGAAACAATCGGCAAGCCATGCAAGGGTTGCAGGCTTCTATCGATCACATGATGGAATCCATAGGGCAACTATGTGTTCCTGGCGGTGATCTACTACCAGCAATAGCTGGCACTCATAATCGTCCTGATCGCAGGATGGTACCAACAGTGAACCATATGATCATTCCTAAGGAGGGATCCAACGACATAATTCCACAACATCCTGGACGAGGCAGTGATTGGATGGATCAAGCATTCAAGATAAGGGTCGATCTTCTTAATTTTAATGACCAATTTCACATTGAGGATTTTCTTGATTGACTTTCTAAAGTTGAACGATTCTTTAAATATATAAAAATCCCTAAAGCAAAGAAAGTTAAACTCGTGGCCTATAAATTAAAAGGTGGAGCTTCAACTTGGTAGGAACAACTTCAACTTGAGCGTACGAGACAGATGAAAGCGTCAATTCGCACGTGGCCGTGGATGAAGCAGTTATTATGCATGCGATTCCTTTTCAGAGATTACGATCAAGTATTATTTTAACAAAATTAAGATTATTACCAAGATAGTCGATCAGTAAAAGGTTATGCATAAAAATCATATTATTTGTCCATGAGAAATGACCTTATCGAAACAGAATCGTGACAAGCTATAAGATTCATCAGTGACAAACATATGGCCCCTATGAGAACGGAGAATCAAATCAAGACTTCTAAAGTAGAGGGACAATATCTCATAACTAAATGAGCCTTTGTTAAACAATATGAGAAAACAGAAGATATATGTCCATTAGTTGAAAAGAAAAAATATGTGGAGCCTATGAATATCTCAGAGGATTTGGAACCAGTATTATAAAATTTCAAGGTAGTTATGCTCAATGAACTCCCTAATAAATTGTCTCTCATATAAGATATACAAAATTACATTGATCCCGTCTTAGGGACAAGTCTACCTAATTGCCCACACTAAAAAAAAAATGAGATCTTGAAGGCAAAAATGAAGGAACTAATCGATATCATTCAAGTTAAGGAAAATATGAGTACATGTATTATGTCAACTCAAGAGTCTAATGCTAAGTACAAGAAAAGAGCTAATAAACATCAACGTCAGAAGTTATCTCATAATTATAAGTCAAGTCTCTTAAGTAACTCGAGGACGAGTTTTTTTTTTTCAAGTGGAGGGGTTTGATATAGACCATGTCACAAATACATTCCTAGCATGGTTGGGCCAAAAGAAGGTGGATCGCAAATTGATTGTAACTTTTGATCCAAGTATTGTTACGGGGCGTGAACCTATCAATCTGTATTGAAATGGGCCATCCAAAATGAACTGACCCACAAAGTGGGTCACAACTGTCCGTTCGCTAGAAAACATGTGCTCTTTTACCTCAAAAATGAAATTTTAAGAAAAAATTATTATTTTTAGTAATTTCAAATTTTTTAATATTTTCCTATTTTTAGAGTTTTAGATTTTCTTCCTTTTTATAAATAACTTGTAATTATGTTAGGAATTTTTATTTTTAGAAATTAGGCTTTAGAATAGTTTTATTTTAATTATGATTTTTATTAAAGTTAAAATTTTATTAATTTTAGTAATTATGAATTTTATTTTATTTTTTCTTTATTAATGGTGTAAGGGGACACGTTAGACAATTATTTATCAATCAAATTACGAATTTTATAAAATTTATTTATATTTTTCTTGCTTTGTTTTTTTTTTTTCCCTGAATTCAAGAAGTCTCTATGAGGAGTCTAGAGAAGCTCCATGGATTTGGAGTAGTTATCCTTGATGAAGATGGTAATTAACCTCATCACGTTCATCTCTGCATCAGTTGTCATGTATTAAGAATCTTGATTTCCATGTGTCAAGGATCTAGATTATCATTTGTTAAGAGTTTAGGTGTAGGTTGTTATGTGTTAAGGGTCTATATTATCATGTGTTAAGGGCTTTGATTGTAGTTGTCATGTGTTATGTGTTGAGGTTGTCATGTGTTATGGGTTGATGTTATCATATAGTAACTTAGACCCTTAATACATGACAACCTCGAACTTGACAACTTAGATCCTTAATACATGATAACCTCAATCTCTAATGCATGACAATCTTGACTCTTAATGCATGACAACATCGATCCTTAACACATGACAACCTTAACTCTGACTCTTAATACTACAAGGACACCATCTGTGGGGCCCACTATCTAGCATGTATTAAGGGTCGAGATTGTCATGTGTTAGATTTAGGTTGTTATGTGTTAAGGGTCGTGGGGTCCACCATGGGGATATGTGTTGAATATACTCTATCCATTGGATTTATAATTTAATTTAATTCCATGGGCCAAAGAATAAATTACATTAAAAAAATTTTGTGGCCTCCAAGAAGTTTTCAGTGGTAGGTTTTCAATCTCACTGCTTTCTATAGCCAAAGAGTAAGTTATATCTGTAGATAAGGTGAACCCCACTACAAGAAAATAGTTAAGAGTAAACGGTCACCAATGATTGTTATTAGTTTTTCTAGGCCATTGTGATATATATATATATATATATATATGGAAAATATACTATGCGCTCGAGCTCATGATAAGCTGATCGTGAGGTCGAGCTGTGTGGGCCCCACCGTGATGCATGTCGACCATCAACACCGTGCATTTGATGGTTCCCCTTTAAATAATGGGATATCCCAAAAATCAGCCATATACGAAACTCAGGTGGGCCATACCATCTAAAATCATGTGAAGACACCGTTAAAATATATAAAAGCACTTGGTGGGGCCCACCTGAGTTTTGAATGCTGCTGAAACTTGGTCTGAACCCTCATACAAGTGGGAGACACATAATGGATGGGCTGGATTTGCAAACCACATCGTTTGTGGGCCCCAAAAATGATTATGAATGTTTTAATGGTTGCACAGCCCCTCTCCACTTCTGTATGTGGTGTGGCCCACACAACTCACAGATTGACTTGATTTTTAAGACCTAGGTCCACGGTGGAATGGCGCATCTGACTGATGGGGTAGATGTTCGAAAGGCATCACGGTGGGGCCCACACAGCTTGACCGCATGGGACGGAGCCGTGAGCTCGAGCGCATTGTACCTTTTTCCATATATATATATATATATATATATATATATATATATATATATATATATATATATATATAAAATTTATCCATGCTATCTATATAATTAGGTAAAAATATGGATGGGATGGATTTCTCACAAACACCCCAACAGGCCCTATAAGTGTTAGCTAGCTTGTGCAATCCATTTCCCTCCCACTTCAATGCTGTGATGGGAGCAACGTTCTATTCTCAGTGGATGGGGGCAGTTTCAAGGGTAAATACTCGTGTTTTTTTTTATTGTTTTTTAAGGTGTTAAAAGACTAATCAGGGCATCAATTTTTGAAGTGTTTGGCAATACTACGTGGCTAGTACGGTTAAAATCCCTTCCATTGGTTTGAGACATTGTACAAGGAACATACCCACTGCATAGCTGGCATACATATTTCTTAATCCAAACCATCCAAATCATGACCACAATAATAGATGGTTTATACCCAAAAATAGATACCTAAAAGAAAATTTTGCTGAAAATAAAAATTTTCAATGCTCTAAATTCAAGTGAAAGGATCTTCCAACCAGTATGATCTTGGTTCTGTAGCCCATCTATTATGGGTTCTGTTGTTTTGGACGGCTCTGATTAAGGTACATTTGTGCAACGTGTCCCATATCTATACGCATGAACATGCAAATGGTACTGTCGCAACGGATGGAAAGCATGTCACTTTGGCCATATCTATTCTTCTTTTCCGTGACTTTTAGTACAAGATAGTATAATTGAAACACAGCCATCCGTTATCACGCGTAGCCTGGCGACGCGTGTCTCTGATTGCGACCCACCGACATTAGATCCGATCTTCGATTTCCAGATTTGCCGTGACTATCCATTGCAATCTTTGAATGAAAGCTAATGAAATGTCAGTCCAATGATCTACATCTCCTCTAATAAGAGGAAAAAAAAAATCATCACCCAGAGCTATGAAGCTTCTAGAATATCTCTTGGCCCAAGTGGGCCCCACCTCTGTTCAAACGTCTTAAAGAGCCAATACTCGTTCAAGTGTGAAAGGAAAGAAGAAACCCGGTCGACTCAGTCAAGACTCGGTCGCCCGGGTTACTGAACTAATGAACGGTTTAGATGCTGCCCCGGCCTCACCCAAGATGGTGCGGCCCTTACCGTGGGGCCCACCTTGATGTATGATTCTAAATCTACGCCGTCCATACGATTTTACAGATCATTTTAAGGTACGACCCTAGAAACGAAGTAGATCCGAGAGTCTCAGGAGTTTCAACAAAAAAAAAAAAAAAGAAGAAAGAAGTAGATCCGAGAGTTCGGTGTACCATACTCTAGGAAACACTAGTAACTGAACGACCAACCATGAAAAACTTCCAAGGCCCCACCGTAATGTTTATTTTCCATCCAACCTGTTGATAAGGTGACACAAAACTGTATGAAGGAAGAAACACAATATTATCTTGATCCAATACTTCTGTGGCCCACAAAAATTTTTTTAATGGTCATTTAGCACTATTCTTATGGTATGGTCCACCTTAAATTTGGGTCTGCTTCAGTTATAGGATCTACCATAAAATGATATTTAAAAACATATGGACGGTGTGGATTTACATTTAATACATCAAGGTGGGCCGATGGTAAGGGCGGCAGCCATCTTGCGTGTAATTCACTCCCATTTGCTAATGGGGAAACTTTTATACTCTGGTAGAATGTTATGGATGATACGCAGGCACTTGGAAATTTATTTAGTAATTTCATACCTGTCATACAATTAAGTCAAGATAACTATCCAGTTCGTGGGTTCCAGTCTAGATGTATCATGTACTAAAAAATTATGGTTATTTGACTGCTTCAGCAGCAGATTGGTGGAGATTTATTGGACGGTTAAAAATGAAAAATACCGAATGGTCCTGTTTCAACAAACAAGTATCCACGGATGAGAGATTAGGAATGTTCAACCGTTCTGTCGGGACGGTTACTTAGCGACAATATTTCGCCTTTAGTGATTTGATTTGAGTTAACGTATGACCCATGTACAATGTCTGAGTGCCTGTGTGTCAAACGTCATGGTCCGCCAGAGTATGAAATAACTCCCCTTTCATTATTGCTCCGAAAGTCGCTGAAACCGCCCTTATGTTTCGGAAAAAGCAGAGAGTCGCTGGGATGGCACTCTCAAAAGACTAAACTGGAAATATCTATAGGTGTGAGTCTACTCGATTACTGAAATGGTAGGCAGGATTTGGCACACACGTGCAAACATGGTGCACGAACGTGAGATATTGTCAATTCATAACGTAGGGAGCACCATGGATCATGCCATATGCAAAAATTTAGAAGGTTCAGTTCATCAGTAAACCCATAGAGGAAGTTAAAATGTGATGAACGGTTGAAATGGAATGTTTGTAAGTAGGACACCCTTTGAGTAGATTGGAAGGAATTTTTAATATTTTGGAACAGAAATAGTGTGTCCTACCTGTTTGATGGACCAGATCTGTTATTCGTACTTTTTTGATACACTTTCACAGGAAATTTCCTTAAGTCAGTGAGAGAGTACACTCGCAACCCTGGAAGTTGAATATTTTTATTTGGGAATTCCGGTGTTTTGGCGGTTCTGTCTTATCCAACGGTCGTGGCATGTCGCGTAGGCGGGAATTTACGTGTCCGACCACACACCGCCCATCACGTGGGCTTGTCTTGTGGTCCCGACAGGAAAATACTCTACACGGGTGAGGGCGTGAGGCCCACCTGATTGCAGGTCTTGTTGGATAATACCGGTCATGGTCTCTCTCTCTCTCTCTCTCTCTCTCTCTCCCTCCCTTAATATCATAAAACCACCTTCCACCGTTCACGTGTAAGTGGTGGACTCAGGATCACGACCGTCGACCTAGTTGCGGCTGCCTTAGATTGCTTGTGGTCCTGAATCCAAACTAAAAAGAAGAAGCTTGTCCATTCCTTTTCTCCTTTCACCAATGAATTGCAACCGATTTACTACTTTTGCAGACTACTGTCCGATTGAAGGACACCATGGTTGGGTCCCATAAATGTACGGTTGTGATCCATTCTATCCTTCCACTAATTTAGATTTTTACTCCATGTAATTCTTCTCTCTCTCTCTCTCTCTCTCTCTCTCTCTCATACAAGCATTTTCTGTTACATTGTTCATGAGGTATGCATTAGTCTCTCTCTCTCTCTCTCAAATGACTTGCTTAGGAAACATTTCACCTAGCATATATTCAATGATATAGACAGTTGCATTAAAGTAGGCAAAATATCTCCATGTGGGACATGGTCCTACCAATTTAATTGTCACCATATAATCCGACAAACCCCAAACTATTGGCAAGGAAAATATCTAAGCTCCCAACTTCAGCTCTCAGCACATGCAAAAATAATGCAAATGCAATACGACATGTCACACCCTTATAAAGCTCATATACCATCTACCGACTTGTCGTGAGTATTATTATATCACAGCCATCATTTGTATATTCTACATCGCACGGTGCAATGTCTGTGGAATGAATTTCACCACATGGTATGTTTGCAGGGATGAATCCACCTTTTGTGGCTTTGCGTGTACTTGAGACTGGCCAATCTTTAGTGGACCACTATCACATTTATGGGAAATTTTAACTTGTTTTCTTAGTGTGTAATCATCCACCTTGGATGCTAAAAACCTTAGAAGGTGTTGATGGTTGTGTTGTCATCAGGTCGGGTCCTAGAGTTCACTTACCCTGTTTGATAGGGTTTGGGTCTTCCTGGGTCCTGTTTTGGTCGGGTTTGGCTCTCGTTTTGAGGACCCATGCTTGGACCCGATTGGATTTGGGCCTAGCCGGATTGTTGTCCGTTCGGATTTAGGTCTCTTTTTAAGGACTTGTGCTTGGATTTTATTGGCTTTGGGTCTTGCAAGTCCGAGACCATTTGGCTTTCGGTCTCATTTTGAGGATCCGCGCCAACATCAAATAGGCTTGGTCTGGTCCGGATTGATTATCGGACATCCCATGAGGAAATTAATATCTTTGGAGACGTTAGCAAAACTGTGTGATGTTCCATAGTTAATTTAAATCATCAATTCTTTCATAAAAAATGGAAAAATGATGGTACAAAATTACACAAATTGAATGATCCTAACCATTCAATCAATAGCATGGAAAATGGACAGTCAAGATTGAGCATATAGGCAAAATAGGCTCAATCACCATCTCAAACCATTTATTTAGTAGATCCCACTTTGTATTGTATATGATTCCAAAGTCATAATTTGGTTTGATGATTCTAACTATGTCATCTATGGCTTGTTAGAAATCGACAATTGTCATAAATTGGCCTCATTCATAGGGTTAGGATCTTATCAGCATGATTCTTGCATCGTGCTTGCTCTCAATCATACAATTGAATGACCAATCCTGACTGATGATTGGTGTTCGACATGTTATTAAGAGCTTTTGGGATTTGATGTGAGCAAAACACACACAGATGAGCAGAAAGGCAATTGGCTTCGGTAGGCCTACAGTGATGTGTATATCCAATTCGACAATCAAGTGTGTGTAGATACCTCACCCAAGTTGACATCTTGAGAAGGTTAAGACAATCCAGGAACCATGATCATATCCTGAACCAAACCCTAATCCCAGCATCTGACCTAAAAATTTTAAAATTCCAACTTGCAACAAGAAACCATGATCCAAACTGTC
The DNA here is from genome assembly GCA_037074715.1 of Magnolia kwangsiensis. Lineage (NCBI taxonomy): Eukaryota > Viridiplantae > Streptophyta > Magnoliopsida > Magnoliales > Magnoliaceae > Magnolia > Magnolia kwangsiensis. The sequence goes on along the minus strand of CM073571.1, from coordinate 187,131,910 downwards.
CAAATCCACATACAACCCCGTCTCTACCCTATACCCTAACCAAAACCCTCTTTACCCAAGTCAAAATCCATTTATCTGAGCCGTAAACCCCAGAAGAAGACCACCATGCAAACCAACATAATATACGAAGCCTACATGCCCGAGTCCGGCCCAAGCGAAGCCCGGGCGGTAGTTTGACTACTTCCGGCGGTACTCGGGGTGCCGTCACTCGCGGCCCGTATGTGTACAGCTGTCTCAGCATCCAAAAGTCAACTTTTTCCTTAAATTTCCCCATAACCGAGCTTATTTACCATTTTACCAATCCCCATAGCCAATGAGAGAATGCCACCTGGCATTCCTCTCTCCACAACTAATCATAACTTGTCACCTCACCTTTTACCCCTCCTAAACTCTACAATTACCATAAGACTATCAGAGAAGGCTATAAATAGCCTTCCCTTCTTCTCATTTCAAAACACACCCAAGAAGCCACTTCTCCCTTTAAGCTTAAGAGAGTGAGACAGAAAGAGAGTGAGGAAGAGAGTGAAGGAGAGGAAAAGGAGCTCCTAAGCCTTCAAAGACCTGATCCTTCAAGCCACCCCCTAGCCTTCCTCTCAACCTTTCCAACTCATAAGCCTAGCCCAGATTTGGGTCCATGGTCTGGTTTATGTATTAGCCTATACGAGACCAAGCCACAGATCTATTCATTTTACATACAAGAATTCATCATGACATCTATTCCCTTTTCAACCTCCTTGCTTCTTTAGATTTCTAGTGATCTAATCCATTTTTCTTACCTTTTTTTACATAAGCATCATCAAATCCGCCTTCTAGACATGCCGTTGGACGTATGCTCTGTGGCTTGCCGAAATCTCTGATATTGCTACATCAAAAATCCACGTGTATGCCTAGTCCCTTCTCGACCACAACATCCATCATCCCTTGAGATTATTTTACCACACCAAGTAGAGACCGTATATTTGTATGAGCATAGAGGGTGCCTAACCCCTTCCCTCTTTGTAACTGAGGTTTCTTACCTGGAATCCCGGATCGCAGACCAGGAGTCAATCTAAGGTAGGAGAGTCTTCAGATTTCTCCAAACTTACGCATTCCGTGGGTTCTAGTCGACAACGAGATTTTAAGATTAATTGGCTAGTGGTGACTCCAACATCCACAAATCAGCCTAATTACCCCCACTACTAAAAACATAACATTTACGAATTAGCGTCGGCGCCGATTTTCAGTGTCTACAGAATGACAACTCTGTTAAAGATTTGCTAGCTCGTACTAGTTGAGACCCGACTCGAAAGTATGTGATACTGTAATCTCAAGGGACATCATCATTGCATTCATACAAAAAAAAGGATCCTTTGGCTTACGATTTCTTGAGTACAGATTTGAACCATGGCCACACGATCCCGCGTAGCTATGACCTCTCAAGCTACCCATGAAGAGGAGCCGGCAGCTCAGCCAGCTCCTGAAACATCAGCACTTGCACCTACACTTGCACCCGCACTACCACTACCAGTGGCTCTAGTAGACCCACAAGCCAACACCACCATGCAAGAAATGGCCCAGAGTTTTCGAGCAGTGCAAGAGCTGCTACTTCGCCTAGTGTTAAATGCCACACCAAACACATAGGCAACCCAGCTTAGTATACAAAACAGTTCACTCCCCCGGACTCCTTTTGTTTTCTCCCTCGTTCCTCCAACAAATCCCGTACTCTCTCTCCCAGAAGAGTCAACACAAGATCAACAGCAACCAGTAAGCAGGAGCAACCCTCCCACACATCTTTACTCAGTAAATCACAACAATCAGGCTACAACACAAGTTCCCCCTAACAGGAACCATAGATAAGAACTGGCGGATGCTCACGAAGAGGGCTAGTTTTGAGTCCAATTCACTCCCCCTAATGGGAGTAACATTCCGGAGTTGACAGATACCCCAGGCGAGAGCCACTTCCGAATAACTCACCCTCCTCCAAAAGGGAGAGGCGCTGAATTCCATCTACCTCCTACTACCGGGAGTCCACCATCTTTCCAACAACCCCCCATTCTGGATCCATATAAAGAAGAAGCAACATAAGTCCTATAGTAAGGGACAAGGTATCTACCGCAAAGTAAGTCTGAGATCGAGGAACTACGAGAACAGTTATAGATACTGCAAAATTATCTCTAGAGACAGCAAGGAGTGGACCACCCCTCCACCAAATTCAGGGATCTCTGTCCCTTCCTAGAAGCTCGAGTACCTCTAAACTTCGAGGTACCCAAATTCAAAAGGTATGACGGTTGTGAGTGCCCCACAGCACACTTGAAAGTATTTTGTGAGGAACTCAATGCTATAACAGGGAATGATGGAGCCTTGATAGGGCTCTTCCAGAAATCTCTTAAGGGTGACGCTTTGGATTGGTACACCTCATAGACAGCCACCAAATCAGGACCTAGGAAAAGCTCTCCCAGGCATTCATCGACAGCTTCTCATACAACTTGAATATGGCTCCCCGAAGGTCTGACCTGGCTACCTTAATACAAAAAAGTAATGAATCATTGTCGGCATACATGGGACGATGGCGGGCCATGGCAGCCTGAATGAGAAACCTTATCGATGATGAGAAAAAGATATCCATGATTGTACATTCAGTAAATCCTAGTATTTCATGATATCCAATCTTGTGTCCATACATAAATTTCTCCCAACTCATCCGAGTTGGTGAACAAGTGGAGGCCGGGATTAGAGCCAGTTTCAACTCCCCATGGCCACATCAGACCCCTACAATCAGAAGAAATAAAGTCGAGGGAAAACCTGTTGGATATGGGAATGTAAACGACACTGCCCCCCATACAACACACTACAGAGGTTAATAACATTGTCAGCAACACTCAAGGCAACAGTACGCTCCACAAACGGAGCCATGGCAAGACAGACAATATCAACCATAAGAAAATAGACAATACCAACAACAGCAATAGCCTAGGGGGAGTGCGAAAGGTCCATACAAGCAAGCGATGTTGGGAAGGAAGTTCACCCCTCTGGCACAAACATACAATCAGGTGCTGACAATGCTAATGCAAAAACAGCTCTTGACGCCACTCCAGCTGTGACTTCCACCCAACCCCTTACCACCAAGATATAATGAAAATCAGTATTGCGCATATTACCAGGTTCCTGGCCACCTAACCGACCGATGTTTCGCTTTAAAGCATGCGGTCCAGGATTTGATTAAAAGCCAGAAGATCGCAATTACCCCACAGGCCAACAATACATCTCAGACCAACATTCTCTAAAATCCTCTACCATCACATCAAGCGGGATCCAATACATCCAGCACTCCTACTGTCAACCATATTGAAGGAGGGAAACCCATACACTCCTCTCTACATCATTCCATACAAGCAATCATGCCCGATACAACAAATCAGACAATGGGATACTAACATGCACCAATAGCACAACTTCTCATTTTCCTTGAAGCAGCACTAACAACACAGCTTCTCGTTTTCCTTGAAGCAGCACCAACAACACAGCCTCTCGTATTCCTTGAAGCCGCACCAAAAACTCAGCCACTCATCTTGTAAGGGGCACCCTTGACATCCACCAGGTCATATCCTCAACACCGCACTCCCCAAGAGACATGTCCAGCACCAAACTCGGTAGATCCAAAAAGGTCGAATTCTGAACCCATCATTCTCCCAATAGGCCTCCTTGATCTTGCCCCGCTAACTTTGCAAGGGGCACCCCCGGTTTAAGAACCAAATTTCTTAATGCCTCACCAACTGGCACATGCCCAAAGGACCCTTCCCACACCTCAGCGAAGGGAAGAGGATCCCATGGCCAAACCTGATCAAGAGTCTAGAGCACCTCAAGAGAAACCATCAAACTTAGTGCAAATAGTTCCAGACATAATCCCTCAGTCGTAAGAACCACTGATATACCTGAAAGGAAGAACGCTTCCATCCTACAACCCAAAAGCAGTCCCATGGCATTACCCAGAATGCGCTGAATTGGGCAACAATGAGAGATATTTCAGGAGAGATAACTAGAACCCAAAAGAAGCCCAGGGAGCTTCGGTGGGAATCGCTTGCAAAACTGATGCTACTTATGACATAACATCCCAACTCAAAACCATCCCCGCACAAATTTCCATTTGGGAGCTCTTATGCACATCGAAGTTGCATAGAGAAATCTTTACGAAAACATTGAATGATGCCCACATCTCTCCTGATGTACCTCCCGAAATGGTGGCAAGCATGATCAGACAACTCCTCGCACCACGAGCCATCACTTTTTCTGATGAGGAATTGCCACCCGAGGGTCGCAAACATGGCCGTCTGTTGAACATAATGGCCCGACACAAGAATTTCAAGGTCCCACTCGTGCTCATTGACAATAGATCCAGCATTAACGTTTGCCCTTTAAGGACTGCCGAACGGTTAGGGATAGAACCGTCTTCTTTCAGACCCAGTACCATGAGCGTTAGAGCCTTCGATAACTCCTTAAGACAAGTCGAGGCAGAAATCGACCTTGAATTACAAATCGAACTAGACATGACCCTCATCACATTTCAGGTCATTGACATACCTGCTTCATTTAACCTTCTGTTGGGACGACCATGGCTCTATGCTGTTGGAGCCATCCCGTCTACCCTCCATAAAAGGGTTAAATTCCTTTCAAAAAATCGAATCATTAAGGTATTGGCCAAGCCAGAGACCATCTTATCAGTGATGGTCAATATCCCAGAAACCGACATCTCAGTGATTGACGTCCAGCATGCGGAGGGCGACATATCATACCACAACTTCAAATTTGAAAACGTGAACGCAATCGCCAATCCAAGACCACTCACTGCTGAATATGTCATTCCCCCTATTGAGCGATTGATCCTAAACTATTGTACCGAGTTTCATGAAAAAGGTTTGGTGGTAAAGCCAACATGTGCCAATGTGCAAAGATGGGGGCTTGGATATCAACCGACACCGGAAGATCAAGTTGAGAGGCCAAGAAAGGGTCAACTATTTAGGTGCACACCCATCAAATTCATCAAGGCTGGGACAGTTTGTGGAGACCCGATGATTTCCTTGGAGGACCACCTCCTGCGGCTCAAACTCTCTGAACATTTCAACCCAGAGTCCGTCTGGCCTCCGATAAGGTAGGACAAAATTCTCAGGGCATCAAAAGCACATATGACGCTAGGGGTAAAACCTTCAAGCCCACCACATGAGGCAAGGGGCATGGAAAATGATCCACCCACAAAGGATCCAAAACTAGGAGTGCCCCATGAGGGAGACACAGGCAAGAACAGGGTGACACCCATTTTCGCCCACAGTTAAGAGGACATATCCACGCCACCAGCTCAGCGACGTAAGGGAAAGAAGCAGCCCACCCACTGGATTGATAAGGGAAAGTGGCCTGCCCTTGATTGGAAGAACATCAAAGTCCCATCACAAGATGAACTTGAGGAACCAGAAGAACTCCAACTCCTGGGGGAAGAGGTTGAATCAGATTTTGACTTTGAGCCCAGCCCTGTAGATATCATGATCATCAGGACAGATGGCCTACAAGAACAAACAGAAAGAAACAACAGGATCGAAAGGGGAAAAGAACCACGATGGTCAGTTATCCCCCTAACGATTGAATCAGCCGGTGAACCATTCGCAGACACCGACCTAAAAAAAAATGCCAATGTAAATAGCACTGGGTACCCAGAACGAGGACATGACCAATCATGGTTTGCAACACCATCTTGTTCGGGACCCCTTGGTGACAATAAAAAATTAAAAAATTTGTGAAATACAAAAACATAACATATTCTCAAAAATACCAAAAATACTCTTGTAAATTTTTACCAACCTGGGGTTAGACGTCCTTAGGCAATGGGTCAACCATAACACCTTGGTAACCTCTCAGAACCCAATTCCAAAGCCAGATAAATCATTTAGAACCTAATTCTTTAGAAATTTAATGTGAATTAGCCAGCGCTATACTAGATTTCTTATAAAATTAGCACCAACCACTTTAAATACGATCTGTAAGACCCAAAACCTATAGAATCATTGACGCTATCTTACCTTGAAATTCAGGATCAAACTCTAAACCTATTTGTTCTCAGGAACCCTTTGAAACTTTGTATTGGATCTAGATCGCGCGTCAGAAGTCTGATATCTACAATCTCAGACCATTATGACCGCTTGGTTGGACTTGACAATCGTTTCGAAAATCAAGCCCAACCGACGTCCAGACGCTATTGTACTGAGTCCGGAGCAAGGAGTGTGAGAAAGAGTGAAATTCTTTAGAAATTAAATGGGATTTAAATAAATCTGGCACGTTTTGTTTGTGGGTTAAGTATAAGCATTCAGACCATTGGAATCTGACCCAAATACACCCTCGGATCAGGAAAAATTTCCCACTCAGGTCAGTGTACTTAGAATCCTCGATCGAATCTCTATGACCGCTGAACTGAAACTGGTCCGCCATGTGCGATCTGGGAACACTGTCGGACTGAAAACTTAATGTGATCAGGATCCACTATTCATGAGCTTAAGTCCAACTGCATTCAGTCAGGGGACCTCCAGAAACGTTCTTTTGGATCGGAAAAGACCCGATTTGGCTATAATCCAAGTATACCTTGACTTGGAGTCTGTTTTGGTTATGTTTGGGCTTATAAAAGGGATTTAAACCCTTAGCCTTATAACCCATACGAATTTGGAAAAACCTTAAGAGAGAGGAGAGAAAAGAGAGAAAGTGAGGGAGAAGTTGGGGCTTTCTCCTGAGATTCTTCCCTTCTGCTCCACGTGCCAAATCCTTCCACCTGCATCGCTATTCTGGCAATTCCAACTCCGTTCTAGGTAAGTAAACCCTAACCTCAACCTATTTTTGGGATTCTAACAATACAAGTAGCGAAATAACTAACCTATCTTGTGAATTAGGTCGCCATATCGACGTTGATGAAGCGTAGACTTTTTATTCGAATCGATACGCTTCTACGATGAAAGGTACGGATTCTAGATGCTTAGGTTAACTGTTTTCAAAGCTTTCAATGTCATTTAATAGTAGATTATCGACAAGATCGTCGTTTGACATGTATAACATGCTGTCTGTTTTTCATTTCGACTGCGTACGGAGAATATGAGATTTATGGTATTTTAGGTATTTGTAGGAAATACCGTATATGTCCGTATTTTTCTAAAATGATTGCCATATTTATTTGTTGTGTTATTATACAAGATATGCGTGTACGATCTGTTTGGCGAAGAGATTTGCCCTAATGCACATATTGGCCGACATAGGATATGTAGACTAATGTGTGTAGACTAAGTGTTTGTTGAAATGCCTAAATCAATATGATTTATGCCTACCATATGTTTGAATGTAAGAACATGATTGTTGTGTATTAGACAACTCCTTGATATAAGGATCTGTCATATTATATGTTGGAATCAACATACGTCAAGTATGTTGGAGTTGAATAGTCTAAGTGTTTGTATAAATGTATGTATTAGTAAGTATTGAGTAAATGGTGTTGTAGATTAGCGTTGAGACTGGATTCTCAACTACTATGATGATGCACATGATTTCCTCCATGCTTGTTGTATGTGAATTTCCTACCTTAGGTGTGAAATACTCATGTATGGTTAACTGCTTATGATGTATGTTATAATATGCTGATAACATGCTAGAATTTCTTGTATTTTAATTCTGTCTCTCTCATATGATTATTGATGTAGATTACATGTGTTTGGGGCTATACTCTAGTCCAGGCAGTCGATAACAGTTTAGAATTTGTAGTTGGATTCTATTCACCACGAAGGATGTGTATGACGAACCCGAGTCGTACTAGAGTCGTCGGCAGTGTTTAGGCCACACGAAGTGCTTGTGCACTTCATGTCGGTCGATTCAACGTGTGCTCGTGCTAGTCGGACTCATCAAGTAACCCGACTGACCATTGTATGTTCACCTTATATTTATCATAACTGCTTGAACCTAAGGTACTAAACTTACCATTGGAAAGCCCCTCTAACCTTGGTACCTCGATCCCCTAAGACTTATGAGTCGGGCATGGTGGTATGGGACATCGTGGTCAAGCTGTCGGCCTACGCTGGGGCCACAAACCTCCCCGTAGTGACCAGTGAGCACCCTACTCTGAGCAGATTATGGTGGTATGAGCCACTATATTCTTGCTGTCGGCCTACATTGATAAGGTGAGTGCGAGCAACAGCCCTGACAGCCCTTTGTAGTAACCTTGAGTTTATCCTGACACCGCATGGGGGCGACGAGTCTTGATGCAGTCTCAAGGATATAAACTAGGCCTGTATTGATAAGGTGATGGGGGAGCGGTGCAACGAGTGTGTGCAACAACCCTGGCAGCCCTTGCAGCGACTTAGAAATATATCATCGTATGAGACTACTAGGAGTGACAACCCTAGATAGGATCATTGTTTGAGTATTGATATAAGGGAGGTACCTTAGTTTTCCAATCCTTCTGTATGAAAAGGACTAATAATAAATCGATAATCATATTCATATCGCACTGCATGTGCCTGTAAGATGTGGAGCACTGAGGGAAGAAAGCATGCCGCGGACGTAAGATGGTGTCGCATGGGGGAGTATATCGGTGAGGGCATCCATCATGTCATTTTATGCTTGCATTAATCACAGTATCTAGGAGTGTCTGATTGTTTGCTTTACTATTATCTCGTGATTGATTTGATAATATGTTAACCCTTGCTTTATGATTCCACTGAGTTAGCTACTCACTCCCACATTACGGGACAGTGTTGTACACACCAACTAGTTCCTATTTCAGTTTCAGATGATGACGATGCTTGCGAAGCAGAGCCGAACTTGATGATGATGAGGAGGATCCCTCCTATATGCAGGTTCTGATTGACGGGGTTTACAGGGTTACTGATTAGATGCCAGTACACTTGGTATCTTACCTTTTATTTACACACCTATGTATATTCTTTTCTTTCTATTTTGGAGTATACATGTAATTAGTTAACCTGGTAACATGTTCACACTCTGGAGATTTACAATCATTTATATATTTTATATATTTATCACAGTTTTCCGCTTGCTAATTTAACTGTCTCTGGAGTATGATATGCTGTTTTGGCTTAGTCCCAATCTTGTTTTATGTCATTCTATAGACAACATGCATTCATCATTATCTATGTTGCATAAGTGACGTTTTGGAACTCGGGAGTTGGGCCCCCGATTTTTGGGATGTTACAAATGACGATTGTCAAGAGGCCTTCGACAAGATCAAAAAGTACCTTCTAAATCCTCCAGTGCTCATGCCACCTACCTTAGGTAGACTATTACTGCTATACATCTTCGTCGCAGTCGAAGCCATAGGATGCGTTCTTGGCCAACACGACGACACAGGAAGAAAAGAGCAAGCGATCTACTTTCTAAGAAGACGATTCACAAGCTATGAAGCCAAATACTGCCTCTCCTTAATTTGGGCAACACAACGGCTACGACAGTATATGATCGCTCACCCGGTCCTTCTGCTCACTTACATGGACTCATTGAAGTATTTGTTCGAGAAACCAGCTCTAACAAGTGGGATCACAAAATCGCAGCTACTACTTTCAGAATTTGACATCACGTATGTCACCCAGAAGGCAATCAAGGGGCAAGCATTGGCTAATTATTTAGCAGCACACTCTCTGCCTGATTATCAACCATTGAAAACTTTCTTCCCTGACGAGGACATCCTCCTGATCAAGGAAGAAGAAGACAAAAAGGCGGGAGAGTGGACACTTTTTTTGATGGGGCTGCAAACTCAAAAAAGAGTGGAGTAGGCGCCATACTCTACTTTCCTAATGATGTCCTAATTCCCATATCCAAGAGGCTGGCATTCTAATGTACTAACAACGTAGCTGAGTATGAGGCCTGCATCGCTGGTCTAAGAGAAGCCATAATCCTCAATGTGAAGAAGTTACGGGTCTTCGGAGACTCATAACTCATCATCAATCAGATAAATGGTGATTGGAAGATCAAAGATGAAAAGCTGATCCCATATCATGTTTACCTGAAAAATCTAATCGAGGAGTTCAAAGAGGTCACATTCTCTTACATGCCCCGAGCCAAGAACCAATTCACAGACGGTGAATGGGAACTCACCGTTAAACTTCAGGAGGAACCCGCATTCTGCCTACAGATCGACGGAGCCGAGCCACCCTCGAATGATCGGTTGTGATACACAGACATTCAGGAATATCTCGAGTATCAAAAATACCCGAAAGGAGCAACATTGACAGATCGTCCCACCATACAATGGCTGGCGGCACAGTTCGTGATTACCGGGGGCATCCTTTATAAGTGATCCTTTAATCAAGTCCTCTGCTGCGTTAATGAAACAGAAGCAACGCAGGTCATGTCAGAAATCTACGAAGGACTATGCGTCCCACACATGAACGGATATATGATGGCAAAGAAGATCCTATGACTTGGCTACTATTGGCTTACGATGAAGACAGATTGCTACAAACACACCAGAAAATGCTTTAAGTGTTAGGAACATGCAAACCAGATCCATGCCCCTGCATCCGAGCTCTACAACTTGACGGCACCATGGCCCTTCTCTGTATGGGGATTTGACATCATTGGCAAGGTCAACCCCAAAGCTTCAAATGAGCATGAATATATCCTGGTGGCGATAGACTACTTCACCAAGTGAATAGAGGCAGCATCCTACACCACCATCGCAGCATCTCATGTGGTCAAGTTTATAAAGAACAACATCATCAGTCATTATGGGGTTTGTTATGCCATTATTACTAACAACGATACCCCATTCGTCAATAAAAGGATGGGCGATTTCCTCGACAAGTTAAAGATCCAACGCCATCTTTCAAGCTCCTAGCGTCCTCAAATGAATGGTGGGGTCAAAGTTACCAACAAAATATCATCCGTATACTAGAGAAAATGGTGAAAACATACCGCGACTGGTCAGAGATACTTCCTTATGCACTCTGGGCTTATCGGACGTCTATACAATCTACTACAGGCATGACCCCATATGAGCTGGCATATGGAATGAAAGCAGTACTACTAGTCGAAGTTGAAATCCTGTCACTCTGAGTGTTATTAGAAAGTGAAGTTGAGGAGGGCGAGTGGCAACAAGCGAGGTACGATCAACTGCATCTGGCAGATGAAAAGTGCATGCGGACGCTAAGCCACTCCCTATGTTATCAAAGAAGGATCGCCAGAGTCTACAACAAGAGGGTCCACAAGAGAAGTTTCAAAGTCGGTGACATGGTCATGAAGCGCATCCTATCACCTCACTTACCAGATCCTAAGGGAAAGTTCAAACCCTCATGGGAAGGACTGCCGATCATTAGGAAAGTACTTTCAGGAGGGGCTCTTCGGCTCACCAATCTGAGAGGAGAGGATCTTTCTGAGCCCATCAACGCCGACAACGTAAAAATCTACCAAGGTAACCATGCCTAACCTTGTCGATGTTACAATCGCAAAGCTGTATCCATTACTGTCCCACCAAAAGAAAATAAAAAAGAAGAAGAAAGAGAGTATCCGCCATCTCCCGTCAGAAACACTCGTCACTTCTCCCGCAAAAAGAAACAAAAAAGGAAGAAGAGAAGACAAAAGTAAAAGAAAAAAGAGAAAAAGAAAAAAAAACAAAAGGAAAGGAAAAGATAAGGAAATCTCAAAAGAAGACCCAGGAAAAAGAAGGAAACAAGTCCATCCCAAACCTCCACACAATCCCACCAAAGGCAGCTTATGATTGTACACAAAGACAAGGACAGGGAGGTAACCAGTCGGTCGGCTATGAAGGAAGTCTCCCCGTCTCTTCCATCGCTTTCAACACTCCAAAAAAAGAAACACAAAAAAAACAAGGGGCATGCTTAAGCAAAAAGGGCAAGGTGAAAACTCGAAAGGGTGCCTTGAGTAAAAATAGCAGGCATATAACAGACTCGGTGAAAACTTGAAAGGGCGCCAAGGGTAAAAACAACATAGCTGCCAAGGGGTAGGCAAGATCAAAAACCCGGGACAGTGAAAATCTAAAAGGACGCTACGGGCAAAAACGACGGGAAGAACTGGATGTAGTGAAGACCTGAAAGGGCATTACGAGTGAAAATAGGGGGAAATGAAGAAACAAATAAAAAATAATAATAATAAGTGCAGGTACAGAAGAAGCCAAGACAGCAAGCACCACAATGAGATACAAGGAAAGATCAACTTCGGGTCAATACTCTATCAAACTCTACCCAAATTTGGGGATGCGATCTCTGACACCCTCTCAGGGAACCAAGACCCTAAGGACACAATCTAGACTACTGCACACAACAAGGGCTGAAGCCAAGATTTTGTCCCAATCATCCAAAGCACAAATCCAAACATAAGAGAATATGAGCAAATTTGGCACAAAATAAAAATCTTTCATTTTTTCTTACAAGTACACTGCTTTTCTTTTCCTTTTTTCTTTTCTTAAAAGAAAAACACTGCGTGCATACAAGGTGGGCTCCTATCCCTCATACATCGACAACCTCCGTCTAAGCTTCTCTATCTCCATGCACAAGTAAAAGGCCTCATCCTTGTCTAAACGGTATGCCGCTAGCATGCCCTCATCAAACCATCGCCCTATTGCCAGCCAACGGGCCATGTCCTCACATGCATGGTGGAGGACAGTGATTTCAAAACTTAGGTGACCATGTGTGGCCAGCAAGAAAGACGGATCAACGAAAGGATGCTCCTCAAAGGCCTCAAACGAGTCAACAACACATGAAGAAGAGGAAGTATTGTCCACCATATCCTGATCAGCAACCTCATCCGCTAAATGCCATCTAAGAACCTGACGATGAAGTGACTGCTCTGCCACTCATCATTGAAATGACACCATGGTCAAGGGAGGTGCCCATGACTCGAACTCCAGCATCGTCGCATCCAAGGATCCCTGTCAGGAAATCCAGACTCGCTTATACAAAGCAGTCAAGTCAGAAGGAAGAGGGGAATGCCCAAATCTAGAAAAGGTGAACTCTGAAACATCCTACCAGAAACTGAACTGCCCGAGAAAGCGCACATGATGGTAAGAGCAGTATCCCCCAAGTCCCAACAATAGTAAAGGAGAGCAAGCCGCACTATAAATCAATGGCAAGCGACAAAGCTAGGTGGCCTCCCAGCTAATCTCCCACCCTCGAAGTTGAGAGAGCATACGACGGTATAAGGACTCATGGCCCTAGCACTAAGGGGAAGGCCATCAAGCAGTAAAGATAGTACATCATTGCGGCGGGAATCAGCCACACAAGCACAAGTGTCATATAGAGATGTTCCCACAGCCTCACCTGAAAGAGGTATAAATCAAGCTCAAAGTTGTAAGCAGAAAATACTACCAAAAAATCGAGCAAAGGCTACGGACAAAAACTGTAGCCATAGACCTATGGCAACGGTTTTTGTCCGTAGCTTGACCGTTGCCGTAGGTGCCATAACAATAGGTCTTGAACCTATGGCTACGGATTTAATCCGTAGCTATAGGGTGCAATAGCTACAGATATAATCCGTAGTGATTATATCTGTAGCGAAAACTTTAAACAGCTACGGATATTATTTATAGCTAAAAGTCTGTTGCAACATGCCTAAATTGAAAAGGCTACACCTGTTAGATTAATGGCTACAAATATTATTTATAGCTAAAAGTCTATAGCAATATGCCTAAATTGAAAAGGCTACACCTGTCAGATTAATGGCTACGGTCAATATCCGTAACTTTTTGTACATTACAAAATTATATATAATCATTTATTCATTCAATTACCACCTGTACAATCATTCGTTCATTCAATTACAATCACTCATTCATTCATTCAATTACAATCAAATTACAATCCTTCATTCAATCAATTACAATTACAATCCAATTCATTCAATCGATTACAATTACAATTATAATAATACTGAAAATACAAATCTTTGGCTTCATTAGAGAAATGTGCTCGACTTCACCCTGAAATTTCAACAGCTTCTTATATTCCATCATTCTACAAACAGTCATGTCATACATAAATTAGAATGCCCATTAGGAAAAAGAAAGACAAAGTGAAATAAGTGCATCATGTATAACAAATTTTTTTTTCTTAATGATTTTTTTTAAAAAAAAAACTCAAAGAGGAATGAAATTGACACAAAAGAAATGGTCTCACCATATGATTATAGGTTTTGGTTTTGGTTTAGGTTATAGGTTTATGTTAAGGTTTAGGTTAAGGTTAGGCTATAGGTTATAATTAAGTTTAGGTTATAGGTTATAAGTTTTGGTTTAGGTTAAGGTTATAGGTTTAGGTTTAGGTTATAGGTTTAGGTTATAGGTTAAAACTTTTGGGAACTTGATTATAAGTTAAGGTTTATATTTAAGAAATCAGGTTCGGGTTCGAGATTGGGTTTAGGTTTGGGTTTTCAAGTTTAGGTTTAGGTTAAGGAGTTGAGATTAGGATTAGGTGTAGGTTTGGGTTTAAGGATTTGAGAATACATTTAGGTTTTAAGTTTAGGTTTAGGTTAAAGGTTTAAGGAAAAGTTATAAGTTTAGGTTTAGGTTATTGGTTATAGCTTTAGGGAATTGAGAATGGGTTATGGTTTAGGTTTAGGAAATCGGGTTTAGGTTCGGGATTAGGTTTAAGTTTGGGTTTTTAAGTTTAGGTTTAGGTTTAGATTAGGGAGTTGAGATTGGGATTAGGTGTAGGTTTCGTTTTAGGGAATTGAGTTTAGGTTATAGGTTTTGGGATTTGGGAATAGATTTAGTATAAGTATAGGTTTAGGTTTGGTTATTGGTTAAGGTTTAGGTTTAGGTTTTAGGTTTCGGAATTTGAGAATGGGTTCGGGTTTAGGTCATAAGTTTTAGTTTTGATTTAGGTTATAGGTTATGGGATTTGAGAATGGGTTCGGGTTTAGGTTATAGGTTTTGATTTTGGTTTAGATTTAGGTTTAGGTAAGGGAGTTGAGATTAGGATTAGGTGTAGGTTTAGCTTTAGGGAATTGAGTTTAGGTTATAAGTTTAGGGAAGGGTTAGGTTTAGGTTATAGGTTTTGAAATTTGAGAATAGTTTTAGGTTTTAAGTATAGGTTTAGGTTAGGTTATAGGTTAAGGTTTAGTGATAGGTTATAGGTTTTGGGATTTAAGAATGGGTTCGGGTTTAGGTTATAGGTTTTGGTTTTGGTTTAGGTTATAGGTTTTTGGATTTGAGAATGGGTTCGGGTTTATGTTATAGGTTTTGGTTTTGGTTTAGGTTATAGGTTTTTGGATTTGAGAATGAGTTATGGTTTAGGTTTAGGAATTTGGGTTCAGGTTCGGCCGGGATTGGGTTTAAGTTTGGGTTTTCAAGTTTAGGTTTAGGTTTAGGTTAGGGAGTTGAGATTAGGATTAGGTGTAGGTTTAGCTTTAGGGAATTGAGTTTCGGTTATAGGTTTAGGGAAAAGTTAGGTTTAGGTTATAGGTTTTGGGATTTGGGAATAGTTTTAGGTTATAAGAATAGGTTTAGGTTAGGTTATATGTTAAGGTTTAGAGATAGGTTATAAGTTTTGGGATTTGAGAATGGATTTGGGTTTAGGTCATAGGTTTTGGTTTTAGTTTAGGTTATAGGTTTCGGGATTTGAGAATGGGTTCGGGTTTAGGTTATAAGTTTTGGTTTTGGTTTAGGTTAAGGTTTAGGTTTAGGTTATAGGTTTAATTTTAGGATTTGAGAATGGGTTCGGGTTTAGGGTACGGGTTTTGGTTTCAATTTAGGTTATAGGTTTTTAGATTTGAGAATGGGTTTGGGTTTAGGTTATAGGTTTTGGTTTTGGTTTAGGTTTAGGTTATAGGTTTTTGGATTTGAGAATGGGTTATGGTTTAGGTTTAGGAAATCGGGTTTAGGTTTGGGATTGAGTTTAAGTTTGGATTTTTAAGTTTAGGTTTAGGTTTAGGTTAGGGAGTTGAGATTAGGATTAGGTGTAGGTTTCGCTTTAGGGAATTGCGTTTAGGTTATAGGTTTAGGAAAAGGTTAGGTTTAGGTTATAGGTTTTGGGATTTGGGAATAGTTTTAAATTATAAGTATAAGTTTAGGTTAGGTTATAGGTTAAGGTTTAGGGATAGGTTATAGGTTTTGGTATTCGAGAATGGGTTCGCGTTTGGGTTATAGGTTTTGATTTTCGGTTAGGTTATAGGTTTTGGTTTAGGTTATAGGTTATAGGTTTAGGATAAGGTTTAGGTTTAAGTTTAGGTTATAGGTTTTGGGATTTGAGAATGGGTTCAGGTTTAGGTTATAGGTTTTGGTTTTAGTTTAAGTTATAGGTTTTGGGATTTGAGAATGGGTTCGAGTTTAGGTTATAGGTTTTGGTTTTGGTTATACGTTTTTGGATTTGATAATGGGTTATGGTTTAAGTTTAGAAAATTGGGTTCAAGTTCGGGATTGGATTTAAGTTTGAGTTTTCAAGTTTAGGTTTAGGTTTAGGTTAGGGAGTTGAGATTAGGATTAGGTGTAGGTTTAGCTTTAGGGAATTGAGTTTAGGTTATAGGTTTAGGGAAAGGTTAGGTTTAGGTTATAGGTTTTGGGATTTGGGAATAGATTTAGGTTATAAGTATAGGTTTAGGTTAGGTTATAGGTTAAGGTTTAGGGATAAGTTATAGGTTTTGGGATTTGAGAATGGGTTCGGGTTTAAGTTATAGGTTTTAATTTTGGTTTAGGTTATAGGTTTTGGGATTTGAGAATGGGTTCGGGTTTAGGTTATAGGTTTTGGTTTTGGTTTACATTATAGGTTTTTGGATTTGAGAATTGGTTATGGTTTAGGTTTAGGAAATCGGGTTCAGGTTCGGGATTAGATTTGAGTTTGGGTTTTCAAGTTTAGGTTTAGGTTTAGGTTAGGGAGTTGAGATTAGAATTAGGTGTAGGTTTAGCTTTAGGGAATTGAGTTTAGGTTATAGGTTTAGGGAAAGGTTAGGTTTAGGTTATAGGTTTTGGGATTTGGAAATAGTTTTAGGTTATAAGTATAGATTTAGGTTAGGTTATATATTAAGGTTTAGGGATAGGTTATAGGTTTTGGGATTTGAGAATGGGTTCAGGTTTAGTTTATAGGTTTTGGTTTTAGTTTTGGTTTCGGTTATAGGTTTTGGGATTTGAGAATGGGTTTAGGTTTAGGTTATAGGTTTTGGTTTTGGTTTTGGTTTAGGTTATAGGTTTTTGGATTTGAGAATGGGTTATGGTTTAGGTTTAGGAAATCGGGTTCAGGTTCGGGATTGGGTTTGAGTTTAGGTTTTCAAGTTTAGGTTTAGGTTTAGGTTAGAGAGTTAAGATTAAGATTAGGTGTAGGTTTAGCTTTAGGGAATTGAGTTTAGGTTATAGGTTTAAGGAAAGGTTAGGTTTAGGTTATAGGTTTTGGGATTTGGGAATAGTTTTAGGTTATAAGTATAGGTTTAGGTTAGGTTATAGGTTAAGGTTTAGGGATAGGTTATAGGTTTTGGAATTTGAGAATGGGTTCGGGTTTAGATTATAGGTTTTGGTTTTGGTTATCTGTTTTTGAATTTGAGAATGGGTTTTGGTTTAGGTTTAGGAAATTAGGTTCAGGTTCGGGATTGGATTTGAGTTTTGGTTTTCATGTTTAGGTTTAGGTTTAGGTTAGGGAGTTGAGATTAGGATTAGGTATAGGTTTAGATTTAGGGAATTAAGTTTAGGTTATAGGTTTAGAGAAAGGTTAGGTTTAGGTTATAGGTTTTGGGATTTAGGAATAGTTTTAGGTTGTAAGTATAGGTTTAGGTTAGGTTATAGGTTAAGGTTTAGGGATAGGTTATAGGTTTTGGGATTTAAGAATGGGTTTGGGTTTAGGTTATAGGTTTTGGTTTTGGTTTTTGTTATAGGTTTTGGTTTAGGTTTTAGGTTATAGGTTTAGGTTATAGGTTTTTGGATTTGAGAATGGGTTCGGGTTTAGGTTATAGGTTTTGATTTTGGTTTAGGTTATAAGTTTTTGGATTTGAGAATGGGTTCAGGTTTAGGCTATAGGTTTTAGTTTTGGTTTTGATTATAGGTTTTGGTTTAGGTTATAGGTTTTGGGATTTGAGAATGGGTTTGGGTTTAGGCTATAGGTTTTGGTTTAGGTTATAGGTTTTGGGATTTGAGGATGGGTTCGGGTTTAGGTTATAGGTTTTGGTTTTGGTTTAGGTTGTAGGTTTTAGTTTAGGTTAAGGTTATAGGTTTTAAGATTTGAGAATGGGTTCGGGTCTAAGTTATAGGTTTTGGTTTTAGTTTAGGTCATAGGTTTTGGGATTTGAGAATGAGTTCAGGTTTAGGTTATAGGTTTTGGTTTTTGTTTAGGTTATAGGTTTTGGTTTAGGTTTAGGTTATAGGTTTTGGGATTTGAGAATGGGTTCGGGTTTAGGTTATAATTTTTAGTTTTGGTTTAGGTTGTAGGTTTTGGGATTTGAGAATGGGTTCGGGTTTAGGTTACAGGTTTTGGTTTTGGTTTAGGTTACAGGTTCAGGTTTAGGTTTATGTTTAGGTTAAGGTTTAGGTTATGGGTTTTGGTTTAAGGTTAGTTTAGG
This sequence comes from Magnolia kwangsiensis, assembly GCA_037074715.1. NCBI lineage: Eukaryota > Viridiplantae > Streptophyta > Magnoliopsida > Magnoliales > Magnoliaceae > Magnolia > Magnolia kwangsiensis. Next base: position 187,113,409 of record CM073571.1, on the reverse strand, counting down.
TTATATGTTATGGGTTATAGCTTTAGGGAATTGAGAATAGGTTTAGGTTATTGGTTTAAGGTGTGGTTTAGGTTAAGGGTGTGGTACCTGCAAATACAGATATAAAATTGGCCTGTCCAAATGGTCATGCCCCTCCAATGCTGTCCATAGGAAATGGACAGCTTCATCATGGTCATAACAGCAGTTCCCACCTTCCAGGGAGCCCCGTTCATCCGAATAGCTCCGATGCACATCTGGGTCTGCTCCATTAATTTCGAGCAAATGTATAAATATGGCCTGTCTAAATGGCTAGGCCCCTCCAATGCTGTCCATAGAAAATGGACAGCTTTATCATGGTCATAACAGCGGTTCCCACCTTCCAGGGACCCCCGCTCATCCGGATAGCTCCGATGCACATTCGGATCTGCTCCATTAATTTCGAGCAAATACATAAATACGGCCTGTCCAAATGGCCAGGCTTCTCCAATGATGTCCATAGGAAATGAACAGCTTCATCATGATCATAACAGCAGTTCCCACCTTCCAAGGACCCCCGCTCATCTGAATAGCTCCGACACACATCCGGGTCTGCTCCATTAATTTCAAGCAAATACATAAACACGGCCTGTGGATTGCAAAGATCAGTTGTACTCACTTAATCGTGGGCCCAACGGACAATCATGGAAAATGTAGATGTTGCCTAAGTGAAAACTCTTTACCAAAATCCTAATCATACCAGTTTGACGATTTTGGTGTAGTCAAAAGAGGTTGTTTCTTTTTTCTTAGATGATTTCCTGGGCAAGTTACAATGGTCAATGGTCAAAAAGTGAAATCTGTTTCTAAAAAAATGTCTGGCAATGATGGTAAACAAGTAAATTAACCAATGCAAACAGGCCCTTAAGATCATTCTTTAATTGAAAAGGTAAAGTATTACTGAAGATGACAAAGCACTGGGATTCAATCTAGCAAATAAACTAATCCTATAATTTTGTTACATCAAAAACACCGAATAAACAATGAAATTTTCAACCAAAAAAAAATATTTTGCACATTCTTTTGACAGTAACTAACATTACATATTTAAGATACCCAAATAAAATAATAGAACTGCCCTTCCTAGTTGATGACTTCATAATTGATAATGCATAACCAAGAAAATCATAAATCAGTCCATAATTCTTTGATTAAGGCTAGAGGACCTTTTTTTTTTTTTTAAGGCTCCACACAATGAAAGTGGCTCCAAAGCTTACAGCCACTTTCATTTCTCTTATCCTAAAATAAGAGCAGAATCGCTTCAGGATTTTAGGCCAATTAGTCACTTGGGAGGTCCTTACAAATTATTGGCTAATATCTTGGCTACTAGATTTAGGGCATGATTGGGGATGCGACAAATGATAAACAAGGAAAATATCTCCAAATCTAAATAGGTAGAACTATAAAACATGTTACACTGTCCAATTTACCTAGAAGGAAGAACTGCTTGGGGAACAAAAGGGGCATATATTGTTTCCCTCTCAGCTGCAAGCCGTTGTGCCTTCTGAAACTATTTCAAAACAGCTATCTTTTTGCTGGCTTGCATTTAGATGGAAACTCAATGTCTGAGCAGAACAATCAAAAACAATAGAATGCTCATGTTTAAAATTGCATGAATGCCTAAGGCTGAGAAAAGTGAACTTACGTTGTTAGTGCTGATAGTTTTTATTTCTTTTTATTTCTTCCATGTAGACAAGCCATCCTCCAGCTGAATGTCCATGTGATCCACAGTTCTAACTGCTAATTTGACTTGACTTCTGTTGCTGAATGTGGACCATTAATTTATTTTTGAGCAGGCCATTCCTTTTTAAGTAACTCATTAGATGGCTGCCGCAGTCTAATCTCCATGATTTTTTTTTTCAATTGGCCCATCCATGTGTTATGCCCAAATTAAAATAATAATCCTAATAAACATAAACTAGCGCTACATGTACAATAGAGATGTCTTGTACATATAGAAAGAAATAGGTACCTTAGTCGAAGATACATATTATCATTTTGCAAGTCAATCTCTTGCATAGTAAGATGAGAAATGATGAAATCATGAAACAAATTTCTATTTTGGGATGCATTTCGTTGAACCCAAATATCATAAAATTCATGATATTTAGTATACTGAACGTACTATTAGCAAATGAATGGCATCAGAACTACAAGAATGCTACAAATTACATAACATTAATACTGATGTCATGGTATGCATTTCTGATGGTATCAAACTCATTGCTAAGCTACGTTGAATAATAAGAAGTGGGGCCAACCAATGTTGTAATGTAAGAATAGATGTGAGAAATTATAGTACCCTCTACTGCAAATACTCTATTTCTGCAAAGAGCAATTTGTTCTGGTAGAATTCAAGAACATTGTAGAATACATGAGAAGACAGAAACATCCAGAAGAAGAAAAAGAAGAATAAAGAATAAAGCTCTAGATGTACAGCCTCATAATTGAATGTTTGGAACCAACCCAATAATGCATAATGAAATCAATATGGTACTCAAGGACCTTTTTTTTTAAGGCTCCACACAATGGATGGCAGCCCACTCACAAGTAGTCCATAATTCTTTGATTAAGAAAACAGAGTATTGAAAGGCCTTGATTTTGTATTTGCTAAATAATGAATAGGCAATGTAACATGGACAGACACAGACAGGTGGGATACTGTGGATGATGGTCGGATTGGTCTCATTTTTGGGGTGTCTAATCATCATGGTTGGTCCTCCTGATGCTCGGGTTGGATTCCATACACCCACTAGGCCTTAATGCAGATCTAGCCATTTCTATAATAGGTTTCCAATTCATCTGATGCCTATGGTGTGACCTAACTGATGATTGGAACGGCCTGATTTTTGGGAACCCCCACAACTTTTGGAGGCACACTTAATGGACGGGTTGGATGGCAAACACAGACCAGGAGATTGCCACTTTTTCTTAACTCAACGACCGTGGAAAACTCCATGTGATCATTCTCCATAAAATAGTAATTGGTACAAGAATAACAGATAAATAAGGTTTTGTTCCAAAATCTGAATAGTTGTGCTGATGCACATGCAACAAGTCAGACAAGGCAATTTTCAAAAAATAGAGGGCCCTTGTTAACTACTCAATAGGCATTCCCAATCATTAACAAGCAGGTATAACTTTAAAATCAAGCTTCGAAGCAAAATGGCTACAGAAGGACCAGTCTAAAATGTGGGCTATAATTTAGATATAGTGGTTTGATCCCACGTGCACCATTTCTAAATGCCTGTATATCAAGTGTGAAATGTGGCTAGAGTGTCAAATAGCTTGACCAGCAGAATATCAGTTCTGGGAAAAGTCATTAAATTTTGTCATTCTCTCCATTCCAATTGAATTCAATTCTGCATTAAATGCAGTTAGTCTTGTATAAAAAATATTTGTTTTTTGACATATGCAATGTGAGTTCTTTTACTCTTTTTTTTTTTTTTTTTTTTTTTTTTTTTTTTTTTTTCTGTTAATCTACATGCATGTTATCCCAGCCCACCAAGCTACCGCCACATGTGCCAGATCTAAGCTACTAGAGTCACCTTGAAGCTTTGATATAACATGATAGACAAGAGAAGGATAAGGTAATGTAAATTTTCAAACTGAAATTTCATTAGAACCTCTCATTTGTGTAGAAATCATTGTAGAGCTTGGTATGGGGCACACCTTTTCAATTGTATCAACATTGAAGTCACTATGCCACTTCAGCATCTTTCAATACATATCCTTTGCTTTTTTTATGTTGAAAGCCCCCATTTGAAGAAAACGGTTGGTTTTTAGAGAGAAATAATTCAGAGAATTGCATACTACAACATTAATTTTCCTGTGAGAACAACAATAAAGGTTGTCATAGATTGACTTGAGGTGATTCAAATTTCTGCTTTCATTTGTTCTACATCCACTTCTTCATTTTCCTTTTTCTTTTCTTTTTTCAGTTGAAAGATAATGAAAACATTATCGTGAAAGAAATTTGCAAAGAAAGTCTGGACCCTCCATCAGGTCTAGTCCACCTTTCCTCTGCTACTATGCAATACAACGATTAGATGGTCCTAAATATCCATGAAGTAGGATAAGCTGTGATCCTAAGATTCCTATCAATAGCATGAAAATAGACAGTCAAAATTGATTAGAGAAAGGCATAATACTTGCCTTACAAAGCTCAAGTTTTCCACCAACAAGTTCCTCATGACCATATGGATACCTGTGAAGCATAAACACAATCTATGAGCTAATGCAGGACACCTAGTGTAAGCTCAGTCCCAATATTGCATGAAATAAACAAGATAAAAGCTAACTTGATAATGTATCTAAAAGGAATCTTACGCCACACAAGTTTGGCAGTAGAGCTAGGCAGCTCTAAAAATTCACTGAGCAGTGCTAGAATGCCAGAACAATATTAAAAACCAACTGAAGGAGCTATAGTTCCCACAGAAACTCGCCTGCCTAGATCTTCCAAGTTTACTCTCCTATTTTCTCCAAAACTTGCATTACATCTATCATGTCTAGTCTGTAGAAACAACTATAATCAAGCTATACAAGATGTACTTGGGACGCAGTCCAAAAATACAATTAAAACATATAGTCCAAAAGAGTGTGAAGATCGGTCCAATATACCTACAAAATTCATAGGACATAAGCAAATTAGAAGGACTAGACCAAAAATGGATGTAAGACATTATGGAGAACGGTGAGTATATTTTCACTACCAAAAAAAGGAGCAAAATCCGTTGCTATAGATCTTCCATCCACCATGGGCCCACTACAAAATCATCTGGATCACCAAAAGTGCTCCCCATACATACAATTTGTCAGACCAAGCAAATGTTCAAGGAACATTGTTTATTTCTTCAAGAAGAATGTGCAACCTACTGTTGAAAGTACTGCAAGATCTGAAAAATCAGGTTGTTGTCCCTGTGGCTTTGTGTAAACTCTTACTAGCCCCATTTCCTCTGACATTTTTGCAAGTAATCTGTCTAAAGACTTCTCGGGTAATGGATGGAACTGGAAAACAGAGCCATGTGTATTTAGAGTCATTTTAATCCATAAAAAAATAAGGTTTTTCCATACATTTGATCTCTTAAGCATTGTTCAAAACCCAATTAACACACATAAATAACATCAACTTCGACTCATTTTGATGTGTAATATAGATAGCAGCAAAGAAAGCAGAAAATAAGCTATATTTTAAGTAGTGCATGAAATAGTAAATCCAGCCATCTGCACAATTGTGGGACTATAGTACATGATAATATTGATTCTTTTGAGTTGTTGAAATGCCTGCACATGAAAATAGCAACAATCCATTACAGAGTGCATAAAAATATAGATGCATGAAATAGAGTTTCGATTCTCGATCTCGGATAAACATCATTTGTGGATGACTAATTGGCCAGTTATATCTTCCAATGGATCCTGGCCTGCCCCTGATGGGGCCCAATTGATGAACACCCTTGATCACTGAAAGGCCAAGTCATTTGCAGATGACCAATTGGATAGTTATATCTCCAGATTGAGGATATTTGTTCCTAATGAGGCTCAATGGTTGAACACCCTCAAATCACAGAGAGGCAGACAACTCATTTGCAGATGACCAATTGGGCAGCTATATCTTCTGATGGAGCATGGCCCGCGTCTAATGAGGCCACTAAATAAAACATCTTTGATCATTGAAAGGCAGACGATTCATTTTCAGATGACCAATTGGGCAGTAGTATCTACTGATGGAGCATCGCATGATCCTGACAAGGCCCAATAGATGAACACCCTCAACCATTGAAAGTTGGCCCACTCCTATTTATATTCTGCGCCAGCAAAAGTCTCTGTTTAAATTGGGCAATTATCACTAACTACCTATTTAAAGAGGAGAAGAAAACAATGAGCTGAATTGTATTTATTAGAAAACAATGAGGTGAATTGTATTTATTTCCAAGATACATTTTATTGTGGGTGCTTCATACGAGTTCTAAGTATGATCGTCGGGATCATCGCATGGCCCCCACAATTTTCAGTCATTTCTAAAAGCTTGTCGTAATTATGAACATTTCCAGTTGAATTTGACTAGCAGCTCTTCTACTTCTCCCTCAAGCTTTGATCAACTGTCCATTTGCAAGATCAGATGGATACAATTGTTCAATTCCTTTGCTTTTCCAATTCCTAGCTCATCCACGTGATTACCCAACAAATCAATGGTCTTGATCATAATACACAAGTGTTGTGTGTATGGATGACATGCTCTGGTTCAAAATTCACAGAACTCCATATAATAGCCCATGAAATTTAGCATTTTTCCAATCCTAAACTATCTAAATTGATCCATAATGCAATCAACAAAGGAAGTAGTTGATCTAACAAATCCCACTAAAATCACAAAACCTAACCAAAACTACTGAGAAATTCAACCTAAAATCAGAAAAAAAATCATAAATCTTAGCACAACAATCAGAGAGAGAATGAAATCAAGAAACCAATTGAATCACATCAAGATCAGATAGGAGGAGGAGAAGAAGATTCACCTTATGCCAATTGACGAGATTCTTCCACTTGCATTTTCACTAATCGGGGCTCCTCCTATACCCTCTCCTTCATCCTTGCAGTGACCGCCTCCCAAAGTGTCATGTTCCGCTTCGCGAGATTGAAATCTATGCAATCCACTCTAATACCATCCAATTCCATCCAATTTGCGCAGCCAAATAGGCCCTAATGGTGGGCGTTCAATCACCACAGTTTCCTATGGTGTGGTCCACCTGAGATTTGGCCCTAAAAAGAGCTGGAAAAAATGATGGTGTGGTCCACCTGAGATTTCTAGGAATTGATGGTGTTATCAGTGGATTGCCTTTAGATAAATGGGATTGCTATATCCTTGGATTGATATATCCAGTCTGTTTGGCACGCCTGGCTAATACCGAGATTAAACCTTCCCATCCCTTCCAATCCCTCAAGCCAAACACGTCTCAGGGATTGGGATCAGATCACCGACTCTGTTTGGCATGCCTGACCAATCCCAGGATTTAACTTCCAATCCCTTCCAATAACATTCAATCCCTTCCAATCCAACTGGCTAAACGGGCCCTTAGATTTCAGAAACAGAGAGAGGGAAATGTGGAATGAAGGATCGAAAGATTTGAGAAAGAGATAAAGAGGGAAAAAGAAAGAAACTAACCGTACGTGCTCCATCTTCTTCTCCTTCTCCTTCTTCTTCTCCTTCTTGCAGCGAAATGGGTTTTTGAAAACAGAGAGGGGAATGTGGCCTTGAGATAAGGAGAGAGGGTGAGGGAGATCGGGAGATCGACAGAGGGCAAGGGAAAGAGAGAGACTGGGTGCGAAAGAGAGATGGAGAGATGGGGCGAGCGGGACAAAATGGTGGAAGGGCGGTCGTTTTGGGTTTTGGAGGGGTTTGGGGTTTTGGAGGGGCGCGTGACGAACGGCTTCCTCGACGTTTGATGTTTTTAAGATCGTGGGGCCCACTGTGATGTATTTCATATATCCACTCCGTCCATTAATTTTAAATTATTATTATTATAAGTGTTAATAAAAAAAATGAGTTAGATCGAATCTATAAGGAGACTGCACAATATATTAATAGTATAAATTTAATTTAGATTATTTCTAATGGTGTGGTCCACATAGATACTTAAACTATATAATTTTTGGGCTCATGCACTAAAATTATATATCAGAATTTTTGGACGGCTTAGATCAAACACATATATTCCAGTGGACCTCATGGATCCCCTTAAGCACCATTTATATTTAATATGTTTTAGGTGGGGAGGTAGCTTTAACGACAGAGCACTTAGGCTATAGCTATGGATTAAATCCGTAGCTATATTACTACGGATTAAATCCATAGTTAAAAGCTTCCAACCTCCATAGCCTTTGCTCGATTTTTTGGTAGTGAAATGAAGCAGAGGAAATGATGAAAACAAGAAGTACCTGAAGGAACGAGCCGCAACCCCGGAGAATATGGGTACGTCCAAGTGAGCACTCGGTCAGCCCCAAGAAGAGCTTCGCCAGCACCACAAAAGTAATGCTCCTATGATGCAAGACACGGCGGAAGACATCCAACAAAGATGCCTACGATGACTGTCTCCATCCTAAGAAAAGTAACTCGGCTAAAACATAGAATATCAGTGCATTTAAGCACTGAAGCTAGTGATCAGACCTAGGACCTCCACGAGCAGTGGAACAACGATCATACAAGACCTCAAGTGATAGCTCACCACCCCCGCCCTCTGTAATAGGAAGAGTAGTAAGAAACCCAAACCAAGAGATCAGATCAGATGGAAGGACCGGCTCAGAAGAAGGAACATAATGCTCTCGAGTGAGAGGAAGACCGGATAAGCGTGAAAACTCCTCTAGTGATGGTCCTATCTCCAGATCGTTGAACGAAAACAGGTTCAATGTAGGGACCCAAAGCTTTCATTGGCTTGGGCACTAACCAAATCCCCAACAAGTAGATCCGAAACCTTTTGTAAAGGATTGGGTTGAGTGAGTGTAATTGCATGTGCTTCAAGGGATGGGTTGACTAAAACCAGAAGAGCTGTATTTTGTATATGAAAAAAAAGCAACCGCGGGATCAGAATGTTGAACTCGAGACCAAGGCAAACCACCCAAGGAAAGAGAGCAGCAAATGCCAAATTCAGGCCAGGCATTTTAGCACGCGGCATTCGACGAACTTTGCTTCCCAGCTGCCTGCCTCCTTGTGTGGAAATGCTTCTCATGATCTCCAGCTCTTTCCCACCAGCTCGTTCTCCACTAGGCATCTAGGCAAACCCGCTAGGTTAACTCAACGTAAAGAAAGTCAGTGAGTGCTTACTAATAATCATACGAAGCGGCGCTCAACAGCCGCCAATCTAGGTGAACCCGGTGAAAGCGGAGAACCTCTCGAAAGCCCAAAGAACTCAACTCAAAGATCTCGGACTCAGTCAAGCTCTTGATCCAGATATGCAACCGCTCAGAACAGGTGCCGCGTGACTGCAACCGGCAGGTCCGAGCAGGCACCCCCTTTACAATCTGAAGCCCCGGATCCTCAAGAAAATCATCAAAAATAGGCATCCCCTCGTTCAATAGGTCAATCTCATGATGACGGAAGAAGCCAAACTCGCCCATCGCATCTCAAAGAGTATCCTTGAAAGCTGCAATAGGTGGACCCAAATCTCTAGTAAACGCCACGTCAGGAGCAATCTGAAAGAAACAAGCCCTAGGAGCTGCAACACCTAGAGTATCGCAGTAGCCAATAGAATCTATACCTTGAATTTTGACAGTGGCCGACTGCCCCATTACGGCCTCGAAATTCGCACAAAAAATCTGACCTAGGCCATCTGCAAGGAATCTGTCACTCACCAAATCTAAATTGCTCGAGCTGCCATGGTGGAGTCCGCCGCCATCAGAACCTGATCTATCCCATCTGCACCATCCATCATCATCATATTATCATTCGCACTGCCCATAACCATCCCTTCATCAATCAAGTCATCGGACGCCAACATCATACCATCCTCACCATCAAATCCATTCATCCTCATCATTTCAACACCCACGAACCCTAGTGGTCCATTTGGCAAAAACCCATCAAGCCCAATCAATCCTTCCCTGTGAACACCATCAACCCCATCAAGCCCATCCATCCCATTCAACCCAATCTCATTAATGGTGGTAGGAACTATGTCATGAATAACATTAACCCCTTCAAAAAGACCTATTATACCATTATCAACCACCATCAATGCACCCATAAATGAGCTCTCACCATCATAAATAGAGGACCCCCCACCCATCTCTCCCTCATTCAGGGACCCACCAACACCTCCAATGTTTGCAGCCATAGTAAAGCCAAAGGAAAGAAAAGACAAAAGGAGAAGAAGACAAGGAAGAAAGAGACAAAAGAGGAGAACAAAAGGGACGAACGGACAGTTGGAGCAGACAGGAGTAAACAGAAAAGGGACAGAAAGAATATACAGAAAAGAAGAGGGCTTGCTGGAAGAAAAGATGGACGAAGGCAGTAATCAAATTACCGCTAGCGGCACTCGAAGTACCGTTGCAGGTACTGACAGACCTGAATCACTGTAGCACCTGACAGAATAGAGGGAAGAAGCAAAAGTTAGCAGGAGGTAGTCTGACTATCGCCAGCTGTAGTTCGACTACCGCCCGGGCCCACTTTTGGGCAAAAATTAGGCAGGGTCCACTTCGAAAGTCCGGGACCAAGGAATGCACATCCACATACTCAATAGGAATCACAAAAGGTCCATGAAATGATCTAGAAAGGCAACATTGAGCAACTGAAGTTTCATAAAAGCATGAGGATTACATAGCTAAGGGATACATGATCACATGTTATAATGAACTAATTGTCATCGGGAAGATAGGTACCGGTATCCTTGCGATGAAAATGAGGTCCCAATATCCCCCCTCCAGTAAAACAGGCATCGTCGCTAGGAGTATAGCCAGGTTGTAGAATCGGACCAATGTTGTACTGCTCGCACCAGGAGCTATATTCCCTCTCGAGATCAACGAAAGCACTGGCCTCAAAACCCTCCTGGGCAGTAGTCAACTCCCTCTCAGGCACAGATCTCCAATCAGATGGTCCGGATGACGGACTAAGTGGGACCATAGGACTGCCATTCAGCTGCCAAAAGAGCCTCTCCTCAAGGTACCACTTTGTCACCCGGGGGTCCTTCACAATGCGACGTCGCCGTGAGGCCTGAAAAGCCTCCTGAGCTCCCGGAGTCAGCACCGCATTCGACTGGAGATATGGCCTGGTGTGAAACTGCAAAAAAAGGAGGAAAGTTAAGGATCGACAGATAACAGCACATGGACGATATAGGCCAAGAAAAATCACTCACATCATCAGGAACAAGGGCATCAATATTTGACCTCCAAGCGAGATTAGAAAACAGACACGTATAGCTGCGGTTATCCTTGTACCACAGCATCATGCTAGGAAATGGAGGCAAATGATAGATCAAGGTGGGAACTAGATGAGGAAAATGATCGAAAAGGTAGACCTGTGCAAAACCACGCTCAGAAAGGATATACCTAATCATCTAGGGAAAATACTATGAGGGTGGACATCAAGAAGATACCTCGATGACTGGGTAAAAGCCAGTCAATGATCGGCTGATGCAGTGGCTTACCTTGTCCAGCCCTTCGTACAAATGAGCCAAGAGGGCCACATTCCAGTTGTACGACATGGGAAAGGTGATATCTACCATGAACAACAATAGACGGGAACTCACAAGCTCATTCCCGTGACAAAAAATCATCGCACCTATGATGTATAAAATCAGGGCACAAGCCTTCATCACAGTTGCTACCTCAGTCTCAGGGATGTGACGGGCAAAATTTGATGACAGCCACAGCAGCTTAAAACGATGACCTAAAAAATTGGTCGCATCTGGCATCATCCCTAGTAACTCCATCTAGTCGTCCTCAGAAAGTACCGGAAGATCATCCTCAAAGGGTACAAACCCTCCATCATATCAGAGACCTTGCTGCATATAGATGTCATAGGGAGTAATGCCCCACTCCCCAAAAGGCAGCTGAAAGGTATGAGTCTCAAGGTGTCATTGCTCAGCCAAGCAGATAAGAGGGACATGTTCGTCATACTTAGACGAACCCAAAATAGGTAAGAAAATGGAGTACGATCCAAGACCTTAAAGAATAATAGTTGAGGATCATGGAACTAGCAGGCCAATGAGTTTGGACCCCTTGTCCTCTCAAGATCGCAAGCACGCCACCCTTTTGGGCTATGTCAGATAGCTGCCGACCCTCTCGTGGCACGTAGCATGGATCGGTCGGCTGGTGAGATGGACTAGCCTCATTCGTACCTCGACATGGCATACTGCACAAGCACGACCCATAGGTAAGCATCCTTCCCATCATGAAAAGCAATGGACCCCAGTCACTAGCCCAAGCCCACTTAAAAAAGCTAAGGCCCATTCCGAAGGTCCATTCCCAAGGCGTATTTAAAGGCCCATTTCTAAAAGCCCATATTAAGGCCCATTTTCAAAAAAGGCCATTTCCATGCCCATCTCAAAAGGCCCATCTAAAGGCCCATTTTTAAAAGCCCATATTAAGGCCCATTTCCAAACCCATCTCAAAAGGCCCATTTTCAAAAGGCCATATTAAGGCCCATTTCAAAAAAGCCCATTTTCAATCCCATCTTAAAAGGCCCATCTAAAGGCCCATTTTTAAAAGCCCATGTTTAGGCCCATTTCAAAAAGCTCACTTCAAAAGCCCATCTCAAGGCCCATTTCCAAGCCCATTCCTCATGGCCCATTTTCAGGCCCATTTTCAAAGCCCATTTCAAGGCCCATTTTCAAAAGCCCGTTCAACTTCCCATTTTTCTCATCCACACCCAATCCACCCTTAAATAAATGCATCTGGACACATCAAGATCATGACGTGGGTGCCCACTTGGAAAATCCCAATCTATCCATCATTCATAAAGTGGCCAATCAATAAAGCCTACACCATCCATACACTCAAGTGGGCCCCAGATCATCCATCCAACGGTCCAGGTCATCTAGGAAAAAATAATAAATAAAGGAAAAACACAAACAATAATTTTCAAATAATAGGGTGGGGCCCCATTCTTATCACACCCCACTCCATCAAAAAAAAAAACAACACAAAAAGTAAAATACACAACATAAAATCCAGCTAACAATGTGGCCAAAAATTGAAAATCTAATAAGATCTAATGGCTAAGATCAAATCCAATTCAATCAACTGTCCTGATCACAGCTCTCCCCAAACCCATGAAGAAATCCAACCCATCAAAAGCTCTTTAAATGGATGGCCCAGCAAGACCCACCAAGACCCCATCGATCAAAAGTACCTGAAAATGAAGAAGGAAGGAGAATCCTGAAACTACAGGCCAAAAAATCCAACAACATAAGCAAGGGAGCTTCCGAGGACCACAATGGGGTCCCTGGACATTCATGAACCATTTTCAAATAAGGGAGAAGAGGCCAACGTTCGGAACAGTCCACCGTTTAGACCAGTAGTCCATTCGACAAACTGACAGTAGCTGGACTACCGCTAGCGGCAGTCCGACTGCTACCGCCGACCGCTTGTCACATGGGATAGCATGTTGTTCCCCCTGGCTATTTGCATTGACCGGTCCTCCCTTTGGACCAGTGGATAAAAACTAAAAAAAAAAATTCTAAAAAAAAGAATCTCAAGAATTTTCAAATTTTCAAAAATTTTCAAAAATCCTAAAATTACCAAAAATTGTAAAAAAAAAAACTTGCCAAAAATTGCCAAATTTTGATAAAAAGAAATTGTCAAAAATAAATAATAATAAAAATTATATATATATATATATATATATATATATATATATATATAATATAATATAAAAAATAAATCCCCAATGAGTGTAGCCCCAAAAAGAATGATTCTTCTAAACCATCAGCCCCATTTACATGATAGTGGAGGCTATTTGACTTTTCTACAATAAAAACTGAACGACGACGCCCACCCACAAAATCGAACGGATATTTTCTAAAAAAATTCAAAATATTTTTAAATCCTTGAAGAGTCTAGCTTCAAAAGGGAATAGTTTTCAAAACAAAATTTTTAAAACTGCACGCAACGCATAGTACACTGAGGAATCTTCCATATTCTCCTGTTACGGTCAGTGCAAATAGCTAAATAAGATCCGATCTCTCTCGATTTCCCCAGGGGATGATCGGATCCGTACATGATACACGTACGATTGAACCGATCTCTATATCTGGACAGTCGTACAAATGCTAGTAGAATGATTGGATCTATCTATGGAAATAATAATCAAACTCAAAGTGGCAACAATTCATTGCAACCCAAAGTATCAGAATCAGCAGACTGCATAGAGAAGGAATACCTGCACATACCTAGTCCGGGATGTTCAAAAAATTTAATCGAGTCCAAGTCGACGTAGTGAGTTCCCCGTAAGGCCACACCAACATGCAGGGCAGCTAATCGCTTTGACGATCAAATAGACCAAATACTCCTAGGGTGATTACATAGCAAAGGAATGACAGGCCAAACAGTAAGGGAATCCTCGTAAAGCTGCGATGAATACGTAGGGCCCTTACTTTTCAGACATACCCTCCAGTGCTATTAACAATCTGACGTGAAAGGGTTGTGATTGGTGACCTGTAAAGCCGCGACGAATGCGCAAGGGATAATCACAATATTTTCCTCAACCCTTATGATATGTGCAAGTCATCCCTATCCAAATAGTCAACTAAGAATGATACAATGACAGACAACAAATTCGAATCACCATCCTTTCTGACCAGAAGGGGTGGAATGTCCACTCACTTTGACCTTCAGTTGCTTACAACCTCGGTCAAAGAGGAGCATCTGTAGACACCCCACCCAGGTTGACACCTTGAGAAGGATAAGACAGTCCAGGAACCATGATCATATCATGAACCAAACCCTAATCCTAGCACCTGACCCAAAAAACCTAAAATTCCAACTTGCAATAAGAAACCATGATCTAAACCATCCAACTCCACATACAACCCCATCTCTACCCTATACCCTAACCAAGACCCTCTTTACCCAAGCCAAAACCCACTTGTCTGAGCTGTAAACCCCAGAAGAAGACCACCAGGTGAACCAACATAACATACGAAGCCTACATGGACGAGCCTGTCCCAAGCGAAGCCCGGGAGGTATTCCGACTACCGCCGGCGGTACTCGGGGTGCCTCCACTCGTGGCCCGCGTGTGGACAGCTATCCCAGCATCCAAAAGTTAACTTTCTCCTAGAATTTCTCCCCTAACTGATCTTATTTACCATTTTACCAATCCCTTTTGCCAATTAGATAGTGCCACGTGACATTCCTCTCTCTACAACCAACCATAACTTGCCACCTCACCTTTTACCCCTCTTAAACCCTATAATTACCATAAGACCATCAGAGAAGGCTATAAATAGCCCTCTCCTCTTCTCATTTCAAAACACACCCAAGAAGCCACTTCTCCCTTTAAGCTTAAGAGAGTGAGAGAGAAAGAGAGTGAGGAAGAGAGTGCAAGAGAGGGAAGGAGCTCCCAAGCCTTTAAAGACCTGATCCTTCAAGCCACCCCCTAGCCTTCCTCTCAACCTTTCCAACCCATAAGCCTAGCCTAGATTTGGGTCCATGGTCTGGTTAATGTCTTAGCTTATACAAGACCAAGCTACGAATCTATTCATTTTACATACAAGCATTCATCATGACATTTATTCCCTTCTCAACCCCTCTGCTTCTCTAGATATCTAGTGAATGTATGCTTTGTGACTTACCGTACATCGGATCCTGTCACATCAGAAATTCTTAGTGATTTAATCTATTTTTCTTATCTTTTTTACATAAGCATCATCACATCCATCTTCCAGACATGCCATTGGACGTATGCTCTATGGCTTGCCGAAATCTCGGATCTTGCTACATCAGAAATTCACATGTGTGCCTAGTCCCTTCTCGATCACAGCATCCATCATCTATTGAGATTGTTTTACCACACTAAGTAGAGACCGTACATTTATATGGGCAGAGAGGGTGCTTAACCCCTTCCCTCTTTGTAACCGAGGTCCCTTATCCGGAATCCCGGATCGCAGACTAGGAGTCAATCTAAGGTAGGAGAGTCTTCGAATTTTTCAACCTTACATATTCCGTGGGTTCTAGCCGACCGCGGGATTTTAAGAGTAATTAGCTAGTGGTGACTCCAACATCCACAAATCAGCCTAATCACCCCCACTCCTAAAAACATAACATTTACAAATCAGTGTGGGCACCGATTTTTAGTGTCTACAGTGTGTTACTTCATGTTAGACCTAAGGCCCAAAAACAAGATTCATCTGTTATTTAGGTGGGTCACATGATATGAAACAGTATATAGAATGACAAGTATATCGTCTAAATTGCTTCCCTTGGTGTGACCACCTGAATTTGATTAACTAAATTACCTTTAATATCTTAATTTAGTGTACGTATTCAATATTCACTACCAAAAAATAGAGCGAAGGGTGCGGACTTTAAAAGGTTTTAGGTACGAATTAAATCCGTAGTAATTAAACTATAGATTTAATCCATAGCTAAAACATATTTGATCTGTAGCTAAAACCTACATCTTCACCACAACCTTATTCCATACTGATGTTGCTTAAGGGGCTCCATAGGGCCCACTGGAATATTTTTTTTTTTGATCTAAGCCACCCATAAATTTTGATATATAATTTTAGTCGATGAGCCCAAAAATTATATAGATTAAGTGTCTAAGTGGACTACACCATAAGAAATAATAAAAATTAAATTTCTATGGTTAATATGTTGTGTGGTTTGTTGTCTTCTTACAGCTTTGGTCTGACTCATTTTTCTCATCAATACTTAAAATAATATTTTAAAATTAATTAACGGAGTGGATAAATAAAATACATCACAGTGGGCCCCACGGTCCTAAAACCCAAATGCTTTATGGGTCGTCCGTCACGCGCCCATCCTAAAATTACACGCGCCCTCCCAAATCCCAAAATCAGTCTGCCCTCTTCTCCCGCGCGCAGCAAAGCTTCCAAAACCCATCTCTCAATCTTTCTCTCCATCTCTCTTTCGCACTCAGCCTCTCCATCTCCCTCGCCCTCTCTCGATCTCACGCTCTCCCTCATGCGCTCAGCCTCTCCATCTCAGTCCACCCTTTTCTCTTGCACACAGCAGACCTCCCAAAACCCATCTCTCAATCTTCAAAACCCCCTTTTGCCGTAAGAAGGAGAATAAGAAGGAGAAGGAGAAGAAGATCTCTGTATAGGTAGAGCCATTTCTCACGGCCGCGACAATCATTGGACACGATGGAAGCGTATGGACTTAGAGCGAGAATTTCCCTTAGGTTTGTTTTCCTTGTTTCTATTTATATTCTTTGACCAAAATCTGAGATGGGTTTTCTTTTGATTGCTTATGTGGATTATATAAGATGTTACCAGTCCAATCAGGTCTAGTTCCAATGCTTCGATGGAGATTTTCGATTGGGTGTTTGCTTGTTTGTTTAAATAGCTCATGAGATTTGGTGATTGATTGGATCTCTTGTTTGATCTGTAGGAAAAATCAACTAGGTGTTGCTGATTTTGTTAGATTTGGTGTGGAATTGCTCTGTTTTGATCTGCGGATTCGATAGGGGTTTTCGGTTTTTTATTATGTTGGATGATTTTTTAGATTGGTTTGAGGAGGAACATTCATACATTTGATTTAGGTTTGCCGTTTTAATCTAGGTTTGAGAAGATATCGAATGTGGGTTTTGTTTATTTTCGGGATCGGATTTGAGGTTACAGAGGTGATGTGTTTGTCATCAAAAGAGGCAGGGACACCCTGTTGTCATAAAAGAGAGAGAGAGGCTGATGATGTGGGAAATTGCAGCATTTTTCCTTGGGGGCTTTATATCATGTGAACTTGTTCCATATCCTTTTATGGATCTCTTATAGCTTCTTTCAACACAGTTATTTAGCCCTTGCTCCCATCAGAATTAAGTAAATTAATTTGGATTTCCCTTTTCCACAATTGATCTTGCTTTCATTCCCAATAGCTGATTTCCTCTTCCCTCCCATGCTCTAATGCAGCCATTGTTTCCTTCATCTCGTCCACATCTCCTTGAAACTATAGAATCCATTCCTTGCCCATCTTGTGAATGGATTTTCCAATTCATTGAGTGTTCACAAATGTTTAATTCATCCTTAGTTTTGAATTGATGGAACATTCTGATGAAAAATCTAAGAAATCTACATGTCTAATTAAAAAAAACTTAACTAGGATATTCTAGAACCTGTGTCCTTCAAACTAGACTTGGGTGCTGTTTTATGAAACTTATTTTTGACACTTATACTATTCAGATCGTTTGGAAAATCCAAATTATTAAGTGCTTAAATTAATTTTCACTGAAAATATGGGTCTTTTTTTCAGCTCCCCTCCCTTCACTTAATGCTGAAAGTGTGGTCGATTAAAATTTCTTTTCAATTTTGATTAAAATATCCCCTAAGATTATTTCAAATTACAATCACTTTATGTTTTCAACACTTGATTTATTTTTAGAGCTTGGAAGAGTTCGAGTGGCTGTAAGACTACGACCTCGGAATGCAGAGGAGTTGGTTGTAGATGCTGATTTTGCTGATTGTGTAGAATTTTAGCTAGAGGTTTTTCTAATTGCACTTCTCTTTTGTTTATAATTGCATATGCTTAAATTTACACCAGATGTGCAGCATGTAATGCTTTCCAAAAATAAATGAGAAATGTAAGCCAATCCATGGGCACCAATCACATGGCTATTCTCATGTTTTGCAAAATGTTATACTGACACTCAAGTGGAGGATTATAGGCCTTCGTATAATGTTAATGTGCAAGCTTGGGCCTGAAATCAAAGGCTCTATTTTCTTTTAGACCCAATGACTTAAATGGGCTAAACTCGAGCTGATCTACATTAAGGTTTTGTTGTAGGTAATTTGCATATTCCATAAAAGAGTATCCAATTAGCTTTTGTTTTTCTCATGTACAACCAGTTGATTTAATATTTCAGTTTTCTTCTTATCCTTGATTTGGCTATCTGATAATCAGATAATCTTGCTTGACCACCTGCTCGGCACATGATGTAATTTCTTTGGTTTTGCATAAAGTATGCTTATATTTGGATAACACATAGTTTTGTCGTTCTCTTACAGGTGGTTTCTTGTAGGTGCTTTTTCTCAGTTTCGTGTTGTTTTGCTGGTGGTTGCTTGCTAACTTTTAGGACTTGATCAGGTTGGTTAATGGTGCTACTTCTTTATTTAGTAAACTTTAGTAGAAAACTATGCTTATCATGATATTTCTGTTAGGTTACTCATTTTTAGGATTTGTATTATGCTCATGAGTTTCTTCTCTTTTGAGTTGTCTATTGAGAATTCATGTTCAAAATACACCTTGGTAGTGTCCAAGCATTTATTTGTGTGTTTCATGTTTAAATTGATAAAAAGAAGGAAATCATGATTAAGTCTTATTTTTGCTTTTTTAAGTTAATGGGTCTTAGTCCAACCTTGAAACAGGTTTGGCTATATTGAATGAGATTGCCGAGCTTGTGGCCTTGGTTGCAATTTTGAATTTCAAAGGTATGTCTCAAGAACTTTCAAATTTCAGATTACCTCTTTATTTCTATGGATTGGTTATACAAAATATGTCTATTGTAATTTTCAATTTCATTTCGTTGCTTGCAGGTTAATGGAATGCATTTTTGGATTGTGTATTTTTGTACATTTTTTCTTATTTTTTTATTCTTTTCCTTTGTATATGTTCGGATACTAGAAACTAAGGTTGAAAATCTTGGATGGTTTTGAATCATAATATATAGCAGCATTACCTATGTTGCCTTGAAAGGAATTTCGATAAAAGATGGGATATGAAAGTCAGTACTCCTGTTTCTTTTGCGGCCTTCTTTTATCTACAAATCAGTTTTTTTTTCTTTTTTTCTTGCAAATATGTGGGAAACTAGGTTTTTGGAGTCTTCAGAAAATGGTGTATAAATTTTGGTTATGATCATCCATTAGAGGTTGAATTTTAGAAAATGGTGTATAAATTTTGGTTATGATCCTGACATTTCTTTTGCAATCTTCAGAAGAAGGTATTTGATGTCCTCTACCGGATAGCAGATATCCCTTCTTGGAAGCTTACAAGATCAAGATAATTGTAAGTGTAATCCCCTGGCTTGTTCAGACCTGCACCATTCTAACTGAATATGCTCTTTCCCTATTGTTAGATTTTGAAATACTGGTAGGGTTTTGGTATAAATGAGATATTCTGGTTCTCACAATCTGATTCTTGTCAGCTTGAAGAGATGGATTTCCTTAGTGTTCTTCAAATGATTCCTTCATGTTTTCAACTAGTGATGACATGTAGGTATTAGCTTGAGGAAAAGAAATTTTAAATTATGCCCTTCTATTAACAATGTGATCATTTAATTACTTGTGCAATTCATTACTCATCCATTGCTCTAACAATATCTTGTTCAGTTATTACGCTATAGTTGCATTCTCCTATGTGTTTGAGAGTGCGGATGTGTCTCTCTTTTTAGTTTAGGAATTCAATCTGCCTAGACGATCATGCTGATAGTTCTTTTATCCAGAACATTGGTCTGTTGGGCTCCACTGTGGATGGACCATTTCATAATATCTCCCAAGGTTAGAGATCCTAGCATTTCCTTAAGACTTTTGTACTTGTGTGCTTCTTTACACATATTCTGCACGTGTTTTGGAGTGTAGAACCCCATAACAGCCATGAGATGAAACATGAACTTGTACTTTTGTACTTGTGTGCTTCTTTACACATGTGTGCTTGTTTTTTAGTGTAGAACTTTGTAGCAGCCATGAGATGGAACATGAACTTCATTCTTAGTTGAGATCCAAGAGGCAAGGACACAAGACTTAATAATTTGAAAAATTATGTCTTGTTTTTGAATCAAAATTTCTTGTTTTGTTTCGACTTTGGATGATATTTCCAAGCTCGTGCTTGAATTATTTGAAGTGCCTATGATGGCTTGGTAGTGTTCTTTCGTGTCATATTGTAAGATTCAAGCTTTTATTGAAATATGTTTGTAGAATTATCTGAGGCCTGATATCAAGAGAGGAAAATTCTCCAGTGAAGAAGAGCAGATCATTGTCAACCTTCATTCGGTTGTTGGAAATAAGTAAGTTTTCAATTGCTTTAGTATGTATTTTGATGCAATATTGAGTTGAATTCCAATCTCTAACTCTGATACCAATTAATTTCTTTTATGTGGAGTTATTTAGAAATTAAGAAAAGATAAAGGCAATCATGGAATAACATTTTTTTTTCCTTCTGTATTTTCAGATTCTCACATAAGAAAACTATGTTTGCAATAACGACATTCTTGATGTGCAACTATTGAAGTGACACGGCAAGGCTCAGACATGTTACTGTGGTATGGGGATTATAGGACCTGATCTGTTGACATCCTTGTATGCCTCATGTATAGGCCTTAAATTTCTTAACTTCTAACTGTATTTGGCTGTGCCTAGAGGACATGGTCTATTTTGAGTTTGGTTTGCGCTTGCACTCATGCTGATTCTAACCCCACTTTCCTCATTTATGGCCTTCAATTTATGGCCTTCAAAGAAAGGTCAATGGTCCAATATTGCCTTTTATATCTGCTCTCTACACTGAATTCATATTCACTAGATTTTGTTAGAAGTTACATTTGAATTTAGAAGTTCATACATGCACCTGAACCCACTTGAGTACACATGTTTTGGGATCTCTTCCCTTAGAAAAGGCACATTGTTCCATTGTCATTGAATGCAAGTCCCCATTGTGTATAAATATTCTCCTGAAATATATGGATCTTCATGTGCTTTACTTTCCTTAACATTCAAAAAAAAATTACAATAACTAAATTGTAATCACGTTCCTTAACATTCAAAAATTGAGGGATTGGGCATATGAAATTCTTAGTAGTTTTCACTTGTACTTTGCAACTTACAACCCAGTAAAATGCAACTGATGCCATTGTTACCATTATGTAAAGGTTGTTATGGCACACCATGCCTGTAGCTAAAGCTAATGTAGTTGTTGTAAGACCCATATCTTGGTCCGTACCTTTCCGTAGACTTCCGCAGTTTTACCGGTCGAATTCCGGCAACCTTCGACCCTTAACCGATATCGACGCGCGACCCTGATTCATATGCCGACAACCCGGGTCGACTCAACCCAAGACCAATACCATAGCGACCGCGCCGTCGTTGCGGTTTCGATGCCGCGACTCGTGCGCTGAGGCGATACCCTGATCAAGAGATGTGGGCCAACGTTTGGTGCGAGAAAATGCCACGCGTTACGAAACCCAAGAGAATCTCTACGATGTGTCACATCAATCACATCAATCCCATCAATCAATCAATCCATCAAGCCATCACATGTCAAGTACACATCACTTTATTCCATTTTCCCAAGCAACCACAAAAGTCTCCCAAACCCATACCTCTCTTACACAAAAAGCCATAAAAGTCTTCACCACTCATACCTCTCTTACACAAAAGCCTCAAAAGTCAAGCTTTTCTTACACAACCATCACTCACCACATCCATCCATCACTCTCTCTCTCTCCCTTTACAACTCTCTCTCTTTCTCTCTTTCTCATTTCAAAATTTCCAAGCAACAAAAAGAATTCCAAGACTTCATATGTATGGAATTCTCCCTCTCTTCCTAAACTCCAAATGTGGCCCACCTCTTCATCCCAAGATCTCCCATCTCAACCCTCCGTTCCTCATCTTAACCGTTGAAAACCAAGCTAAGGTGCCAAGGAACTCCTAGGAGCAAGAAGATCGGACGGTGGGTGCTAGATTATTCTAGTTTTTCTTATTTTTATGATGTGTCAAGTGAGGCTCACCGATCAATGGTGTGGATCTCACTTGGGACCCTAAAATGTGGCCGATGGCCTACTTGGATCATCATGATCTTTCCATGATGGGGCCATTCTCCATGGACCCCATCATGATGTTTATTTCATTTAGAAAGGTCATCTAGACCGTCTATATCGGTGGGGAATGGATCTCCACCGTTGATTTACATTTTCGATGGTCTCATGTACAAGGGATCCGTTTATTGTATGATTTTCTCTTAAGGGAGGGCCCATAATGTCGGGGTCCCTCCATCACAAGCGTGTCCCACCCTCCATGTCTCTCTCTCTCTCTTTTATTTTTTTATTTTATTTTATTTTATTTTATTTTATTTTTATGCAATAAGATTGTGTGGCCCACTTGAATGGACCCCACCTTGAGGTATTTATTTTTATTCAAGTGGGGCTCACCTTAGACGTAGTACCCATGCCACCCATCAGTGGTGGCCCACTTCATCAGGGCCCACCATTATAAAAAAAAAAAAAATACTAAAACCGTCCAGCGTCTGGGACGCTGGACGTTTCAAAAGAAAGAAGAAAAGGGAAAGAAGAAAGAAGGGCTTTGGTGGTCCACTTGCTTAGGCCCCGCCGTGATGCATTTAGGCAATCCAAGCTGTCTACCCTCTTACCTACAGTGGTTTAGCCGTTGGGTAGAAGTTTGGGGCCGATTGGAAGACCTGGTGGGACATAGCATCAAAGAATGCATCACTACCATTCAAGGATCCTTTTCTATTTTTATTTCATTTTCTAATCCCAAAAAAATTTAAACTCTGGACTCATTTTGACTGTTGCGGGCCACTGAACGCAATGGCCGGAGCGGATTTCATTTTAACGGGCCCCATGTGCGAAAAACCACGGGAAAACCATTTTTCCTGGTTTTTAGAAAGAGGCAGAGCCTCTGCCTTTCACGTCAGCGGGCAGCGCTGCACGCTGATGCGTGCAGCCGTGAGGGCGGGCGTCCAGCAGGGGCCCATGGCCCTGCGTGTGGGCCCCACCATAATGTTTATTTGTCATCCGACTTGCTCATGAGGTGGCCCACCCCAGTGGTGGGCCCCCCTCCAAAAATGAAACAGATCCAAAACTCAGGTGGCCCACACCACGTGAAACAGTGTGAATTGAAATATACCATTGAAATCTGTTTGGGGCCCACTGAGGTGTTGGATCAAGCTGGAATTTATGTTTTGCCTTCATCCAGGTCCGAGTGACCTTATGAATGGGTTGGATGTCATCTAAACATTACAGTGGGCCCCGCATGGGACCCACAATATTGTATGTGTTGTAGCCCACCGTCCAGTGGACGGTGGCGCCCACCTTGTCACTGTAATGCCTCCACCGTCCAGCGAACGGTAGAGTCCTCCTTGATGCGTGCTGGACGGTGGAGCCCTCCTTGATACATGTGCCATCCTCACTGTCCAGCGACAGTGGGACCCACCATGATGCAGGTGATTGCATCCAGACCGTCCATCCACTTGAAAAGATCATTTTAGGCCTATGGGCTAGGCCCATTTGGTTTATGAAATGCTTATGGGCTAGGCCCATTGGATTCATTTAAGGCCTAAGAACTTAGGCCCATTTGATGTGTTGCAAGTCCATGGGACTAGGCCCATTTGATGTACTTCAAGGCCCATGTAATTGGACCCTTTTGTTGAAATTTTAAAAGCCCATGGAAGTAGGCCATTTGATATATTGTAAGGCCCATGGGATTAAACCCATTTGATTATAAAAGGGTCCATGAGATTAGGCCCACTGGATTTATTTGAGACCCATGAGTTAGGCTCATTTTATTTGATTAAGGCCTAGGGGTTTAGGCCCATTTGACTCATGTTAGGCCTATGGGTTGAGTCCCTTTTTATGTACATGTGGGGGCCCAATTGGTGTGGCCCATTAGTCACATATTAGATGCATGAGACTAAGCTCATTTGATGCAATCCAAGGCTCACGGATTTTAACCTATTGCAATGCACATAAGACCCATTAGTATGACCCATTTATGTGGCCCATCTGATGAATAGAAGGCCCATAAGATATGGCCCATTTGATATATATGTAAGGTCCAATGGGAAGAACCTACGGTCCATTGCAATGTGTAAATCCATTACAGACTAAGTACCGATGTTTACAAAGATCGTGCCTTGGGAGCAATGTTGGTTTGACGTCCACATTGCGAGTGTAATGTTGGTTGGATGTCCACATTACAACTCTCCTTAGGGCCCATTACTGGGCCGTACTTGCTGTGTTTCGGCCGTCTAGGCCCATCTGTGTCATAAGGGTAGTTCATCACTCATTTACATGTTTAGTACAGTTTCATGACCCATGATCATATGCATCATATGTATGCTTGATATGAGGATTGACTGATCATAGTATATGCCTTCGGGCAGGTTATTTATGGGCTCCTGGTTAGGCGGTGTTGCCCTACATGAGCGCACGATATGCGAAGGATTGGTTGCATGACTGGATAGCGTGATTCATGCATTCCGCATTTGTGTGACATGGTTATTGTACGCCCTAGCGACATCGGGGCCGTAGCCTCCACAGACAGATCGTAGTTGGCAGTATTGAATACTGAAAATCTTGTTCTACATGGGGTACTATAGATATCCCTGGGTGAAAGTTCCTAAACCCTTATGGTACCAAGAGGTTACTCCAATGTCTAGACCGAGTGGGTAGATGAGCGTTGAGTGCCGATTACCAGACGGTTACGCTCTCCACTGTGTCGTGGTCGGTTGAAAGGGGTGCGGCCTTACCCGCCCGAGAGTAGGGGGCAATACTAGGCTGAGTCTGACCAGCTCAAGGAATGGGTCCGCTATCGACGAGTCGCGCCCGATATTGGCAGACGGATAGTGAGGTCTCTTCCACTTACCTCATTACGCGCGATGTGACGGCAATCTGGTTTAAAGTATACTAGACCCCGGTGATATCCCATATTTGAGCTGTATTGATGTGTGGACATAGATGAGGATCTGTATACTTGAGTTGCATTGCACATCGCATGGCCTTGGGTGGCCGATACCATTCATGTCTTGCATTGTATAGCCTTAGTACAGCTCATGATGTATGGTTCCATCTGTATATTCCGCATTACTCTAACATTGTATGAACATATTACTACCTTGCGCACACTTTCACCACCCTCTAAGCTTTCTGTAAGCTTATGCACGACCGTTGCGTGCAGGTGACGTTGGATCGCAGCAGCGTTGAGGCAGGAGCACGTTGCTGATCGTTTTGGAGTTTTTGTGCTTTACCATTATATTTTCCTTTATGCTCATTGTACTTGTAAAGTTTTTGATCATAGTGGAAATCTAATGGAGTGCTTGGTTGTTGTTTGTGGGTTATGCTTATTACGAATCAAACTGACATTGAAAATCCTCCTTTTAGCATCCCAGGATCGGAACTTGGCGAATGAGAGCTAGAAGCCAAGAATGGGGTTCTACGGAGGCTGTCGGCACCGGATTCGGCGATCGGAAATTTTGTGAGCCCGGTTTTCGAGTTTGGGGCGTGACAGTTGTCATTAGCTGCAGGATAACTAGGTTTCTCCCATAGGTGACCCATGTCTCACTTGTGCCACAATGGCATGCATGGTAAGAGCAGGGTTGAGAATCCTTATTCTGTAGATGACTTTTGCAGTAGGTCCTTGTGGAAAATGACCTGATATCCAAGTTCAAGATTTGCATGATCTAAAAGATTTGGATGTCGGAAGGCTGTACATTCTTTGCAGGTGCCCCAGAAGGGAAATGACACTTTCCAGCCTCTACGGAAGAATGACATGTCATATCATCTCACTCTTACAGAAAGTGTATTCTCATAGTTTACCTAGTATTCCTTCTGTGCATTGATTTTTATTTTTTAAAAAAACAGAGCTGGAGACGGTTAGGAGCATCAAGCATCGAAATTTGGTAAGCCTCCAAGGATACTCCCTGTCTCCTACCGGGAATCTTCTGTTCTATGATTACATGGAGAATGGCAGCCTCTGGGATCTTTTACATGGTATGTCTCGTTTCCTGAACAGTACATTCAGATGAATGTACTGATCTTCTACATCAGTACATTCATCTGCATGTATACGGAATCGTTTATTGTTTAAGGTGTGTTTGGCTGCACCAAAAATCATGCTTGATAAGCACACACTTAGAAATGGTACATGCAACATATAGTAACCCAAATTAAACTGGCTAAATTATCGATCCCACTATTGTTAAATAATAGTATTAAAATCAGGTTGTTTGAAAAATCCCAACCACTGATTCATGGACACTTGTTTTTTGAAATAAGAACATTGGATATTTTTCCAATCGTATCCATCAAATAAATGTCCAGCGGTGTAAAATTTTGATAGCCCAATAAGAGTTAATTTTTTGTTCATGGATAGTTTAGTTTGAAATATTTGTATGCCAAGTAAGTAATTCCTATGTAATTTGTCTATGTACCATCCATCAATCTGCCAGAGTCAAAAGTAGTTCTCTTCCATCTCCATGTAGGTGTAGTGCTTTATGTTTCAGTGAACAGAATGTATGTTGCAGGTTCTAAACTTATCGTTGTCTTCACACACTTTCATCTCCACGTTTTCATCTCTACAACACCCAAATCTCTGCTCATGCTGCTTTCTAACTGCCTAACAGTTTTCCTCATATAGCATGCTGAGTCCTCTTTTCTTCTTCTTCTACTTCTTCTTCTTGTTCTTATTGAACAATCTCATCTCTGCTTATTTATTTATTTATTTATTTTATTACTGCTTTATAAATTAAAATTTGTATGCTTGTGTATCTTTCAACGTTATAATGTTAACTTTACAATGAATCTTGCATTGAGAATCTTGTTAACCTTTTCCAAGTTGCTCCTAAATTTAGTCCAATCAACTCGTGGTAATTGAGTAAGCCCTTTTCTATTGGTGGAGCTATTTTAACAAGCCCTTTTCTATCTGGTAGTTGCTGGTTGACCTTCCAACACTGATACAACCAGATATGGTTATTCATTTGGGATTTCTTTCTGATGGATCTACTTACACTTGTTTACATCCAGAAAATCTTAGCTACAAAAAACATCTATTAACATCCTTTTAGAACTCAAGAGTGCAAAAGATATTCATAAGACATTGATGTGCGATGCTCTTCACACTGTGATTGGTTGACCTCATTGGTGGAGCCTGTACTTCCCTTCTTATAATTCTTCTAAAAATGTCAACAGTGGCCAGATTTGGTATTATCTATTAATACCTTTAAAGTATATGGATCTCTAATAACTTCAACTTCCAAGAAGCATTTAATTTGGCAGGGTGTTATTTGCTTTAAAGTACAGGTATTCATCTCCATATGGTCTGAATAGCTAGTTTCTAAAGACTTTATCCAATTCATATCATCCTTTACTGTTTCAAACTTTCACCAAGCAATCATGGGAGTTCCTGTTTTAGATGATGATAATGAGGTACATGATATATGTTCTTGTTTGGTTCAGATGCTGCCAGTCTCTGTTGGCTAAGTGGCTGTTTTTGATCCAGAGTTTCGTCTGTCTACATGTTCTAAGGGGATGAGGATAGACACTCTGTTTTACCTAACTTTTTAAAAACATAAAAAATAAAAATTTGTGATTTTGTTTTGTTTTGAACAAACTTTTTATGGGATTTATGCTTTTTAGGAAGGAATGTTGTTTTTATAAATCCTGCTTATGAAATGTTGCTTTTGTTATTTGCTTTTGAAAATTTCTCCACTTTTTTTAGGCTTACCATAATAGCAGGAAAATACCCTGTGCTTGCGGAAATAAGTCTTCTCGTGTTGTGTAGTTGATTTATGCTTGTTTCAAATATAGGTCCTGTCCATCAGGTGGGCCTTGCAGTGAACGTGTGAATTCAGGTTGGTTGTCATTAGCTGAAGGATAACTGGGTTACTATCATGGTAGGCTTTTTCTAGTTTGAACTTGCTGGCTATTGTATCTTGTTTTTCATAGATTAATTTTAATGGCCATTCTTGTCTGCAGTGGGCGACACTTGAAAGGCAAGCCCTCTGGCAATAACAGAAGCTAAGCGTGGAATTCCTGACATTCTCAAGCGGGTTCGAGCTGTATTTGATGAGGCAATCCATAAAGCTATATACTCATGCACGTTTTTTTTTTCTTTTTTCTTTTTTTGTGTGTAATTCAAAATTGAACAGAAAATATGCATCGAACCTGTTTTTCCATGGGGTCACCCAGACACTTCAAAATGGTGTTTTGTTGTTATAGGTTGGCCTTATGTACAATGAGTTAGTGGTAATAAGGGTAACTGGATGCCCTTATGGTTGTGCCAGACCTTATATGACTGAGCTTGGACTGGTTAGCGATGGACCCAACATGTACCAGGTATTTCACATGCTGATTTTGTCGAAACCCTAGAAACAAATGTATCATAGAAGAGTTATATTCTTTTATAAGGATAGGTACCACAGAGTTGCCAGAATGGTGATTTGAGCATGACACGTCCTGTCCACCCCCAAAAATGGGGAAAAATCCCAAACAAGCAGGAACACTGAAATGTCCTTCTAAAGAGCCATTCCAGGATGTCTCTTACAGATCTTTAAAATAGGACTTATTTTAAAAGGATGAATGATGGGATACTTTTGCATGTTTCAAACAGGTCTGGCTCGGGGGAACGCCTAACCAAACCTCACTAGCAAAATGTTTCATGAATAAGGTGAAGATTCATGATCTAGAAAAGGTTTTGGAGCCATTGTTCTACAATTGGAGGTGTAAAGGGCAACAGGGAGAATCTTTCGGCGATTTCACAATCCGCCTAGTGAGTATGAATTTCTTCCAGCCATACTTGCAACTTGAATTATTTCATGGGTTTTGGGATCTAATCATTTTTAAAAGAACACTATCTCAGAAAATTTCTATATCAGCAGTGACTCAATGCTTGGTTTTGCCCCATTTTCATCTACATATCATTCCTGGGGCAACTAGTTCTATACCGGCAAAGTAAGCATACATTAAGTTTCTTCCTGTCCTATGCAGGGCTTTGGCAAACTGAAAGAGACAGTTAAGAAGTGGGAGGGCGTAGCAATGGCACCGACACGATTTAATTTAAAGCTTTTTGTTGACAAAGACGCATATGAAGCCATGGATGAACTTGCAAAGCTGCAGAACAAGACTGCTCACGAGCTGGCCATGGAAGTCATCTGTAACTGAAATGAAAGTGTTTCTCTTGCCTTGCTTCAATCTGAGGTGGCTCATATGAGGCCAGAGAATGGTTCTTGGTTCACCATTGCTGAATGGTCTTGTAACTCTTCACCATTAGTACATGAAGCTTCATCTTCCACTGAAAGATCTTTCAGCTCCAGAAACTGATTGATTACTGTGGGATCTTTCGACTCAGATCCATCAAATGAGACCATGTGATTTTGTTGGACAGTAGTAGTATAAGCATCATCATAGGTATCCCCAACGCCAGAAACTTTTGACTCAAATTCATCAAATGAGACCATGTGATTGTAATTGAATGAATGAATGAATGATTATGCAGGTGGTAATTGATTGAATGAATGAATGATTATGCACGTGATAATTGATTGATTGAATGAATGAATGATTATGCATGTGGTAATTGATCGATTGAATGAATGAATGATTATAATTTTTTTTTTATGTAGGAAATAGCTACGGATATTAATCGTAGCTGTTATAAAATTCGGCATATTGCTACGGATCTCATACTACTTTTAGCTACTAATAATATCCGTAGCTATAGGAGCTTCTGGCTACAGAAATATTTGCTACGGATTTTATCCGTAGCTATTTCAAGCTATGACTACGGATTTAATCCGTACCCATAGGTCTTTGACCTATTGGCTCGGCACGTACGACGACGATCGTGCTACAGATTTAATCCGTAGCCTTTGCCCATATTTCTGGTAGTGATTTAATTAAATGATTGTAATAAGCCCATTCAAATATATACTGTGGTTAAAAATAGAAAAATTTAGAGCTTTGGGTGGGCTAAAAATGTATGGATCACAAATGAATGCCTCTCTAACATTTTTTTTTTCACAATTGTCTTGAACTTATGCAACACTGACTGTACATCTTCTAAAATGTTCACGGACTCCACATACCCTTTTTTTTTCTGCTATCACTCCCGTCTCCTATAAGTGTTCGATGAAATCCTGTTCATTCATGAGAGATTCACTACGCCAAAATGCCTAATTTGCGGCGTATTTTTGCGATGGACGAAATCTCTTGGTTTAACGACGGATTTAATCCGTCGCTAACGGAAAAGGTCCGTCGCTACGCTCTTCTATCTAATCATCCGTAGTCCGAACGTCAGGGAATTTAGCGACGGACCAAAATCCGTCGCTAAAATCTGATTTACGACGGATTTTTGTCCGTCGTAACTAGGCGACGGACGAAATCCGTCGCAAATTTTGATTTGGCGACGGAAAATAACATCTGCAAATTCCCGCCCAAAATACCGTATGGCGCGCTTTTCAATTGATTTTGTGACGGATTATGTCCGTCGTAAAAGGACTTTCGTGAACATTATTTTTTAATTCATTTTTTTTAGAATATGGTGGAAAATTAAGTTTTTTTGTAGTCTAATAATGGTTTTTTTAATAGAATTTCAATGGTTTAATTGTACATATTTGTATCTAAGATTATTTTTTAACAATTGATTGAATGCAAAAAGAAAATTTATTTTGTTTTTATATCAAATGAGTGGAATTTTTATTTTTATTTTTTAATTTAAAACTAATATTTAAATGATTTGTAATATCACATGAAAAACAATATTGGGAAGTTTAAAAATTTTAACAATGTTTGAGGAAAAAAATTAGATTTTAAAAAAATAAAAATCTATTTTGTGGGAACAAAAAATAATATTTAATAAAGTTGATAAATTTGAAAAAAAAAAAAGCATTTGATTTTGAGAAAAAAATAATATCTTGAAAAAGAAAATTAAAAATATTTTTAAAAATGTGAAAATTTTCACAATGTTGAAAAATGAAAATATTTTAAAAAAGAAAATGAGAGTTTGAAATTTGGAAAAAAAAAAAAAAACTGTGAAGTTCAATAAAAGTTGAGAAGTTCGAATAAAATGCTTTTTAAAAAAAATGGAGAAGTGAAAAAGAATTAAAAAAATTTTAAAATAAAATAATATTAAAAAATTTATACTTTATCAAAAAATAAACATTTTGAAACGAAAAATAAATAAGTTGATAAATTTTGTGATTTTGAAAAATAATTGAAAATGTTCAAAATTCAAAATTAAAAGAAAAAGTTATTTATAAAAACAGTAAGATTTTGAAAAAATATATATAATTTTTTTAAAAAATGAAAAGTTAAAAACAACATGACGCTTTTGAAGTAAAAATATCGGCATTTTGGAATTTGTCGGAAAAAAAATTAAAAATTGTGAAAATTTAAGATATTTTGAAAATAAAAATTCAAAATTTGTATTTTAATTTATTTTTTGAAATATTTTATAATGAAAATGATATTTTTTAAAAATTTTTCAAAGAAAAATTAAGATTAAAAAAAATATACATTTTGAAAAAAAAATGTAATTTTTAAATGGAAATTGATATTTATTTGTGAAAAAAAATATTTTTTAATAAATTATTAGGCACATCCACTAATTGAACATTTAACCATTTTTGGATAATCGAAGTAGTCCAGATTGAAGAGTAAATAACTTCATATGTTTATATCAAATTTCACACAAATTGTTGATCAATCTTATATTCCCAGTACCTTTCTCACATGTAGCTAGCCTGATTGAGGTAACTAGTCAAATTGAGGGTATTGATCAATAAAATACAGTGAATGGACTTTACACATAAAATGGGCTAAATATTATTGTCAAAATTGTGACTAACTTATTGACCTCGCAAGAACCTATGAATTGGTGTTATTAACTTTTGTGGGCCCCATCATGATGTGTGTCAAACATCAACACCATGCATTTAACGTGTTTCCTTTAGTTTATGAGATATCTCAAAAATCATCTGTAAACGAAACTCAGGTGGACCATACCATCTAAAACCATGTCAAGGCATCATAAAAATATAAAGCACTTGGTGGGGCCCACATGAGTTTTGGATGCAGCTAAAACTTGGTTTGACCCCTCATCCAAGTGGGACACACATAATGAGTGGGTTGGATATGTGAATCACGTTAACGCAAGCTCATTATATGATTATGAATGTTTTAAGGAAACCCCTCTACATTTAGGTGAGTTAGTCATTACCTTTACCAAAGTAAATTTTGTGGGGTCCGCCGTTATTTATTTATTTTATCCATTCCGTTTATCCACGTTAATAGATAATTTGAGGTCTAAAGAACAAAAAGGAAGTGTATCCAAAGCTCAAGTAGACCACACCATAGGAAATGGTGTACTTGAACCTCTACCATTGAAAAATTCTTGAAGGCCATAGAAGTTTTGGATCAAGATGATGTTTGTGTTTTCTCTTCATTCATGTATATTTGATATTATGAATAGGTTGGATGGCCCATAAATGTTATTGTGGGCCCAAGGAAGGTATCAATGGTGGAAATCATTATTCCACATTGTTTCGTGTGGCATGGTCCACTTGAGTTTTGGATTTATTGAAAATTTGGGATCAACCCATACCCTTCATCCATTTTTTGAGATCATTTCAGAGAATTATTCCAAAAATGAATCATTTTCAAAGATTAAATGGACTGCACCACAAATACTTGCATGGGTGATGATTTTATCTGTTAAAAAATTCATAGGGCCCACCATAAGGTATATTTTCCATCCAATCTGTTCATAAGGTCACAAAGACCTGGATGAAGAGGAAAAATAAATTTCATATTGATCCAAAACTTCTGTGACCCCCAAAAGGGTTTCAATGGTAGACGTTCAATCCCCTACATCCTTTTGATCGTGTGGTCCAGTTGATAGTTAGATCTGTCTTATTTTTTGTCTCAAGCCTTATGACGAGCTTGCCATGTGGATGGACAGTTTGGATATAACACATATCTTATGATATGACCCACAAAACTTGATCACGTCACCCAGCCCCTTCTCTCAAGGTTGCAGATTAGGTTAAGTAGCAAGACCTGCCACTGAAGTCATGTCACCAACTTCTTTCGGCCCCACCATGATGTATGTTTTATATCTACACCTTCCATTCATTTTGAGAGATCATATTAGGGCATAAGCCAAAGAATGAGTCAGATCCAAAGCTCGAGTGCACCCCACCATAGAAAACAGTAGGGAGAGAGTGACACCCACCATTAAAAAGTTCTAAGGGCCACGAAAAGTTTTTGATCAAGATAATATTTGTGTTTTCCCTTCTTTCATGTCTTCTTTAACACATGAACAGGTTGGATCTCAAATAAACATTATGGTAGACCTTTGGAAGGTTTAAACGGTGGGCGTCACTCTCTCCACTATTTTCTGTGGTGGGATCCACTCCAGCCTTGGATCTGCCTCATTCTTTGTATCATACCCTAAAATGACCTCTCAAAATGTATGGATGGTGTGGATACAAAACATACATCATAGTGGGGCCCACGTAACTTGGTGACGTCACTTCAGCGAGCCTACTCAACCTGTCAGTCGCTAATTCGCGTCCCCCTCTCAAAGAGTTGAGGACTGGTTTGGGCGCCGGCCCTAACCAGACCCTGTTTCAGCCCCTCTCCCTCCCTCTTGATCTCTCTCTTGATCTCGATCAGTCTCCCACTCTCTCCCTCTTCCTCTCCAACTTGGTGCTCGACGAAGAGAGCCTCAACGAGCACAACCAGGTAATTCGTGGTCTGCGTCTTCCAGGGTTTTTTTTTCCACCTGTTTCTCTCTTGGAAAAACCCTCTGCAGCGAAAATGGTGAAAGGGCACAAGGGTTTTTTTCCACCTGTTTCTCTCTTGCGGCATGAGGATGTCATACATCTACAAGGCCAAGGTCAAGAAGGATGAAAACCCTCTCAATCCTCTCGATCCCTCTGCCCATCTGTCTCCCACTCCCTCACTGTCGATCGCCCGATCTCTCTCTCTCTCTCTCTCTCTCTCTCTCTCTCTCTCTCACTCTCTCTATTCCCCTCTCTCCCTCTCCCTCTCCCTCCCTTTACCAGAAACAGTGAGCCATTGATCTGATCGAGCTTCTGACGATTGGATTTCGTAGGTGTGGATCGGCTGGAGTTCGGATCTGGTCCGTACGCTTAGGGATTGCATTTAGTCCATCCATAAGGTTTGAATCCACATTTCCCTGATTTTTCTTACTCAGTTTCTGTTTTCCCCCAAATTTCTGTAGATTTTGGCCAATGAAATCTCTAGTACTGTTTTGATTTGTAATGGCCTCATTCACTGAACCATCGACCAAACCTGTCACATCTGAAAGCCTTCTTTGTGCTGTAAAGTGTACCTAGAACATGGCATCTGTTATATAATGGCTGTAGTGTGCATTACCATATGCCAATCTTGATTTTCTTTTGGTTTTGTAATCAGTCTTAAGGAATTCTGGAAAAATCTATGATCTACTGCCTAATTTGCAGTTCGATTCACTTTGACATCAACTGTGATTTAAAATCTGATTGAGTTTTTCTGAGCATTTCAATGTATTTATTTACCTGTTGCCTCTTTTGCAACTAAGAAAAGTAGAAGAGAAAAAGCAGTAGTGTGCATTACAATATGTCAAGATGTTGGCTCCATCTTCAGTAGAAACTGAATCAGGTATCCATGTGCCTAGGCCCTTCAGTTTTTGGAGAAAATAGGACAATCTTGAGCTTTATTTTTATTTTTTGAAAAGCATGATGTTGGGGTTTATCTGTTTCTTCTCAGTAGTAGCAATTTATTGTGTCAGAGAAACATCTCTACCAATATAGATTTGAGAGGCTGACTTGTCATCAACCATGAAATCTTGAATATTTTTATTTGTGATTTGGCTCTGGAAATTGGGCTGTTTGGATGCTTGAGCAAATTGAATTCCAGACATTCAGTTAAAAAAAAAAAAATTGTTTACTACCGTTGACAAGGGAGTAGTGCACGTACAAAATGAAAGTAACAAAATTGCAATTTGGAGCTCAAGCTAAAGTGAGGACATTTTATACAAATTTTCCTGCTGAATGCATGCAAACTGTTGAAGATCTGGTTGTCCCAAGGACTTATCCTCTTCTTGTTGTCCTCTTCTTATTATCTTTTTGAATTTTGATGTTTGGAAAAAAATAAGGGCAATTTAAATAGCAAGAGAGCAATCAAATGTGTTTTTTGGCAATGTAGGAATTTTTCTATGGAAATAGGAAATATGTACAATTACTCTGTTTTTTGTAGCATTCAGTTTCAATTGAGGCATGCATTAACTCAATATAAACTAATTAAATAGGTATAGTTTTTGGTTCACGGTGCATCTAAAATGCGACCTTACAGTTTGGACTATTTGATTGGCTACCTGCTTTGATTGCTTACCTTTGGTCTTGAGGTCCATATCAGCTAATTGGTGGGCAGCACAAGTGTCATTGTGCTGTGATGGTTGGTGAATAGAGGATTCTATGATGTACCTGTTTGGATTAATTGTTGGTTGCAGGTCTACATGTGTAGAGTATTGGATACTGTGATGTGATGGGTGCAGATTGGAAGAGTTGTGTAGTCTGTTTGGATGACTTGTATTCTGTGTTGGGATGGTTCCAGAATGGATGAAGAGTGCTTATTTGGAGGAATTGTTGGTTGCAGGTCTATAAGTTTGGAGGGGAATTCTTGCATTGGATGAAGAGTGTTGTATATGTTTTCAGGTCTGTATTGTTGGCTGCCTTGGCTGGTCATCTTTGGGCTTGATACAAATGTAAGATGCATTGACATGATCCGGCATACAATTGTGTTTATGTTTGTCTTTAAAATTCATGCTGTATTGTCCTTCTTTTTTTTTTTCTCTTTTTCTTTTTCTTTTCTTTTCTTTCTTTCTTTCTTTTTGTGCAGCAAGTGAAGAGCTGACAAGATTATAAATTGGGTTCTTTATGGGAATCAAAGACCAACATGGCTGTGGTTCTTCTAGAGGGACCAAAAAAACCAAGAAAAAAGAATAATATCTTTCCCTCGAAAACTTATCTTAAGCTATTAGACTCTTATGTTAGTTTTGCCTAATTTATATAAAAAAGTGGTAACTTGTTAACTGTCCATGTGGCACAGTTGTAGGACAATGTAAACTTCTAATTCAACTGTGAAGGGAGCATAATTGAGAATTTACAACATTAATTGTCTGATTTTTCTTTTGATCATGGACCACATGCAATTTTACATTTTAGCATCCATTCAATTCAATAAGCAGTAATTGGATGATTGGGGCTGCTTAATAGAACTGGAACCTGCTTGGGTTCTTTATAGGAATCAAAGACCAATATGGCTGTGGTTCTTCTAGAGGCTGGGCTGGCAAGGCTTCAAACTGCTTTTGGTGCTGACAGGATTCCTAATGCTCACCTACTAGCAAAGGCTGAGCAGTCTGCAAAAAACCAAAGATTGAAGGTTAGTGCTTAAGGTTCTTTGTAATTTAGAAAGTTGATGCCGAGCTTGCTCACTTTGTGTCTGCTGACACATATTTATTGTAGATTTGGGAAAATCATGTTGAAGGACAGGAAGCTACTAATGGGTCATCAGTGGCTGAGACCAAACAGAAGGAAGTGCTTAAGGTGCTGTGTGATTTTCGCTTGAGTGATGCCTTGTTTTATTTCTCTAGGTGGATAATTGACTTGCTTTCCTGATCTTTACTTTCAGGTGATGGTTACTGAGGTACTGGGCAGTGGCAAGTTATATGTCCAAACAGTTAGAGATCAGAAAGTGGCTGCTATTCAGCAGCAACTAGCTTCATTGACCCTCCAAGATCCTCCTGTCATTGGTGCTTTTAATCCTAAGAAGGGGGATATTGTCCTTTCTTAGTTCAGTGCAGATAATTCTTAGAACAGGGCCATGGTGAGACTCTCATTAACTACAAAAAGTGGCTCCTTTTATGTTTTGGAAAAGTTGGTGGCAATCACTAGTTGTATGTTCTGGAAAATCCCAAGAACATTGAGTTCTAGGTACATATTCCGATTGAACTTTCTATCACATCCATTCCATTAGGGGTTGTTTGGATTGGTGGAAATAAATAACTGAGAAAATGAAATCAATTTCCTCAGATGTGATGGTTTCCCTTATTTGTGAAAGATGAGGATTGAGGAGATTGATTTCCTTTTCCTTTCTAAAACCCAACAATCGGCCAAAGGATGGATTGTGATGTTGATGTATCGTTTATAGTTTCAATAGTTCAGTTTTTTTTTTTAATTATTTTATAAATTAAAAAAAAAAAATTGATGGCATTTTCATAAATTTCATAGCATTCCTCTGTTGTAGATCTTGTGCTAAATGCATGAACTGATTTATCTTTAAAAAATTTTTAAAAATACATGATATCATTCTTGGTGAAGTTGTTGCTGCCCGTTTGATTTCCCATGTTGGAAGTCTTATGAATCTAGGTAAGTGCCCTGCTTCTACACTTCAGATCCTTGGTGCCGAAAAAGCACTTTTCAGGTGCATGCTTCAGCATCTACTTATGCCTTATCATTCATCATCATCATTGTTGTTGTCATTCTCATCGTTGTTGTTTTTCATGGTAGATCCTGCTATCAAACCATCTAGGTGAGGATGATAGCCAAGTGCATAACCTTGAGTTTAAACATACCAGCAATATGACAATCTAATACAAAAACATTGACAATATCATAGCACTGTTGTTTCACATTTTCAGGCAAGAAATCTTCATAGAGTCGGCGCTACGACATCTCGAGGAAAAATGAAGAAAAATCAGGCTTGTGTATGGAATTTTCCTTTTTCGATCTAATGTCCCCATGGGGCTTGTTATGTTCTATTTCTGGATTGAATAATTTTAGTCATTTCTTTCAGTTAGTGCTCATTGTCAAATGAATGGTTCAAGTTAAAATGGTAAAGGTCTAAATTCTATGACTGAAGTTTATTTGATTGGTGTTAATGCAATCTCTATTCAAAATGTAGTCAACAATTATAAGGTCTAAATTTTTGCACATGTACACTACTTGAGCGTTGGACGAGCTCTTCCCCTTCCCATTAGTACTCTACATATTTTTACATTGAATTGATTTTTTTAAATGTTGGTATTAAGCTAATCAATAACATTAGTCCATGTAATTATGAAGATATACTCACATGTGCAACACATGCATTTTACTCATTTATTTATATAAAGCAATAGCTCCATAAACAGAGAGATGAATAAACTCTGGGTCCGAATGCAACATCAGGTTAGTTGAAATTTCAGAGAACTATCACCTGCTGTTTTGTTTGGGCACAAACAGTAAGTGCATGCCATGAATGAAAAACTGAAGCATGGGGGCATGATTCTGTAGCATAGTCGTAGTTGTGCTCATGCAGGTGTTATGGTGATTGTTGATCATTCATACTGTTAGGTGATCCTGAGTTGAGGCTTAGAATCAGGCTTTCTCATCTACAGGGTCCTGTCCGGGAGAAAGAGAAACGGGAGAGAATGGAACGAGCTTCGTGATCTTGTAATATTAGTAACTTGTTAGGACCACTATGCTGAAATGATCTGGACATTTTAGTATTTCTTGATAAATGTTATTGTATTGTAGCTGATCTTTCCTTATTAGGTTGGAAAAAATCTGATGTCCTCAGTCAGATAGAGGGTGTGGACCTTGATATGTACAAAGAGACTGTGCTTCCCAGAGTCTTGGAACAGGTCAGATTCTCATATTTCCTTATTTTTTTCGCTTTTGAATTATTTTTTTTTGGTGGTATAGAGACCTATGCTAGCTTAGCATTCTAATCCTCCTGTTGTGGAATTTGCATCCAAATTGGCTTCAACAGCTTGTGAACTATAAAGATGAGCTTGCTAAATATTACTTGATGGATTGTATAATCCAGGTCTTTCCAGATGAATACGACTTGCAAACTCTTGAAACATTACTAGCTGCATGTCCTCAGCTTCAGGTTGGTGATTTGATCAGTGTTCCCATAATTTTAAAGAATATCAAGCAATCATTTTAAAGAATATTTCTTATGATTTCATTTGGCTTCTTCTTTTCTTAGAAACGAAACAATGCCTCTCTTGCGTTAAAGACAAATAACTGGACATGATTTGTACATGCTCAGTCCTGAATAATATTTGTTTCTTACCAGAGTGTATTCAATGATCTATTGATAAGATATCTGAATTCACTATTCTTTTGGTAGTTTGATATTGTTTCAAGTCAAATTCCATCCAAAATAGTTGCAGAAGCAATCCAGGACTTCAAGTCTACTCTTGAGATGAGAAAGGCTCACCATTCACCATTGAATTAAAAACAATCTGGTTATGGATTTGTTTCTTAATCCTTTATGAATATGAGAATGAAATTTTGTTTAAAAACTTTAACATTGTGCAAATTTGTGCATAATACATGTAACATACAACAGTTGTACCAATTCTGTTATTTCCCTTACTTTTGTTTTTGCAGCCAACTGTTGACATCAAAACAGTGTTATCTCAACTAATGGAGGTCAAATTATGTTGTGTCAAGTTCAGTAGTGAGTTATCCACTTGAGGTTTCCTGGCTCAACATCTGGTGATTGTTTCTAAAAATTTTATGCTGCAGGTTTTGCCAGAATTCTTGCAAGTAAAGGCCTTTGCAAAATTAAGCAATGCCATTGGGAAGGTAAACTTCATGATTATGTTTTTAAATTCTTGTGAGTATTAAATTTATCTAATTTTTTGCATGCCTACTTATCATTGTTAGCTTGTTATATGAAAACTGTAGGGTGAATTTTTGGCTATGTATTAGTTTAATTATAGTGACACAAATCTATATAATCTAATCTAAGTATCACCACAATATATTGATAGATTTAGATGATAGTTCACCACCACCGTTTCAAAATTTGTCGTGAGTATTTCACTATACTCATGGCATAATTCTACAATAATCCAGATTTTCCAAATTGTTGGACCATTTTGGACAGAGCATGATGAACATTACACTGGGAAGATGATAGTAACCATCTATTGTTGCCTCTGAAAATTGAACCACTGTCTGTTTTTTCTTTTAACCATCAATTGGATGGTTAGGATTGGTTGATTAGTGTGATTTTCAAGATATCCATCCACAATGTGGCCCACACTTTGGATGGTCTGAAATGGCATGCACCAGTGGCCCAAATGATGAGGACAAGTTACCTTCGTTTCACATGTTGAACTCTAATAGGACTCAGCACTTCGATGATAGATAGTTCATAACAATTTTAAAAATGGTAGTGACTCTTCCATCATACACATGGCATGCTTGTAGGACAATCAAGATTGCCCAAATAGCTGACCCACCTTGGATGATTAGGATTGGTTGATGATTATGAGTTTTGAGATGTCCCATCAATAACTTGGCCAAAATTTTGATGGTCTGGATGGCTGTACATGAGTGCCACATGTGTGTGGATGACTCACCACCATGTCCAAAATGGTGGTGAACTATCATTAGGGTGTAGCCTGAGTCAAGTTGCCTACTTTCATAATGGAAGAGAAAAGGTTGATAATCTGCATAATGCAAGCACTTAGAGAATGTGAAGGTGGCCTAAAATCAACTTAAACAAAACCTTCCAACTTATGGGTCCCGGTTAGCCTAGTCAGTTGATTGGTGGACATTTGGAGGTTTAAGTGAAAAGTTGCCAATGGTTTTAATTCAGCAAGAAAGTGTCAATGAATTAGAGGTTAGAATGTTTCATCCAGTCTTCTTTTGGGATGGTGGCCTATCTACAGTGGTTTGTGCAATTTGAGTTGGTTTATGCCACTCTTACAATTTTTAGTTCCTCAACCATTCCAGAATATTAAAGTAACTTCCACTCTAAAACTTTGTTTCTGAGAGGGTTAAAAAATGACTATTCTGCCCAACTTGATGCAACTGAGTTTCTATAAACTGTGTTTAGAAAATAGTGTCATCCAAACTCACCCAACAGTCTTTTTCATGAAAATGGCGTTGAATGCAATTCAACACTGTTGTAGGTGCCATCCGAACATGGCCTAAGGCTTTTTTGTTTTAAAGCTAATCTAATTGAGTATAATTTACTCATAAAATTAACGAAAGGAGAAGCATTCCTTGGGCTACTCATCAAACATCTTTCCTTCTTGTACTTGATGCACTTGCCTCAAATAGTCTCCCCTATTGTTGTTATTGCTTAGGGCATCAGCCGAAATGCATGAGTTTGGCTCTCTAAAATATGATGGGTGCTTTAAAGCTTTACATAGTACAATTCTAATAATCTAACAATGATTATGATGTCACCTTTAGCAAAGAAGATCCTTAGTGCCTGTCAAATTTTTTTTCCCCCTTGTTTCTATCTCCAGCATTTTTAAAACTGTTATCATCTTTATTTTCATGGCAGGTGATAGAAGCACAAGTGGACATGCCCATTGTTGGAGCTATTTCTTTATATCTCTCCTTACATTTACCCTCCGCGTGCACTCCGATCGGCTTGATTATGTGGATCAAGTTCTGGTACAGTTAATTGCAAGGTTGATTTATATTGTGTTATGTTGTCAGGCTGTACTATGGGTGCTTGCTATGCGGAAAGAAGAGTCTAGCATAACTTGATACACATGGGATATTTCTATATGATATATATACATGTGCAAGTGTATGTGTGTGTGTCTAGGTTCCAGATACTCTTAAAGTTTTTCTTTTATTTATTTTTTCTGGCCATGTGTGGACAAAGCTTATCTACATGCATGGTTTCAACCAAAATCTCCCAAAAAATCATTATCATATGAAAAGATAAAGGTTCCTCATCAATAATGTAAAGCCATGAGCATATTACAAGACCATGGAAGAAAATACCAATGTGGGGGCACTGAAAAGTTTTATGCCCATGCCATCTTGTGATTGCATAGTCCAGGAGGCATGTACATCTGGTGAACTAACCACATAATTTAGTTTTTTGCAATATGTTGTTTGGATGACTATTTCATCTGTTAGCCCATATCAAGTTTAACACCTTAGATAACACCCCTTTCCTTGGTTATTTGTTTGCAGGGAGCATGTGTTCGAAAACTTTCAGACAAAGCAAAGCTTGAAGATAGCAAAGCAACAAAACAAATTGTTGCACTTTTGAGTGCTCCCTTGGAGAAATACAATGATATTGTGATTGCACTGAAACTTTCTAACTATCCACGTGTCATGGATCACCTTGATAACGGAACAAATAAAGTCATGGCAGTAGTAATCATTCAAAGCATCATGAAAAACACCACTTGTATATCAACTGCTGATAAGGTTTGCTTTTGTCTGTTGTTTCTACTACCCCTATAAGTTCCTGGTCAAACATGGTGCAATCACTGTTGTTTCAGGTTGAGGCACTATTTGAATTAATAAAGGGACTTATAAAGGACATGGACGGGACAGCTGCTTATGAGGTACAATAACTGATGCTTTGAAGTTTTCTCTCTTTTCTTTTCCATTTTTCTTTTATTTCTTTTCTTTTTTTATTGTTTCTGCTTGCGTGTGTTGTCATGTATTTTCGTATGGCTTTTGACATTTGTACTTACAGAATGTTCGAATGCACTCTCTGAATTGGCATATTTAAAAGGAAGAATTGATTTGTGGCTCATGTGAAAGTGCTATAGATTTTCTCCACACTAGTTTGGTGTATTTTTGCTTCTTTTTTTTTTGTGAACTTCTTTTCGTCTGATTTTTCATCATAATTTTATTGTGTATGGATATTTCAGATTATTTGTATTGTGAGGAGGCATATTCTTCAAGGAGGCCCAACACGTCTTCCTTTCACTATTCCTCTCCTAATATTTTCAGCTCTTAAGGTTTATATTGTCCCTTTTCAGTTTATAAGGTGAAATTACGTGCATTTTATTGATGAAAAATAGCTTTGAAGGTGGATAAATTTATGCAAAAAATTGTGCAAAAATGCAGTTTATCATCACATCATCCTCA
This sequence comes from Magnolia kwangsiensis, assembly GCA_037074715.1. Taxonomy (NCBI): domain Eukaryota; kingdom Viridiplantae; phylum Streptophyta; class Magnoliopsida; order Magnoliales; family Magnoliaceae; genus Magnolia; species Magnolia kwangsiensis. The sequence goes on along the minus strand of CM073571.1, from coordinate 187,070,089 downwards.
TCATCATCATCTAAGCCTTATCCCAATGACTATCAATACATTTATCAATTTCTTTATTCCATGGTTAAGCATTAACTATTAGATTTGATTCTAAATGGAACAAAGTGGAAAGGGAAAGCTGGCCCCCTTCTCATGCACAAGAGGATTTTCAAGTTCAAAAGAAATAGTTTGTCATGTGCAAAAGTTTTAATAGGAAGCAGATCCCCTTCCTGTTATAGTGAACTTGGAAATACTCACGCACCAACTTGTAGTGAACACCAAACATCTTTATTGTCCTCTCAAATGGATATTGTAGGATTCAATTAGCATTTCATAGTTATAGTGAGACTTAAAGAATTTGTCACGAGTCTCTTCCCATATTCTCTTCTAACCCACTTTGTGATCGGTGGTCTATTGCATGAAGTAGAGATAAACTTTTCATAAATTCCCACGGTGCAGTGTAGTGCCTGACCATGTTGGCTTGTGATTCATGTTGGCAATCATGTATGGGGAAACTCGGTCAATACTGGGTTGGACTTTGTTGGCATGTGACTGGTATCCTATGCAATCACTGGTTCTAAGAGCCTGGGTAAAAGGGGAAGGTTGACGTTTGGTGGGCTTCCGATTATAGAGCTTTTTGCCACCTTTGCCATGGTCCCAAACAGTCAACATGCATGTGGGACCGGCCTGAATTATGGGCCAGGGAATCTATACATATAGGGTTCATCCAATGCATGGATTGTGCTAATTTTTGCACAAGGTGCTCCTCATGGTAGGCCCACCTTTTGGACAAGTTCGATGTTGCATGCACGACAGGTTAGCAGCGACGGACCAAGCGACGAACGAAGTCCGTCGTGTATTTGGTTTTACGACGGATTTGGTCCGTCGCAAAACAGCGATTTTGGCGTAGTGATTGTTCATCCCCTTTAGAAGTATTAGGTTGGTCCTCCATTTTCGCACAGGCCACATGTGTGCTACTGATGAATCTGGCAGCTTGTTGTGACTCTGCCTCAGTCAGGTCAGCTCTAGTTGATAAATTATGAAATTTCTCCACACAACCCCTCACTGATCGACTACCCTCACTTCTCACTGACAAACAATATGATTTCTCTACATAACCCCTCCCCGATTGGCTATCCTTCCAACAATTTTAATTTTGTTGGTAATCGCTAGAAATGAATCATGCTCGTAACAATTGCTTCAATCGCAACCACATACGGATTTATATTTTCATTTGTCTCGTCTGTGCGAGTTAAAGAAACGATTACAAATTCCAATGCCTACCGGAGGCGGATCATCACCACGAAGACGAAGTTGCCCTAAAGCCTACGTCATGCGGTTGAGAGTAGCCCTTGCATGACTTGTTAATTCTCCGGTCGCACCACCCCGAAAGTCGTCGCTGTTAAATGAGAATTCCTTAGAGCACCATCCATGAGAATATTACCTGACCTATTGTTAAAGGACATTAATCTGAGGAGAAACGTTACTCTGATACCAAACTGAAGCAGGAAAGAATGTGATGAGGTTGATCACCGTCTTTCTCGATCGATAAATTCCTTGAATCCACACGACACTCTTAAATCCACGAGAGAAAATAAGAATATGAAATTTCTAAGAAGTTTATTGATTGAATGATTGATAAATTGATGGATTTAAACAAGTTTAACATCCTTAAATAACCCTAAAAAAAACTCTAAAACGTAATAAAAAGAGTTCTAATCAAATAAGAAAATAAATTTTAAAAAATGTGTAATTTTCTGCTGTCTATCAACCTATACTCGACCTATCGAAATAACTTAAAAAAGTATATATATATATATATATATATATATATATATATATATATATATATATAGAGAGAGAGAGAGAGAGAGAGAGAGAGAGAGAGAGAGAGAGAGAGAGAGACTAAAACTGAAAATTTTGTGAATTCTAACCCATTGACCCTATTTGTTGACCTCTCGAATAGTATTTCGACATGTCGACAGAGCTGTAGACCTATCTAAAATGGCAAAAATCAACCAACAAGCAAACTGAAATTTCTGGTGAAGTTTTGACCCATCGACCAGTTATGTCGACTGGTCAAACTATGCTGAATTTGTCGATTTCTCCTTGAGCTTCTTCTGATCCCTGTGTGTTAAGAACTTGCTTGATCTACATATCCTTCGGAGTACAAATAAGTGCTCTTCCTCATACAATGTCAATATATATCCATCTATCCTATTATGTATATGGACCCCACGTATGATTATATACGTATTAATCTCTCTCACTTTTAGTTTTATGTTTATATACTATTTATGTGATCGAAGCAATCTGTTAAGTTGGGCCACATTTGACACACGGCTGCGCAAGTGTGAATAAGGTAGCGTCTACTGATCTATGTGACCATAATTAAAAAGAAAAAGAAAAAGACAAAAAACGTGAAAGGGTTGTAAAAAACATAAGGAATCTGGAGGAGACAAGCCATCTTGGTGGTTACCTTGCATGAACCGACATGGAGGGGCAAGATATCACACAATTGAAGTTAGGTGTCTTCTTTCAATGCAGGATTATGGTCGAAAGCAACTTCTCTTCTTTAATACCTAAAAGGGAGAGTGGCCCCCGCATCTTCATACTGTGTACATGCATTTCAGATTCTGACAAGTGGGGCCGATCATTCAGTAATCCAGACCATCTATCTGGTGGGACCCAAGCCGGAATGAAAAATACCATGGAAATCTCCAAGTTTAAAGATCCCCAGGACCAATATAAGGCCTTCTTCAGTTGAATGTGGACAGTTCGGCTGTGTCTTTTCTTAAACATCAATATCCAGGATTTTTGAGGTGCAGTCCATCCATGGTGGAATACATCAGACCAATGATCTGGACTAATGAACCATGGGCCCCACTTTTAAGAATTCAAAACCTTTCTATAACGTGCAAAGTTGTGGCCATGTTGTTGCATAACCTCTCAGCATGTATTGCTTGGAATGCGTGATTCTCATGCATGCACCACTATAGAAAGGTACCGAATTCATTTGCTTTCTTACACCTAAACCACATTTGATATGTGGATGCATTCGGTTCAATGTCTGAAAAGCAAAGCCCTAGATCTCAATGGGCCCACCTCAGTTCATATCGGTAACCACCTCACATTCTTCCCATCTCATATTGTCTTCCATGTGCATCAGCTAATGGAGTGAGATGGGCCCCACTGACTTTCACAATTTATTGCTGGTAGACAGGCGCCCTATTGATTTAAGGGGCCAACTCGTGTTATTTATTTTATTTTATTTTTAAAACTTTCAACAAAAGCATTGATATTCCGGTTGAATATGATGATTGACACTCAGGCACCGAGAATTCTACACATGGCGAACATGTAGATCAATCAAACGGTCTAAACTGCTTAGGTACACTGGAAGCTAGATCGTACACTCCTCCATTTATCTCCCTCCCACCCAATGGGAAGTCGAGACATGGGTCCTGGGACTTTATTTGGACGGCTTTAGTTGGAGGCACCATCCCATGCCTTGGAGGTCGATGGGACTATTTTCACTGCTTTAGTTGGTGGCACCATTCCTCCGGTGATGTTGGAAGGACCTAAAATCTCACCGTGATTACTTAACTAGCTCATTAGTGGGTCTTTACGTGTAACACTTTGTATTTTTACCAACTTGAATTTTAAAAATTTTTTGTCATTATTATTGAAACTTTAAATAGATATAGATGTATATGCATGTATATATTTGAAATTTCTGAAAATCTACACATGAGCAACCTGTCATTGCATATCAAACTTCGACAAAACTTTGAACAAATCTGGTATAGATAAAACAACCCCTATAAGTTTAATAAATTGCCCTTAGAAAGCTATCAAATATGTCCGATCATTTAAATTTTCGGCATAACCCTATGATCTATTTATAGAGAGCCTAGATCTAGCTAACCTATCATTGACTAATCAAGATAATTATAACTAAATAAAAATGTACTTAAAACAACTAGAGGACAGATCTTGATTAACAAACCAAAGTGACACAATTGTTCGATGTTGTTTCTTACACTGGTGCATGGGCATGCTAGAATTGGATTTGCGGCTCCAATTCGAATCAAACAACAATGACCCTGAGTGCCAAGGTAGGCAGACATCTAGTGCATGACCGAGATTTAAATAGATCAGTTACCTATTCAGTCAGTTGATTAATGTGTAAAGTGGATCAAGTGATATTCAAAGGGTGGGGCTCATCCTCTGATGATGGTTTACTCCTTTACCTTTTATACAAAAAGACTTTTCAATACAGATAAAATAAAATGGGAAAGAAATCCTTATAGTCGGTTGCAAAGAGTAGTTGAAGAAAAATTTTTGAATAATGAACTGAGTCTAACGAGTGAACATAAACTGAATTACAACTAGAATTACCTGCTATGGGATTACTTCAACGGATTATGCTAGGAAACGTAAATCAACAAACTTGAAAAGTAAAGATTGTGCTGGAAATGTAAATTTGGTTGATAAAGAAAGTAATGATTACACTAAGAAATGTAAATTGACAGGATAATTTGAAAGATGTATTTGGTTATATCAAGAATACACATCCATAAAGGACACAATCCCATGTCTAATAGCTCGATCGACAAGTTGATCGGCCACTAGCATGAGATATTCGTCCTTTGGTGTAGCTAGGTTTAAATTTCTAAAGTCGATGCACCCTTAAATATCATTCTTTTTCATCATCAGGACCACATTTGACATCCATTCTGTATATTTGATCGGTAAGATAAAACCAACCTTCAGAGTTCGCTCGATCTCTCCTTTGATTTTGAGGGTAACTTTGGTCGTTATCCACTTAGGTGGCTGCTTATACAGTCGATAACCTTCTTTCGCATGTAATTTGTGCTCAATCAGGGATCGATCGAGCCCTAACATTTCATGGTAATACCATGTAAAGCAGTCGACAAACTCCGAGAGCATCTTTACCAACTCCTCTTTCTCAAGAGGTTACAACAAGTTGCTCATGAACGTTGGTTTTGGATCCTATTTTATACATATATTGATATCGACCAGCGGATCCAGAACTTGCAGTCGGGAATCTTCATTTCCTTTTGACGTTTCTTTGAATTCAATACTGTCTTCGTTGGCCAATTCTTCTAACTCAACCATATTCATAAAACAACCTTCACCAGCTTCCTCCATGCTCTCTTTAAGCCTTTTTATTCTGGCCGTGAAGTCGGCCCAATTCGCTTCATTCCTTGGCATCTTGATCATGACATCTCTTCAACGGTGCAGTGGGAGACCGACCAAGATAGAACAATGCGGTTGTCATTAGTTTGGGTGATCTCTGGAATAGTCTACATAATATTATTTAAGTTCTTTCACATAGGGGTGTACACCGAGTCGAGCTGGCCTCAGCTCGACTCAGCTCAAACACTAGCTGACCTCAGCTCGAACTTAGCTCAGCTTGGTTCAGTCAACGGATTGGGCCAACTTAGGCTGAGTTTGAGCCACGATCGAGCCCAGTTTTCCATCGAGGCATTTTCACAAATACCTGAACTACAACTTCATAACCCCACTATTTTACAAACAGAGGCAAAGGTTTTACAAGTATTTTCTCAAACACCTTCTAAGTAACATTAAAAATAGAGAGAGAAAAAAGGTATTTGTTTCATGTACATACCTTCCTTGCCATCAGCCACATTTCGTTGAGTCATTTTATCAAACAGTTGGTTAGTAACATCAATGGTAAAGTAACCGAGTCATTGAACTAGTTCGATCTGAGTTGGATTCAAGTCGGATTTGATCCGAGTCGAGTTGAGTTGGGGCCTGCTTAAACTCGGCTCGAACTCATTTTTGAGCTAAAAAAATCAGCTCTACTTGGCTCGAACTCAGCTTCGAACTAAGTCGAATCGAGCTTTTTTGAGTCGAGTCGAGCAAGCTAACTGAGCTAGCTCGGTTCGTGTATACCACTACTTTCACACTGTGATCCCAATAGGGCAGCCGAACTTATTTCTCTTGGTGAATCTGATAAGTCCCACCTCTTCACCATAGTAATAAGCCTCATTGGTATTTAACATGGCCAATAAGGATTTGTTGATGTCCAAGACTAGCTCAACCTTGTTTTGGATCCAAAAAATCACAAACTGGTGAAGATAAGATGGGATGCATGTAAAAGAATGGATCTAATCTCTCCCCAACAATGCGTTATACCTTAACAAAGTATCGATAACCAAAAATGGTTCCAAGACTGTTTTGGTGCCCATGGTTAGATCGACCGGCAAGACACCGTGCGTGTTCGTGACATGGCCGACAAAATTTCTAATGGTCACCTCTGACGGGATCAGATTGGTGATGGTTTTCCCTAGCTTGGCCATTATCCTCCTTAGTAACAAATTTACTCCAGCCCCATTATCAACCAAAATTCTTGTAACATGGCATTTGTTGAGGTAAGCCGATATATACAACAACTTAAGGTGCCGCATCATATCCCAGTGGGCTTGTCGATGATTACCCTTTCAGATACACCCTCGGCCACGATGGTAACTGTGTTGACATGTGGTGCTTTGTCGACCTTGGATTCATTTTCCTTGCTCTCTTCAAAAGGGAAAGAAGCTTCTGTGATTACTAGAGGAGCATATTCTTCTACATCATTGGCCATTCTATTTGGTTGAGTGGGCCTCGCCTGATAGCTGGACGGTAGTGTGAAGACCATATTGCAATGGAACGTCACTGACGATAGCAAACTAAACGCAATTTCACCACTTAAACCTTGCCCCCTAAGTGTTTTAGATTCCATCTTCTCAACTTTTTTAGGGTATTCATTGATCGCGAGTCCGACCAATAGATTGACGGGCGAGGAGATCTTTAGCATGTCGGCGGTCGATGAGAGTTCAATGGCTAGTCATTCCTCTATTGGAAAGTAGTCTTGGCTAAGGTAATCTGACAAATTATGGCATTTATCTTCTTCTTTAAGGTCCCTCGACTAACCCATGTCATTAAGGGCAGATGGACCCTCCTATACTGTAGTTGGTAGCACTGTTTCGAATGTTTTTAGTACCAACTTCTCTTCAGGAACAAAAATCTTTCAAAAAGGGTGGGACATTTTAGCCTCTGTTCAAGGAAGTGATCTTTCCCATTCCATTTCCCTTCTTGCGACAGCCCATTGTCTTTGCCATCAGTGCTTTTGGGTCCTTGTTAGAGCTTTCGGTATCGCTGGAAACTTTGGATGAGTGACTCGTTTTCATACCCCCTCTTCTGTAGTAGGAGATTTGACCATCCTTGGCAAAGGTGGTCTCTATCGTGAACGATGATTGGATACTGACTGCATCGGTCAATGATGGTCGGGACCGTTACTGTGATCCTCCCTTCCTTCCTTGGGAGAGTCTCCCAACCAGGATGTAATCTCCCGAGCACATTGATCGCAAATTTGAGAACCTTGGTGTCTTCTTTTGATGGTGATCGATCGATCATCTCGAGGATGAAGAACCACCAGCTCCCTTGTGTAAGCTGATGTGCATTCTTCGCTGACCATCTGGGCCGATATCAATCCTCGGTTGCGAGTGGTCCCTCAGATTGGCAGTGACCATGTTCACCTCAATATTGGCTGGGAATGGATCGAAGTCGATTAGCATTGTCTCTTCACCTTTTTGCGGGAACTTCAATAGGTCGATGTGGTTCTAAATGAAGTTCTTGTACATAACACACTTGTTAGTTGAGTGGGACTAAGTTTCATACCATTTGCAATACTTGATCTTTTATAATTCATTGGCTGGAGGTATCTTATGATTGATAGGAATTTTAATAAAAATTTTGGCTAACAAGATATTAAATATTTCTTTAGTTCAGGTGACATTAAAGGTGTACACCTTTTGAGCCTTTTGTGCGATCAGGACGGTCGACTTCGCTTTGACCAATGCTGAACATACCAATGGCTTCTTAGCCACTACTTTAGTATTCGCAATCTCGTAATTAGGCTCATTGTAATACGTCCCCAATGACGAGTTCTTTTGCCTATCTCCTTCTTATAGGAGCTCCTCATAATGAGAGACCTTTTTAATTAGATCATATAGATCAACAAACTTCGTACCTACGAATTTATTATGGAGCTTATATTCCAATCCATCTTGTGTGAGTTAAACAAATTCAGCCTCGATCATGACTACCTTACAACGGCTCTTTGCCCGCTTGAACCGCATAATATAAATCTCTCATGATTCCCTAACTCTTGCCAGGTATCAGTCCATGCATGGTAACCTCCCTGTTTCTAGAGAATAATTGAGCATGGAATTTCTTTTCCAACTCTTACCAGGTATGTACCGAGTCTGGCAGTAAGTTTGAGTATCAAGTGAAGGCTGTTGCGGTTAATGAGTGACTGAATAACTGTAACTTATAGTAATCATTATTGGCTAGCTTGCCACACTATATCATGAACTGGCTGATGTGCTCAATAGTCGACTGACTAAGCTCGCCCAAGAACAGGGCAAAATCTAGTTGATAATTTCTCGATAATGGATGTTGATGATCTACCCACTTGGGGTATGGTTTGTGATACATGGGGATAGTGTTATGGCCGAATACTTGTCTATCAACCTCTTGAAAAATTTGTATTATCTGATCGCGGTCCACCCACTGAGGTTTCAAGACTGGTGGATGATTCAGACTAAATTGGTTAAGATTATCTTAAAATTTAAGGCCCTGCGGTGGATTGAACCCACTTGGCAGTCCATGATTCATGTTTTCAAGTACAAAATTCTTGATCTCCTACTCAAGTCACCTAACTTGCATAGGAGGTGGTGCATTCCTTACCACTGGAAAAGAAACCATAAGTGGGTTACGTTATAGAGGTGGCATAGACAGTAATGGAACTGCATTGCCGACCAAACTTCCATTGACATTATGTTGCATTATCAGTGGTATTCATTCTGTTATTAAAGCCACTAGTCATTGCATGGCTCCAATCTGACTGACCATGTAGCGATTGGTGCTCTCGGCTTGAATAAGGAATTGTTTTCCTTAGGCTCTTCTATATTCTCGCACCATCTGATTGCTTATACGAACATCCTAAAGTACAATAGACACCTCATATGGGAGCACGCTCCGGGATGTGGACGGCCCTGTTGGGTCTTCAGTTGAGTCATTATTCAGATTTGATGACTCAGGGGGTGCTGGCACCGACACTTTCTCGCGTGGAGGTGGTGTGGTCGATGTTGAGGGCTCAACTCTGGCAATGTAGGCACTCCTATGCATTATTTACAATATCATACTGGTGATTTAGAGATAGTTTCCCACCGGGTGTGCTAGAAAATTGTTCATCATTGTTTCTTACACTGGTGTGTGGGCATGCTATAATTGGATTTGCAACTTCAATTTGGACTAACAACAATGACCCCGAGCGCCAAGGTAGCAGACACATAATGTATGATGGAGATATGAAGAGATCGGTCACCTATTCAGCCACTCGGTCAATGTGTAAATGGATTTGGTGATATTTAGAAGGCGGGGTTTGTCCTTTGATGATGGGTTACTCCTTTGTCTTCTGTACGAAAGGATCTTTCAATATAGATAAAATAAAGTGAGAAATAAATCCTCATAGTTAGTCGTAAAGAGCAGTTGAAGAACACCTTTTTTATTAATGAACTAGGTCTAGCGTGCGAGCATAAACTGAATTACATATTGAATGATGTGCTATGAGATTACTGTTACAAATTATGCTAGAAAATGTAAATCAGCAGACTTAGAAAGTAAAGATTGTGCTAGAAATGTAAATTTTCTTGATAATGAAAGTAATGGATTACACTAAGGGCCTGTTTGGCCGGGCAGATCCCATGGTATTAGGAGGGATGGGATCAAATTTAAGGTAATGATGGTGGTGTTAGTGGATTGTCTTAAGATCCGTGGGATTGCTTATATCCTGGGACAAGTTCACTGGGTGTGTTTGGCACGCCCCACATATCTCGGGATTTTACCTTTTAATCCATTCAACCAAGGGATAGGATCAATTTTAAGGTAATGATGATGATGTCAGTGGACTGTCTTAAGATCCATGGGATGGCTTAAATCCCTGGACAAGTTCACCGGATCTGTTTGGCTGGTCATGCCTATCCAAGGATATTGCCAATCCCATCCCTCCTAATATCGTGGGATCTGTCTGACCAAATAGGCCCTAAGAAATGTAAATTGACAGGATAATTTAAAAGATAGATTTGGTTTATTTGGGTTGGTGTGAGGCCATTTCCTTTTTTGTATTCTTCTTTTATATATAGCTTTGATTCGGCAGTTCTGGATGCTCCCCATGTTCCGATGGTTACTGTAACTGCTCTCCACTACTTGGCTTTTGTATGCTTCCTACATTCTTTTAATACCCCGAATTTTCATTATTTTGAATTACCAAAAATTCTTAAAATTTTCTTTTTATAACTAGCCACGTCATCACTTACTGACTCTTGACACTCGAGATAGGCTTATACATGGCTGGTACTGATAAAAATTGTACAAATAGGATTGATCGACCATAAAAGACCAATGAATCCAACTAATCACTTAAACATCGAGTTCAGCCATGATCTATTCACATAGGGCCCAAATCTAACCGACCTGCCACAGACTAATCAAACTACCGTAACTTAATCAGAGATCTACCCAAACCCAAGCCAGCTATGGGTCGAACCTTAATTAATGGACCGAATCAACCCAGCTACTCTTTTAGCCTAAAACTGACGGTTTAGAGTGATCACGACCAAATCTCCACTTTTACTAATTTCGAATAGGCCATATTATGAACTTAGTTAATCTATACCTTAACAACTGCACCCATGAAATCTCCCTACACAATTTATTACAGAAGTACCCTGATTACCCGAACAAGATCCAGACTGCTCATTAGTGGGCCGCTAGTTTTGAAATTATACAGTAGTATCCATCTCACTGGGCTTGTAGTCTAGCGTGGGAAATGGACCCAAAAGAGGCCTTGAAACAGATGATTTGCGCCGTCCAATCGGCACTTATAAAATGTAACTCTCCCAAGTATTAGCCTAAAATATAAATTTTAAAACAAATGGCCTCGCCGCTTACGATAATAAATTATGACATTTCAGCCATCGAATTCCATTCAAATTTACACCATAGGTTGAAGATATTTCTCTACACTCGTCTGCCAAATCTGACCCTCGATCACAAAACGATGACCGTTGATCGTAAATCAGGCCTTCACGGTAAATTCGCGCATCTGTTTGCCGTCAAACTTTGGATAGCCCTTCATCGGGCCATGGGTCACCTATCCCATAAATTAGATGGGCCAGGGGGCTATCAGGATAGCCCCAATAACCAGAATGGGCCCCACAGGGCCATTGAAGGCAATTACTAAAGTGCAGGGCTAACTAAAATAAATTTCTCAATATTTATATCTAGCCCTCTCTCTCACTCTCATAAACTTTAGCAGCCGAGAGAGAGAGAGAGAGAGAGAGAGAGAGAGAGAGAGAGAGAGAGAGAAGGGCCTCATCTACTGGTGCATGTGAGCTTGGAGCTTAGGATATTGAAATCCCGACACTTTCACCTCTCCACGTTGACTCCAATTGTTGTTGGAGTGGGATTCCAACCCATCAAAGGTAAGATAGGGGTTCCAAATTATATCTTTTCAAATTTTTACAACATGCATGTGTCTTATCCTCCGTTTTATGCAATGCATGGCCCCGACACCTCGAGCTTACAGACTCGGCGGCACTAGGACAATCTCAGCAACCTCCGGCTAAGAATAGGTGCGGACCATTACCTTTAGGTGACCGATTATCGTGCCTAGAGTAGGTTTAATGAATATGATTAGTGAATTGTTAGTGCATGTGGCTAAATCTATGCTTGGATTGTATAACTAAGATAATGGACTAGAATTACTAAAATTATGAAAAGGGATGAGACCCTAATATCCTAATCATATAACTTAAAGATTTGCATGTCATGTAGGATGCAAATATTTAATTTTTCTCAAATTATTTTTGATTTACTGTTGATTTTCTGATTTGGAGTTAATTTACTTGGAAAGAAGACATGAATTGCCATTTGATGTTTGTTTCCCTAATTTTTCGAATTTGTGATTGAATATGCTTGAGTGTAGGCATGTAATGATGATGATTGGCTATTTGGGTTAAGTCACTTGTTTGAATTTTCAATGCATGACTGAATTATATGATGTATGTTGACCTGTGAAAGATTTATTTTAGTGCATTGTTATATGGCTATCCACATAATTGTATAGGCTGGAATATGTTATATGGAACTTATAAATTTGAGTAGAATTTTGTGTGTGGTTGTCCATGTACTAATTATACTGAAATTGTGTCTATCATATATGAATTATATCCACTGAATTCATGTTTTGTTATGAATTGTTATATATTCCCATATGGATCGGTTGATTACCTGAAATTTCTTGGGTGATCCTTATTGGACCTGTCCGTGAGTGAATCTAGCCCGAATAGTTGAACTATAGGTTGTTGGCCGTATTTGGACTACATGAGACAGTGTTTTTAGGTTGATTAGCTACGGTTCAGCCCGTGGAGGCATATTGATTATAAGCCGACCATACTTGTACATTAACTATGTTTGAACACGCCTGTATGAACCCGAAGTATCATATGACCATTGCACCCATTTCTAATTATCATGTATGACCCACAAGACTCATGAGTCAGGGATGGTGGTATGAGACACTATGCCTATGCTGTCAGCCTATGTTGGGGTGACGAGCCTCCCCATAGTGTCCATTGAGCACTTAGACTCGTAAGCCGGAGACGTTGGTATAGGACACTATGCCCGTACTGTTGGCCTATGCTGGGATGACGACCTCCCTACAGTGACTGCGAGTAGGACATTTAAGTCTCGATTGATTTCGTCCGTGATTATACTTGTTTTCAGGATTGATGACCCATATAGGGTTAAGGGTCGCGAGAGTTACATGACCACGGCCCTGAGCCGCGCTATCAGGTTAGGGAAATAACTCCATTATGGGTATTCCGATTTTCTCAATCTGCTGGATGAATGAACTTAATTAATCAACCAGGCTAATATATTTCACGACATTACATTATTATTGTGGTGATTATGCAGTCGAGGTCACAACTGAGGGAATGTTGATCATTGCAATCGTGAGATGTTGTCGTTTGAGGGAGTGTTGGTAGTGAGGAGCTACATCATATCATAACCATGCATTTATATTAACAACAGTATTTAGGTTTTATACTATTTGCAGTTCATTAAATGTATTATATGAATAATAATTTGTATGACCTATTGCTAATGGTACCACTGAGTTAGCTACTCACTCCCACTCTAAGACGGTGTTCTAAAACATCAACCAAAACACATTATACATGCAGGGTTGATGGAGCTGGACGCGCTGGAGGATGCTGGCATGGACGGTGAGGAAGTGCGAGTACTCTACCAGACCTATGGTGGATCTTTCTAGACTAAGCTTGGCGATCATGGGGATTGGGCCAGGGCCTTAGTCACTCTGGGAGATTTTTAGATTTGTGGTTTGAATATTTTTACATTTACTGGCACTTAATACTATCTTATGACTTATTTATGCTTCATGCCTTGCTAAACTTTCCATTACTTATAAAATCATTCAAATATAATTAAAATTTGAAGCCCATTAGGGCACACGTGACACTTAAAAATCGGGAGCCAAGTTCCTACTCGGCCCTTGAAAATCCGTGGCGTTATAATTTTTCTTCCTTTGCTTCTTCTTTCTCCATCTGTCATTCGACTGCTTGAGCTCGACCGCTCTAGGAATACACGGCACTGCCTAATATATCATGCCTCCACTCATCGAGAAATCTTCGTACATATCTATAGATCTCTAAGCGCACCATGCGCTTCTGTATAGATCACACGTACTCCCCTTGGATTGGTTGTGGTAGGGTATGATCGTAATGTGGAAGAACAATAGTTCCACTATTAGCCTATGCCCAGATTAACCAAACCTTCTTTAGACCGCTCGTTAGTGAGCTACTAAACTTGAAACTATAGAAAGAGGTTTATCTTAGCGAGCTTGACGTCCTTCACAGGACATCGAGTTGAGAACGTGCCTCGAATTGTTTAACTTGAGCTCACAAGGACAGTGCATGAGATGTGTGAATGTCTTTAAAAAATTAGAAACTTAAGTTATTTGTCCTTGTTCGATCTTTGCCAAACTTTTGGAATTTAGAATGTTAGATTGTAACCAAATTTATAGCATCAACCTAAATTAATATCTCACACCTATTCCTATAGGCACGACCCTAATCGATGATCGGTAATTGTTGAACTAACCTCTTGTCATAATCATTGATTGGTGTGTCGGACTTGCTAGGCAATTGAAGCCTTGCATAGATCATCACTAAAGTCAACTATTTTACGGTATAGATTGACCCATACACCTCCATGTGGGCCCCAGAAGTTAGAAACAACCTCTCATACAATTATAATAGTAAATATCTATCAATTATGGCTAATTAGACCTCTTTTGGCATTATGAATACCTCATTTTTTAGCAGTCTTTCATTATGTACAAATTACCCTAGGTTTGGAGAGGAATGGAAAAAGAAAGATAGAAAGAGAGTGGGGTCCTCATGTTTTCTTGCAGTGAAATTCTTCCAACAAAACTCAAACTATTATCATTTTCTTTCGTCGAATCTACTTTTATACATAATCAGAGGTAATAAATGCTTCTTACCTTCAAATTAAGTTACCTCTCATTAGATTCTATGAATCTTATATAAGTTTCATTTGAATTGATTAAGAATTGTAGGGTTCTCCAAAAAACCCTAATCTTAAGTGCGATTGGATCGCATAACCCTCTTTGAAGATGCTGACCATTCTTTTAAGTTTTCATTTTATCAACCATTGATAGTGTTAGTTAATGATTTTTGGTTGATAAGATTTCATATGCGATTTATGCCTGAATTTCTTTATTATTGTAACTTTAATGTTACTTGTAGTTGATAACTAATATGTTTGATGAAATGATTGCTTAATATAAAATTTCTACTGTTAGAACCTTTTTTCCCATTTGATAAGCATTGTTGATGCACATTGGTTTGTAATGGCTCACACATGTATTTTATTGATATACTCTAGTAGGGTATTAATCTGAGTTATTAATATATGTAGAATTCTACTGATATACCCTAGTACAATATTAATATATGATTATTGATATATATGTGTGATTGTGTCGATATATATTGGATTGTGTTGATTCGTATGGGTGTTAAATTGATATACTCTATTGTGATATTAAATTGTGGTGTGAATATTATTGTTTATGTAATATGCTAATTTATTATTGTAGTCGGTCGAGTCCTGAAAATCGAATAAGTAATCGAATAACTCGCTTGGTCAGCAATCCTAAACTTATACAGTTTACCGAAGTCGAACATGGTTGATCGACAGTAGTTGAAACTACACGGGATGCTTTGCACTGAATGTCAGTCTTGCCTGGGGTTCTTCGTGGTCGATTATATCAGTCTAATGCATCTTACGCTTTGTGATTGTATAACATTCAAATGAATTTGGGATTCTACTATTACCAGTGAATTCAGTCAGTTCATAAATATTAGTGCATTAAGATCCTACAGAGACTCATGAGCCAGACATAGTGATATGAGATACTATGTTAGAGATGTCTGCCTACGCTAGGGTGGTGCCCTCGTAGTGACCATTGAGCACCATGGGAGGTGACATTTTATATCACATTAAGATTGATAGTTGTAGATAATTTTAGTGACATGCCATATTACATTAGGTCCGTTAGTTGATTTATAATATCAATGATGAGCCGCCATGTTATTATAAGAATTAGGCAATGAGTCATTTTTCCTTTTATGTGTATTAGTTGATGAACTTTTACTTTAACTATGATTATCCTTGGGTGATGATCCCTTATCATTGTTCGATTGTGTAATTTCAGACTATTGGGTGATAAACCCTAAATTGGATTAATGGACACTAGTAAGGAGCCGCCACATGCCATAAAGAGTCACGTGATCAGATTAACGACTTGTGATATAATAGTGGTATCTTAGCTTCACCAATTTTGCTATTTGAATTTGGATTAAAAAAAATTGGTTAGCCATACATATCATAGCATCTGTTGGTAATGGTGGTCGCGGGCCATATTACATTTGGATGGTTACTTTATTAATGGTTGTGGGTGCCTAGTTGTCTAAGGGTTGTGTCATTTCTACTGTCATATCAATATTTGGATGACATTGGGTGCCCGGTTGCCTATAAGTTGTGCGAGTGTCACTGTTCAAGCTCTGTATATTATTTCCGGGATGGGTTTTGCATATCATGACATATATGCATCAAATCAATTAGTTTAGAAAACTGATTGTTTTGTTATTCTATCACTACCTACGCTTGATTATTGTATTGATAACTTGTTTAACTTAAAAAATGACATTACTAGGTTAGCTACTCACTTCTACTTGGAACGGTGTTTTAAAACACTAACCAAATGACCTTATCGATATAGGGACCACCGAGACCGACACATTAGACAAGACATGTATATTTGACCCTTTTAATGATACTTCATACTTTCAATTGTTGGATGGGGGGGCTTAGACCAACATGCACCATCGACGGGGTGGTTTAGGAACATTAAGTGAAAACAGAATACTTTTACGGTTTATTTATTTTAGACATATAAATATTGGAGTCCATAGATGGGTAGACTTCGTATTTTAGTTTTATTAAATGTATGTTGTGGCTTTTATAGTTTCTGTTTCGGCGAACACTACTTTTGAAGTTGTACATTTTAAATATCTGAATTTACTTACCTGTGCCTAACTTTTAATTCTGTCAATTTAAAACCACTATGATAATTGATCATGAGTGAATTTTAACTTAATTGTGCGGGTATGTGAGAACTCACTCATATGCATTTTTACTATGTATAGACCAGAAAACTTAAGATCGGAATCCCTGTACTTGAGTGCCAAATTTTGAAGCGTAGCATCATACTTTGACGGTAGATTTAGAAGAGTTTTATCACAAGGTCATGAGTTCAATTATCCATTAGGTGAAATCCCATCGTGATGTGAGTGTGTGGGGGTGTGACTGCATGCGTAAAAAAAGGGTATTGGTGGACGTTTAATGAGCCGCTCAAATGAACACCCTCAATCCATCACATTTAAGGAGTGTCCATAAATCATGGATTATGATTGTTCAAACAAATTGATTTTAGGATGATTACATATCTACAACTGGTACTGGAATTTGAACTGTTTAATTTGAGTTAATGAAGGCAACATGTACACATTTTTAATGCGTGAGTATTGACCATCCAAATCTGCCACTGTAACAAATAACTCTTCGTTTTTTTTTTTTCGCGGGGATTTTTACCCAAAAATCCTAAAAATTAGTATTTTACCAAATAGTGCTTCTATCAACTGAACTGACACAAAAGTACCTTTTGAAGAAGCAGTTCAATTATTACAATGCCAATGGTAAAACCTTTTTCTTTTGGTTGTAAACTTGAGAATTGTGGAGCTCACATAATATTTATATGATATCCAATCCATCCAATAAATGTAATCTACCATGAAGTTCACAGGAATAAAAATTTTAATTGATCTAAAAATAAATTGAACCACACCTTTAAAAATAACATACACAACTTAAAAACATCAAAATACATGTCCGACCTAAACATAAGCTGAGCCACACCTTAATAATATACACCACTTAAAAACATCAAAATATATGTACAACTTATCTGGTGATTCAATCAAAAATATTTTCATTTTGTATAATTAATATGGTTGGGTACATATATTTGGCAGGTTTGATGTTGTAAACATATATCATGTGGGCCTTAAAAATTTATTTATTTTATTAGTAATTTTTAAAGAAAAATAATATATGAGGGTGCTTTGGTAACTTTTCTCCTGTAAATTATACTACCTTGGGTGTCTCTGTTCACTGGTTTTATAATTCAAAATCTTCTCTGAGTCTTATCATAAAACAAGAAAAGAAACCCTAACACTCCCACATTCATGAACCTGCGACACACTTTTTCTCCTTTGCTTTTCCATTTTCTTGGGTTTTGTTAAAAATCTTTTAGTAAGTGCCATATTCATCGAGGGGAGCGAGGGAAAAAAACATCACACATGAGATGAATGCTACGTGCACATGCGGAAGATCAGAACCGTTCGTCAGGCAATCCAAACAATGCAGTTCCCAACTCTAAAAACTCTCGACTTAAAAGACTAATGGATAGACCACAAGCATACAAAATCACTTAATGGTTAAGATGAATTGACCAATGGTTCAAATTCATTGTACACGTTTGGCTCACCTGACTATCATATAATTACCTGATTTTAATGCATGGGATCTTAACCTGTCTGGATTTCCTGACGACCGGATCTGATGTTAACACGTGTGGCTCAGTTTTTCACGTGTGAGGTGAGTTTGCAACCGAAAAAAAGATGGTCCAATTTCTTGGATGAATTAGAGCCACATATTTTTCAAAGGTGGTCAGCAGGTAAACACATTAGGCATGTCATTAATTAAATGAGATTAGTGGAGGATTAGGTGGGCATTGGCAGTTGGTAGTTTTTTTCTGGTCAGGTAGGTCCGTTAGGGAATGATGTGATGATGTCATGGTGCTCCTCCTTTCCACCGTGTATTATCATCCACAATATTAAAATATTAGAGAATGACAAAAGCCCCGCTACCATAAATTCCTGAGAGAAACCACTGCCTGATTTCATTTTCGTTACATATAACCCCCCGACTTTGGTAAATCCTGGTGTGTCGGTGACTGTGGGGGCCCACCTTGATGTATGTGTTGTATATCTACACTGTCCATATCTGTTTATTTATTTATTTATTATTATTTTTTTAAATCTCATTTTATAAAATGAGCTAAAAATGAAGTTAATTCATATATGATGTGGACCTCAGCTTAGAAACAATGGTAATTGAAGACCCACAATTATAAACCTCCCAAGACCCACTGTAATGTTTGTTTTCCATCCAACCTGTTGATAAGATAGGGATGAAGGGAAAGCACAAATATCAGCTTGATTCAAAACTTTTGTGGCTCATAATAAATTTTTAATAGTCAGCAACCACTACTTCCTTTGATGTGGTCCACTTGAGGTTTGGATCTACTTTATTGTCGAGATCATATCCTAAAATGAATTGAAAATATTGATAGATGGCATGGATATAACCTGCTGGCACATATTCAGGTTAGCTTAGCATGGGGCCCACCATGATATATATTCCATACATCCACGCTGTCTATCCATTTTGGCATATTCAGGTTAGCTTACTATGGGGCCTACCATGATATATAATCCAAAATGTGTGGTCCACTTGGGCCTTGGATATGCCTTAATTTTGGAATTTTACACTACAATAATATTAAAAAGATGAATGGGCAGCCTGGATAAAACCCAAACATCACAGTGGACCCTACAGAGACCCTGACTTGACGGATTATGGTCCGCCGGAGGCAGGACGCAATCCACTTCCAAGTTCCGTCCGGGGGAGAACCTTCTAATGACGGTAAGGAGGCGTTCGAGGAAGGTTTTACAAAAGAAGGGGTGCTATTGGTCCTAATATTATATTTAAGGGGCCGTGGGTCCTTATCCCTTTTTATATATATATATATATATATATATATATATATAAGTTCCAGTGTGCGTCTAATACTATCTAATAAATGACATCAAGTCTATGAGATTGGCCAATTTGTCTGTTAATCGGGACGAAATTGCTGATAACTCGCCACGTGATGGGACGAATGGTCAGAAATGATAATAACTGGCAGTTTCTTAGCATTCAATCCACAATTTATTTTTATTTTTTTCATTTTTGCTCTGGAATTTTCTTGACCGTTGGAAATGGGTGTTGTATTTATTGGTAATGCAATCTCTATTATATGGCTCCACTAGTAAGTGGTCCAGCTATCAAAGCGTCCAGATCCTTTAAAATGCATCACTCAACGAATTGGATGGTGGATAACACTTACAAAGTGGAACTAGACGCACACGAGATCCCCGTCCAATTGTTATACGCGTTTCTTTTATGACTGTCGGGTGTTTGAATGAGAAAAGGGTGTGGGCCATCTTAGACCCTTGTCGTTTAGATTCACCTAATCCTACCTTCCAAACCAGAATTCCATTAAAAAAAAGAAAAAAATCTCAAGAAACTTGATTAAGGAGAGAAAGATCTACGCCGTCTATGAGGTAGCCTCATCTACGGGCCAGCATGGGGCCTACCTGATCACACGTGTTTGTCAGCCCATCATTTGTTTCGAACACTGTGGGTTGATTGATGAGTCGACTGGCTTGATTCTCCGGAAAAGGCATCTACATGGTGCGGCCCATCTGATGGACGGATTAGATCTTGTATTCCATGTTGGAACATGTGGTGTTAGGTTAGCAAAGCTCTCTCTACTCGCATACATCACATATAATGAATCCCATTTGCTCGCAACATGGGGCACACGTGTGCGTGATCCAGCCGTTCATCTGGTGTAATCCTTTGTGGAAATGCCCTGACCCAAAAGCAAGTACAGTAATCAGGTGGGCCGCAGTTTTCGAAACAAATGGATGGATAGAAAGAACTTCATCAAGTTTATCTAAGAAGTGATATGTTTCTAACATTAGGGGATAAGTTGTGCGGCGTGACTTGTGGGCCATAGCAACCACACGTTTCAATCCATATAATAGACGGCTTGGACGTTTCATCCGTGTGCCAGATGGGCACATATGGTGGCGTGTAGATCTGTGTATGGGACTGGGTCTCCTCACCTTGACTCAAAATAACCTAAAGATCAACCCCAGATATTCTACGGGTGGAGGGGTGCACATGTCCCACCATGTGCACACGTGGACCTCATTGTCCCACTGCATGTGACACACGTTGGATTGGCTGGTAACAACCAGATCAATGGTCCCAGTTCTCCCAGGAGATTACCATATCTTGTTTTTTGTTTGATTTTGTTTATATTTTAAGTCATGTTATTATTTTTTAAATTTACATTGAAACAAATGATTTAGGAGATCTATCTCATAGCTGTCACACGTGGGAAGAAAATCTGCTTTCAAATCCTGTTGTAAAAGTTGTCTAAGAAATAAATAAATATATTAAGAAAAAAACAAAGAGAAGAACAGACAATCAATTCACTGAAATCAAAGAATCAAAGGTTCCATTTGGCTTAAGCTTGAAAATGAGTTAACATCATTTTAATTAATTATAATTATATGTTAGAGATCATATTATTAATAATGATGCTTAAAATTGAACAGTTAATCCCATTTATTATGTATTGGAGGTGGTATCTAATATATACTTAAATTCAGCTATTCATAATTATGTATTAGAGTTCATGGGGTCCTTACTCTTGCCCAGGTGGTTGACTCCCAGGAGTTTCAACTCCCGGTCAAGGGTTCGAGTGGCCATAGGTTGTGAAATTCCACTAGTGTGAATGTGTGCGGTGTGTTAAAAAAAAAATAAAAAATAAAATGTATTAGAGTTCATGGTCTCTGATTATGAATTAAGTATAAATACTTATATATACACACACACACCATAATTCTATAATTATTAACCATGTACATAAATGTTTCATATTAAACAGATAAATCATGTATATCAAATGTTACTATTCACACAGATTAATAGATATATGTATGCATGGATGTGCGGATGAATGCATGAATATTTTGATAAATGGAAGTAAACAGGTATGCATATGTACGCATGGGCACTAAAATCTCAAATCTTACTGAAGATCTGACCTGTTAGATTGCCATATGAAACCTATATTGTAGATCGGACCTATTAGATGTGCTTGGTTGGGCCTACTTTGAAGATCTAGCCATTGGATGAACCTGACTAGGACCACTTTGATTATTGGGCCCATATACCTTAATTTACTCGTAATTCCTCCTATCTACCTTAATTTACTCCCATGCAAACAACCTGCGATTATATAATATATTAGCTTGTTTCCTTTATGCTTGTATACATTTCTCTTTTTTACAAATTAATGAAATTATGGAAAAGAAATATAATTCTAGTTTCTATAATGTGGTTCATGTCGTTTAATCTTATATTAGAGCTAGATGAGCCGGAGCAATTTAGAGAGGTAGACCGGAAAAAATTGATTACCAAAACCTACCTAATACTGAGGAGAATTTCAACCAATGATCAACATTGCAACCTTCTTTGCGATGCCATTGATAACGACTCTACAAGAAAGACATCACCACACACTAGCATTGATATCTTCACGCCCTGATCCATAGCTCAAGTGGTAGACTGAGTGAAAGATACCTTGTTTCAACATTGAGGTCTTGGTATCGATCCCTAGTGGAGGTGGCTAACAGTGAAGTGTGAACCGACAACGGGGTGTACTAACAAGCTAACCAAAAAAAGAAAAATAAAGAAGCATCGATATCTTCCTTTTGAGCTTCCTAGCCACCAACGATGTGAAGATGAAGAACCTTTAGTAGAAAAGAGTCCATGGACTTTACTCCACCAAAAATTCTAATATCATAGCAAAAAATTACACCATTGGTGGTACACTGATATAGGTGAAGTTGACATATATTGTGGGGTGGACCACGAATATAAGGATCACAAGCAATCAACTTGTCAATGGTTTTTAACCTTCCATTTAAATGATTGTCTTTTGAACAATTTGGATCATTTTATTATTGTGATTTACTAATGTAGCATTTAATTGGATGTTTTGGAGTATCATTAGCATGCTACGTGTATGGCAGACGTGTGTGGTAACACCTTTGTTTATTCATGTGCCTCTTTAAGGGAACCTAAAAAGACATTTCACACCATTTACTTCCAAATTTCTTCTTTATGGGATGATTTCATTTACAGGTTTATTTACTCCTAATTCATTTCATTTCCATACATTTACTACCATCCGAATGCACCTTATATGTCACGCCCTAAACTCGAAAAACGGACTTATAAAATTTTCGATTATCGAATCTGGTGCTGACAGCCTCCGTAGTGCCCCATTCTTGGCTCCCGGCATTCATATGCCAGATTTCGATCTTAGTATCTTATAAGGAGAATTTTTAGTATTATTATTATTATTTTTTGTAATTGAGCATAACCACAAGCATAGCTAAGTCATAAAATAGCATCACCACATATCCACTATATAAAAAACTTAAAGTACAATGCAGAAAAGGAAATACAGGGTAATCAAAAGGCTCAAAAATAGTCTGATACACACTCTTGCCTCAACGCTGCTGCGATCCAACGACACTTGCACGGAACGGTCGTGCATAAACTTACAAAAGTTTAAAGGGTGGTGTAAATGTGTGCGCAAGGCAAACGCTAAGTGTACAATATCAGAGTAATGCGGAAATATGCGGGTAAGTCCATGAATGCTATTAACTGTACCAAAGCTATGTGATACAAGGCATGAATGTTATCGGCCATACCAAGACCATGCGATGCGAGACCTATGTAGCTAAATTTCATATGCGAGATGCAAAGTAAGTATGCTAGTCCTAATCAAGTGCACATATCAGTACTGTTTCTCTCTGAAATATCACTGGGGTCTAATACACTTCACATTGACTACAGCCTCCCTAACCGCACAACCCAACAAGTGGAAGAGGCCACACTATCCGCCTGACCAGTAGTCTGCCAATACCTACCCGGCTCGTCAATAGCAGATTCATTTGTGAGCTGGTCAAACTTAGTCTAGCTTACAACCCCCTCACTTGGGCGAATAAGGCCACACCCTCTTCTAACCAACCATGTCACAATGGGAGACACGACCTACTAGTATTCGGCACTCGTACGCTCATGTATCCACTCGGTCTACACATTAGAGTATCTCCTAGTACCAAAAAGGTTATGTGACTTTCATCCAAAGATATCCTAAGTGGCCACAGTGTTAGAACCAAGTATTTCTTATATCCGATATGACCATCTACGATGCGCTAGGGCGTACATTGATCATGATACACAAATGCGAGATGCATGAATCACATTGTCCAGTCATGCAACAATCTTATGCATATTACGTGCTCATGTGGGTAACTTCTATCAGTGAATCCCATAAATAATTTGCCCAAATGGCATATGCTATGATCAGTCATTACTCATGTCAAGCATACATATGATGCGTATGGCATGATTAATGGAATTATACTAAGCATGCTATAAAGTAATGAACTATCCTTACAACGTAAATGGGCCTAGACGGCTTACACACACGTACGAGCCTATCAATGGGCCCTAGGGAGAGTTATAATACGGACATTTAACCAATATTATTTTTACAATGTGAACGTCAAACCATTATTGCTCCCAAGGCACGACCCGTCATAAATATCATTACATAAACCATGGTGGAATCACACATTGCAATGGACCTTAGGTACATCTCATTGGGCCTTAAATACATCAAATGGGTCGTATCACATGGGCCTTATACTCATCAAGTGGGCTGCATCAATGGGCCACACCAATGGGCCTTATGTACATTGCAATGGGCTATAATCATGGGCCATGGATACATCACAATGGGCCCTAATATGTCAAGTGGGCCACATCACATGGGCCATATGTATATCGAATGGGCCACACCAATGGAACTCATGCATATTAAATGGGCCATACCCAAATATAAGTGGTGATAATGATTTCCACCATTAAAATTTCCAAGGCCCATGATAACATTTATTTCCCATCCAATCTGAACATAAGGTCACACTGACCTGAATTTAAAGGAAAAACAAATATCATATTGGTTCAAACTTGGTAGCCCAAGGGTTTTAATGGTGGACGTTCAAACCCACTATTTTTTGGTAATGTGGTCCACCTTATCCTAGATCTGTCTCATTTTGATCTCAAGCCTTAAAATTATTTGTCAAAATGGTTGGACGGTTTGGATGCAACACATGCATCATGGTGGGTCCCATAGATGGACAGCGAGGGTGAAACAGGTGGGGCTCATATAACTTGGTGACGTCACGTACACCAGCTATATAACTGGTGTGTGGCACTCTGACGAATTTGCTTCATAAGGTGGGTCCACACATGTGGCCCAACATAACATTTGTTTTCCATCCAACGTTAATAAGGTCACACAGACCTGGATGAAGAGGAAAAATCATTTTCATAATGAACTAAAATTTCTGTGACAACACAAAAGGGTTCCAATGGTAGACGTTTAATCCCAGTGTTTCCTGTCATGTGGGCCATCTAAGTTCCTTATACGGCTGATTTTTGGAGGGGGCCCACAGCAAGAAGGGGCCCACCAAATGCATAGTGTGGATGTTCTACACATATCACAGTAGGGCCCATGGCTGGGGCCATGGTCCCTGCCCGCTCACCAAATGCGGTAGCGTCCTGCTGCAGTGTCCAGCAACAGTAGGTGCTGCATGCTATTTTTTAAAAAAAAAATTAGTTTTTTTACAATTTTTCGTATGTGGGGCCCGCATTAGGTGAATCCACTCTAGCTATTGCATTTCATGGCTCAAGACCGACCAAACAAGCCTAATATTTAGTATGTTTTGGCTCAAAATGGGGTCATAGTCGATTTTAACGGTAAAAATCAATATTTTCTATGTTATGGCCTGCGAAAAAATCAAATTGGGTTCATTTTTTAGCTCAACATTTAAAATGAGTTGGGGAATGGAATGTATGACATGGATTGGGTTCATACATCAAGGTGGGGCCTACACAAGTGGCCCTTCCCAAAGCTTATTGAATTAAGCTAATATTTTTGTTTCCAGTTCACGTCCAGCATCCCTGGACGCTAGATGGTTTGGCACAACACATATATTTAAGGTGGACCCCACCTATAGACATGGGCCACCAAAAAAAGGTTGGATGACGTGGGTAATACATACATCAAGATAGGGTTCATCCGGGTGGGCCACACGACCACATCATCATACTAAAAAAATATGAAAGGGAGGGGGAGAGAGAGAGAAATAAACATGTGATGATGGAGGGACCCCGACACTATGGGCCCTCTCTTGCATTTAGTCATACATCAAGTGGGTCCCATTACACGTGGGCCCATCAAATTGAAAATCAACGGTGAAGATTCTTTATCCACCAAAATGTAAGGTCTATATGATCCTATTCATGTAAGGAGAATAACCATCATGATGAGGTCCATGGAGAATGGCTCACCATGGAATGATCATGAGAATCAAGGTGGGCCATCGTCCACACCTAGGGTCTAAAAGTGAGATCCATACCATCAATCGGTAGGCCTCAGTTGACCCATCATCAAAACCATGCAATCTAGGCCTATAGAAACACCCACCATTCGATCTTCTTGGTCTGATGGAACGCTGATCTCTTTGTGTCCCTCTTTGATAGAAGATGATGAGAGATGAAGGGTTAGGATGAAGGATTTTGGGATGGAACGTGGGCCACATAACTCCCTTGTCTCTCTTGAAAATAGCTTGAACATCTACTCTTTTTTTTTTGTTTCTTGAAATTTATGTTGAGAAAGAGAGAGGGAAGGGGTGGTTGTAAGAGAGGTGATGAGCGTGAGTGATGGATGTGAGGAGAGTGTAGATGTGAGGTGAGTGATGAGTAAGGTGAGAGATTTGTTGACTTTTGAGGTAGATTGCTTGACTTGTGGATAAAGAAAGTATGGGTTACTCTTGTACTTGACATGAGATGATTGATTGATTGATTGATGGGACTGTTGTAGAGATTCTCTTGAGATTGTAAACGAGCGGTATTTTTCTTGAACTGAACGCGGGTTCACATCTCCTGACTAGGGTATCGGATCGGTAAGCAAGATGCGGCGTTGGAATCACGGCGATGGTGCGGTCACAATGGTATAAGTTTCGGATTAAGCCGACTCAAATATATGGGATACGACTTAGGGTCGTGTGCAAATGTCGATTATGGGTCGCGGGTTGCCGAAATTCGTCGGGAAGGATCGCGGGAGTCGATAGAACAGTACGAACTAGGATACGAACTAAGATACGGGTCTTAAAAGTTTCCCCAGCTAATAAAAATTTAGTCCTTGAAATTTATACTACCATTGCAGCTAACCATAACTCATAAGGAAATAGGAAACATAACATCATAAATAATCAAAACACAATACAACATACAATCAATCATCGAAAAGATGGGAATAACGCTCTTAAATATTCACCTCACGCTCTCAAGACACCTCATCCACACTATGATGGCCCCACTGCACTTCAATAAGGGAATGACCTTGGTCCGGAAGACCTACTCCTTCCGATTGAGAATACAAACTGGCTTCTTAATGTAAGAAGCGTCCTCGCGAACCTCCAACGGCTGCCAATCAATAAAGGGAACGATTTTTGACCAACACTTCCTCAACATAGAGACATGAAAAATGTTGTGGACACTGGACAACTGAGATGACAAGGTAAGCCCATAGGTCACAGGGCCGATGCACCCGGTGATCTTGAAAGGTTTTATGAATCTCGAGGCAAGCTTGCCCTTCACTCCAAAATGAACCACATCCTTCATGGGTGAGACCTTGAGATACACATGGTCTTCAACGACAAACTTCAATGGACGACGCCCATGATCAACAAAACTCTTCTGCCAGCTCTGAGATGTGCACATTGTCTACCTGATGATATCGATAGCCTCTGATGTCTGCTACATAAGCTCAAAACCTTGGAGATGCCTCTCTCTCCAACCTTGGTCCAACAACTCAGTGATCTGCATGGTCTACCATATAATGCCTCAAAAGGAGTCATACCAATGGTCGCCTGGTAGTTATTGTTATACGCGAACTCAGCCAATCATAGGTGCTTGTCCCAGCTACCTGATAAATCAATCGCGCAGGCCCGAAGCATATCCCCAAGGATTTGGTTGACCCACTCGGTCTGGCCATCGGTATGTGGATGATACACGGTGCTAAGCTGTAAATCGGTTCCCATCGGTCTTTGGAATATGCTCCAAAACTGAGATGTGAACTTCCAGTCTCAGTCTGAAACGATCGATACGGTAACACTGTATAGTCTCACGATCTCATTAACAAACAACTTTGGCGAGCTGGTTCGCATGCCAAGTCTCACGAATTGTAAAAAAATGTGCCGACTTCGTCAGAGGGTCCACGACAACCCAGATGGCATCATGACTACGCTGTGTCCCACTTCCACATCTGGACGCTTAATGGTTGTAATAGACCAAGGGGTCTTTGATGATCGGCCTTGACACATTAACACATGTCACACTCAGCCATAAAACTGGCATCTGGTGCTTCTTTCCCGACCAAAAATATTGATGCCTCATATTGCGATACATCTTCGTCAAGCCAAGGTGGATAGAGAACCGTGACCGATTTGCATGGTTCAAAAGATCTCGGCACAACTCAGGAATATCCGGGATATATAATCGACCTTTGAAGCGAAGTCCACCATCAGAACTAATCTGCCAATCTGACTGACTCTCAGATGCTACCTCATCCTGATAACTCTGCACTAACTCATCTGCCTGCTGAGCATCGATCACCCTTGCAACAAGAGAGGGTTGAATCAACAAACTCGATAGCTGAATGATAGAAGACTGTAAGTCGATCTTAAAGTCAAAACTTGACACATCCTCAAGCATCCTTCACTCCTAAATCATCGTGTGCGCCATCAGGCCTCGTGGCTGATGGCTGAGGGCATTCGCCACCACGTTCACCTTGTATGGGTGGTACTGGAGGTTTAAATCATAGTCCTTTAGGAGCTTCATTCAACGCCTCTACCTCATGTTCAGCTCGGATAAAGAGAACAGATACTTCAAGCTCTTGTGGTGAGAAAAGAGCTCAAACCTCACCCCATAAAGATAGTGCCTCCATAGCTTCAGTGCGAAGACAACTGCTGTCATCTCCAAATCATGCATGGGGTAGTTCAGCTCATGGACCTTGAGCTGACAAGACGCATAAGCCACCGGCTTCTCGTACTGCATCAGGACAGCACCCAAGCCAACTCGTAAGGCATTGGTAAATACAATAAATCCATCACTCCTAGAGGGAAGAGTGAGGACAGGAGAGGACATGAGGTTGTCCTTCCGCTCCATAAATGCCTACTCACAAATGTTGCTCCAAATGAACTCGGCGTTCATCCGGATTAACCTGGTTAACGGGGCAACACAAGAGAATCCCTTAATGAAATGTCAGTAGTAGCCTGCCAAATCAAGGAAACTATGGATCTCGGATGCGTCTGTAGGCTGGCCCCACTAATGCATGGAATCAATCTTCTAGGAGTCTACTGCGACCCCTTACCTCGTCACCACATGACTGAGGAACTTCACCTCCTTCTGCCAGAACTCGCACTTCTCCAGCTTCACGTAAAGTTGGTATGCATGAAGGGTCTAGAAGATAATCTCTAAATGCCGCTCATGCTACTCACAAGTCCTCAAATATATCAGAATGTCGTCGATGAACACCATAACAAACTGATCGAGATATGAACGGAAGACCTTGTTCATCAAATGCATGAATATTGCGGGTGCATTGGTCAGTCCGAGCGACATAACCTGGAACTAAAAATGGCCATAGCATGTCCTAAATTCTATCTTCAGGATATCCTCATCTCAGACTCGAACCTGATGATAACTGGACCTCAAGTATATCTTCGAAAAGAACTACACCTCCTGCAGCTGATCAAACAAATCATCAATCCTCAGAAGTGGGTATTGTTCTTGATCGTGACCTTGTTAAGCCCCCGGTAATTACGCAAAGCCTCAACGAGCCATCCTTCTTCTTCACGAAGAGTACCGGCGCTCCCCACGGTGAACTGCTCTGACAGATAAATCCTAACTCGTGCAACTCATCCAACTGCTTCTACAGTTCTCGTAACTTCAATGGTACTATATGATATGGGGCCTTCGAAATAGGTACGGTACCGGGCACGGGATCAATTTGGAACTCGGTGTGTTGACTAGGTGATAATCCCTGAATCTCCTAGAACACATTGGAAAAATCACAAATGACTGGCAGCTGGTCGATACTTAAAGCAACTAACTCCTCAACAGCAGGACAACAGGCAGGAAAGCTTCTCTCCTTTGAGCTCGACAACAAACTGGAACTCTAGCATGCTGGGTATACAGAACGTGACTGTTCTCGCAGAGCAATCCAATATGGCGTGGTACCTCGACGAGCCAATCCATGCTCAGGATGACATCAAACTTGGACATCGGTAATACGAACAGCTCAGTAGGCAAAAGATATCCCTAATTAGAATGAGGCAAGACAAGAAAAATTGGTTTAACACTGCATTATTCCCTAAGGGCATTGATACCGACAAACCCTCGTGGGCAGACTCCATCGGCAAACCGGTCGATCAACAAAAATCATCGGCCATAAAGGAATGCAACGTACGAGAATCAAATAATATGCATCCAATGCATGCAGAAATAGGAAGAATACCCTCGACGACCCCTCTTGATGACTAAGGGTCCTGCTGGATGGCATAAAATCTGCCCTGAGTCTACTGAGGAGGTACAGGTCCCCTCTGAGGTCTCTATTACTACTTTTGCTACTGTGATGGCTTGATCTGCTACCTTTACTACTATGGGAGAGGTCCTGGAGGCTGGCGCTGTGGTCGCTGCTGCTGTGGTGAGGGTTATCGCGGAGGTTGATACAGTGCCCTCTTCTGCTGCTGCTGCGGATGGGGATACTTGTGCTTACGATGTTCTGTCCTACTACATCCAAAAAAAAGTACCTGAAAACGGCCCTGAAGGTGGTGCCGGGGGTGCCACTGGTGCTCGGAATGCTGACAGGTCGTGCGTCGCTGCTGTGGACGATGCTACTGCTGGTGGGAGTTGTCAAAGGGCGCATTCCTCTTCTGATCTCCCCTCTGGTCATAGGCTCTCTGCAAATTGGCCTAATCTGACTTATAGATCTAGCCCCTCTCCACAATATGCTCAAATGTCGGAAGCATGTGTCCGATCACACAGCTCTTGAGGGTAGGACGCAAGCCGTTCTCAAAATGATGGGCCTTCCGCCCCTCATCATCAATAAGATATGTCATGAATCTCAATAATACGATGAAACGTGCCTCATACTGGGACACAGTCATGTCTCCCTGTACCAGAGTCTCAAACTCTAATGCATGTTGTTGTCGCACAAGCTTGGAAAAGAACTTTCGGTCAAACAGGTTTACAAAGTCCTCCCAGATCCACATGAAATCAGTCGTTATGGCTTAGGTGACAAATGCCACTAATGCTGAGCCTCACCCTGGAGAAATACGGCTAATGAGACTTGCTGCTGGGTCATACATCTCATGGTGTCGAATATCTTCTCCACCTTGGAGCACCACATTTCTTCTACAGTAGGGTCTGGCTCACCCCAGAAACGTGGGGGATCATGCTGTTGGAAGTTCTTGAGAAGGGTGCTTGCACCCTCTTACTCTGCCTCGGCTGGTGTAACAGTGAGATGCCTACTTTGCCCCTGAAGAATAGCGGTCATTGCCTATAACATCTGTTGTAGCTGGGTGGCACTCACAGGTACGGTCGGATCCGCGCCGATCTTAGGTAGAGCAGTGTCATCCTCAAGCTGGAAAGCAAGAATATGAGGTAATGGAGCGGGAGTAGCAGGTGGTAGAGCAGGAGTCGCAAGTGGTGGAGCGGGATTCGCTCGGGTCGCTCTTCTAGGCGACATGTCCTATAATAAGGAACAGGAGCCTATCAGCCTTGAGAATTCTCAAAGGCTTAAATGTTGAGGGTCTATGCCAAAAAATCGCAAAGTTATTCAGATTCAAAACCTATTAATTTTAAGTTCATAGTAGATATGTGATGTGATCCTCAAGTATTCCTAAATTATGCTCTGATACCAACTTCTGTCATGCCCCAAACTTGGCAAAATGAGCTCACAAAATTTTCAATCGCCGAATCCGGCGCTGACAGCCTTTGTAGTGTCCTATTCTTAGCTCCCGGCATTAATATGCCAGATTCTGATCCTGATATCCTATAAGGAAGATTTTCAGTATATATATATTTTTTGTAATGGAGAATAATCACAAGCATAACCAAGTCACAAAACAACATCACCACATATCCTTTATATCAAAAACTTTAAGTATAATGCGCAAAAGGAAATACATGGTAATCAAAAGGCTCAAAAATAGTCTGATACATGCTCTTACCTCAGCGCTATTACAATCTAACAATACTTGCAGGCAACGATCTTGCATGAGCTTACAAAAGCTTAGAGGGTGGTATAAGTGTGTGTGTAAGGCAAGCGCTATGTATACAGTATTAGAGTAATGCGAAAATATGCGGGTAAGTCCATTAATGCTATCGGCTGTACTAAATCTATGTGATGTAAGGCATGAATGCTATTGGCTATACCAAGACTATGCGATGCAAGGCCTATGTAGCCAAATGTCATAAGTGAGATGCAAAACAAGCATGCTAGTCCTCATCAAGTACACATATCAGTATTGTTTCTTTCTAGGATATCACCGGGGTCTAATACACTTCACATTAATTGCCACCTCCCTAGCCGTACAGCCCAGTAAGTGGAAGAGACCACATTATTCGCCTGACCAGTAGTCTATCAATACTTACTCGGCTCGTCGATAGCAAACTCATTTACGAGCTGGTCAAACCACTACAAGAAAAGTCACTTTTACCTACGAAAATTTTCATAGGTAAAAGCCTATTTGTCGTAGGCAAAAACTTTTTTCGACGAAAATTTTCGTTGGCAATGAAATTGCCAAAAGACCATGGGAGAAACCTTTTACCAACGAAAAAAAATATTTCGTTGGCAAAAGTAAGACTTTTGTCGACGATTTCATTTCGTAGGTAAAACACTTTACCAACGTACTTTTTCGGAGCCAAAATATGGAAAAATAATTTTGTCTTATATTCGTAGCTAAAAAAGATTTACAAAACTTTTTAACTACGATTATTTTCGTAGCTAAAAACATTTATAAAACGTTTACCTACCGATTTTTTCGTAGGTAAAAATTATGACAACACTTTCACCTACAAATAATTTCTTAGGTACAAATATTTACAAAAGTTTTACCAACGAATTTTTTTCATAGGTAATAATTATGACAAAACTTTTACTTATAAATAATTCCGTAGCTAAAAAATTACATAAGTTTTGCCTACGAATTGTTTTCGTAGGTCAAAATTATAGCAAAACTTTTACCTACGAATTTGTTCATAGGTAAAAATTCTTATAAAAGCTTTACCTACTAATAATTTCGTAGGTAAAAATATTTTCAAAACTTTTACCTACGAATGTTTTCATAAATAAACATTGTAGCAAAAGTTTTACCTACTAATACTTTCGTAGCTAAAAATAATTTCAAAACTTTTACCTACAAATTAGTTGGCAGGGAAAAATTGTAAAAAAAGTTTTACCTACGAATATCGTCGTAGCTAAAAATATTTATAAAACCTTTACCTATGAATAGTTTCGTAGGCAAAAATACTTACAGAACTTTTTCCTACGAAGCTTTTCGTAGCTAAAAACTTTTATGAAACTTTTACCTACGAATTGTTTGATAGGTAAAACCATTTTGAAAACATATACCAATGAATATTTTTGTAGGTAAAAATATTTTCAAAACATTTACCTACAAATATTTTCGTAGCTAAAAAATTTACTGAGCTTTTCCCTATGAAACGTTTCGTAGGTAAAAACGTGTATGAGACCTTTACCTACGAAAATTTTTGTAGATAAAAACCCCAATTATACTTTCACCTACGAAAATTTTCGTTGGTAAAAGTGTCTTTTTTTTTTTTTTAATGTGTCTGCCAAATATTCCTGATATACACATATTACAATATTCCTGATATACACCTGTTATATATCAATATTTCATCATATTCACATTCACATCTATTTAAACCCAAAGTACATAGATCCATCCAAATATAAACTACATCCATCAACATAACATTCATTCACACATAAATACATACAAGTTTAACATCATAAATAAAATACAAAAATCGTAAAGATGAAGGTGGAGGAGGTGGAGCATCAATGGGTAAGCGTGCAGCGAGAGCCTGAAACATCTCCGTCATCCGTCGCTCATGCTCCACCTGCATCTCCTCCATCCTCCTCTCATGCTCTTCTCTCTCCTTTGCCTGCTCCTCCATCCTCCTCCTGTCCTGCTCCTCCCTCTGCCTTGTCAGATCCACCATCCTCCTCTCCTGCTCCTCCATCTGCCTCTCCAGCTGCTCACTCTTCTTCTCCAGATACTCTTTAATGTCATGGACGACGACCCGTAGTTATTGAACCTCTTTCTCTGCAATATTAGCTCGGCGAGTGGCGCTCTCACCAATGACAATGGATTGGGTGGAGGCAGCTTTAATGGGTGTCATGAGCTTGGCATCATGGCCAAGCCCACGCACATATCAAGAATGGGTGCTAAGTACCTCACTCAGAATTTCTAGCTCACTCCGCTAAGTACCATCGAGAGTGGGCTGACTGCGTAAGGTGTCCATCGCCGCATGTAATAAAAACATATAAATTTTCTCTAAAAAATGACATTATTATAATGTAAAGGAATTAAACTTTACAATGTAAGAATTTTTACCCAAATCTCACCAGCTCTATGATGTACCCAAGATCCCATCGCCTGTCGACAGTGAGTCCCTCTGTAGAGGTCTACTGGTTTGGGCTCCTGGCCAGTGACGGGATCTCGCTGCACAATTGAAAGGACAATAGGGTTAATATAAATGCATGAAAAGAATATATCAACTTAATAATTACCAATAATTTCTTACCATGATGTGACAAATTTCTGCAAATGACTTTGAACCAGCTACGTGGTTCACTTTTAACTTTTCCCTGTTGTCAGAATTTATTTTGCTCCTCTTCTGAACATATTATTTATAATACATTGTTATTAATAGTGAATTTAATTGTTACCTTAAGATATCGTAAATATGTAAATATTACCTGAAAAGAATCAGACGAAAATCTAGCGCGGAGTATCCTCCAGTCGCTATCGGTCACGTGCGGCGGTACGGACTGTGCGCCCTCCTCGTGACTCATGCACTGCTTGTACCGCTTATGTAACATAGAGTGGTACTCCTTAAACCGTTCCTTAATCATGTCGTCGACGACATAGGAAATGTGCGGAACACTCAAATCTAAGTCAAACTTATCCTGCAGTTTCGTAAATAATAGATTAAGGCAATAAACTTATTAAGAAAATAATTTAACCATAAAATGAACTTTTATAAAATAAATTTTAAAAAACTAAAATTTACCTAAAGGCGCTGACGGATGAGCTGCCGCACATCATCTGTCACGTCTCCCCAACGGGGGGTGGTAGGGGGGATCAGATATCGGCATAAGACACTAACCTCTGACATAAACAGTCTGACATTGTTCCCAACAGGTCTAATGCAGTCCTGTGGGAACTCTACCGTCACCCTAGCCTCGCGCGTAATTCACTCTAAAAGTAACCCACGGGTGGGTCCACATCCTCGTCGGCTGGTCGACGGCGCTGTTGCAAAAGAAATATGCAAGTCTAAATATAAATAGAAATCATTAAAATAAATATGTCTAGACTTACATGTAGTGCACGGTGTATGCGCGACTGAGGGATCAGATGCCTGCGATGCAATATGTGATGGCGCTACTAGCTCCATCGCATCACGGGTAGAAGGGGTAGATCCAGTGTATGAATGATGTACTCTCCCACCTGGTGTCATCAGTGAATATGTGCGAGCTACGAACTTATAAATTTAAACAATGTCAATACAAGTGGAATATACTAAAATATTTTACAATTACTATTGATGGTGCAATGCATTTGTGCTTATGCTTAGAGAGATGATTAAAATATGATTAGACTATTACATTATAATGCAAGAAGAATATAATAAAACTATAAACTTTAATTTATAACCATTGAAAATTCCATTACACATTGTCATTCTATATTAAATACACATTTCGTTATAATACGAACCAACTTTGAGGTAAACTATCCGAAGTACTCCCTGCGTACGGTATCGTATGCTTAAGAAGCATATGTCATTTCATGTGAAGCACCCGACATATTTACAGCTAACATGTCAGTCACAATAGGAGAAATCTGGTCTCTCGGGACTCCATTCAGATATGCAAGTGACAGAGTCACATCTTTCAAATCTCGTTTCCCGCGGTTATATATCTCCATTAGCTCTGAAATTTCTTTGAGATGGCATAATGTAACGCCCGTGAAAAATCCATACTTGGGCTCGAGTACCAACTCGACCCGATATTGTGTAGAATTCATTCCTTTAGAAAATATGACTAGGTTAGCTAGGGCAACGTTGGAATAGCTGGGAAATGGTCCCTGATCACTTTAAATACGTTCTACAAGGCCCAAAGCGAGTGGAACCAATGGTGCTATAATGCTCTAAAACCTCGGACCAAACTCTAAGCAGGTTTGTTCTCTGGACCACTTTGAATCTTTGTATTGGATCTAGACCGCACGTCGAAAGTCCGATACCTCCTATCTTAGACCGTTAGAACCGTCTAGCTGGACTTGACACTCATTCCAAAAATCAAGTCAAACCGATAATCACAGGCTATTTCATTGAGCCCGGACCGAAGAGAGTGAGAATGGGGTTAGAATTGGAATTTGAAATTCAAATCTGGCACACAATTTGACGCATCAGTATTGAGCGTTCTGACCGTCAGAATACAGCCAAATTACACCCTTGGATCAGGAAAAATATCTATTATATATCACAAGACTTATAGGCCTGATCTTGGTGCGGTGACCGTTAAACTGAAACCGGGCCGCCACGTGCGATCTGGGAACCCAACCGGTCTGAAAACTGGATGTGTGCTAGATCCAGTATGCATGAGCTTAAGTCCGACCGCATTTGGCCTGGGGACCTTCAGAAATGCCCTTTTGGACCGAAACGGCCCCGATTTGGTTAGGCACCAAGTAAACATTGTTCCCAAGCCTATTTTGGGCATGTTTTAGGCTATAAAAGGGGTTGAAACCCTCACTCCTCTCTTCCATCCGAATTTGAGAGAAGCCCTAGCTTGGGAGAGAGAAAAAGGTGGGAGATTGTGAGAGTGTGGGAGAGTTCTTCCTGCCACTTGTGCTACGTGTTGCACGTGCTTAAGCAACACACCTCTACCGCTTTTTCGGCTATTCCACCGCGATCCTAGGTAAGTAAAAACCCTAAATAGTTGTTGATTTGAGTTTCCCTTGTTTCCATAGCGATGTAGCTTATGGATCTTGTGTATTAGGCTCCTTACTCGCCGTAGACGAAGCGTATACGCTCCGTTTCAATTCCTGAGTCTACAAGACATAAGGTGAGGATTTTAGACGCTTTGATTGACGGTTCCCAACGCTTTCAATGTCGTTTAATAGTAGATTCTTGACGGCATCACCGTTTGACATGTACAAAATGCTCTCCGTTTCCCGTTTTGTAAATTAACGAAGAATATGAGATTTAGGGCATTTTAGTCATTTGTAGGAAGTACGGTCTACATGCATATTTTGCTGACGTGATTGACATGGTTTGTCGCCGCATTAGAGAGTTAGGAATGATTGCATAATCAGTTTGGCGAAGAGATTCGCCAAGTTGCGCACTTTGGGTCGACATACTATATGTGGATTTAAGTGTGTAGTGTATGTGTTTGTATAAATGCATGTATTAGTATGTATTGAATTAAATGATGTTATGTAGTAGTTTGAGATTGATTTCATGATTAATATGCTGACCTAAATGATTTCCTACATGTTGACCTTATGCATGATCGCATTACATGCATAGAAAGTACGCCTTGAGGATTTGCTTAAGTTGAATATGCATGGGAAGTATGCCTTGAAGATTTGCTTAAGTTGAATGTTATAACATGTGCTAACATGCTCACATGATGTATTTCAATTTCAATACCTTTGTATAGTGTTAATGTAATTCCATAGATGTGTGGGACTTGACTTAGTCCAGGCAGTCGGTAACCGAGCGAATTCGTGGCTGACTGGTCATAGCCACGAACGACGCGTCGATGAACGTGATTCGTGTTGAGAGTTGGCGGCAGTGGTTAGGCCACGCGAAGTGTTTTACGCACTTCATGTCGTTCAATTCGAGATGCGATCGCACTAGTCGAGCCCGTCAAGTAACCCGACTGGCCGATGTTTGTTCACCTTGTATGTATCATAACTGCTTGAACCTAGGGTACTGAACTTACCATTGTAAACCCTATTAACCGTGGTACCTTGATCCACGAAGACTCATGAGCCGGGCATGGTGGTATGGGACACCGTGGTCGAGCTGTCGGCCTACGCTGGGGCCACAAACCTCCCCGTAGTGACCAGTGAGCACCTTGACTCGTGAGCAGATTATGGTGGTATGGGACACTATATTCTAGCTGTCGGCCTACACTGATCAGGCGACGAGCCCTTTGTAGTGACCGCGAGCGTATTCTGAGTCCACGGGAGGCGACGACCCTTCCGTGCAGTAGAGTACAGTAGGCCTGTATTGATAAGGTGATGGGGGAGCGGTGCAACGAGTGCGAGCAACAGCCCTGGCAGCCCTTGCAGTGACCTACGAAATATACATCGTATGAGATTTCTAGGAGTGACGACCCTAGACAGGATCCGTGTTGGGATTGATACGAGGGAAGTACCTTAGTTTCCCAATCCTACTGTTTGAATGGACTAATAACAACTTGGTAATCATATCACCATAGCATTGCATGTGCCTGGAAGATGTGGAGCACTCTAGGGAGTGTGGCATGCCGCGGTCGTAAGATGTTGCCGCATGAGGGTGATTGTCGGTGAGGGCATACATCACGTCATATCATCTTACATTAACAACAGTATTAGGATTGTCTGATTTACTGCTTTACTATTATCGCGTGATTGAATTGTGAACATGCTAATCTTTGCTCTATGATTCCACTGAGTTGATCACTCATTCCCACGTTACGGGATGGTGTTTGCAACACCCACCAGACCCTGTTGTAGTTGCAGGTGAGGACGAGATCCAGGAGGTGGAGCTAGATGATGACGAGGACCAGGATGAGTTCTCGTATATGCAGTATCATGACGGCTTCCCGTAGGCGACCTGGATCGAGGGGACATCAGTGGGACTTTTCTTTTTGAACATTATTCTTTTATTATGTATATGTACATGAGACTCAGTGATGTAGTCATACTTTGGAGACAGATGAGATTACTTTGCTTTTCCATACAGTGATATATACATTGTTTAGTCTTCCGCTTGCTTTTATCACTGGATCTGAAGTATGAATTGCAGTTTTGGTATACTTTTACTCATGTGGATGCTTTAAATCAGACAACATCGAATCATAACCATTTTTGTTGCATAAGTGACGGTCTGAAACTCGGGAGTTGAGTTTATACATGACCCCCGATTTTCAGGGTGTTACACATAATCTTTCCTCTGAGTCATCGTCGATATATTCCACTCTACACTCATCGACTAGACCGGGTATTTCTATGGCCCCACCAGAAGAAGATAGGACCGAAACATCCATCTACAACAGCTGATGAAGTATGTTGCGTGCTTCTACTACGCTTCAGTTTAAAGAGGACATGATTAGAAATTGACTCAACTGCAAATGTGGATTATAAACAAGTCAATAAAAGAAATTAATCATGACTTGTAATTTTCACATATACATAAAATACATAAATTATTTGAATTGAAAAATGACAAGTAAATCATGTGTACATTTAATAATCGTTGTCTGTATCACTATCGTTAGGGCTATTTCTTCATCATCACTATCGCTGATCAGTATTTCATCTTTATTGTCCACAATGTCATCATCAATGAAACGACTATCATCTCTAACAATATCATGTATTATTAAGGCATCAACATGATCAAGTGACACATCATCTCTGATTAATTACACTACATCAATATCAATACTTGAATCAGTCCCTGTATCCCTAGATGGCATGTCTTCTTGATATGCTTCTTCAACCCTAAACGTGTCATTTCCCTCGTCCTCGCTATCTTCAACTTCTGGTACGGGAACGTCAAATAAGTTCCTGGGCTTTATTTTCTGCACCACATGCCAAGAGCCGCCTAACTTGGTATCAGCGAGGTAAAATACTCGTTCGCTTTGGCTGGCGAGGACAAATGGGTCGTCCTTAACTCATTTTCGAGATAAGTTTACGCTCGTAAAGTAGTTTTCAGTTTGTATTCCCAACTTCTTATTTCCAATGTCACACTAATCACATCTAAATAAGTACACCTTTCTCATACAATAACTCAGCTCAATAATATCTGTCAAAATGCCATAAAAGTCAATTTCATCCTCCTCATTTATTCCTTTTACAACCACCCCACTATTTTGTGTGGTCCTACACTTTTCACGTTCTTTGGCGTGGAAATGAATCCCGTTTACAATACAACCTGTATATCTAGATACACGTCTGTTAGGGCCACACGCCAGTGAGTATAGTGCATCAGATGCATCAGTAGAGTTGCTCGTGCGCAACGTCGTCATCTAGTATCATGTACAGAATATAATTGTTTAGGAATTTTCATAGGTTGAAATAATGCGGAATACAACAAAAATTTTAAGTGTGGTGAGATACAATGTGAAATCTTACTCGTTTGGTAAACCATTCTAGAAACTGGTCTTGATGCATTTGATCATAATTTGTGGAGAATTTGGACTTCATCTCGTGTATGTGTTTGCTACAAATAAATGGCACGTCATCAACAAAAAATATTAAGATCATCGTATGCAGAGAAAATAATAATCGAGGGAAGACTTACTCCAAGTACGACTCTATTTCTTCATAATTATGCAACACATACCACCGCACCTTTACTAGATCCCTAAGGTCCATATCCTGAAACGTCGGGGATCCTAAAGGACGAACGTTATGTGCAAATATAGATATGAGTCCTTGTTCATGCTCCTGCCCTTCATCGGCATTCCGATCTTTTCGGTTGAATATAGTCTCTATGCCACGAAGATACATGGAGTAAAATGTAAGGCATTCATTATCAATGTACACTTCAGCTATCGACCCCTCCAGTCGTGCCTTATTCCTCACAAATTGTTTGAGTGTGTGAAGGTATCTGTACACAAAACTAATATGTTATACGTATGAAAACATGGATATATGTAGTTCATGGAATGAATAAAAATTTTAATAGGTTTAACCACCTTTCGATCAGATACATCCAACGATATTATACTGGGCCTGCAAGCTTCGCCTCATGCGGTAAATGAATCACTAGGTGTACCATGACATCAAAAAATGCAGGTGAAAATATTCTTTTAAGTTTGCAAACGATTATGGCAATGTCCCTCTCTAGTCGTTTAATAACATTTATATTTAACGATTTCGAACAAAAATCCTTAAAGAATATCCCTAACTCAATCAGCGCTGCACTGATATCCTTGATCAGGAATCCACTAATCGCAACCGGCAGTAGGCGCCGCAGAAGGACGTGACAATCATGACTTTTCATTCCTGTTACCTTACTATCTTTAACGTTAACGCGCCGAAATATGTTTGACGCATACCCATCGGGAAACTTCACTTATCTCAATTATTCACATAAATATTTTCTCTCTAGTTTTGTCAATGTGTAGCAAGCTGCTGGTATAGTATACGAATTTTTATGTATTTGTAAGT
The DNA here is from genome assembly GCA_037074715.1 of Magnolia kwangsiensis. Classification (NCBI taxonomy): domain Eukaryota; kingdom Viridiplantae; phylum Streptophyta; class Magnoliopsida; order Magnoliales; family Magnoliaceae; genus Magnolia; species Magnolia kwangsiensis. Next base: position 187,028,528 of record CM073571.1, on the reverse strand, counting down.
GCAACTCTTTCCTTAAACCCATTTCTTATAGATCCAATCGAGCCTTGAAACTGTCTTTTATTTTCTTTTCTATGTTCATCAATGTTCCAAAGACATTATCATATATATTTTTGTCAATATGCATGACATGCAAGTTGTGTCGTAATTTTAGATCGCTCCAATGGGGCAACTCAAAAAAGATACTCTTCTTCCTCCAGTTATAGTCCAATATTGTACGTTTCCTCTTCTTCAAGTGTGATGCCTTACCAAATCTAACTTTTCTAATGTTACTCAGTTGTTGCATCACATCTTCTCTAGATAGCTCTTTCAGGGGTGGCCTATGATCTTATTTGCCATCAAGGATTATCATCTTCCTGCGCTAACTATGATCGCTCGAAAGGAAGCAACGATGGCCCATATAACACATTTTTCTACCATGCTTCAATGACAATGAACAAGTCTCAATACCACTTGTAGGACAAGCCAACTTTCCCTTCGTGCTCCACCCAGACAAATTTTCATATGCGGAAAAGTCATTTATTATCCATAAGACCGCTGTATGCAATCGAAATATCTATCCTGCAAATGTGTCATATGTTTCTACACCTTGACTCCACAACATATTTAACTCATCTACTAACGGTCACAAATATACATCAATGTCATTCCCAGGTGACCTAGGTCCAGGAATAAACAATGACATCATGAAAAATGACTCCTTCATACACAACCAAGGAGGTAAATTGTAGGGCATAAGCACCACTAGCCATATACTGTACGAGCTACTCATATTACCAAATGGATTAAAACCATCACTTACAAGACCTAGTTGAACATTGCAAGAATCCTCTGCAAATCAGTCATGTTGTTTGTCAAAATTTTGTCAGGCTTCAGAGTCCGCAGGGTGCCTCAATGTACTATCATCATGAACGTGTTTCTCTTTATGCCACCTCATATCTTCAGTTGTCTTATGAGACATAAACAATCTTTGTAATCTGGGTTTCAATGAGAAGTACCTTAACACCTTTTGTAGAGTTTTTTTACCCCTGGCTTTACCATGCTTTCACCTAGAGTCTTCACATTCTTGACACTATTCAGCCTTATCATGCTCTTTCTGATATAATAAACAATCATTTATTCATGCATGTATGAGTTCATAACCAAGGCCCAAGTCTCACATCAAGGATTTGGCCTCGTAATGAGACTTAGACAATGTCTCACCGTCCGGTAATGCTTCTTTCAACAACTCAAGCAACATGTTGAACGATTTGTTACTCCAACAATTTATTGTCTTCAAATGAAGTAACTTTGTAAGAAAATTCAACTTGGAGAAGTTCTCACATCCCGGATAAAGTGGACGTTACGCATCCCTCAACAACCTACTAAACTTTTCTGATTCGTCATCACCCATTAGAGGAATATCTTGGCTACTACTTGTCGCTGCAAAATCAGTATCCACAGTTGTTCCCCTGAACACATCCCTTATAATATCTTACATTTCGTCAACGTCTTCATCCTCATCATCCGGCACAATTGGGTCAGAAAAGACTTCAGTGGGCACAACTCTATAGGTCATATCTTCACCATGATAGATCCACCAAGTGTAACTCTGGTCAATCCCAACTATAAACAAATCGTCCTCTACTTTGTCTAAAGTCTTAAATATCATGTTATTGCATTTTCAACATGGACACCTAATCTTATTCCTTGAATCTGCCCGATTTCGTGCAAATTCCATGAACTCTTGAACCTCTTGTTTATACTCTGGGCCAAACCTGTTCTTAGTTCGCATCCAACTCTTATCCATGTCTACAATAAAAAGACTAAAGTCAGTTTATGGAAATGGCTTTAAGATTAGGCTAGGTTATAGGTTAAGGTTAAGGTTTAGGTTTAGGTTTAGGTTATAGGTTAGGGTTTTGGGATTTGAGAATAGGTAGAGGTTAAGGTTATAAGTCTATGTTATAGGTTATGTCTAGGTTTAGGTTATAAGTCTAGGTTATAGGTTATAAGTCTAGGTTATAGGTTAAGTCTAGGTTATAAGTCTAGGTTATAGGTTATAAGTCTAGGTTATAGGTTAAGTCTAGGTTTAGGTTATAGGTATAGGGAATGGTTTAGGGTATAGGTATAGGTTTTGGGATTTGAGAATAGTTTTAGGTTATAAGTGTAGGTTATAGGTTTAGGGAATGGTTAGGTTTGGGTTATAGGTTTTGGGATTTGAGAATAGGTTTAGGTTATAAGTATAGGTTTTAGTTGGGTTATAGGTTAAGGTTTATAGATTTGAGTTTAGGTTAAGATTGTAAGTTTAGTTTAAGGTTACAATTATAGGTTATAAGTTAAGGTTAAGGTATAGGTTTAGGTTAAAAGTATAAGTTTTGGGATTTAAGAATAGGTTTAAGTTAAGGTTATAAGTATAGGTTTAGGGTTAGGTTTTAGGTTATAGGTTAAAAGTATAGGTTATAGGTTAAGGTTAAGGTCTAGGTTTAGGTTATAGGTTAGGGTTTTAGGATTTGAGAATAGGTTTAGGTTAAGGTTATAAGTCTAGGTTTAGGTTATAGGTTAAGGTTTAGGTTTAGGGTATAGGTATAGGTTTTGAGATTTGAGAATAGGTTTGGGTTATAAGTGTAGGTTATAGGTTTAGGGAATGGTTAGGTTTAGGTTATAAGTGTAGGTTATAGGTTTAGGGAATGGTTAGGTTTAGGTTATAGGTTTTGGGATTTGAGAATAGTTTTAGGTTATAAGTGTAGGTTATAGGTTTAGGGAATCGGTAGGTTTAAGTTATAGGTTTTGAGATTTGAGTATAGTTTTAGGTTATAGGTTTAGAGAATGGTTAAGTTTGGGTCATAGGTTTTGGAATTTAAGAATAGGTTTAGGTTATAAGTATAGGTTTTAGTTGGGTTATAGGTTAAGGTTTAAGGATTTGAGTTTAGGTTAAGGTTACAATTATAGGTTATAGGTTAAGGTTAAGGTCTAGGTTTAGGTTAAAAGTATAAGTTTTGGGATTTGAGAATAGGTTTAGGTTAAGGTTATAAGTCTAGGTTTATGTTATAGGTATAGGGAATGGTTTAGAGTATAGGTATAGGTTTTGGGATTAGAGAATATTTTTAGGTTATAAGTGTAGGTTATAGGTTTTGGGATTTGATAATAGTTTTAGATTATAAGTGTAGGTTATAGGTTTAGGGAGTAGGTAGGTTTAGAGTATAGGTATAGGTTTTGGGATATGAGAATAGTTTTAGGTTATAAGTGTATAGTTATAGGTTTAGGGAATGGTTAGGTTTGGGTTATAGGTTTAAGGATTTGAGAATAGGTTTAGGTTATAAGCATAGATTTTGGTTGGGTTATAAGTTAAGGTTTTGGGATTTGAGTGTAGGCTAAGGTTGTAAGTTTAGGTTTAGGTTATAATTATAGGTTATAGGTTAAGGTTAATGTCTAGGTTTAGGTTAAAAGTATAAGTTTTGGGATTTGAGAATAGGTTTAGGTTAAGGTTATAAGTATAGGTTTAGGTTATAGGTATAGGTTATAGGTTTAGGGTATAAGTATAGGTCTTGGGATTTGAGAATAGTTTTAGGTTATAAGTGTAGGTTATAGCTTTAGGAAGTCGGTAGGTTTAGGTTATAGGTTTTGGGATTTGAAAATAGGTTAAGGTTTAGGTTTAGGAAATCGGGTTCGGGTTCGGGATCGGGCTTGGGTTTGGGTTATAGGTATAGGTTTTAGGATTTGAGAATAGGTTTAGGTTAAGGTTATGAGTCTAGGTTTAGGTTATAGGTTAAGGATTAGGTTTAGGTTATAGGTATATGTTTTGCGATTTGAGAATACTTTTAAGTTATAAGTGTAGGTTATAGGTTTAGAGAGTAGGTAGGTTTAGGGCATAGGTTTTGGGATTTGAGAATAGGTTAAGGTTTAGGTTTAGGAAATCGGGTTCGGGTTCGGAATTGGGCTTGGGTTTGGGTTATAGGTATAGGTTTTGGGATTTGAGAATAGATTTAGGTTAAGGTTATGAGTTTAGGTTTAGGTTATAGGTTAAGGTTTAGGTTTAGGGTATAGGTATAGGTTTTGGGATTTGAGAATAGTTTTAGATTATAAGTGTAAGTTATAGGTTTAGAGAGTGGGTAGGTTTAGGTTATAGGTTTTGGGATTTGAGAATAGGTTAAGGTTTAGGTTTAGGAAATTGGGTTCAGGTTCGGGATCAGGCTTGGGTTTGGATTATAGGTATAGGTTTTGGGATTTGAGAATAGGTTTAGGTTAAGGTTATGAGTCTAGGTTTAGGTTATAGGTTAAGGTTTAGGTTTAGGTTATAGGTATAGGTTTTGGGATTTGAGAATAGTTTTAGGTTATAAGTGTAGGCTATAGGTTTTGGGAGTGGGTAGGTTTAGGTTATAGGTTTTGGAATTTGAGAATATGTTAAGGTTTAGGTTTAGGGTATAGGTATAGGTTTGGGATTTGAGAATATTTTTAGGTTATAAGTGTAGGTTATAGGTTTAGGGAGTGGGTAGGTTTTGGTTATAGGTTTTGGGATTTGAGAATAGGTTAAGGTTTATGTTTAGGAAATTTGGTTCGGGTTAGGGATCGGGCTTGAGTTTGGGTTATAGGTATAGGTTTTGGGATTTGAGAATAGGTTTAGGTTAAGGTTATAAGTCTAGGTTTGGGTTATAGGTTAAGGTTTAGGTTTAGGGTATAGGTATAGGTTTTGGGATTTGAGAGTAGTTTTAGGTTTTAGGTTTAGGGCGTGGGTAGATTTAGGTTATAGGTTTTTGGATTTGAGAATAAGTTAAGGTTTAGGTTTAGGGTATAGGTATAGATTTTGGGATTTGAGAATAGTTTTAGGTTATAAGTGTAGGTTATAGGTTTAGGGAGTAGGTGGGACTTGGTTATACGTTTTGGGATTTGAGAATAGGTTAAGGTTTAGGTTTAGGAAATCGGGTTCGGGTTCGGGATCGGGATTGGGTTTGGGTCATATGTTTAGGTTTTGGGATTTGAGTATAGGTTTAGGTTAAGGTTATGAGTCTAGGTTTAGGTTATAGGTTAAGGTTTAGGTTTAGGGTATAGGTATAAGTTTTAGGATTTGAGAATAGTTTTAAGTTATAAGTGTAGGTTATAGGTTTAGGGAGTGGGTAGGCTTAGGTTATAGGTTTTGGGATTTGAGAATAGGTTAAGGTTTAGGTTTAGGAAATCAGGTTCGGGTTCGGGATCGGGCTTGGGTTTGGGTTATAGGTATAGGTGTTGGGATTTGAGAATAGGTTTAGGTTAAGGTTATGAGTCTAGGTTTAGGTTATAGGTTAAGGTTTAAGTTTAGGGTATAGGTATAGGTTTTAGGATTTGAGAATAGTTTTAGGTTATAAGTGTAGGCTATAGGCTTAGGGAGTGGGTAGGTTTAGGTTATAGGTTTTGGGATTTGAGAATAGGTTAAGGTTTAGGGTTAGGAAATCGGGTTCGGGTTCGGGATCGGGCTTGGGTTTGGATTATAGGTATAGGTTTTAGGATTTGAGAATAGGTTTACGTTAAGGTTATGAGTCTAGGTTTAAGTTATAGGTTAAGGTTTATGTTTAGGTTATAAGTATAGGTTTTGAAATTCGAAAATAGGTTTAGGTTAAGGTTATGAGTCTAGGTTTAAGTTATAGGTTAAGGTTTATGTTTAGGGTATGGGTATAAGTTTTAAGATTTGAGAATAGTTTTAGGTTATAAGTGTAGGTTATAGGTTTAGGGAGTGAGTAGGTTTTGCGATTTGAGAATAGGTTAAGGTTTAGGTTTTGAAAATCGGGTTCGAGTTCGGGATTGGGCTTGGGTTTGGGTTATAGGTATAGGTTTTTGGATTTGAGAATAGGTTTAGGTTAAGGTTATGAGTCTAAGTTTAGGTTATGGGTTAAGGTTTAGGTTTAGGCTATATGTATAGGTTTTAGGATTTGAGAATATGTTTAGGTTATAAGTGTAGGTTATAGGTTTAGGGAGTGGTTAGGGTATAGGTTTTGGGATTTGAGAATAGGTTAAGGTTAAGGTTTATGTTTAGGAAATCGGGTTCGGTTTGTGAATAGGGTTAGGTTTAGGTTAAGGTTGTAAGTTTAGGTTTAGGTTATAAATATAGGTTATAGGTTATAAGTATAGGTTTAGTTTGGGTTATAGGTTAAGGTTTAGGGATTTGAGTTTAGGGTAAGGTTTAGGTTTAGGTAATAAGTTTAGGTTTTGAAATTTGAGAATAGGTTTAAGTTATAAGTATATGTTTAGGGTGGGTTATAGGTTATGGTTTAGGGATTTGAGTTTAGGGTAAGGTTTAGGTTTAGGTTATAAGTTTAGGTTTTGGGATTTGAGAATAGGTTTAGGTTATAAGTATAGGTTTAGGGTGGGTTATAGGTTAAGGTTTAGGGATTTGAGTTTAGGTTAAGGTTTAGGTTTAGGTTAAGGTTGTAAGTTTAGGTTTATGTTATAAGTATAGGTTATAGGTTATAAGTATAGGTTTAGGTTGGGTTATAGGTTAAGGTTTAGGGATTTGAGTTTAGGTTAAAGGTGTGGTACCTGTAAATACATTATAAACTAAACATAAACACAGCCTGTCCAAATAGTCAGGCCTTTCTAATGCTATTCATAGAAAATGGATAGTTCATCATGGTCATTATAGCGGTTCACACCTTTCAGGGACCCCCGCTCATCCGGATAGCTCCGACGCACATCCGGGTATGCTCCATTAATTTTGAGCTAATAAAAAAATATTGGCCTGCCCAAATGGTCAGGCCCTTCCAATGTTGTCCATAAGAAATGGACAGTTTCATCATGGTCATAACAGCGGTTCCCACCTTATAGGGACCCCCGCTCATCCGGATAGCTCCGACGCACATTTGGGTATGCTACATTAATTTTAAGCTAATACAAAAACATGACCTGTCCAAATGGCCAGGCCCTTCCAATGTTGTCCATAGAAAATGAACAACTTCATCATGGTCATAACAGCGGTTTCCACCTTCTATGGACCCCCGCTCATCCAAATAGCTCCGACGCACTTCCGAGTATGCTCCATTCATTTCGAGATAATATAAAAACACGGCCTGTCCAAATGGTCAGGCCCTTTCAATACTGTCCATAAGAAATGGATAGCCTCATCATGGTCATAATAGCGGTTCCCACCTTCCAGGGACCCCCGCTCATCCGGATAGTTCTAACGCACATCCGGGTCTGCTCCGATCAACATCCAAATAGCTCCAACGTACATCCGGGTTAGCTCTATCAATTCTAAGCTAATACAATTAAATCATAAATTAGTTACTCATCCAAGGGATGGATAGATTGTAATACTTTCATTTTCCCATTTAAACGTCCACGCCGAAAATCCGGCAGCATCTCCTCATGCCTCTTTAGATAAGTTGATCTTACGTTATATTCTGATGCCAAATATCTAAAACAATGTAAAGATATTTGACATTGGATACGGAACAGAAGAAACATATCTAGAGAGAAACGAGGAGATGGACCGCGGATCAGGCATGATCATTTAAATAAATTATATGAAAGCACACTATCCATCTAACCTTGAACTGTCCAAAATGGGACAATTTGAGTGATTTTTATGCCACCAAAAATACTCCATATCTATGATGGCCCCATTGAAATCCTCGAACGAGTAACTAATTATCTAACTTAGAAATCTATAAATTACAAGTCACAACTATAAACTAACTAATCACAATAATATATATAAGTCAAGACAAAGAAATGTAATATACAAGCTCATTAAGGTTTGTAACGATAGAAATACATATTTTATCTTTATATTGAGAACAAAAATACAATGCTAAGTAAACAAACATTTTTAACAAACTATTAAGAAATGAAACATGTAAATTGACATAAACAAACATCCAAGAAGAAAAAATAATAAGAATCTATGTTTGAACAAAGATGAATAGAACAAAGTAAATAATAAAAAGAAATTCGAAGAAAATATTTCACCAATATGCTTCTTAACATGAGATTCATTTGTCAATCCTATTCAAAATTTTGATTTTGCTTAGCCTAGCCTAGCTGATTGATGGCACCATGTGTTTGGTAAAGGAAGTTTATCTTGATTTGAAAATTTCCCACACACTTTGTGTTAATTATATTTTGATATTAAACATGTATCCAACCTCTCTATGGCAATTCAGTTCAATTGAGCATCTAAATACATGAACTAAAATAGATATAGATTTCAAAAGACTTTTCAAAAGAAGTGGATGGACATACTAATGGTTTAAACTATAAATGTCCTAAACAACTGCAACAAGTTGATTAACTAAGACTGGATTCTTTACATTCACAGCTTTAACCACAATCATAATACATGAACTAAAAATTAGTCTCATTACATCATAGCATCAGGAACCATCAAAACACATGAACTAAAAAAATGCATATTTTCATGTAGGGTGCAGATCAAATCAGATTGGATAGGATGGCTATATCAGTTTTTTTTTTTTTTTTTTGAGAGAAAGACAATAGGAAGTAGAATAAAAAAGGGCGTCCATATTGGTCCATGACATTTTGGAGAAACCATACATCAAACAAAACCCATAAATAAATAAATAACCCAAAAGGAAGACCAAGCAACCCCACATTCACAGCCCAAAACCCATATCTTGCAGCAATCAGATCAAACCTTAGATTTCTTCTATAATTTTTGTGTTTCCCTTAAAATCTTCTCCTAACAAATGTAGCATTCTTGAGCTCTATGTCCACCAGTGTCAAACCTAAGATTTCTTCTATAGATTTCTTCTAAGACAGATTTCTATTGTGGCTGTTCCAATGGATGCAGGTGAAATTTAGCAAAACTTTCCAGAACATGCAGCAACTATTACAAAAATCATTAAGAACCTGATAGTTAAGTGTCATGCATGAACTCTTTAATCTGAATGCTGCAATTTTGAACTAAAAGGTTCGTTGTTGATTGGTAGGTCCCCAATAGTAAGTTTCAGATGCCCCGTTCTTGAGGGAACCAGATACATTTGCCCACTGGTGGATCCCCAAAACCAAGTTTCAGATGCCCCGTTCTTGAGGGAACCAGATACATTTTCCCACTGGTAGATCCCCAAGACCAAGTTTCAGATGTCCCATAGAGGTTGATAGGATGATAAGATAAAGCAGTTGTAAAAAATTTCACTGGGTATTTACAACACATATTACAGGAAAAAAGGAAACTCACTGAGTATTCTGTCTGAACTTCTCCCTATATGTTGTTGTATGTCCTTGTACTATTTTGAATGGCTATCAAGTTAGCAATTATACATTGTTTGTCTATAACACACATTCTGTCATTTTTTCTGCCTCAATTTTGGACAAAAAGGGTATGTTTGGGTGTCTTTAGTTCCCAAGGCAGACAATGCTCTACTGCCAAATCACATTTGAGATAAGAACAGGACACTCCTGTTCTTGGCTTAATCTGACTTGGCATGGAAGAAGTGAGAGAAGAAAATCCTACTTATTGCAGGTTCAGTTTTCCACGATTTCCTAAACTCCAAGAGTATCATGTACACTTGGTACCTGCACCAGCCACAAAGGTGGTTTGCACTCAAACATACCTGAGCCATGCAATCCAAAGCCTAGGGACCAAGAGATTTGAAGACTGCAACTGGGGAAAATTTCAATGAAAATAATAATACATACGCTATTAATCAGTTCCTTCTCTGCGTCATGCATTGTAGAAGGTAAGAAGCTTTATTGCAAACCTGCAGGATGAAAGAAGATTCTATTAACAATGGAACTTAGAAACTGCAATAAATTCGAGGCGTTACAGTCTATCTCCCTTAAAATAATTTTGTTCTTAAAATTTAAATACTTCTTCCACATATACAGTTGAGGATGCTCTAATTTAGGTGTGTCCATAAGTTCACTACATTCCTTACTAGAGAGATTTTGTGTACTTGTGTACGATAGGAAAAGTTGCCTTCTAAATTCCCAAGCTAAGGTAGTTGCCTTCCTATAAAAATACCAAAATAGGAATATCGATGTGTATAAAAATAACGTTGTAAGGAGAAAAAAAAATACAATAACAAATCCCTTTGCAGTCCTCTCATTGTTCTTTATCCTGACAATATTAGTCACTACTTTGTGGGCCGCACCATGTTGTTGTTCAATCAACGCTGTTTCTGTGATGCAGTTCACATGAGATTCGAATCTATCTTATTTTTGGTCTCATTGCATAAAATGACCAGCAAAAATGGATGAATGTTGATGAAAAATACATCATGGTGAGGCTCATAGAGCAAAGTCAGTTGCCAATCTGGTTCCTTTTAAAATACACAGTCAAAGAGAATACATCCATCCTCCATGTTCACCAGTAAGTCTTCCAATAGGGGTGACTTTGAGGCACCCCATCAGTGGGGCCCTCTAGATGGATGGTCTGGGCCACTAAGCATAACAAATGAAAGATTTTGATCTCAGAAACGTGTTGCAAATTTTTGATCTCATAAACCCCCAAATGAAATATGCAAATCGTCATCTTAGACCGCACCCAAATCCCTAAAATCCCCAAATCCCTAAATCAGTATTGAGATTGAGAGAGATTGAGAGAGAGAGAGAGAGAGAGAGATACCTCACGGTCGTCAATGAGCTAGCCTTCAACCAAGCTTCAGAGAGAGAGAGAGACAGAAGGCGTGCCTGGGTAGGGCATTCGACAACAGTAGGGTGGACAGATTAGAGAGAGAGGAAGAGAGAGATAGAGAGAGAGGAGGGGAGGGTACGAGAGAGAGAGAGAGAGAGAGAGAGAGAGAGGAGAGGGTGCGAGAGAGGTAGAGACAGAGAGGAGAGGGTGCGCATGAGAGAGAGAGAGAGTTTTAGGTTTGGGTTATGGGAAGATGGGCGCGCGCGGGAGGATTAGAAGGGATTTGATTTTGAGGATGGAACGTGCTGAGATTTATGGGGCCCACCGTGATGTATGTTACAAATCTACTCCGTCCATTCATTTTAACGGATCATTTTAAGGGTTGATCCAAAATAGGCCTAGAGATTAAAAATCAAGTCAATCTCTGACTTGTGTGAGCCACACCACATACAAAAGTTGAGAGTGGTTACCCTCCATTAAATCATTCATAATTATTTTTTGGGACCACCGAGATGTGGTCCACAAATCCAGCCCATCCATTATGTGTGTACCACTTGGATGAGAGGTCATACCAAGTTTCAGAAGCATCCAAATTTCAGGTGGGGCCCACCAAGTGCTTTTATATGTTTTAGGCATGTCTTCACATGATTTTAGATGGCATGGCCTCATATGGCTGATTTTTGGGATATCCCATAATTTAACGGGGACCCATCAAAATCATAATGTTAAACAGTCCCGGCCCTAGTGTGGGGCCCACCTTAAAGATGTGTTCGATATTTACATCGTCCATTCATTTTACTAGTCCATTCTAGGACGTGGTTCCAAAAATTGAACAGATCCAAATATCAGGTGGACCACTTCTAGGGGAAATTGTGGTGTTACCAGTCCATTCTGGTTCCAAAAATTAAACAGATCCAAATATCAGGTGGACCACATCTAGGGAAAATTGTGGTGTTACCAGTCCATTCTAGGATGTCGTTCCACATCTAGGGGAAATTGTGGTGATCGAATGCTGACCATTAAAAACTTCTTAGGGCCTACAAACCTTAATAAGGTCAACTAGACTTATATGAAGGGAAAATATAAAGAGTCCCTAGCCCAAAAATCAGGTCGTTCCCCTCGGTCAACCGAACAAATGTATAGTTGTGAAAGGATAAGCCATATGCTTATAATATTTCTTTTTTAGTCGAATTTGTTTTAAGATGATTTTGTAGCGGTCCATCTTAATCAGTTATTAGGCTTATAATAGCTGACTGCGCTGCTCATCTGATGGGCCCCATGGTACAATTAGTAGGGTTATGCTGGGGCCTGCCAAGCACAGCCCATGAGCTAAATTTTTGAACCCAGTCCGGGCCTAACCTATTAGCTGAACCACTGAGTATGGGTGCAACTGGTCCTATTCTGCCTTCAACGGTGGATTATTGAAGCATAACCTTAGATCCACCGGCTGCAGTACCAACATGGAAATACCAATAATTTTTCAATGGAATGCCAAAGAAATAAGCATATTTTCCTCCTTACCTTAATTTCATTTACACTCTTTTATTTAAAACGAAACGAGAATAGAAACAATTCACGAGGAAACAGTGTAAACTGCGCAACATGTCAATCTGTAAGCTCGATCAATTGACATCCTTTAACTTGTTGACCAGAGTTTTCAACTTATCGAAAACACATTGGTTTGTCAGCTCACCAAACATTTCAGTGTTGGTTGCATGCGCGACATGCATACGCGGTTGTTACATAAAATCCGTGAACACTGCCACTATAGAATCTTCCAATAGGATTAAAGTGACTCAAAAGCATCTCTAGAAGTGAGCATGATAGGTTTTTTTTTTTTCCATCCAGCTCATTGAACTAGACATGAGACTTTCTTCTCATCACGATTAATGCATTGCAAATGGGACGATTAAATAATATTACAGAAGCACATTTATTAGATAGAATGTAGGATTTATCGAAATTATTTTAGGTAATCCCCAAATACTTTCAATTTTTTTGCAATTTCCTGATAAATCTAATTTCCTAATATGCTAGATTTAGAGAATGGCAAATTACTACTTTTGGCATTGACTAGGGCTCTTTTACAAAATTAATGTGTCAAACTACTGATTTCTACTACATTTTATGAATTCATCGTTTAAATAAGGGCATATTTAGATTATGTTAAAAAAATGAAAAGAAAAGAAAACTCATGGGTTTTCCATTGTTTGGATCTTTTGCATTGTTTGGATAGCAAAGGAAATGGTGAGATTGGAAATAGCCTTTTCCAGAGTCCAATGCTCATGCACAACATATGAGGTAGTCAGAGGAATATAGGATTTCCACTTCCTATACAAATAAACCCAAAAAAGGAATCCATGGGAAACCCATGTTTCAGAGTCCTTGTGAAATCCATGGAATCCATCATTGGATTATCATTTTACTTTTCTTTTCTTCTCTCACGATCCAAACAGGCCTCAAAAGAGATTTTAAGGATAACTGACACACGTAGACTGGCTATAATGTCCTTAGTATAGCCAAAACGCTACCCAGACAATTAGCCGACACTCTCATGTCTAATACTTCATTTTATCATTAAAAGCCATACTTCAACTACATTCATCATAAGAGCGCATTATTTCAACTACAGTAGTCGTATGATCTACATATTATTTTTTAACTTTCAAACAATGCCTAATAAAGAACACAACGTGAAAAGGTAATACATTTTACCTCCTTTTTTTTCTTTTTTTTTGCAACAACATTGTACTGGAGAGAGGTTTTTTTTCAACATTTGATATGGTTGGAATCTATAAGTGAGAGAATGGAATGATTTAAAAATGAATACAAACAAACATAAAAAACACTCTTAGGAGAATACAAATAGGGGTAAATGGCTAAAAAATCTTCCATAGTATAATATCTTAAAATGAAGTGTCGGACATAACATTTTGGAAAATCTTCCAGTGTCAGGGGGTTCCTGAAGTACCTCACGCTTGTCACATGGACACACATGTGGGTAATTACCAAACGGGAGTGGATGAGGTGCGGCCCGTCCACACCCAACATGGTGCAGGAATGATCGTGGGCCCAACTTATTGTATGCGTAGTATATCCACACTGTTCATCCATTTTTCTAGATTATTTTAGGGCATAAGCTAAAAAAAAAATAGACCGAGCATATAGAAATCTGAGTTGAACTACATTACAAAAAATAATACTGATTGGACATTGACATGGAGAAATTCCTACTGCTCACTGTAATGTTTATTTGAATTCAATCATCTGATAAGGTCACAAAGTCAGGGATTAAGTTATAAAACAAATATCAATCTGATCTAAAACTTTTGTGGCGTAAAAGAAGTTTTTAATGGTCAATCCCTACTGTTACCACACTATGGTATATATATTTGAGATTTGGATTTGCTTTATATTTTTGCTCATTCCATGAAATGAACAGAAAAAATAGATGGTGGGAATCACTCTCCCCACTATTTTCTGTAGTGAGGTCCACTACATCTTTTTATCTGCCTCATTCTTTGGCTCATGTCGTAAAATAGTATCTCAAAATGAATGGACAGCGTGGATATAACACATACATCATAGTGGGGCCACAAAACTTGGTAATGTCTGTTCAATAGCCAACTCGCTAACCTAACATGCGTCCGTGAGAGAGACTGCCCTAATTTGCGACAATCTCCTCTCTCTCTCTCTCTCTCTCTCTCTCTCTCTCTCTCTCTCCCACCCTCTCCCTCCTCTCGCTCTTTATCTCTCTCTTCCTCCTCTCTGTCTCTTCTCCACCTAACACCTTAACCTGCGCGACCCGACCCTTCCCTTGCTTAACCTATGCACACCCCCTAAAAAAACCCCTTTTCATTTCGGAGAGTACAAGGCATTTCGTCCCTCATCGAGGAATTCATAGGGTTAGGATTAGGGTTAGGGTTCCTGAGAGATGTGGGATGGTCGGAGCTTTGATGAAATTCATCTCCCTCTGCTTGAATCCCTTCTCTGGGAATGCTTCTGCCGCTGTTGCTGATGGAGGGAGAGAATGTAAGGACGGTTTGCTTTGGTTTCGAGACATTGGCCGCTCAACCTGCAGCGATTTCTCCATGGTCGTCATACAGGCCAATCAGGTGCTTGAAGACCAAATCCAGATCGAATCTGGACCGTTCGGGACATTCGTTGGCGTCTATGATGGGCGTGGTGGGCCTGAGGCAGCTCGGTATGTCTGCGACCGCCTGTTCCGAAATTTCCATGGTGAGTAATTGGACTTCTAATTTCTCTCTGTTGCGTGATCCTTGTGTGTTTAAGTTTTAGTGGAAATTAGATTGAATTTGATCTTGAAATGTGTAACCCTCATAAATTGCTTTTCGTAATTATTATTTCTGATTTTAGTGTTTTTAGCAGTGATAGAGGATTTTGAGCTGTGTTTTGTTAGTGAATAATTTCTGGTTTAGTTTAGTTTTTAACTGAATTCAAGCTGGGTATTGCAAATTCATTGGAGATTGCAAATTTCTTATTCAACACATGGTGCCATTGGCCATTTATGTGGTTGTCCCCATCTTTAAATGGCCATCATAGAAAATCTAACTGATTGGGTGATCTTAGACCTGGGTATTGGCTGTGTAAAAGAGTGGTTGCAACAACCAGTATCAATGAGAAAAATGTTTGGATGAGTAGGATGTTTTAATCTGTGGGGATTTTTAGACAGGCCCATGTATCTTAGGATACCCAATAAATGGTCTTGATACCTGGATTACTATCACACGTGTGTCCTATGTAGTGCAACACTCAGGAATCAGGGTCTTACTGCCATTTTATGCACAAGTTAGGGAGCTACTTTTACTACTTTTTCTAGTAAAATTCATATATGCCTGTGGGTTTTAACTCAGAAACTTTTCTTTTTCTTTTGTTTCACTTATTAGAATGAAATTTTTCTTTTTCTTTTGTTTCGGGCTTGTTACTTCGAGTCCAAGAAGAATTGCAATCTATTTTCAGATTTCTCATACATTGCTTTCTCTAGAGATTTCATCTGAGGCACATAATGTAACACCTGAAACCATTCAGAGAGCCTTTCAAGAAACTGAGGAAGGGTTTACTGCTCTCATTTCTGAGCTGTGGACAACTCGACCACAAATGGCAACTATTGGATCGTGCTATCTTATTAGGGTTGTCTGTCAGTAAACCCTATATGTTGCCAATGTGAGAGTTTGTGTGTGTCGTGTTGGGAAAAAAAGTTGGAAACACCAGAGGAGTTGCTGCCATACAACTATCTACTGAACACAATGCTAACTTGGAGGTCGTGAGGCATGAGCTTAAGGAATTACATCCAAACAACCCTCAAATTGTTGTTCTTAAACATGGAGTTTGGAGAGTAAAAGGCATCATTCATGTTAACATCAGGCCATTTTATATTTTCTTTTTCATCAATTGCTCCATGCCTTTCTTGCTGCATTTCCTAGTATATGACCTACTTTAGCCTGCTATTTCTGAGTCAATTGCTTATATCAAATTCCTATTGATTCTGTTGATAGTGTAAAAAACAATGCATCCATCTGCAACATAAGTGTAGCAATTGACTGCTAGAAGAGATGGTTAACGTAAACTTCCTTTAGTGTACTTCTTTTCTGATGCCTTGTCATAACCTAATGAGAATGCACTTCCTGCATTGGTCGGCTTGGTCAGTGTATTTTTCATCTGATTTCAACATGCACTTTATAAACAGTGTAACTGGTTGTGTTAACATTTTCTGCTTGGCATGTTGTAATTGTATCCATTCCACTAGAGTTATTCAATCATAAGATACTCATCCATTATGCAATAAGTTTATATCATTTCTCATTTTGATAATTGAATGAAAATATTAATCATTTCTCATTTGGATAATTGAATGAAATTTTGTACATTTTGGGAGAATCTTGTTCAAAATGCAGCATGGCGTTAGATGGAGCAATTGATACTCATGATTTGGTCATGCAATTGGTTGCTCAAATAAGCCTCCCTCACTCCATCAGATCCATGATGTATGTGTTTAATCATAACAGAGGGTATGCAAAGCGCGTGGAGCAAGGAAGAGCTTATAAGAGGGGAAAACAACTCTCTAAAGCACAACTTTCAAAACTAACCAATTCAAATAACCATACTATATGGATTCATTATTCATTTGCTTAGTTAATTTGTGTTGAAAATATTTCTCAATGAGGGCTTATTGTCCTTAAATATCCTGATCATATTAGACACATCTACTTGTTTCCTTATCATATTTCCTTAAATATCCTGATCAAATTAGACACATCTACTTGTTTTCAAGGGGTAATGTACTCTTTTCCATAATTAGCCTCTTTCAAGCCTTTGCTTGGTCTACTTTTGTTTGGTCTTAGTAGCTGGCTGGCCATTTTAAAGATGTGTACATAGGCTATTGTCTTTTTGATAGTGTTATTTCTGTTCTCTACAAATTTGGGGCATGTTGTCAATCTATGAAATTAGAGGAAGAGGAGCTTTTTTCTTTCTAATCTTTCAGTACAATTGTTTTATTTTCTTTGTTTGTTTACACACACACAAACACACACACACACACACACACACACACACACACACACACACACACACACACACACACACACACCAACATTCACCTCATGCTGCTCTTAATTTGATAAGAATTAAAAAAAAATATAGGAAGAAGTTAGAAGTTTGAGCCCAAATATAACAATGAACTGCTAACATGGGCATGTGATTGTACTAAGAACCCATAATATCTGCAACATTCGGTACTTGAGATTGGGTTGTAGACCCGGATGTGTTAGAGATCAAGATCTTTAACATATAATTACTGTTAACTAAAATGAGATGAGCCCAATTTTTTAGGTGTCTACAAAACAGTGCCTGATTCTTTCATGGTAAAATTCATGTCCATGATTAATTAAATTGAGTCCCAGTTAATAATATTGAATTCATTGTATTTTTCTGGAGGCAAATCATATTTTCAACCTGAGTGGCTGCTGCAGTTGGCTATAGACTTATTGACTTGAAACTAAGTTTTTTCCTCTGCTTTAGGTAAAAGATACAGTCGAAGTGGATCATAATGTTTCTCAGCATTTGGAAGTTGAGCTTGTCACTGCTGACTGGAATCTTTTAGTACATTTCTCGTGTTGTTTATATTCTCAACTGCTCATACTATGAATATTATTTATATATTTGCTCAAAATTAATGGAGCAGACCCGGATGTGCGTCAGAGCTATCCGGATGAACGGAGGTCCCTGGAAGGTGGGAACCGCTGTTATGACCATGAAGAAGCTGTCCATTTCCTATGGACAACATTGGAGAGGCTTGACCATTTGGACAGGCCGTGCTTATGTATTTTCTCAGAATTAATGGAGCAGACCCAGATGTGCGTCGGAGCTATCCGGATGAGCGGGGGTCCCTAGAAGGTGGGAACCGCTATTATGACCATGATGATGCAGTCCATTTCCTATGGATAGTATTGAAGGGGCCTGGCCATTTGGACAGGCCATTTTTATGTATGTCTTTACAGGTACCTCACCCTTAACCTAAACCCATTCTCAATTCCCTAAAGCTATAACCTATAACCTAAACCCATTCTCAATTCCCTAAATCTATAACCTATAACCTAACCCTAACCCTAAACCTTAACCTTAACCTATATAACATTTACTTACAACCTTAACCTAAACTTACAACCTATACTTATAACATAAACCTAAACCAAGACCTATTCTTATAACATAGACCTAAACCTATAGCCTTAACCTATAACCTAAACCTATTTTCAAATCCCAAAACCTATATTTATAGTCGAAACCTAAACATTAACCTTAACTTATAACCTATACTTATAACCTTAACCTAAACCTAAGCCTTAACCTATAACCTAAACATATACCTATAACCTTAACCTATAACCTAAACCTAGACTTATAACCTTAACCTAAACCTATTCTCAAATCTCTAAACCTGTACCTATAACCTAAACCTAAACCTTAACCTCTTACCTAAACCTAGACTTATAACCTTAACCTAAACCTATTCTCAAATTCCAAAACCTATACTTATAGCCAAAACCTAAATCTTAACCTTAACCTATAACCTATAATTACAATCATAACCTAAACCTATTCTCAAATCCCAAAACCTTTACCTATAACCCAAACCCAAACCCGATCCCGAACTCGCACTTGATTTCTTAAACTTAAACCTTAACCTATAACCTAAACCTAAACCTTAACATATAACCTAAACCTAGACTCAAAATCTTAACCTAAACCTATTCTAAAATCCCAAAACCTATACCTATAACCCAAA
Organism: Magnolia kwangsiensis; assembly: GCA_037074715.1. NCBI lineage: Eukaryota > Viridiplantae > Streptophyta > Magnoliopsida > Magnoliales > Magnoliaceae > Magnolia > Magnolia kwangsiensis. The sequence continues at coordinate 187,009,686 of CM073571.1, read as the reverse complement.
CTTAAACCCGATCCCGAACCCGAACCCAATTTCCTAAACCTAAACCTTAACCTAAAACCTAAACCAATACCTAAAACCTATACCTAAACCTCAACCTATAACCTAAACCTAGACTTATAACCTTAACCTAAACCTATTCTCAAATCCTAAAACCTATACTTATAGACGAAACCTAAACCTTAACCTATAACCTATACTTACAACCTTAACCTAAACCTATTCTCAAATCTCAAAACCTATACCTATAACCCAAACATAAATCCGATTTCCTAAACCTAAACCTTAACCTATAACCTAAACCTATACCTATAGCCTAAACCTAAACCCTAACCTATAACTTAAACCTAGACTCATAACCTTAACCTAAACCTATTCTCAAATGCCAAAACCTATACCTATAATCCAAACCTAAACTCGATCCCGAACCTGAACCCGATTTCAAAAACCTAAACCTTAACCTATAACATAAACCTATACTATAAACTAAACCTAAACCTTAACCCTAACCTAAACATAGAATTATAACCTTAACCTAAACCTATTCTTAAATCCCAAAACCTATACATATAGTCGAAACCTAAACCTTAACCTTAACCTAAAACCTATACTTACAACCTTAGCCAAAACCTAATCTCAAATTTCAAAACCTATACCTATAACCCAAACCAAAAACCGATCCCGAACCCGAACCTGATTTCCTAAACCTAAACCTTAACCTATAACCTAAACCTATACCTATAGCCTAAACCTAAACCTTAACCTATAACATAAACCTAGACTCATAACCTTAACCTAAACTTATTCTCAAATCCCAAAACCATACCTATAACCCAAACCTAAACCCGATCCCGAACCCAAACCCAATTTCCTAAACCTAAACCTTAACCTATAACCTAAACCTAAACCATAACCTATAACCTAAACCTAGACTTATAACCTTAACCTAAACCTATTCTCAAATCCCAAAACCTATACTTATAGCCAAAACCTAAACCTTAACCTATAACCTATATTTACAACCTTAACCTAAACTTATTCTCAAATCTCAAAACCTATACCTATAACTCAAACCTAAACCCGATTTCTTAAAACTAAACCTTAACCTATAAATGAAACCTATACCTATAGCCTAAACCTAAACCTTAACCTATAACCTAAACCTAGACTTATAACCTTAACCCAAACCTATTTTCAAATCCCAAAACCTTTACCTATAACCCAAACTCAAACCCGATCCTGATCCCAAACCCAATTTCCTAAACCTAAACCTTAACCTTAACCTATAACCTATAACCTAAACCTATACCTATAACCTAAACTTAAACCTTAACCTATAACCTAAACCTAGACTTATAACCATAACCTAAACCTTTTCTCAAATCCCAAAACGTATACTTATAGCCGAAACCTAAACCTTAACCTATAACCTATAACTTATACTTACAACCTTAACCTAAACGTATTCTCAAATCCCAAAACCTATACCTATAACCCAAACCTAAACCTGATCCCGAACCCGAACCCGATTTCCTAAACCTAAAACTTAACCTATAACCTAAACATATACCTATAGCCTAAACGTAAACCTTAACCTATAACCTAAACCTAGACTCATAACCTTAACCTAAACCTATTCTCAAATCCCAAAACCTATACCTATAACCTAAACTTAAACTCGATCCTGAAGCCGAATTCGATTTCCTAAACCTAAACCTTAACCTATAACCTAAACCTATACTATAAACTAAACCTAAACCTTAACCTTTAACCTAAACATAGAATTATAACCTTAACCTAAACCTATTCTTAAATCCCAAAACCTATACATATAGTTGAAACCTAAACCTTAACCTTAACCTATAACCTATACTTACAACCTTAACCAAAACCTAATCTCAAATCCCAAAACCTATACCTATAACCCAAACCTAAACCCGATCCCGAACCCGAACCTGATTTCCTAAACCTAAACCCGATCCCGAACCCGAACCTGATTTCCTAAACCTAAACCTTAACCTATAACCTAAACCTATACCTATAGCCTAAACCTAAACCTTAACCTATAACATAAACCTAGACTCATAACCTTAACCTAAACCTATTTTCAAATCTCAAAACCTATACCTATAACCCAAACCTAAACCCGATCCCGAACCCAAACCCGATTTCCTAAACCTAAACCTAAACCTATAACCTAAACCTAAACCTTAACCTATAACCTAAACTTAGACTTATAACATTAACCTAAACCTATACCTATAACCTAAACCTAAAACTTAACCTATAACCTAAACCTAGACTTATAACCTTAACCTAAACCTATTCTCAAATCCCAAAACCAATACCCATAGCCGAAACCTAAACCTTAATCTTAACCTATAACCTATACTTACAACCTTAACCTAAACCTAAACCTATTCTCAAATCCCAAAACCTATACCTATAATCCAAACCTAAACTCGATCCCGATCCTGAACCCGATTTCCTAAACCTAAACATTTACCTATTCTCAATTCGCTAAAGCTATTACTTATAACATAAACCTAAACCTTAACCTTAACCTAAACCTAAACCTAAACCTAAACCTATAACCTTAACTTGAACCAAAACCTATGACCTAAACCTTGACCTATAACCTATAACCTAAACTTATATCCTATAACCTACCCTTAACTTTAACCTAAACCTTAACCCTAAACCTTAACCTAAAACCTAAAACCTAAACCTAAACCTAAAATTCAAATGTATTCTCAAATCCCTAAACCTAAACCTACACCTAATCTTGATCTCAACTCCCTAACCTAAACCTAAACCAACACTTAAAAACCTGAAACCCAATCCTGAACCCGAACCTGATTTCCTAAACCTAAACCTTAACCTATTCTTAATTCCCTAAAGCTATAACTTATAACCTAAGCGTAAACCTTAACCTTAACCTAAACCTAAACTTAAGCCCATAACCTTAACCTGAACCAAAACCTATGACCTAAACCTTGACCTATAACCTATAACTTAAACTTATATCCTATAACCTAACCTTAACCTAAACCTAAACCTAAACACTAAACCGTAACCTATAACCTAAAACGAAAACCTAAACCTAAAACCTAAATTTATTCTCAAATCCCTAAACCTAAACCTGCACCTAATCCGAATCTCAACTCCCTAACCTAAACCTAAACCAACACTTGAAAACCCAAACCTAAACCCGATCCTGAACCGAAACCCGATTTCCTAAACCTAAACCTTAACCTATTCTCAATTCCCTAAAGCTATAACCTAAAACCTAAATGTATTCTCAAGTCCCTAACCTAAACCTAAACCTAAACCTAAACTCGAACCCGAACCCGATTTCCTAAACCTAAACCTTAACCTATTTTCAATTCCCTAAAGCTATAACTTATAACCTAAACCTAAACCTAAACCTATAACCTTAACCTAAACCTAAACCTACACCTAATCCTAATCTCAACTCCCTAACCTAAACCTAAACCTAAACTTGAAAACCTAAACCTAAACTCGATCCCGAATCCGAACCCGATTTCCTAAACCTAAACCTTAACCTATTCTCAATTCCTTAATGCTATGAATAATTTTTTATATTTTATTTATGGTGTTAAATTTATATGTATTTATGCGTGGATGAATGTCATGTGGATAAGATTGTTTATGTTTGGATGGATGTAGTTTATGTTTGGATGAATGTAGTTTATGTTTGGATGGATTTACATAGTTTGGGTTTAGATGGATGTGAATGTGAATATGATGAAATATATTATATAACAGGTGTATATCAGGAAGAATATGATGAATTATACTATAACAGGTGTATATTAGGAATTTCGAGCTGAAAAATTTTAAAAAAGAAAATACTTTTACCTACGAAATTTTTCGTAGGTAAAATTCTCAGAACCGTTTTTTTCCTACGACAATTTTCGTAGGCAAAAGTCTCCATGTTTGAAATTCAAGTTAAATAGTATATTTTTACCTACGAACCATCTCGTAGGTAAAAGTCCAATACACGTTTTTTACCTATAAACATTTGCGTAGGTAAAGGCCTCAACTACGTTTGAAATTAAAGTTAGAGATTATATTTTTACCTACGAAATAAAAGTGTGATACACGTTTTTTACCTACAAATCCTTTCGTAGGTAAAGGTCTCAACTATGTTTGATATTTAAGTTACAGATTCTATTTTTACCTACGAACCATTGTGTAGGTAAAGTCTCATACACGTTTTTTAGCTACGAAATGGTTTGTAGGTAAAAGTCTCTCATATATGTTTTTACCTACGAAAAGAGTGGTAGGTAAAAGCCTCATACACGTGTTTTGCCTACAAAATCATTGGTAGGTAAAAGTAAACTTTTCGATTTTTGGTTATTTCAAAAATTCAAAACACCTTTACCTACGAAAATCTTCATAGGTAAAGATCACTTTTACCTACGAAATTAAATGTTGTCGGTAAAAGTAAACTTTTCGAGTTTTGAATTCAAAACACCCTTTATCTACAAATATTTTCTTAGGTAAATATGGCTTTTACCTACGAAATTATATTTCGTAGCTAAAACTAAATTTTTCGTTTATTTTGAATTGAAAACACCCTTTACCTACAAAAGGTTTCGTAGGTGAAGGTAGTTTTACCTACGAAATTAAATTTCATCGGTAAAAGTAAACTTTTCGATTTTTAATTTATTTTAAAATTTTAAAATACCCTTTACCTACGAAAATGTTCGTAGGTAAAGATGGCTTTTACCTACGAAATTATATTTCGTACGTAAATATAAACTTTTCATTTATTTTGAATTGAAAACACCCTTTACCTTCAAAAATTTTCATAGGTGAAGATATCTTTTACCTACGAAATTAAATTTCGTTGGTAAAAGTAAACTTTTCAATTTTTAATTTATTTTAAAAATTCAAAATACCCTTTACGTACGAACAATTTTGTAGGTAAAGATGGCTTTTACCTACGAAATTATATTTCATAGGTAAAGATGGCTTTTACCTACGAAAGTATATTTCGTAGGTAAAAATGAACTTTTCGTTTATTTTGAATTGAAAACACCCTTTACCTACAAAATGTTTCGTAGGTGAAGATAGCTTTTACCAACGAAATTCATTTTATCTGTAAAAGTAAACTTTTAGTTTTTTAATTTATTTTAAAAATTCAAAACACGCTTTACCTACGAAAAGTTGTGTAGGTAAAGATGTCTTTTACCTACTAAATAATGTTTTATTAGCAAAGTACACTTTTTGTATCTCCGTGAGATGAAAAAAGTGAAAACACCCTTTACCTATGAAAATTTTCGTAGGTAAAGATGACTTTTACCTACGAAATTTTGTTTCGTCGGTAAAATTTTACTTTTACCTACGAATATAATTTTCATCAGTAAAAGTCATCTTTACCTACAAAAATTAATTTCGTTGCTAAAAGTTTTGTAGGTAAAAATCATATTTCTTATAGTGAACTCAGCCTAGCTTACAACCCCCTCACTCGGGCAGATAAGGCCACACCCCCTTCCAACCGACCATGACATAGTGGGATACGCGGCCTACTGGTATTTAGTATTTCTACACTTGTGTATCCACTCTGTCTAGACGTTGGAGAATCTCTTAGTACTAAAAAGGTTCTGGAACTTTCACTCAAGGACATCCTAAGTGCCCACAGTGCTAAAACCAAGTATTTTCAATATTCGATATGGCCATCCACAATGTGCCTGTGGAGACCACGCCCCTAATGTCGTCAGGGCATACAATGATCATAACACACAAATTGGATATACATGAATCACACTGTCCAGTCATGCAACAATCCTACGCATATCACGCGCCCATGTGGGTAACTCATATCGGTGAGTCTCATAAATAATTTTCCCAAATGGCATATGCTATGATCAATCATTACTCCTATCAAGCATAAATATGATGCGTATGGCATGAGCCATGAAATTATACTAAGCATGTTATAAAATAATGAACTATCCTTACAACGCAGATGGGCCTAGACGGCCTACACACAACAAGTATGGGCCTATCAATGGGCCCTAAGGAGAGTTATAATGCAGACATTTAACCAACATTATTCTTACAATGTAGACGTCAAACCATCATTGCTCCCAAGGCATGGCCCGTCATAAATATCATTACATAAACCATGGTGGAATCACATATTGCAATGGACCTTAGGTACATCCCATTGGGCCTTAAATACATCAAATGGGTCGTATCACATGGGCGTTATATTCATTAAGTGGGCTGCACGCATGGGCCTTATGTACATTGTAATGAGTTATAACCATGGGCCATGGATACATCACAATGGGCCCTAATATGGCAAGTGGGTCATATCACATGGGTCATATGCATATCGAATGGGCCACACCAATGGGCCTCATGCATATCAAATGGGCCATACCCAAATATAAGTGGTGATAATGATTTCCACCATTAAAATTCCTAAGGCCCATGATAACATTTATTTCCCATCCAATCTGAACATAAGGTCACACTGACTTGAATTTAGAGGAAAAGAAAATATCATATTGGTCCAAACTTGGTTGCCCAAGGGTTTTAATGGTGGACATTCAAACCCACTATTTTTTGGTAATGTGGTTCACCTTATCCTAGATCTGTCTCATTTGATCTCAAGCCTTTCAATTATCTGTTAAAATGGTTGGACAGTTTGGATGCAACACATGCATCATGGTGGGTCCCGTAGATGGACGGCGAGGGTGAAATAGGTGGGGCCCAATTAACTTGATGACATTACGTACACTAGTTATATAGTTGGTGTATGGCAGTCTAACCAATCTGCTTCATAAGGTGGGTCCACACGTGTGGCCCACCATAACCTTTATTTTCCATCCAACGTTGATAAGGTCATATAGACCCGGATGATGAGGAAAAATAATTTTCATAGTGATCCAAAACTTCTATGACAACCCAAAAGGGTTCTAATGGTAGACGTTTAATCCCACACTTTCCTGCCGTGTGGGCCATCTGAGTAACTTAAATGGCTGATTTTTGGAGGGGACCCACCGCAAGAAGGGTCCCCTCCGCAAGAAGGGGCCCACCAAATGCACAGTGTGGATGTTCTACACACATCACAGTGGGGCCCATGGCTGGGACCGTGGTCCCTGCCCGTCCACCAAACACAGCAGCGTCCAGTAGCAGCAGGCGTTGCATGCTATTTTTTTTTTTATTTAGTTTTTTGCAATTTTTTGTGTGTGAGGCCCACATCAGGTGAATCCACTCCAGCCTTTGCATTTCATGGATCAAGACTGACCAAACAAGGCCAATATTCGGTATGTTTTGGCTCAAAGTGGGTCCTAGTCAATTTTAACGGTAAAAATTAATATTTTCTATGCTATGGCCCGCTAGAAAATCAGATTGGGTTCATTTTTCAGCTCAACGTCTAAAATGAGCTGGGGAATGGAACGGACGATGTGGATTGGGTTCATACATCAAGGTGAGGCCTACACAAGTGGCCCTCCCCTAAGTTTGTTGAACCAAACTAATATTTTTTTTTCTAGTTCATGTCTAGTGTCTAAGGACGCTGGACGGTTTGGGCACAACACATACATTTAAGGTGGACCTGCCTATAGACATGGGCCACCAAAAAAAGGTTGGATGGCGTGGGTAATACATACATCAAGATGGGGTTCATCCGGTTAGGCCACACGACCACATCATCACACCAAAAAAATATGAAAGAGAGAGGGAGAGAGAGAGAGAGAAATAGACACGTGATGATGGAGGGACCCCAACAATATAGGCCCTCCCTTACATTTAAACATACATCAAGTGGGTCCCATTACACGAGGGCCCATCAAATCAATTGAGATTTTTTCTCCACCAAAATGTAAGGTCTAGATGACCCTATTCATGCAAGGAGAATAACCATCATAATGGGGTTATAAACACTGAAAATCAGTGACTACATTGGTTTGTGTGTTATGTTTTGGGTGATGGGGGTGATTTGGCGAATTTGTGGATGTTGGAGTCGCCAATAGCCGAATATTCTCAAAATCCTACGATCAGCTAGAACCGCAGAATATGTAAGGTTGGAGAAATCCAAAGACTCTCCTGCCTTAGATTGACTCTTAATCTGCAATTCAGGATTCCAGGTTAAGGAACCTCGATTATAAAGAGGGAAGGGGTTAGGTACCCTCTTTGCTCGTCCAAATGTACGATCTCTACTTGGTGAGATAAAATAATCTCAAGGGATGAGGGGTGATGTGGTCGAGAAAGGACTAGGCACACACATGGATTTCTGATGTAGTAAGATCCGAGATTTAGGTAAGCCACAAAGCATACGTCCAATGACGTGTCTAGAAAGCGGATGTGATGATACTTATGCAAAATAAATGGACTAAATCGTTAAGAATTTCTGATGTGACAAGATCTGACATACGGCAGGTCACAGAGCATACGTTCACTAGAGATCTAGAGAAGTAGGGGGTTGAGGAGGGAGTAGATGTCATGATGAATGATTACATGTAGAGTAGATTGATCTCTAGCTTGATTTCAAGTAGGCTAAGACATGGACTGAGCCATGACCAATCTGGGCTAGGTTTATGGATTGGAAGGGTTGAGAGGAAGGCAAGGGGGCGATTTGAAAGATCAGTTCTTTAAAGGTTTGGGAGCTCCTTCCCTCTCCTTCACTCTCTTTCTCACTCTCTTTCTCTCTCACTCTCTTAAGCTAAAGAGAAGAAATGACTTGTTGGGAATGATTGAAATAAGAAGAGGAGTGGGCTATTTATAGCCTTCTCCAATGACAATGTGATAAATAGGGGGTAGGTAAGGGTTAAAATGAAGAAATGGAGGCTTATGATTGGCTAGGGAGAGAGGAGTGCCACGTGGCGCACTCTCATTGGCTACTGGGGCTGGTAAAATGGTAAATAATGAAGATGGAGGGGGTAAATTTAGGAAAAAGTTGACTTTTGGGCCCTGGGATAGTTGTCCACATGCAAGCCACATGTGGCGGCACTCTGAGTACTGCCGGTGGTAGTCAAACTACCACCCAGGCTTCGTTCGAGCCGGGCTTGCACGTGTGGGCTTTATCTGCTACGTTGGTTCACCTGGTGGTCTTCTCTTAGGGTTTGTGGCTCAGGTAGGTGGGCTTAGGTTTAGGTAAAGGGGGTCCTAGTTGGGGTATAGGTTAGGCGAGGGCTATATTTAGATTGAACGGTTTAGATCGAGATTTTGAGTCTCAGTCGAGAAGTTGAAGACCTTTTGGGTTAGAGTTTGGTTTAGGCTGGGATTAAGGTTTGGTTCAAGACATGATCATGGTTCCTAGACTGTCTTAGCCTTCTCAAGGTGTTAGACTGGGTGGGGTGTTTATAGATGCCCCTCTTTAACTGAGTTTATGAGCAACCGAAGGTCAAAGTGAGTGGACACCCCACCCCTCTGGTCAGAAAAGAGGTAGTGATTCAAATTTGTTACTTGCCATTGTATTATTGTCAGTCGACTGTTTGGAAAAGAGATGACTTGCACATATCACGAGGGTTGAGGAACATATTGTGATTATCCCCTGCGTATTCGTCGCCGCTTTACGGGTCACCAAGCACAACCCTTTCACGTCAGATTGTTAATAGTATTGGAGTGTAAGTCTGAAAAGTAAGGGCCTTTGCGCATTCATCGCGGCTTTACGTGGATTCGTATACTGTTTGGCCTGTTGTTCCTTTGTTATGTAATCACCCTAGGAATATTCGGTCTATTTGATTTTCAAAGTGGTTAGCTACCCTGCGTGTTGGTGCGGCCTTACAGGGAACTTACTACGTCAACTTAAACTCGATTAAAATTTTTGAACATCCGGACTAGGTATGTGCATATAATATTTTTCCATGTAGTCTACTGATTTTGATACTTTAGTTACAATGGATTGTTGTCACTTTGAGTTTGATTATTCTTTCTAGAGAGATCCACTCATTTTTACAAGCATTCGTACGACTGTCCAGATATAGAGATCAGGTCAATCGTACATGTAACATGTACGGATTCGATCATCCGCTGGGGAGACAGGAAGAGATGGAATCTTATTTATCTATTTGCACTAACCGCAACTAGAGAATATGGAAGATTCCTCAATGTACTGCTTACCGCGTGCGTTTTTTGAAAATTTTTGTTTTGAAAACTATTCTCTTTGGAATTAGACTCCTTAGAGATTTTATTCAAAAATATTATTGGATTTTTCTTTCTTTTTTTTTTCGTGAAAAATATCTATTTGATCTCGCGAGTGGGCGTCGTCGTTCGGTTTTTATTTGCAACAAAGTCAGATGGCCTCCACTAATAACTTAATGGGGCTGATGATTGTTGGATTTTTGAAAAGATCCATGCGATCTCACAGATGGTTGAGATCGTCTAGTTTTTATTAACTGGTAGACAGCTTCCACTAATAAATAAATGAGGATTATTATTATCATTATCATTATTATTATTATTATTATATATACATATATATTTATTTTAACGATTTTTAATTTCTCATGAGAAATCGGACTTGTCATGGGATTTTGAGAAGAGTCCTTTTTGTTATTATTATCATATATATTCATTATTATTATTATTTTTTTTCTTAGTTTTTATCCAATGGTCCAAGGAAAGGACTGGTTGCTCCAAGCTAACATGGGGGACAGCACGCTACCCTATGCAACTGACAGTCGGCGGCGACAGTCGGACTGCCACTGGCGGTAGTTCGGCAACCGCCAGTCCATCAAATGGATTGCTGGTCCATGGTGTGTGTTGGTCTGGGTGGTGGCCTCCTCTGCCCTATTTGAAAATGGCCCATGGATGTCCAGGGACTCCATTGTGGTCCCTGAAAGCTCTTTTGTTTGTGTTTTTGTTGAATTTTGGCCTGAAGTTTCAGTATTTTCCCTCCTTCATTTTTATGTACTCTTAATCACTGGATTCTTGATGGATCTTGCTGAACCATTTGTTTAAAGAGCTTTTAATGGGTTGGATTTCTTCATGGGTTTGGAGAGAACCGTGATCAGGACCATTGATCTGTCCTGACTTGATCTTAACCATTGGATATTGTTGGATTTTGTATTTTGGGCCAAGTTATCGGCTAGATTTTTTGTTTTTATTTTTTCTCTTTTCCCTTTTTTGTGTTTTGATGGAGTGGGGTGTGATAAGAAAGGGACCCCACCCTATTATTTAAAAATATTATTTGTTTTTTTTATCTAGACCGTTAGATAGACGATCTGGGGTCCACTTGACTGTGTGGACGATGTAGACTTTGTCGGTCGGCTACTTTATGAATGATAGGTAGATGGAATTTTTCAAGTGGGCCCCACATCATGATCTTAATGTGTCCAGACGCATTTATTTGGAGATGGATTTGAGTTATGGTGTGGACAGGGATTTTTTAAAAATGGGCCTTGGCAATGGTTCTTGGAAAATTGGCCTTAACATGGACTTTTTGAAATGGGCTTGGGAATGGACCTTTGAAATAGGCCTTGGAAATGGGCTTTTTAAAATGGGCCTGGGCTTTTGGAAATGGACATTGGCCTTATGAGCTTTTGAAATGGGCCTTGTAGGGTGGGCCTTGAAAATGGACTTTTTGAAATAGGCCTGGGCTTTTAAAAATGGACCTGGGCCTTATGGGCTTTTAAATGGGCCTTGTAGGGTGGGCCTTGAAAATGGGCTTTTTTGGGCCTTGAAATGGGCTTAGGCCTTATGGGCTTTTGAAATGGACCTTGTAGGGTGGGTGTAAGACTCGTATCCTAATCCGTATTATTCCGTTGCTTCCCGCGATCCTTCTCGTCAAATTCTGATAATCCGCGACCTGTAGTCGACGTTGCGCATGACCATAAGTCGTATCCTATACATTTGAGTCAGTTTAATCCAAGACTTATATCATTACGATCGCACCGTCGCCACGGTTCCAACGCCGCGACTCATGTACCAATCCGATACCCTGACTAAGAGATGTGGGTCAATGTTTATTTCGAGAAAACGCCCCGCGTTTACATTTTCAAGAGAATCTCTACAAAGTGTCAAATCAATCCCATCAATCAATCACCCATCAATCACTTTATGTCAAGTACAAAGCACTCATACTTCCTTTCTCCACAAGTTAAGCAACCACCAAAGTCAACTAATACATCACCTCACCCATCACTCACATCCATCACCCATCTCCCATCACTTCTCCTTACATCCCGTCTCCCTCTCTCTTTTCTCACACCAAACCCAAGCAAGAGAGCACTCCCACTTCCAAGCTCCTCCCACGAGAGAAAATGTGAATTTGGTGGCCCACTTTTCCATCCTAAAACCTCTCATCTTAACCATCCATTTCTCATCTCCACCATCAAAGTGAAGCATAAGGAGTGTAGCTTTCCAACGGACCAAGAAGATCAAGTGGTGGGTGCTTCCATAACCTAATTTTTCATATTTTTAAGATGGGCCAAGTGAGGCCAACCAATCAATGGTTTGGATCTCACTTGGGACCCTAAGATGTGGCCAATGTCCCATCTTGATCATCAAAATCATTCCATGATGGAACCATTCTCCATGGACCCCATCATGATATTTACTTTTCTTGCATTAAGAGGCCGTATAGACTGTTCATTTTGGATGGAGAGGGATCTCCACCGTTGATCTTTTATTTGGATGGCCCATATGCAATGGGACCCATTGATGTATGATTAGATGGTTGAAACGGAGGGCCTATAGTGACGGGGTCCCTCCATCACGCGTGTCCCACTCTATCTCTCTCTCCCTCTCTTTTCATTTATTTTATTTTTTTTGGTGATGATATGGCCTTGTGGCCCACTTAGATGGACCCCACCATGAAGTAATATTTTTGTCTATGAATGGGGTCCGCCTAGTGTGTGTTGTACCACACCTTACATTCATATGGTGGCCCACCTGAGCATGGCCCACCTCTCATGGACAGACCGTCCAGCGTCCCTAGACGCTAGACGTGGAAAGAAAACACAAATGTTGGCTTGGTTCTACAAGCCATTGGGGTGGACCACTGTATAGGACCCACCTTGATGTATGTATCCAATCCAAGCCGTTCATCCTCTTCCCTGACTCATTTTAGGCATTGAGCCGAAAAATGAGGATGATCCGAGTATCTAGTGGGCCATGGTTTTAAAAACATTATCATTACCATTGAAACCTTCCCAGATTCTTTTTACACGTTGAAAAATGGCCGATATTGGCCTTGATGGATAGGTTATGGGCCATGGAGTTCAATGGTTGGGCTGGATTTTTCTAATGTGGGCCCTATCTCAGAAAAACCCCAGAAAAAATGGGTTTAAAAAAAAATTTTAAGAAAAATTACACAGTAGCAACTGCTGCTGTGTTAGAAGCTGGTCGCACCAGCGGTTGGCGGGCGGACGTCAGGGGCCCACGGCTCCGCATGTGGGCCCCAGTTTGGTGTTTATTTGCAGATCCAACCCCTCCATAAGGTGGGCCCCTACCTTAAGCAGGGCCCACCCAAAAATCAGTTCAATCCAGATCTCAGGTGGCCCACACCACACGAAACAATGTGAATTGAACTCTACCATTGAAATCTTTTTTAGGCCCACTGAAGTTTTGGATTAAGCTGAAATTTGTCTTTACCCTTCATTCAGGTCTGCGTGACCTAATGGATGGGTTGGATGGCATGTGAACATTACGGTGGGCCCCACATGGGACCCACAGTGATGTATGTGCTTTATTCATGCCGTCCAGGTGGGCAGGCGGTGGGACCCCCCTGTGACGTATGTGTTTTATCTATGCCGTCTAGTAGGGCTGTTGGACGGTGGGACCTACCCCTCCACGTGTGGGGCCCTCTGTGTGTGTATATATATAATATATTATATTATATATATAATATTGTATATATATTATACTATATATATAATATACCTAATAATAGGCCTTCATGTGGGCCCCCACTATGATGCATGTGCTGCATCCAAACTGTCCACGTATTTTGAGAGCTCATTTCATGACATGAGCTAAAAATGAGTCAGATCTATGGTTCAATTGGGCCCACCTTGGTATGTGAGTAGGGCCTATGTTGATCTATTTGTAGCCATTCATTGAGGCCCACCTTGGTGTACATATAAGATATAAGGCCCATGGGATCAAGCCCATTTGACATATATAATGCCCATGGTATTATGCTCATTTAACACATATAAGGCCCATGGGATCAGGCCCAATTGACACATATAAGACCCATGAGATTAGGCCCATTTTGATGTATTCCAAGGCTATGGGTTAAGGCCCATCGTGATGTACTCTAAGGCCCGCAGGTTATGGACCATTGCGATGTACAGAAGGCTCGTTGGTGAGGCCCACTAATGTAGCACATTTGATGAATGTAAGGCCCATGTGATACGACCCATTCAATGTATCCAAGGCCCATGGGTCGAGGCCCAACGGGGTGTCCTTAGAGTCCATTGCAATGTGTGATTTCCCATGGTCCATATAATGATATTTATGGCGGGTCGTGCCTTAGGAGCAATGATGGTTTGATGCCCACATTGTAAGTACAATGTTGGTTAAATGTCCGCATTGTATCTCTCCTTGGGGCCCATTGGTAAGCCCATACTAGTTGTGTATAGGCCGTCTAGACTCATCTGCATCGTTTGAGTAGTCCATTACCTTATAACATGCTTAGTATAATTCTATGACTCATGCCCATACGCATCATATGTATGCTTGATATGAGTAGTGACTGATCATAGCATACGCCATTGGACAGACCATTTATGGGACTCGTTATGAGACAGAGTGCCCCACATGATCGTGCAGTGCGCGTTGGATTGCTGCATAATTTGACGGTGTGATTCATGCATCTCGCATATGGGTGACTTGATCACTGTACGCCCTAGCGACATCGGGGCCATGGCTCCACAGGTACATCATGGATAGCCGTATTGGATACCAGAAATGATTGGTTCTAGCACTGTGGGCACTAAGGATGTCCTTGGGTGAAAGTTTCAGAACCTTGTTAGTACCAGGAGATGCTCCAACGTCTAGACTGAGTGGATACACGAGCGCCCGAGTGTCGAATATCAGTAGGCTACATCTCCCACTGTGTCGTGGTCGGTTAGAAAGGGATGTGGCCTTATCCGCCTGAGTGAGGGGGCTATAAGTTAGGCTGAGTTTGACCAGCTCACAAATGAGTCCGCTATCGATGAGCCGGGTAGGCAGACTACTGGTCAGGTGGAAAGTGAGGTCTATTCCGCTTGCTTGACTGTGCAGCTAGGGAGGTAGCAGTTACTGCGAAGTGTATTAGACCCCGGTGATATCCAGAGAGGAACTGTACTGATATGTGTACTGGATGAGTACTGACTTGCTTGGATTGCATTTCGCATATGATATTCAGCTATGTAGGCCTCGCATTGCATCGGTATGGCCGTTGACATTCATAACTTGCATCACATAGCATTGGTATGGTTGGTTTTATTCATGGACCTACCGCATGCTTCCGTATTACCCTGATATTGTACACTCGGCGTTTACCTTACACACCCACTTACACTACCCTCTAAGCTTTTGTAAGCTTATGCATGATAGTTGTGTGCAGGTAGCGTTGGACAGCAGCAGCGCTGAGGTAGGAACACGTATCAGACCATTTTGGAGCTTTTTGATCACCTGTATTTTTCCTTCCGCACTGTACTTAAAGTTTTTGATATAGTGGATATGTGGTGATGTTGTTTTGTGACTTGGTTATGCTTGTGGTTATGCTCCATTACAAAAAAAAAATCATTCTGAAAATCTTCCTTGTAGGATCCCAGGATCGAAATCTGGCATTTGATTATCAGGAGTCGAGAATGGGGCACTACGGAGGCTGTCGGCACCGGATTCGGCAAATGAAATTCATGTGAATCCAATTTTCAGGTTTGGGGCGTGACAGTGGGCCTTGGAAATGGTTTTTTTTGGGCCTTGAAATGGACTTGGGTCTTGTAACTAGGGCCCATTGCTTTTTATGGTGAGAAAGATACTTACCTGTGGGCCTTATTTGTGTAGCATGCCACATCGAGATAAGAATGAAGCTGGTCCTTCTCCCCAGTCGACTAATCTGTACTATCTGCGGCAAGAGGGTCGACACCTTTTCGATATAGCCCAGGAGGGTGGTGCGCCTGTGATCCTCAGAGGGTGTAGGGTTAGGACACACTTGCCTAATTAGTTTCATGATCTACAACCTCTGTTCTTTGAGGTGTTGGAGCGCACTCCATTTGCCCATCTATTTCGAGTTCATCTGAGCAAGATGAATGTCCCTTTTATCCGCTTTGACTGAATCCACTTTGACAGAACGGTGGCACCTGAGACTCACACCTTCCAGTTGCCTTCTGGAGAGTGGGGGATCACTCCTTATGACATATACATGCAACTAGGACTCCGATATGACGGCGGATCTGTCCCCTTTGAAGATGATCTTCTTGTACCCTCTGAGGATGACTGGATGGAACTATTCGGGATGATGCCAGATGCCACAGATTTCTCTGGCCATCGATTCAAGCTATTCTGGCTATCTTCAAATTTTGCTCAACGCATCCCTGAGACTGAAGCCGCGGCTGTGATGAAGGCTTAGGCCTTAATTTTTTACACCATGGGAGTGATGATTTTCTACCACGAAAATGAGATTGTAAGTTCCCGTCTGTTGTCGCTTGTGACAAATATCACCTTTCCCACATCGTACAACTAGAATGCGGCCCTCTTAGCCCATCTGTACGAAGGGCTGGATAAGGCCAGCCACAGCATCAGCCAATCTTTAACTAGCTTTTACCCAGTCATCGAGGTACTTTCTTGCTGTCACTTTTGCATTACATTCTCTAGGAATGTCCTGGTATGTCTTTTCTGATAGTGGTTTTGCGTAGGTTTGCTTTTTTGATCATTTTCTCCATCTTGTGCCTACCTTGATCGATCATTCGCCTCCCTTTCCTCGCACGATGTTGTGGTACAAGGATAACCGCAGCCGTACATGCCTATTTTCTGATCTCTCCTGGAGGTTGAATATCGATGTCCTCGTCCCTGAGGATGCGAGTAATTTGTCTCGCCCTCTATTGCCCACGTGTTTCTTTCTGCTTATCTGTCGGTCCTTGACTTTTCTCCTTTTTGTAATTCCACACTAGGCCATATCTCCAGTCAAATGTGGCGCTTACTCTTGGAGCTCAGGAAGCCTTTCAGGCCTCACGGTGACGCCGTATTCTGGAGGACTCGCCTGTGACAAAATGGTATCTGGGAGAAAGGCTTTTTTGGCAGCTGACCGGCAGCCCTTTAGTCCCACTTAGTCCGTTGTCCGATCCATCTAATTGGAGATCCATGCCTAAGAGGGAGTTGACCGCTGCCCTGGAGGGTTATGATGTCAGCGCCTTTATTAATCTTGACAGAGAGTACAACTCCTGGTGTGAGCAGTATGACATCGGTTCGATTCTTCAATCTGGCTATGCTCTTGGCGGCAGCGCACGTTTTGCTAGAGGAGGGATCTTGGGGCCCCATTTTCGACGTAAGGATACAGATGCCTACCTTCCCGACGATGATTAGTTCCTTGTATCATGTGTCTTAGCTATGTACTCCCCAAGTTTATATGAAGTTTCAGTTGTTCAATGCTGCTTTATTAAATTATCTTTCGCTTATTTTCGTAATCTCATTTAATCACTTGGATGTACATTCCTCGGTCTCGGCCTTCTGAAGTAGATCCTGCCCAAATTTCACCCGAAACTGGGCTGGGGCAGCAGTCAGACTACCGCCACTGACTTTTTTCTTTCCCGATCTGTACTGTCAGCATTGCAGCGATGCAAAAATGTCAGATCTGATGGCAATTTTTGGAGTACTGCGGCCAGTAATCGGAATACTGCCTCCGTTCATCTTTTCTTCCAGCTAGTACCCCTCTTCTCTGTTCATTCCTTGTAACGCCCGTGAAAAATCCATACTTGGGCCCGAGCACTAACTCGACCCGAAATCGCGTAGAATAAATTTCCATGGAAATTAAGCGTAAGTTAGCTAGCGCAACGCTAGAGTAGCTGGGAAATAGTCCCTAATCACTTTAAATATGTTCTACAAGACCCAAATCGAGTAGAACAAACAACTCTATAATACTATATAACCTCGGATCAAACTATAAGCGGGTTTGTTCTCTGGACCACTTTGAATTCTTGTATTGAATTTAGACCGTGCGTCGAAAGTCCGATACCTCCTATCTTATACCGTTAGAACTTCCCAGCTGGACTTGACGATCATTTCGAAAATCAAGTCAAACCGATAATCACAGACTGTTTCATTGAGCCCGGACTGAAGAGACCGCGAATAGGGACAGAATTGGAATTTCAAATTCAAATCTGGCACACAACTTGACGCGTCAGTATTAAGCGTTCTGACCGTCAGAATTCATCCAGATTACACCCTCGGATCAGGAAAAATTTTTATTTTATATCATGAGACTTTCAGCCTTGATCTACGTGCAGTGACCGCTGAACTGAAACTGGTCCGCCACGTGCGATTTGCGAACCATGCCAGACTGAAAACTTAATACGTGCTATATCTGGTGCGCATGAGCTTAAGTCCGATCGCAATCGACCAGGGGACCACCAGAAAGCAACTTTCGGACCGAAACAGCCCTGAAATGGATAGGCACCAAGTAAACTTCGTTCCGGAGCCTGTTTCCGGCATTTTTAAGCTTATAAAAGGGGTTGAAACCCTCATTCCTCTCTCGCATCCGAAAATTGCAAACCCTAGCTTTGGGAGAGAGAAAAGGAGAGAGAGTTTGAGAGAGAGAGTGGAAGGGATTTTTCCCACTTCCGAGCCACCGGTTGCTACTGCTTCAGCAACTCTTCCCAATCATCTGGCTGGTGATTTCTCCGTTCTTTCAGGTATAAAACAACCCTGGAACTTGCTGATTTAGGGTTTACTTAGATTCATAGCGTCTTAGCTAACGTACTTCATAAATCAGGTCCTCCTACTGCCGTAGACGAAGCATACACGCTCCGTTCAAAATCACGCATCCGTAAGAGACTAGGTGAGGATTTTAGACGCTTTGATTGACGGTTTACAACGCTTTCATTGTCGTTTAATAGTAGATTATCGACGACATCGCCGTTTTACATGTACAACATGCTCTCCGTTTCCTGTTTCGTAAATTAACGAAGAATATGAGATTTAGGGCATTTTAGTCATTTGTAGGAAGTACGGTTTATACTCATATTTTGCTGACGTGATTGACATGGTTTTTTGTCTCATTAGGGAGTTAGGAATGCTTGCATAATTAGTTTGGCGAAGAGATTCGCCTAGTTGCGCACTTTGGGTCGACATACTATATGTAGACTTAAGTGTGTAGTGTATGTGTTTGTATAAATGCTTGTATTAGTATGTATTGAATTAAATGATGTTATGTGGTAGTTTGAGATTGATTTCTCAGTTAATATGCTAACCTAAATGATTTCCTACATGTTGACCATATGCATGATTCCATTATATGCATGGAATGTATGTGTTTGAAGATTTGCTTAAGTTGAATGTTATAACATGTGTTAACATGCTCACATGATTGTATTTCAATTCCAATACTCTTACATAAACTGCCGATGTGATTCCATAAATGTTTGGGACTAGACTTAGTCTAGGCAGTCGGTAATCGAGTGAATTCGTGGCTGACTGGTCATATCCACGAACGACGCGTCGATGAACGTGATTCGTGTTTGGAGTTGGCGGCAGTGGTTAAGCCACGCGAAGTGTTTTACGCACTTCATGTCGTTCGACTTGAGATGCGATCGCGCTAGTCGAGCCCGTCAAGTAACCCGACTGGCCGATGTATGTTCACCTTGTATGAGTCATAACTGCTTGAACCTAGGGTACTGAACTTACCATTGAAAACCTGTTAACCATGGTACCTTGATCCACAAAGACTCATGAGCCGGGCATGGTGGTATGGGACACCGTGGTCGAGCTGTCGGTCTACGCTGGGGCCACAAACCTCCCCGTAGTGACCAGTGAGCACCTAGACTCGTGAGCAGATTATGGTGGTATGGGACACTATATTCTAGCTGTCGGCCTGCACTGATCAGGCGATGAGTCCTTTGTAGTGATCGCGAGCATATTCTGAGTCCACGGGAGGCGACGACCCTTCCGTTGCAGTAGAGTACGGTAGGCCTGTATTGATAAGGTGATGGGGGAGCGGTGCAACGAGTGCGAGCAACAGCCCTGACAGCCCTTACAGTGACCTACGAAATATACATCGTATGAGATTATTAGGAGTGACAACCCTAGATAGGATCTGTGTTGGGATTGATACAAGGGAAGTACCTTAGTTTCCCAATCCTGCTGTTTAAATGGACTAATAACAACTTGAAAATCATATCACCATAGCATTGCATGTGCCTGGAAGATGTGGAGCACTCTAGGGAGTGTAGCATGCCGCGGTCGTAAGATGTTGCCGTATGAGGGAGATCGTCGGTGAGGGCATACATCACGTCATGTCATCTTGCATTAACAACAGTATTAGGATTGTCTGATTTACTGCTTTACTATTATCACATGATTGAATTGTGAACATGCTAATCCTTGCTCTATGATTCCACTGAGTTGATCACTCACTCCCACGTTACGGGATGGTGTTTGCAACACTCACCAGACCCTGTTGTAGATGCAGGTGAGACTGAGATCCAGGAGGTGGAGCCAGACATCGACGAGGACCAGGACGAGTTCTCGTACATGCAGTATCATGATGGCTTCCCGTAGGCGACCTGGATCGATGGGACTTCAGTGGGACTATTTTGAACATTACATTTTTTGTTCATGTATATGTATATGAGACTCAGAGATGTAGTCATACTTTGGAGACAGATGAGATTTACTTTGTTTTTCCATACAGTGATATATATATTGTTTAGTCTTCCGCTTGCTTTTATCACTGGATCTGAAGTATGAATTGCAGTTTTGGTATACTTTTACTCATGTGAATGCTTTAAATTAGGCAACATTGAATCATAATCATTTTTGTTGCATAAGTGACGGTCTGGAACTCGGGAGTTGAGTTTGTACACGACCCCTGATTTTCAGGGTGTTACAAGTTGGTATCAGAGCATGAATGAGAGTATACTGGGCCTGGGTTATGGTCTCGCGATGAACGCTGTCACTTCCTTTGACTTAGGTGGGTGCGAGAAGGGTCTAGAAACACTTCTAAGATCGCAGATTCGCCGATAGGCAACGTCTATTTGAATCGATCGCACGATTGAGTCTGTAACGCATCTCGGGTCGCGTAATGCAACCCGAATAGCTTCTAAGCCGTAGGAAGTCGGGTTGAGACATCCTATGAACGATTTTAAACCCGTAAAATTGAATCCTTGGGCCGTGGGATGACCACGACTCCTGTAATCAATCGTCAGGGCTTAAAAACCCCGTTTCGCCAAAAATCTTCAAAATTCTTCCTCTAAACACTCTAATATTTATTTCTTTCTTATCCATTTCATGTTAGGCATCAAACATAATGTGAAAATAACACAAATTAGTACTTTCATAAAATTGAACAGTGAATAGTACAATTTCATGAAAAATGGCCATAAGGCTATTCTAAATTCACTTTATTTAGCAAATAAGGGTCTAGATGGATGCACTGGATCCTTCTACCCCAAAATCATATGCTGCATCATAGGGTTTGGTATTCTATATCATGGAGTGGTCCCGAAAAGCCCCGAACATATGTTTGGGCTCATATAGGTCAAAATACAATAAACTAGGGGGTGGACCGTACCTTTTTGGGGTCCCTGGACTATGGGGGACCAGACCCATGTGGTCCCACTGATCAACTGAGGAGTTGGCTGGCGATGCCATCGCCGGTCCGGCGATGCATCGCCGACCGGTGGGGCCCGTTGGTCCTGAATTTTGGGCGCACGCCCTTAAATGAGGTGCACATCATCCCCACATAGCTCCCGTCCCACGAAAATCTCCAAAACACACCCCTCCTTCACAAACAGCCCTCCCCTTAGCCCTATTTTCATTTTTCAGCAGCCATTTCCAAATTTTGGCATTTCAAATTCGCTTCTAGGTCCCTCCTTGGCCAAAACCGACCATCATCCATCACATCTTGGGAGTTGGAAGCCCTTACTTTTGAAGATTTCACCATTTGGAGCTCCAAAAACTCTCAAATCGAGCTGAAATCGTGAGGTGCTCCATTCCACTTTTTTATTTTCATTTCTCCCTGAAAATATACTTTTGGGAAGCTTGAAGCATCCCTCTACGATGCCTAGATTTTCTTTTTCCAGATTGGACAACCACTTCTCCGCATTTTCACCGTTTTTCATGGCTTTCGTGAAAGCCATTTTAGGCCTTTTATCACTCTCATCCATCATATCTTTGATGGGTAAGAGAAAAACCGCAACAGACGAGGCTGGGCCGAGCCGACCTGCTCAATCAAGAAGACCACGGGGTGGTGCCGCAAGTTCAAGCGCCGCCGCAGGTCCAGCTGCAGTCCTGGAGTGCCGTACAAAGCAGGATTTGGATCCCCATGCACACCTTGAGTGAGCAATTTTATCAGAGATGCCTCATGGCCAATACACTGATCGCAAAGTGTTATTTGAGGTGGACATAGATGGATGAATGTTCGGCGAATATCTGTTGTTCGAACGCATTGAAGCTACGCATTGGGGTCCGATCTTTGAAGCTCGCGCTCGTGCTAATGTGAGCACCGTTCGTGCCTTCTACGCTAGTATCCAGAATCATACCTTGGAGCCTTTACAGTTTAAAATCCCTTTTGGTAGAGATCGGATGGCTACGATCGATGTTCGGTTGATTGCGCGACTTCTCAACGTGCCTCTTAGTGATGTGCATCCTAGTGAGAAGAATCTGAGGACTAGACATGAACGAGATCGCGGCACCAAGTTTCTGTGCAGTAAGTTGGTTCCATGGCAGCCTAATAATAACCTCAAGGCGACGTATATGTCTGATGATTTGCACCTGCTGCACCATATCTGTACGTACAATGTTTATCCCAGGTCAACGAACCGCATTGAATGTACACGCCTTATGGTCGATTTCTTATATCTGGTGGCCTAGGGAGAGAACGTATGTATGGCCACTTTCATCTTACGACAAATAATCCTCATAGCCAGGTCAAGAAGAACATCCGAATCACTTCCTTTTGACCGACTGGTTTGCAAAATCACCCTCGAGTTTGCTTACAGACTTGGGTCGAAAATGCCAATCTCGATTCATAGTATTGATGAGTCGACAATGGTCAAGATGAAGATTGGGTCACAATACCGTAAAAATCAACTTGAAAAGGATAGTGAGGATGACTTTGATCACGAGGAAGATCAAAGCGAAGAAGAACCTCGAGCAGAGGTTCAGGAAGAAGCTCAGGAAGAGGCAAAAGAGGAGGCTCAGGATACAGATGAGAGCCCTCCTCCTTCTGCGCAGGCTGCTATCGACGATCGCATTACTCGGATGGAGGAGAGTCAGACCGATTTGCGAAGGAAATTCTAAGAACTTCGCGCAGAAGTCGCGGATGCCAAGGCCGTTACAAAGAAGAAACTCGGCAAGGTGACTCGCACCTTGAAGGCGATCCTGTGTTGCTTGCAGGATAAGGGTGCTCCTCCTCCGTCACCAGACTCTGACTAGCGATGCGATCTTTGATGTTATTATCAGTAGTTAGTTATTTCTTACTTTATGTGTGTAAGCCTGTTAGGGCTAGTGCTTTGCTCATGTTGCTGTTGCTTAACTGTCTTAATTCCCATGTATTTCTCGTCATGATGCTTGTAAGGATATATCCCTTGTATTGTGACAATTTTGATTAATTGAAATGCATGGAATGCCTTTGACTCTTTATGTGAATGATTGCGGTGTATTTGTGCTAATGAGACTGACAAGGTTGTGCCCTATTTTGAATATAGGGAATGCCGCCTAAGGCTATGCAGAGCACGGTTCTGCTTGCATTGACTGAGCATATGGATCAGACTCTTTCGCAGTCTGGCACCCATGCGAACCCTGCTTTGGGCCCGATTCCTGAGGCAGTTCGATCGTCTCAGCCTGCCGCTGGTCCTACAGATGGACCACCACCATTTACGCCATCAGTCAGAGAGCCATATCGCACATCTACTTCCACACAGCATCCGCCACAGCCTGCTCCACCCCCTGACAGATTCGAGCAGATGATGGCTATGATGCTGCAGCAGCAGCACCTTCTGACTACCATCGTGGGGACATTAGCCCAGGGTGGGGGTGCGGCTCCATCTACACCACCTGCACCGCCTACGCATCCAGCTGAGGATGCTTATACATACGCCCAGGATGAGGGCATGGCTCATCCTGCGCCACCTGCTTACCCTGCGGGGAATCTCACCGATACACGGGGCCTATTGGAGCGATTTCAGCGCTTGCGGCCTCCTACTTTCACGGGTTCTCACAGACCCGAGGAGGCTGATTACTGGCTCGATCGTGTGTCAAAGATTTTACGGATGCTTCATTGCACTGAGGCCAAGCAGGTAGAGCTGGTTACATTCCTGTTTGAGAGAGAGGCCAGCATGTGGTGGGATAGCGTACTGCGGACCGTTGCCGCTGGCTATGTATGGACGTGGGCAGCGTTTGAGTTTCACTTCCATGAGAAGTATTATCCCCAGACTTACAGGCATGACAGGGAGAATGAGTTTCTCCGCCTCAGACAGGCAGCGATGACAGTTACAGAGTATGAGCATCGGTTCACGGAGTTGGGCAGGTACGTCCCGACAATTTTGGCTGATGAGCAAATGCGCATACGACGCTTTTTGGAGGGTTTACGACCGGATATTCGGTCGAAGATGTGCTGTGTTAGCATTCCCTCTTATGCGGAGTTGATTCACATGTCCATGCGGGCAGAGCAGGATGTGGATCGGCTTGCGCGATCTCGTGGCCCTGTTACTACTAGGCCACGACCAGACTTACCAGACAGGCCCTTTGCGGGCAAGAGGCCTCGCGTCGACCCTCCTACTCGGGCCATAGCGCCAGTACCACCGTTTTGGCGCCCCGATTTGACGTGCACATACTGTGGGAGGTTAGGCCACTTAGCACAGAGCTGCTTTTCAAGGATACAGGACAGTGGGTTCTCGCCGCCGCAGAAGATTGGCCGTGTGCATCTACAGGCAATATCAGCACCGCCATTCAGACCTCCGGTATCGCAGATCAGACAGCCTCCACGGCCCTTGACACAGCGGCCGAACTGGCCACAGCAGGCTCAGGTTCATATATTGACAGCTGAGGCAGCTGCGACGCCGACTTTCCAGCATTCAGCCTTCGAGGTCACGGCCCATATTGGAGGTACTCCTGTTCTTGTGATAGTGGACACTGGTTCCACGATTTCTTTGATATCGCGTGCCTAGTCAGGCGTCTTGGGTTACAGACTATCACTATGGATAGCGTGCGAGTCTTTGCAGCTCATGGGGATTATTCGGATGTCACCCAGATGTGTGAGGGTTGTTTAGTTGATCTGGGAGGCAGGACGATGACTCTTGATCTTGTCGTCGATCCCTCGCTCGTTTATCTCGACGTCATTCTTGGCATGGACTGGTTGACTGCAGCGAGAGCCGAGATTGACTGCGAGGCTCGTATGGTGACGGTATACGAGCCTGAGGGCACACCCTTCACGTTTTCAGTGCGGGTAAATCTTCCTTTCTGCATACTTAGCTACGCCACTTTATTACGCGACGCTGGTGCCCAGATACTCGAGCATGTGCCAGTCATTTCTGAGTTCGGGGATCTGTTCAGGAAGATCCCTGGTTTGTCGCCCCGACGTGAGATCGATTTCACTATCGATCTGGTTCCTGGTTCTACACCCGTCTCACAGCCGACGTATAGCATGGCACCATGTGAGATGGAGGAGTTGAGGACGCAGATTGATGGTCTGCTAGAGCTTGGCCTTATACGGCCTAGCGTGTCACCTTGGGGAGCACCGGTCTTGTTCGTGAGGAAGAAGGATGGTTCGATGCGATTGTATATTGATTATCGCAGGCTGAACCAGCTCACAGTGAAGAACAAGTACCCTTTACCTAGGATCGACGACTTGTTCGATCAGCTGAGAGGAGCGCAGTACTTCTCGAAGAGTGATCTTCAGTCAGGTTATCATCAGCTGCGCGTCAGGGATGAGGACGTGCAGAAGACAGCATTCAGGACAAGTTTTGGCCACTACGAGTTCCTCGTGATGTCGTTCGGTCTCACGAACGCACCGGCCGTGTTCATGGATCTGATGAACCGAGTATTTCGGCCTTTTCTCTATCGATTCGTCGTTGTATTCATTGACGACATTTTGGTGTACTCCAGGAGGCGAGAGGAGCATGAGGAGCACTTGCGTTTGGTCCTGGATACGCTCAGACAACATCAGTTGTTCGCACAGTACAAGAAGTGTGACTTCTGGAAGCAGGAGGTGAAGTTTTTGGGACATGTGGTGTCCAAGGATGGCATGGCAGTTGACCTGTCTAAGGTAGCTGCGGTGCAGGACTGGGAGCAGCCTGGTTCTGTCACTGAGGTGAGGAGTTTCTTGGGTCTCGCTGGCTACTATCAGCGCTTCATACGGGACTTCTCGTAGATCGCGAGACCCTTATCTCAGTTGACACGGAAGGACGTGAAGTTCACCTGGAATGATAAGGCGGAGTCAGCTTTTCAGGAGCTGAAGGACAGACTTACGTCCGCCCCTGTGCTAGTATTGCCAGAGCAAGGGGTTAGATACACTATCTACATGGACGCGTCTGGCGTTGGTTTGGGTTGTGTCCTTATGCAGAGGGACAGGGTAATTTCGTATGCCTCGAGACAATTAAGGAAGCACGAGGAGAATTATCCTACATACGACCTAGAGTTGGCAGCCGTTATATTCGCACTGAGACTCTGGAGACATTACCTCTACGGAGTTGAGTTCGAGCTCTTTTGTGACCACAAGAGCCTCAAGTACATATTCACGCAGCGAGACTTGAATATGAGGCAGCGGCGATGGATGGAGACGTTGAAGGACTTCAAGTTTGAAGTCTCTTACCATCCTTGGAAGGCGAACCTTGTGGCTGACGCGTTGAGCCGCAAAAAGGCGATAGAGTTTGCGGCTCTGCTGATGGTTTCCGAGTGGGATATGGTTGAGTTTTTGCGAGACTTTGAGTAGAAACTCACGGTAGAGGAGCCGTTTGAGTTCATCGCACATGTACAGGTGCGATCTCAGATCGATGACCGAGTCATCGAGGCGCAGAGGGATGATGCGCATCTTACTGAGCTTCGAGAGCAGGCCAGTGATGATGCTGACGCCGACTGGCGAGTTGGTATGAATGGGGGCTTACGTTACCGTGGTCGCCTATGCGTCCCAGATGTCCCTGACTTGAGACGAGAGATTCTCGAGGCTGCGCATTCTACTAGACTCGCGATGCATCCAGGCAGCACAAAGATGTATCCTGACGTGAAGAGGACGTATTGGTGGGAAGGTATGAAGACCCACATATCTGAGTTCGTATCCCGTTGTCTCACTTGTCAGCAGGTGAAGGCAGAGCATCGCCGACCACCTGGACTTTTGCAGCCTATGCCGATTGTAGAGTGAAAGTGGGATTTCATTTCTGGGTTGCCGAAGACGAGGAAGGGACATGATTCCATTTGGGTGATCGTCGACCAATTGACGAAGTCGGCGCACTTCCTACCGATTAGAGTTACGAACTCTGCAGACGAGCTGGCTAGATTGTACATCAGAGAGATTGTGCGTCTGCATGGAGTTCCGTTGGAGATCGTGTCGGACAGAGACACGCGGTTCACTTCTATCTTCTGGACAAGCATTCAGGAGGCTATGGGTGTGAAGTTGAAGTTCACTACTGCCTTCCACCCATAGACAGACGGACAGACAGAGCGGGTGAACCACATCTTGGAAGACATGTTGCGAGCTTGCGCATTGGACTTCAAGGACAGTTGGGATGATTGTCTTGCATATGCGGAGTTTGCATACAACAACAGCTTCCAGGCGAGTATCAGTATGGCACCTTATGAGGCGCTGTATAGGCGACCTTGTCGTGCACCGCATTTCTGGTTAGAGGTCGGTGAGCGTAGCTTGATTGGCCCAGAGTTGGTGCAGGCGACGTCAGAGAAGATTGATATTATTCGACGTCGGCTCCTTACAGCGCAGAGCAGACAGAAGAGCTATGCCGATACGAGACAGAGGCCACTAGAGTTCACAGTTGGGGATCATGTGTTTTTGCGAGTTTCCCCTATGAAGGGAGTCCTTCGGTTCGGGAAGAAGGGGAAGCTGGCACCGCGATTCATTGGTCCATTCCAGATCCTCGATCGTGTGGGAGCAGTGGCTTACCGATTGGCTTTACCCACGCCTCTCGCGAGCATTCACAACGTATTTCATGTTTCTATACTGAAGAAGTACGTTGCTGATCCTTCCCATATCATCAGATGGGAGCAGGTGCAGTTAGGAGAGGATGTTACTTATATCCTGCGACCGACACGCATCCTAGACAGGAAGGAGCAGGTACTGCGTAGCAAGGTGATTCCCCTTGTGAAGGTATTGTGGACGCATCACTCTGAGGAGGAGGCTACTTAGGAGACAGAAGCCGAGATCAAAAAGAACTACCCACAGCTTCTCGAAGAGTACGAAAAGGTATAAATTTTGAGGACGAAATTATTTGTTAAGGAGGGTAGATTGTAACGCCCGTGAAAAATCCATACTTGGGCCCGAGCACTAACTCGACCCGAAATCACGTTGAATAAATTTTCATGGAAATTAAGCGTAAGTTAGCTAGCGCAACGCTAGATTAGCTGGGAAATAGTCCCTGATCACTTTAAATACGTTCTACAAGACCCAAATTGAGTAGAACAAACAACTCTACAATACTTTATAACCTCGGATCAAACTCTAAGCGGGTTTGTTCTCTGGACCACTTTGAATTCTTGTATTGGATTTAGACCGTGCGTCGAAAGTCCGATACCTCCTATCTTAGACCGTTAGAACCTCCCAGCTGGACTTGACGATCATTTCGAAAATCAAGTCAAACCGATAATCACAGACTGTTTCATTGAGCCCGGACTGAAGAGACCGCGAATAGGGACAGAATTGGAATTTCAAATTCAAATCTGGCGCACGACTTGACGTGTCAGTATTAAGCGTTCTGACCATCGGAATTCATCCAGATTACACCCTCGGATCAGGAAAAATTTCTATTTTATATCATGAGACTGATTAGGCGACGAGTCCTTTGTAGTGATCGCGAGCGTATTCTGAGTCCACGGGAGGCGACGACCCTTCCGTTGCAGTAGAGTACGGTAGGCCTGTATTGATAAGGTGATGGAGGAGCGGTGCAACGAGTGCGAGCAACAACCCTGACAGCCCTTGCAGTGACCTACGAAATATGCATCGTATGAGATTACTAGGAGTGACGACCCTAGATAGGATCTGTGTTGGGATTGATACAAGGGAAGTACCTTAGTTTCCCAATCCTGCTGTTTGAATGGACTAATAACAACTTGAAAATCATATCACCATAGCATTGCATGTGCCTGGAAGATGTGGAGCACTCTAGGGAGGGTGGCATGCCGCGGTTGTAAGATGTTGCCGTATGAGGGAGATCGTCGGTGAGGTCATACATCACGTCATGTCATCTTGCATTAACAACAGTATTAGGATTGTCTGATTTACTGCTTTACTATTATCGCATGATTGAATTGTGAACATGCTAATCCTTGCTCTATGATTCCACTGAGTTGATCACTCACTCCCACGTTACGGGATGGTGTTTGCAACACCCACCAGACCCTGTTGTAGATGCAGGTGAGGCTAAGATCCATGAGGTGGAACCAGACATCGACGAGGACCAGGACGAGTTCTCGTACATGCAGTATCACGATGGCTTCCCGTAGGCGACCTGGATCGATGGGACTTCAGTGGGACTATTTTGAACATTACATTTTTTGTTCATGTATATGTATATGAGACCCAGAGATGTAGTCATACTTTGGAGACAGATGAGATTTACTTTGTTTTTCCATACAGTGATATATATATTGTTTAGTCTTCCGCTTGCTTTTATCACTGGATCTGAAGTATGAATTGCAGTTTTAGTATACTTTTACTCATGTGAATCCTTTATTAGACAACATTGAATCATAATCATTTTTATTGCATAAGTGACGGTCTAGAACTCGGGAGTTGAGTTTGTACACGACCCCCGATTTTCAGGGTGTTACATTCCTCCTGTCCCTTTCCTGCTTATTCCTTTCTGCTCCAATCGTCCAATCGTCCCTTTTGTTCCCTTTCCCTTTGTCTATTTCTTCCTTGTCCTCTTCTCCTTTTGTTTTTTCTCTTTTGGAGCTATTATGGCCAACCATGATGATGGGATTGATGTGTTTATTAATGGTGGAGAGGTAGGTGAGCCCATAAACAGTGGAGAAGATCCATTTATGGATGGATTGATGGAGGTTTGTGGAGGAGTAATGGGCCATTTGGAAGAGGTAAATGTTATTTATGACATGAATCCCTCTTCCCTTAATGGTGGTCTTGAGGGTGGTTTGATGGGATTTGATGGGTTTGATGGGCCACCGGGGTTTGTAGATGTTACCATAATGAGGATGGATGGTTTGGATGGCGAGGATGGTGACCGATGACTTGGTTGATGGAGGGATGATGGGTGGTCTGGAGGGTAGTATGGTGATGATGGATGGTTTGGATGGTATGGATCAAGTTCGGATGGGTGGCGGGTCCCATCTTAGTAGTTTGGATGGCTTGGATCAGTAAGGTGATGGACTTCTTGCGGATGGCCTGGGTTGGATCTTTGGCGCAGATTTCGGGGTAGTGGGGACAGTTAGCCACTGTCGGGGCCCAGGGTACAGATCCTGTCAGCTACTGGGATGCTTGAAGCATTGCAGCTCCTGGGGCTTGTTCATTTCAGACTGCTCTTGACGTAGCGGTCGTTGGCGGCTCGAGCCCACTTATTGCAGCTTTTCAGGACACTTTGTGGGACACGATGGGTGAGTCTGGCTTCTTTCTCCACCATGAGATCAACCTGTTAGACGAGGGTATGCCTATTTTTTATGATTCACATGTGGATCCTAGGTTCCAGATGATAGAGGGCGTGCCTGTCTAGACTTGCCGTTTACAACCGCGTGGTATCTGTTCTGAGTGATTGCATGTATGGATTGAGAGCCTGATTCTGAGATTTTTCAGTTGAACTCCCTGGGTTTCCGAGAGGTTCTCCACTTTCATCAAGTTCGCCTGTACTGATGACTATTGAGTGCGGCTTTATACAATTAGTTTCCGGCGTTGAACCTATTTTCGTTCAATGATCTGGAGCTAGGTCCATCACTGGAGGAGTTTTCATACTTATTTGGTCTTCCTCTCACCCGGAAGCCTTATGTTCCCTCATCTAAGCCGGTTCGTTCCATCGATCTGATCTACTAGTTCGAATTTCTTACTGCCCTCCCTACTGCAGAGGGCGGGGCTGGCGAGCTTTCACTAGAGGTCTTGTATGATTGTTGTTCCACTGCCTGTGGAGGACCTGGGTCTGATCGTCAGCTTCAGTGTTTGAACGCACTGATATTCTACGTTTTGGCCTAACTACTTTTCTCGGGATGGAGATAGTCATCATTGGCGGCTTTGCTGGATGTATTCCGCCACATCTTGCATCGCAGAAGCATTACTTCCGTGGTGCTGGCAGAACTCTTTTTGGGGCTAACTGAGTGCTCACTTGGGTGTACTTATATTCTCTACTCTTTGCTCTGATCCTTTCTTTTACTTTGTCTTCTGTTTGCAACATGAGCTTGATTTGTACTTTCAGGTGACCCCTCTGCTTGTATGACCCGATTCCCGTCGCGGTGATGTGTTGTCTTTGTTCCTTGATGGCCTTCCCTCTGATGTTGAGGCCACTGAGTCGTTATACCACTGTATGCTCTCTCAGCTTCATGGGTGGGAGATTAGTTAGGAGGCTACCTGGCTCTGTCGTTCCCTGTTGATCTGTAGTGCGGCTCGTACTCCCTTGCTGTTGCTAGGTCGTCAAGGGCATTGCTCTTACAATCCCGTGCACTTTCTTCGACAGTTCGGTTTCTGGCAAGATGTTCCAGAGTTCACCTTTTTTGGATTTGGGCATGCCCCTCTTCCTTCTGATTTGACTGCTTTGTATAGGCGAGTCTGGATTTCCTGGCAGGGATCTTTGGATGCGACGATGTTGGAGCTCGAGTCTTGGGCACCTCCCTTGGCCAGAGTGCCATATCAGTGATGGGTGGCAAAGTAGTCACTTTATCATCAAGTTTTAGATGGCATTTAGCGGATGAGGCTGCTGATCAGGATATGGTGGGCGATACTGCTTCATCCTCTTCATGTGTCGTGGATTCGTTCAAGGCATTTGAGGAGCAACCTTTCATTGATCCTTCCTTCTTACATGCCACACATGGTCATTTGATCAGCGAGATTTCTATCCTTCATCACACATGTGAGGACATGGCTCGTCGACTGACAGTGGGATGGCAGTGTGATGAGAGCATGCTTGCGGCTCATCGTCTAGATAGGGATGAGGCCTTTTACCTACGCATGGAGATAGAGAGGGTTAGACGGAGATTATCAATGTATGAGGGATAGGAGCTCACTTGTGATCCTTAGTTTTGATCGCTGCTTATTTTGTATGTATGCAGGGTTTAGTGTTTGAGACAAAAAGGTGAGAAAAGCAGTGTACTAAAAAAAGAAAAGGATTTTAAGAAAATGAGAGATTTTATTTTGTGCCATATTTACCGATATTCGCTTGTGTTTGATTTGTGCTTTGGATGATTGGGATCAAAATCTTGGGCTCAGACCACGTTGTGTGCAGTAGTCTAGATCGTTTCCTCAGGGCCTTGGTTCTCTGAGAGGGTGTTCAGGATCCAGTCCATAAGTTTGAGCAGAGTTTTATGAAATACTGATTCGAAGTTGATCTTTCCTTGTATCTCGGTGCTTGCTACCTTGGCTTCTTCTGTACCTACACTTTTATTTTTTCTTTTTTGTTTCTTGCCATTTTTGCCCGTAGCGCCCTTTCTGGTTTTCAGTATGACTGGCCTCCTCATCATTTTTTCCCATGGCGTCCTTTTAGATTTTCACCATGTCCCAAGTTTTTTATCTTGCCTACCCCTTGGTAGCTGTGTTATTTTTACCCTCAGTGCCTTTTCAGGTTTTCACTAAATCCACTACATGCTCACTATTTTTACTTGAGGCGCCCTTTCAGGTTATCATCTCGCCCGTTTTGCTTAGGCACGTTTCTTTTTCTCTTTTTTTCTTTTTTTTTTATCATTTTTTTTATGGGAGTTCTTGGGAGAGACGGAGAGACTTCCTTCATAGCCGGCCAACTAGTTACCTTCCTGTCCTTGTCTTTGAGCACAATCATAAGCTACTTTTGGTGGGATTGTGTGGGGATTTAGAATGGACTTGTTTTTATCTTTTTTTTGCACTATATTTTGGAGATTCCTATCTTTTTCTTCCTTCTTTTTTTATTTTCTTTCTTTCTTCTCTTTTTTTTCTTTGTTCTTCTTTTTTTTTTGTACTTTTGCTTTCTCTTCCTTTTGTGACAGGTGTTTTTGACGGGAGAGGTGGCAGATATATATTTTTTTACGGGAAAATTATGGACACAGATTGACGATTATAATCATTGACATGGTTAGGTGTGGTTACCCATGATAGATTTCCACGTTGTCGGCGTTGATGGGCTCATGAAGATCTTCTCCTCTTAGACTGGCGAGCCGAAGAGCACCTCCTAGAAGTACATCCCGAATGGTTATCAGTCCATCTCACGAGGGTTTGAACTTTCCTTTGGGATTTGACAAATGTGGTGGTAGGATGTGCTTCATGACTATGTCGCCGACTTTGAAGCTTCTCTTGCGGACCCTTTTGTTGTAGGCTCGGGCTATCATTCTTTGAGAACATTGGGAGTGGCTTAGTGCCTGCATGCACTTTTCATCTGCCAGGTGCAGTTGATTATATCTTACTTGTTGTCACTCGCCTTCCTCGACTTCGCTTTCCAATAATATCCAAAGTGATGGAATTTCGATTTCGAATGGTAATACCACCTTCATTCCGTATGTAAGCTCATATGGGATTATGCCTGTAGCAGAACGTACAGACGTTCGATAGGCCTAGAGTGCGTAAGGAAGCATTTCTGACCAATCGTGATATGTCTTCACCATTTTTTCTAGTATACGAATGATAGTTTTATTTGCAACCTCGACCCCATCGTTCATTTGAGGGTGGTAGGGGCTTGACCGATGGTGTTGAATCTTGAACTTGTCGAGGAAATCACCCATCCTCTTATTGACGAACAGAGTTCCATTGTCAGTAATGATGGCCTGAGGGACCCCATAACGGCTAATGATGTTATTCTTCATAAACTTGACCACATGAGATGTTGTGATGGTGGTGTACGATGTTGCCTCTATCCACTTGGTGAAGTAATCGACTGCCACTAGGATGTACTTGTGTCCATTTGAAGCTTTGGGGTTTATCTTGCGGATGATGTCTAGCCCCCATACGGAGAAGGGCCATTGTGCCATCAAGTTGTAGAGTTCGAAGGCAGGGGCATGGATCTGGTTTGCGTGCTCCAGACACTTGAAGCATTTCTTGACATGTTTGCAGCAATTTGACTCCATCGTAAGTAAATACTAGCCGAGCCATAAGATCTTCTTTGCCATCATGTGTCCATTCATGTGTGGGCCGTATAGTCCTTCGTGGATTTCTGACATGATCTGTGTCGCTTCCGCCTCATCCACGCACCGAAGAAGGACTTGGTTGAAGGACCGCTTGTAAAGGGTGCCCCCAGTGATGACTAATTATGCGGCTAACCGCTAGATAGTGCGACGATCAGTTGGTGTTGTTCCTTCTGGGTTCTTTTGATGTTTGAGGTATTCCTTGATGTCTGTGTACCACGGCTGATCATTTGAGGGAGTTTTGGCTTCGTCAATCTGTAGATAGAATGTGGGCTCCTTCTGAAGTTCGACAGTGAGTTCCCATTCAACAACTCCTTTTAGGATCTCCAGCATGGAGGCGAGGGTAGCCAGAGCATCTGCGAATTGGTTCTTGGCTTGGGGCATATAGGAGAATATGACCTCGTCGAATTCCTCAACTAGATTTTCCAGGTAGACATGGTATGGGATCAGCTTTTCATCTTTGGTCTTCCAATCACCATTTATTTGATTGATGATGAGTTGTGAGTCTCCGAAGACCCGTAACTTCTTCTCGCTGAGGATTATGGCTTCTCTTAGAACAGCGATGCAGGCCTCATACTCAGCTACGTTGTTAGTGCATTGGAATATTAGCCTCTTGGATATGGGAATTAGGACGTCATCAAGAGAGTAGAGTATGACACCTACTCCACTCCCTTTTGAGTTTGTAGCTCTGTTGAAGAAGAGTGTCCACTCTTCTGCTTCTCTTTCTTCTTCTCCCTCAATCTGGAGGATGTCTTCATCGGGGAAGAAGGTCTTCAGTGGCTGGTAATCAGGTAGAGAGTGTGTTGTTAAGTGATCAGCTAGTGCTGCCCCTTGATTACTTTTTGGGTGACATATGTAATGTCGAATTCTAAAAGCAATAGCTGCCATTTTGTGATCCTGGCTGTTAATGCTGGTTTTTCGAACAAGTACTTCAACAGGTCCATGCAAGCGAGCAGAAGGATTGGGTGAGCGATCATATATTGTCGTAGCCGTTATGTTGCCTAGACTAAAGCAAGGCACGTTTTCTCAAAGCTAGAGTACTTAGCTTTATAGCTTATGAATCGTCTGCTTAGATAGTAGATCGCTTGTTCCTTTCTCCCTATATCGTCGTGTTGGCCAAGAACACAACCAATTGTTTCTGTTGCGATGGAGATATATAGTAGTAATGGCCTACCTGGGGTAGGTGGCATGAGCACTGGAGGATTTAGCAGGTACTTCTTGATCTTATTGATGACTGCCTGGCGTTCATCATTCCATTCCTTTTGTGTGTTCTTCCATAGTAGCTTAAATATGGGCTCACAGACCGGAGTGAGCTGTGCGATGAATTGACTGATATACTGGATTTGCCCGAGGAAGCCCTGAATATTTTTTTTCAGTCTTAGGCGGTGACATTTCGATGATTGCTTTGGTCTTGGTCTCATCCACCCGAATATCCTCTTCGCTAACAATGAAGCCTAACAGCTTGCCTCCGGTTGCACCGAAGACACATTTCTGTGGATTGAGTTAGAGCTTGAACTTTTCTAGCCTATCGAAGAGCTTTTTAAGGTCCTCGAAGTGTCCTTCGATCGTGCGAGACTTGATGATCATGTCGTCCACGTAGACTTCCATTTCCTTGTTTATCATGTCATGGAACAAGGCAGTCATGGCTCGCTGATATGTAGCTCTTGCATTCTTCAGCCTGAAAGGCATAACCCGATAGCAGAAAGTTCCCCACGGTGTGATGAAATTAGTCTTCTCTTGATCTTCAATGGCCTTCTTGATTTGATTGTAGCCGGAGAAACCGTCCATGAAGGAGAAGACCTTGTGTTCAACAGTATTGTCTACTAGTGTGTCGCTGTGAGGTAAAGAGAAGTCATCTTTAGGACTTGCTTTGTTGGGGTCCCTAAAGTCGATGCATATTCTGACCTTCTTATCCTTCTTTGAAACTGGTACAATATTTGCCAGCCATTCTGGGTAGTTGGAGACTACCAAGAATCCCGTATTGTATTGCTTGATGACTTCATCACAAATCTTCAGAGCCCATTCTAGATTCATCCTTCGCAATTTCTGCTTAATAGGCTTTAGGTCTGGCTTTGTTGGCAAATGGTGCACCACCAGATTTTCATCGAGCCCAGGCATGTCTTCATACAAGAAAGCAAAGTTGTACAACCTCGGCCTCAAGAACTCCATCATCCTCTTCTTGTATTATGGGGAAAGCGACCTTCCGATGCGCACCTCTCTAGGGAGTTCTGCTGACCCTAAGTTCACAATTTCGAAATCATCTGCTACAACATTAGCCTTTGTTACGAACTTTTTGAGAGAGTCCTCGAGTCCATGAGTGATATCATAATTTTTCTCATCCAGAGCTTCATCCAAACCCATGAGCTCGAAGTCTAACTCTAGATCGAAATCATACGAGTCGACCTCAAATTCCTATGTTGTGGGCAAAGTGTTTGGCACAGTGATTTTTGAAAAATTTTCTATTGTTTTTGTATTTTAAAATTTTTTTGATGTTTTGTGGTTTTGAGGAATATTTGATTTTTTATATATTTTTGGGAATATGTGATGTTTTGGTGTTTTACAAATTTTTTAATTTTTTTGTGTCGCCATAGGGTCCCAAACAGGACGGTGTCGTGAACCATGGTTGATCCTGTCCTAATTCGAGATACAAACTGCTATTTGCATTGGCTTTTTTTTTGGGACCGACATCCGTGGCTAGCCTATCAGTTGATTCGATCGTCAGGGGGATAGCTGACAGCTTGGTCCTTTCCCCTTTTCGATCTCGCTGCTCTGACCTGATTGTTCTTGTGGATCATCTACCCTCATGACCATGATGTCTGCCGGGCTGGGCTCAAAGTCAGAATCTGATTCAATTTCTTCACCCAACATTTGGAGCTCTCCTGGCTCCTCTAGTTTGTCTTGTGACGGGACTTTGATGTCTGTCCAGTTAAGGGCTGGCCACTTTCCTTTGTCCTTCCAATGAATGGGCTGCTTCTGCCCCTTATGTTGCTGAGTTGGTGGCGAGGATGTGTATTCTTTCCTGTGGGTGGAAATAGGTGTCTCCCAGTTCTTTTCTATGTCTCCTTCAAGGGACGCTCTCGGTTCTAGGTCCCCTGTGGGTGAATCCTTTGTCATGCCCCTAGCCTCATGTGGTGGGTCAGGGGGTTCTGCCCCCTGGTGTCGGATGTGATTTGGACACCTTGAGAATCTTGTCCTATATTATCGGTGGCGAGACAGACTCCTTGTTGGAATGTTCCGATAATTTGAGCCGCTGGAGGTGGTCCTCAAGGGAGATCATCATGTCTCCACAAACTATCCTGGCTTGACAAACTTGATAGGTGTGCACTTGAATGGTTGACCCTTTCTTGGCCTTTTAGCCTAATCTTCTGGTGTTGGTTGATATCACAGTCCCCGTATCTGCACGTTGGCATGTGCTAGCTTTACCACCATACCTTTTTCATGGAACTCGGTATGATAGTTCAGGATTAATCGCTCAGCAGGGGGAATGACATATTCAGCTGCGAGGGGTCGTGGGTTAGCAATTGCGTTCACAATTTCGAACTCGAAGATGTGGTATAGTACGTCACCCTCTACATGCTGAATGCCAATCACTGGGATGTCGATTTCTAGGATATTGACCGTCACTGGTAAGATGGTCTCTGGCTCGGCCAATACTATAATGATTCATTTTCCTGAGGAAAATTTAACCCTTTGATGGAGGGTAGATGGGATGGCTCCCACAACATAGAGCCATGGCCACCCCAATAGAAGGTTAAATGAGGCAGGAATGTCAATGACCTAAAACGTGACAAGGGTCATGTCTGGTTCGATTTATAGTTCGAGGTCGATTTCTACCTTGACCTGTCTCTGAGAGTTATCGAAGACTCTAACGCTCATGGTACTGGGTCTGAAAGAAGAAGGTTCTATCCCTAACCGTTCGACAGTCCTTAAAGGGAAAACGTTAAGGCTGGACCCATTGTCAATGAGCATGAGTGGGACCTTGAAATTCTTATGACGGGTAACTATGTTCAACGAGCCCATGTTTACGACCTTCAGGTGGCAATTCCTCGTCAGAGAAGGTGATGGCCTGCGATGCAAGGAGTTGTCCGATCATACTTGCCACCATTTCGGGAGGTACATGAGGAGAGATATGTGCGTCATTCATGGTTTTCACAAAGATTTTTCAATGCGATCTCAATGTGCATATGAGTTCCTGGATGGAAATTTGTACGAGGATGGTTTTGAGTTGGGTTGGTATGTCATAAGCAGCATTGGTTTTGTAAGCGGTTCCCGTCAAAGCTCCACAGGTTTCTTTTGGACTCTGGTTATCTTTCCTGAAATATCACCTATTGTTGCCGACTTCGGCGCATTCAAGATAATGTCATGGGACTGCTCTTGGGTTATAGGATAGAACCGTTCCTCCTTCTAAGTATAGAAGTGGTTCTTGAGGCCGAGAGACCATGGATGAAATTATTTGTGATAGGCTCGATGATTTCTCTTGAGGTGCTTCTAACTCTTGATTGGGTTTGGCCATAGGATTCTCTTTCCTCTTTTGAGGTTCGGGAAAGGTCCTCTGGGCATGTTCTAGTTGGTGAGGCATTAGGAAATTATGTTCATGAACCGGGGGTGCCCCTTGCAAAGTTAGCAGGGCTAGATCGGGGAGGCTTATTGGGAGAATGACGGATTCAAAATTTGACCTTTCTAGATTTACTGAGTTTAGTGCTAGACATGTCCCTTGGGGAGTGCGGTGTTGAGGATATGACCTGGCGGATGCCGAGGGTGACCCTTTCAAGATGAGAAGCTAAGTTGTTGGTGCTACTTCAAGGAATACGAGAGGCTGTGCTGGTGTTGCTTCAAGGGAAACGAGAGGCTGTGCTAGTGCTGCTTCAAGGAATACCGGTGGCCCGAGTTATGACGCATGTTGGTATCCCCATGTCTGACTTGCTGTATCGGGCATGATTGCTTATATGGAATGATGTGGAGAGGAATGTATAGGTTACCCTCCTTCAATATGGTTGACGGTAGGGGTGTTAGATGTACTGGGTGATGGTAGGAAATTTTGGAGAATGTTGGCCTGAGCTATATTGTTGGCTTCTGGGGTGATTACGGTCTTCTAGCTTTCTATTAGATCTTGGACTGCATGCTTCGAAGCGAAGCATCGGTTCGTTAGGTGGTTGGGAGCCTTTTGATATGCGCAATACTGCTTTCATTGTAACCAGGTGTCAAGGGATTGGGTGGAAGTCATGGCTATAGTGGCGTCAAGAGTTTCTTTCACATTAGCATTGTCAGAACTTGATTATATATTTGATATAAATGGGTGAACTTTCTTCCCAATATTGCTTGCTTGTATGGACCTTGTGCATTCCCCTTGGGCTGTTGTTGTTGTTGAAACGGTTGTCCCTGATATCCTTGTAGGGCTTGTTGTGGTTGGTATTGTCTATTTGTTAATGGTTAATATTGCATGTCTTATCGTGGCTTTGGTTGTGGAGTATACTGATTGCCTTGAGTTTTGGCGATGATGTTGTTAACCTCTGTGGTGCGCTGCGTGGGAGTAGTGCCGTTTTCATTTTCGTATCTAGCAAGTTTCCCCTCGACTTTATTTCTTCTGATTGTAGGGGTCTGATGTGGCCATGGGAAAATGGTTTTGGCTCTGATCCCGGCTTCTACTTGTTCACCAGTTCAGATGAGTTGGGAGAAGTTTACATATGGATACGAGATTAGATATCCTAAAATGTTGGGATTTACTGAATGTACGATCATGGATATCTGTTCCTTGTCATCTATGGGATTTCTCATTCGGGCTGCCATGGCCTGCCATTATCCCA
The DNA here is from genome assembly GCA_037074715.1 of Magnolia kwangsiensis. Taxonomy (NCBI): domain Eukaryota; kingdom Viridiplantae; phylum Streptophyta; class Magnoliopsida; order Magnoliales; family Magnoliaceae; genus Magnolia; species Magnolia kwangsiensis. The sequence goes on along the minus strand of CM073571.1, from coordinate 186,969,292 downwards.
CGTATGCTAACAATGATTCATCACTTTTTTGTCTCAAAGCCACCAGGTCAGATCTTCGTGGAGCCATATTCAAGTTGTATGAGAATCTATCAATGAATGCCTGGGAGAGCTTTTTCCTGGTTCTGATTTGATGGTTGTCTAATGAGGTGTACCAATCCAAAGCGTCACCCTTAAGGGATTTCTGAAAGAGCTGAATCAAGGCTCCATCATTCCCTATTATAGCATTAAGTTCCCCACAAAATGCTTTTAAGTGTGTTGTGAGGCATCCACTATTATTATACCTTTTGAATTTTTGTATCTCGAAGTTTAGAGGTACCTGAGCGTTTGGGAAGGGACAGAGATCTTTGAACTTAATGAATAGGTGGTCCACTCCTTGCTGTCTCTAAAGCTGATTTTGCACCATTTGTAACTGTTCTCGTAACTCCTCGATTTCTAACTTGCCTTACTGCAGATATCTTGCCCATTGCCATAGGGCTTTGGCTGCTTCCTCTGCGTATGGATCGAGAATGGGGGATTATTGGAAAGATGGTGGACTCCCGGTGGTAGGAGGTAGCTGGAATTGAGCATCGCTCCCTTTTGGAAGAGGGTGTGATGTTCAGGAATGGCTCCCACCTGGGGTATCTGCTACTTCTGAAATATTGCTTTTGTTTGGGGGAGTGAGTTAGACTGAAAATTGACCCCCTTTATGGGTATTCGCCAGTTCTTGTCTGTGGTTCCCGTTAGGGGAAACCTGTGTTGTAACCTGATTGTTATGATGTGCTGAGTAGAGATGTACAGGAGGGTTGCTCTCATTTGTTGGTTGCTGTTGATCTTTTGTTGACTCTTCTGGGAGAGGGAGCACAGGATTTGCTGGAGGAACGAGGGAGAAGGAAAGGAGTCTGAAAGAGTGAACTGTTTTATACACTAGGCTGGGTTGCCTGTGTGTTTGTGTGGCATTTGACACTAGGCGAAGTAGTAGCTCTTGCACTGCTCAGAGACTCTGGGCCATTTCTTGTATGGTGATATTGGTTTGTGGGTCTACTGTAGCCACTGGTTGTGGTAGCGCGGGTGCTGGTGTAGGTGCGAGTGCTGATGTTTCGGGAGCCAGCTGAGTTGTCAGCTCCTCTTCATGGGTAGCTTGAGAGGTCATGGCTGCGTGAGATCAAGTGTTCATGGTTCGAATCTATTCCTTAGAGATCGCAAGCCAAAGATGTCCTTTTCATTTTTTTGTATGAATGCAGTGATAATGCCCCTTGAGATTAAAGTACCACACACTTTCGAGTCGGGTCTCAGCTAGTGTGAGCTAACTAGATCGTCCCTAGCAGAGTTGTCATTCTGTAGACACTGAAAATCAGTCCCTACATTGGTTTGTGTGTTATGTTTTGGGTGATGGGGGTGATTTGGCCGATTTATGGATGTTAGAGTCGCCACTAGCCGAATATTCTTAAAATCCTGCAGTTGGCTAGAACCGCAGAATATGTAAAGTTGGAGAAATTTGAAGACTCTCCCACCTTAGATTGGCTCCTGGTCTGCGATTCAGGATTTCAGATAAGGGACCTTGGTTACGAAGAGGGAAGGGATTAGGCACCCTCTCTGCCCATACAAATGTACGATCTCTATTTGGTGAGGTAAAATAATCTCAAGGGATGATGGGTGCTATGATCAAGAAAGGACTACGCACACACATGGATTTCTAATGTAGCAAGATCCGATATTTCGACAAGCCACAGAGCATACGTCCAATGACATGTCTAGAAAGCGGGTGTGATGATGCTTATGCAAAAATAAATGAACTAAATCGCTAGGAATTTCTGATGTGACAGGATACGACGTACGGCAGGTCATAGAGTATACGTTCACTAGAGATCTAGAGAAGTAAGGGGGTTAAGGAGGGAGTAGATGTCATGATGGATGCTTGCATGTAAAGTGGATTGATCTCTGGCTTGATTTTAAGTAGGCTAAGATATGGACTGAGCCATGACCAATCTGGGATAGGCTTATGGATTGGAAAGGTTGAGAGGAAGGCTAGGGGGTGGCTTGAAAGATCAAGTCTTTAAAGGCTTGGGAGCTCCTTCCCTCTCCTTCACTCTCTTCCTTACTCTCTTTCTCTCTCACTCTCTTAAGCTAAAGAGAAGAAATGACTTGTTGGGAATGATTGAAATAAGAAGAGGAGAGGGCTATTTATAGCCTTCTCCAATGGCAATGTGGTAAATAGGGGATAAGTAAGGGTTAAAATGAAGAAATGGAGGCTTGTGATTGGCTAAGGAGAGAGGAGCGCCACATGGCGCACTCCCATTGGCTACTGGGGCTGGTAAAATAGTAAATAGTGAAGATAGAGGGGGTAAATCTAGGAAAAAGTTAACTTTTGGGCGCTGGGACAGTTGTCTACACCCGAGCCGCATGTAGCAGCACTCTTAGTACCGTCGGAGGTAGTTAGACTACCCCTCGGGCTTCGTTCGAGTCGGGTTTGCGCGTGTGAGCTTTATCTGCTACGTTAGTTCACCTGGTGGTCTTCTTTCGGGGTTTATGGCTCAGGTAGGTGGGCTTAGGTTTTGGTAAAGGGGGTCCTAGTTGGGGCATAGGGTTAAGCGAGGGTTGTATGTAGATTGAATAGTTTTGATCAAGGTTTTGGGTCTCATTCGGGAAGTTGGAGACCTTTTGGGTCAGGGTTAAGTTTAGGTTAGGATTAGGGTTTGGTTCGAGACATGATCATGGTTCCTAGATTGTCTTAGCCTTTTCAAGGTGTTAGCCTAGGTGGGGTATATACAGGAGTCCTTGGAGAATGGCCCCATCATGGAATGATCATGAGAATCAAGGTGGGCCATCGGCCACACCTAGGGTCTAAAGTGAAATCCATACCATCAATCGGTAGGCCTCACTTGGCCTATCATCAAAACCATGCAATCTAGGCCTATAGAAACACCCACCGTTCGATCTTCTTAGTCCGATGGAACGCCAATCTCTTTGTGTCCCTCTTTGATGAAAGTTGATGAGAGATGAAGGGTTAGGATGAAGGATTTTGGGATGAAAAAGTGGACCACACAACTCACTTTTCTCTCATGAAAATGGCTTGAATGTCCACTTTTTTTGTTACTTGGAATTTGTGTTGAGAAAGAGAAAGCGAAGGGGTGGTTGTAAGAGAGGTGATGGGTATGAGTGATGGATGTGAGGTGAGTGATGGGTGATGTGAAAGATTTGTTGACTTTTAGGGTAGATTGCTTGACTTGAAGAGAAAGAAAGTATGAGTTGCTCTTGTACTTGATATGAGGTGATTGATTGATTGATTGATTAATGTGATATGTTGTTAAGATTATCTTCGAATTATAGCGGCGTTTTCCTCGAACTGAACGCCAGCTTACATCTCCTGACCAGTGTATCAGATCGGTAAACAAGACGCGCCGTTGGAATCACTGCGACAATGCAGTCACAATCGTACAAGTCTCGGATTAAGCTGACTCAAATCTATGGGATACGACTTAAGGTCGCTAACAAACGTCAATTATGGGTCGTGGGTTGCCGGAATTCATCGAGAAGGATCGCGGGAGTCGACGAAACAGTACGGACTAGAATACGGGTCTTACAGTATAGGCCATTTACTCTAAATTTTGAACATTTACCTCAATTTATCCCAAATTCCACCCATTTTGCCTCAATTTACTCCCATCCAAACAACCTTAGGTTATATACGGTATTAACTTATTTTCTTTTCATCTTCATACATTTTTCATCCTTATAAATTAATGAAATTAGGGGGAGAAAAACATACTCCTAGTTTCCACTATGTAATTCACGTGGTTTAACATTGTATTAGAGCTAGACAAGTTGAAGCCTTCTGGAGAGGTAGATCGAAACAAACTAATTATCGAAACTTACCTAATAATGAGGAGAATTCGATCGATGATTAGCATCACAAGTTTCATTGTTGCGCCATTAATTGCTTCGTAAGAAAGACACCACCACTCACTAGTATCGATATCTTCCTTTTGAGCTTCTTCGTCACCTATAACATGAAGATGGAAGATATTAACACCATAAGATACAAAGACGAAGTGAAAAGTGTCAGTACAATGCTATCAAATTTTCAATATTGATTTGTCGAGATATCTTCCTTCATCTTCCTATATATATCAATGGAAAAAACTTCTGTATAAACAGCTCCATGGACGTTACTTCACTAAAAATCATAGTATCATAGCCAAAGATCATATTTTTGGTGGAGACATGGATAATGGTAGGGCTGTACACAAGTCAAGCCAGCTCCAAATGCTCTCTCGGCTTAGCACGATCTAGCTCAGCTTGAACAATGACTCGGGGGGAGCCAAGCTTCATAGAAACTAGCTCGTTTTGAAAATGAGCCGAGTTCAAACATAGTTAAGCTTGACTCAACTCAACTTGGACTCGACTCGACTCAAATATATATTATATTTTAAAATTAAAAAAAAAGTTAAAACTTAAACCCTACGCTACATGTCTGTCCCTTTCTTACCATTTCCATTCCTTACCCAACCCACTGCACCCAAGCTGCTCTCTCTCACTCTCTCTTGCGCCCGAGCTCCATAATCTCTCTCTCTCTCTCTCTCTCTCTCTCTCTCTCACACACACACACACACACACACACACACACACACAAGCTTGACTCAGCATATGCCCGACTTGTCTCAGTCGTATGGCCTACATTTGGCCACTCATCCGAGCTTTGTCTCTCTTAGAACTAATAACAAGGTATATCTATTGCTCCATCTAATATTACATATATTATTAATTGAATATTTGATTTGGGGGTTGGATCGGGTGCGGGTTGGGTCAGTTGGGTTGGGTGGCTAGGTTAAGTCATGTGGGTTGGATCGGGTTGCTAGGTTGAGTCAAGTGCGGGTTAGGTGTTGGGTCGGGTCGAGTCGGGTTGGAAGCAGGCTCGACTTGACTCGAGGTAAGCTCGCCTTGAATCAATCCACTAGTTGTCTTAAGCTTGACTCGAAAGGTTTGGCAAACAAGCCAAGCTCCAATGGCAAGCACCAAGCTCGAACTTAAGGGTAGCAAGGACGAGTACTCAAGCCAAGCTTGGCTTGCCTCGATGTACAACCCTAGATATAGGTGAGGATGACATATACTATCAGTTAGGCCACAAATGTAACGATCACAAGCAAGCAACTTGCTAACAATTTTAAACCTTCTATTTAGATGGCTAATCTTTAGATGATTTGGATCATTCTATTGGTATGATTTTAGTTATATAGCTGATAATTGGATTATTTTGGAGTATTATCAATGTGCCATGTGTATAACAGACATTTACTTCAAAAAGGTATTTCACACAATGTGCCGAAGTGATTTTATATGCCATTGTTTATTCGTGCGACTCACTAAAGGGCCTAAAAAGGTATTTCATGCAATTTACTTTCAATTCTCCTTGAGGAGTTGATTTCATTTGCAGGCCTATTTACTCCCAATTCATTTCATTTCCATGTATATACTCTCATCCAAATGCACCTTAGAGGCCATTTACCTCAATTTACTCTAAAATCCTCCAATTTACTTCAATTTACTCCCATTTATCTCAATTTATTCCTAATTTCTCCCATTTATCTCAATTTACTCTTATTCAAACAACCTTAGGTTATCATATGAGCTTGTTTTCTTTCTATCTTTATACATTTTTCCTTTTTTTTTAAATAAATTAATGAAATTAGGAGGGGAAAAATATAATCATAGTTTCCACAATGTAGTCCATATGGTTTAACATTATCAGATCTATACGGGTTGGAGCCATTTTGGAGAGGTAGACTGAAATAGATTGATTACTGAAACCTACTCAATACCGAGGAGAATTCATTCAAAGATCAGCATCACAACCTTGTTAGGGGACTACAGAAGCACACAGAGATGAATCAAGCAAAGTATTCCAATCACATAACTAAGTCTAATTACAAACACTTCGAAGTTAACATGGAAAACCCTTATGGGAAAAACCATGGCACAAAGTGAAAGTAATGCACTATGAAAGAAGAAAATTACAAGAGATACAGATTACCCGATTTGAACAAGCCTTGAATCTCTCTTATAAGCCATAGAAACCTTTTTGGAACAAATTAGAAAGCCCTCAGATACCCCCATTCCCGATTACACTTATGCAACTTTGCGTAACTCTACGCGATTGTTTGATGATACCTTCGATGTCACTTTAATAGTATTGAACAACCTTTGATGGCATCAAACCTCTTCAATGTCATCGAACTAAACACCAAAACATTCGAACGACTAAACACGTATTTTTCATATTTTCTTGACGGCACTTCAATGTCATCAACAGCTCATCAATGGCATCAAACCCCTTTCGATGGCATTGAGCAGGACACAGAAAGTGTCTAACAGCCAATCATGAGATTTTTAGAATTTTTCAATGACATCAAGATGAACATCAATGTATTTAGCATGTGAGTGATAAATAACTTTTTTGGCCAAATTGATCGTGATTTCGCTGTCACAATTAACTGGCATAGCCTCCTGTTGAAGCCCTAACTGATTTATCATCCCCCTCAACTAAACACCTTCTTTGAATGTCTTCGTCACTGACATATACTCAGCTTCGATCATAGAAAGAACCACCACAGTTTAAAGCTTCGACATTCAACTAATTACTCCACCAGCTAGCATTAATGAGTAACTGAATGTCAAACTTCTTGTATCCACACTGCCTGCGTAATCAGAATCCATATAACCTACTAACTTGACCCCTGATTTTTCAAATATCAAGACATAGTCCCGCGTACCTCGAATGTATTGAAGTAACCATTTCACTGCTTTCCAGTATTGTTTTTCGTGGTTAGAAATATATTTAATAACAACACCCACCACCTGTGAAATATCCGATCTTGTATATACCATGACATACATCAAATTTCCAACTTCATTTTAATAAGACACACAAGATATATCCTGTTTTTCTTCATCAATTTTAGGACATCGTCCAAAAGAAAGCATAAAATGAACTGCCTAAGGAACATTGGTTGGATTTGCCCTGTCCATCCCATCTTAACCAAGATCTTCTCATGGTATTCCTTCTGACATAACTAAAGCTTGCCTTTTCTTATCTCTATGTATATAAATGCTGAAAACCTTCTTTATAGTCTCCTAGATCTTTCATCTTGAATGTTCTAGATAGCTGAGTCTTCAGTAAGTCGATCTCAGACATGCTATGACTGACGATAAGAAAGTCATCAACGTACAACATCAGAATGATGAATTTGTCATCACTCAGTGTCTTGTAATAGACACATTTATCATATTCACTTCTAGTAAACTTTTGACTCACCATGAAAGAATTAAAATTTTTGTACCACTGCCTAGGCGACTGGTTCAGGCCGTACCATGACCTTCTTAACCTGCAAACCTTGTTCCCTTCCCCTTTTATTTTAAAGCCTTCTAGTTGCTTCATGTATATCTTCTTTTCCAATTCCCCATGTAGGAAGGAAGTCTTTACATCCATCTATTCCGGCTTGAGATCGTATTGGGCAACCAACACTTGCACAAATATGATAAATACTTACTTTACAACTGACTCAAATATCTCAACGAATATCCACTTACACCCGATCTCTTTACGGCCAACGGGAAGCTCCACTAACTAGAATGTCTCATTCTTATACAAGAAGTTCATCTCATCATCTATCGCTGCTTTTCACTTTTCAGCATCAGGCTCATCAAGAGCCTCCTAAAAAGCAGACAAATCTCCATCATCTGTAATGAGGGCATATGCGACATTATAGTCATCCCTGTATCTCGCCGTTATCTTGCAATCTTGCGACGAATTTCTTCTCACGGGTGGCTTCTCCACTTGCTCTTATACCTCTGTCTGCTCCTCTGTTTCAGCCTGAGTCTCATCTTTGTCTAACTGAACGTCCACCACCCAACTTATTCGATTCCTTGTGCTCATCCGTACAAAACAAGGATCCTTAGTCGAATTTAACGTCACGACTAATGATGATCTTCTGTGTGATCCGGTTATACAGCCTGTACCCCTTCATACCACTACCATAGTCAACAAAGATGAATTTTTCGGATCTTTGGTCTAACTTATCTCTTTCAACTGATGGTACATGAGAGTAAGCTTTACAACAAAATACTTGCAGTCCCGAGTAGTCTACCTGCTAGCCACTCTGTACTTCTTCTGGAATCTTACAATCAATAGCTGTAAAAGGGGACCAATTCACCAAGTAAAAATTCATATTAACAGCTTCAGTTCACAATTTCTTGCCCAACCTGAAAGGGCCTACCTATATGCCCTAGAGGGGGGGTGAATAGGGCAATGTCAAATAAAACTAATAACATCGGAATAATAAAAGATTTAAAGCACAATGCTGAATATAGAACAATCACAATAGCCTAAAATAAAGAGATTGATACTTTATCAGTTCTAGGACAACCTCACGCCAAAAACTAGAGGTTTAAGGTAGGACAACCTTATTTCTAGAACGTCCTTTGTACCACAAACCAAAGAGGAATAATAAGCAATGAAATCAAAATAACTTGCGAAAAATAAATCCTAAGTTATTACAACATTCATCCACACTTTGCTTGAAGTGATTACAACATTCATCCACAAACACAAACCACAAAACTGAATGAATAAAGGAATGAAAGAATAAAGCACATCCACAACACAACGATATATAGTGGTTCGCCTGTGTATACACCAACTGTTATCTAACAGCCACACAGATTGCTACTCCACTCCTAATATCCTCACACATGGGATATTAGCATGCACTATCAAACTAGGTTTCACAGGTTCACCTAAAACCTTCATAATTGTGTCTTTGATCTCGGGCTTACACAATCCAAAAACCCCACAATCTGAGTTTTCTGGCTCTCCTCAGATAACCAATACAATGAGATTTTTCTGGCGAATCTCAAACAAAAATCAGAGAAATTAAATTACAAAACATGTAAAATACCTGAATCACCTTTTGATGAAGCCCGGTATAACCAATCGAAGTAGAAGTTCGATTCGATGTTCAAAGTCCAATACTCACTTTAAGAATGGTTCTAAGTCTAATTGATTTTAGATCAAACGGGCTAGATCTATTTGATTTTGAATCTAAGAAAAAGGAATATCAGAAATTCTCCTTTTCTAATAAGATTGGAATGTAGATCAAAATCAAATAAGAAAAAAGCTAGAAAAAGAAATATTAAATAAGCACAATGTAACTTAAAATAAACACAAACTTATCTCAGAGAATATCCTAAAGAATGCTTGAATAGAATTGATTTGAAGTACTAAAACTCTGAAGTTCATGCTCAATTTATAGACTGAAAAATCCCGTCTACGATTGGTCTTACGATCCTAGAACTGGTCGTAGCTCCAAATATTTTAGAAAGATTTCTGCGGGATTTGATTTTCAGTTCCACAACCAGTCCTGGGTGGTCTACGACCGGTCGTGGGGCACCTACGACTGGTCGTGAGACACCTACGACCGGTCGTAGGACCCCAAAAATGGTTGCTGGAGTTTGAGTCTTAGGGCTACGACCGGTTGAAGGATGAGTCGTAGAACTTCCAGGACTAGTCGTAGGATGTCTAGGACTGGTAGTAGGACAGTTAGAAAGATTCAAAAATCTTTAACTACCTAGGACTGGTCCTGAAAAACCTAAGACTGGTCGTAGCAAAGTTAGGACTGGTCTTGAAGTCCCTAGGACTGGTCTTAGAACACTCCAAACAAGCATATAAAAATATATGAGTTATGTATCCGGAATGACCTACAATAAAGCCCATCCTAAGGTCAATCTAAGGTCAAACAAACCTTAAACTTAAAAGTCTTAACACTCAGATGACCCTTAAGAGAAGCTTGTGAATATTCAACACTTGTAGTAGGCCTTCATAAGCTTGATCTTGACTTGACAAAGTCTTCTAGTAAACTTGAACTTGATCAAACCTTAAACATGCAACCTTGAAAACTTCTATTCTTGATTTCTTCATCCAAGACTTGAAAACTTTCTTCATTTAAGATCTTGTCTTGAAATGCGATGCCTTGATATGTCTTGATTGCAATGAATAGACTTCAAACATAAAACACAAGATATACAAGACATAGATATAGGTTTTGGCACCACAAAATTTGACAACTAAAGGGATATGAAATCATAGCACTTACAATCTCCCCCTTTGTCAAATTGTGACAAAACACATAGCATCAAAGATAATAAGGAATGATAAGTCATGAAACCACAAAATACTCTACTCCCCCTGAGTAATACGAGTATTGCTCATATAATCAATACATAATATTAAAACCTCAAAACTTTAATCCACATATCCATCAATTCACATATCCTTCTCAATCAATACAAACAAACAAATTTACTCCCCCTATCCGTATTACTCCCCTTTGAGTAATGCTTACTACTCTCCCTTTTTGTCACAAAATGACAAGGGAAAGGAACAATAGAGAGGAGAATATAGAGAGCAAATAATGAGAAGGTGATATGAAAGGATATAAAATAAACCTTAAGTGTCAAGCCATTATCCATAATCCAAAATACAATATCCAAAAGAAAATGTTATGAAACCATAATCCATAATACATATCCAGCGTAAAAGAAATGTTATACTATTCAGAAGATAATTCACTTAATCTGATCCAGAGGAGGGAGCAGGAATAGATGGATCAATCTGGTGTAAGCCCTTATTTATGCGACGAAGATATTTTCGCATGTACTTGAATCTCATGTCATGGGCTATATTCTTATTATCAAGTTTTTCCTCCAATGTACGAAGGCGTGCATCAAAATCAGAAGGATCATAATCTAGATCATTAGGTGAATCAGTTTCTATGTCATCAAATAAGTCATCCATATTAACATCTTGTTGTGAAAGATCACCAGCTTCCTCTTCGTTTCCCGCATCACCACCATCACCACCAACACCACTAACACCAGCTTCATCAAATTGGCCAGGGAACAGTTCCAATTTTATTTTATTAAGATTGGCATTGTTGAAAATGAGATGAAGAATTGGTGCCTTATTAACAGGTTTATCGACAAGCATGTGAGTGGCTAAAACATTCATAAGATAACCGAATGAAATATCACTATGACCCGGATAGAAACGAAATTGTATAATGGAATGATAAATCAAAGAAGGAAGACAGACCTTGGTTCCAGAAGAAATAGAATGCAACACACGAACCATGAAAGAAGTTAACTCGATTTTCTTACCGGACCAAGGATATACATTGGAAATGAAGAAACGATGTAGTATTTTGTAACTGGATAACAGATACTTTGCAGGGAGCGCATTCCCTTTGTGAGTCCAATGCATATCAATTTTGCATAAATCTCTGGTTAACATGCGTTTTTTCGATTCTGAAGGTTTGTCGTATAGAGTATGAATCGGTATTCCTTCATCATTAACAGGTATATCCATAATACCAGATATTAAATGACGGTCTACTTCAAATTTTCCTTCTCTAGTAGCGATTGAAAATGTTAAATTATCAAGAGAAAAATCTGAAATGCATGCAACCATTGATTGAGCAATGGACTGGTATACAGACCCACCCCAAAGAAAAATGTTAGTCCAGCCTACAGATTTAAGAAGGGGAATGACATCATATGGAGCAATGTGATTTAGATCAGTGGTATGCTCAACGATAATGTTATAGGCATGCAAATCCCGTACATCTTGAGTATCATCTTCGGGTGACCAAAGGTGCCGTTTAGTTATTGGTCCAGATCTAGATGAAGATGGACCACGGGATGTTTTCTTTTTCCCTCTAGCATCCATATTCAAAAAGATATACAAAGAACAAGCAATATGCATAAATGAAAGATGGGTTTTCTCTAGATCAGCAAATAGAGAGGAAACCCTTGAAAAACTCAACAAGAGATGAAATCAAGCTATACTATGAACAAATCAAAGCATAGAGATCATGAATCTTCAAGAAAAATGATTAAATAGGACTTACATTGAAGAAAAACTAGAAATCCTATGACTGGTCGAGCCACGACTCGTTGTAGGTGGGTGTGAAAATGAAGAAGAAGGAGATTTTTTTCAAATTATATGATATTCATGAGATCCACGACCGGTCGAGTGTGGTTCACGACCGGTCGAACTACGACTGGTCGTGAACAACCACGACCGGTCGAGCATCGACCAAAAATGTATTTTAAATGAAAAAATTTAAAATTTAAACAATTATAATGTGAAATATAATACACTATGATACATGCAAGCAAGAATATTTAATGTAAAATGCACATACCAAGATCAAATTTTAATTTATTAAACCTATTTTTGTCGAGCGATTTAGTAAATATATCAACAAGTTGAGTTTCGGTTGGTATTTATTCCAATGAAATAACTTTTTCTTCAACCAACTCACGAATGTAATGATACCTAATGTCAATATGCTTAGTACGTGAATGCTGGATTGGGTTTTTGGAAATGTTTATAGCACTTGAATTATCACAATATAAAATCATTGAATCTTGATTAATTCCATAATCGTTAAGCATGCGTTTCATCCAAACTAGTTGAGTACATGCATATCCAGCTGCAATATATTCAGCCTCAGCAGTAGAGAGCGATATTGAGCTTTGCTTCTTGCTGAACCAAGAAACTAAACAATTTTCAATGTAAAAACAAACACCACTGGTTGATTTTCTATCATCAATATTTCTGGCCCAATCAACATCTGAATACTCAGCTAATTAACATTAGTATCAAAAGGATACCAAAGTCCTAAATTTATAGAACCTGCGACATATCTAATAATCCGTTTAACAGCAGTAAGATGTGATTCCTTAGGATTAGACTGATATCTAGCACAAATACCAACACTGAATGCGATATCAGGTCTACTAGCAGTAAGATATAATAAACTACCAATCATACTGCGATATAGTTTAGGATCTATATCTTTACCTGTAGAGTCTTTTGAGAGTCTTAATGTTGTACTCATAAGAGTATCAAAGTTCTTACCATTCTCAAATCCAAACCTTTTAACCAAGTTTGAAGCATATTTGGTCTGAGAAATGAAAATTCCATCAGGTTGTTGTTTTACTTGCAACCCTAGGAAATAGTTAAGTTCGCCAACCATACTCATTTCGAACCTTGATTTCATTAACTCTACAAACTCAGTAGACATGTTAGAACAAGTAGATTCATAAATAATATCATCAACATATATTTGAACCATCAAAATATCATTGTTATTCTTTTTAACAAAAAGCGTCTTATCGACACTACCTACTTGAAAGCTATGACTAAGTAAGAATTTAGTCAATTTTTCATACCATGCTTTGGGTGCTTGTTTTAGACCATAGAGAGCCTTTTTGAGATGAAATACATGGTCAGATAACTTAGGGTCCTCAAACCCTAAAGGTTGTTCAACATACACTTCTTCATGTAAATCGCCATTCAAGAAAGCACTCTTTATATCCATCTGATAGATTTTAAATTTTCTAAAATATGCGATGTAAATAAAAAGTCTGATTGATTCAAGGCGAGCGACTGGAGCAAAGGTTTCATCGTAATCGATGCCTTCAATCTGAGTGTACCTTGTACAACCAGTCTAGCCTTGTTTCGTATAATATTTCCGAGTTCATCAGACTTATTTTTAAAGATCTACTTTGTTCCAATAATATTTTTATCTTTAGGTCTAGGAACAAGATACCAGACATCATTACTAACAAATTGATTAAGTTCATCCTGCATAGCAACTATCCAATTTTCGTCAGAAAGTGCTTCTTTTACATTGACTGGTTCTATTTGGGATGTAAAACAAACACAATTACATATGTTCTCAAGTTGTTTGTGAGTACGAACTCCAGTGAGAGGATTTCTAAGTATTTGATTGGTTGGATGATCTTTAGCAGTCCTTGGTTCAGATTCTTTTTGACTTGATGAGATATCTAGATTGTCAATAATAAGAGTTTCATCATTATCTGAACTTGGAGCTGGTGTATTCAAATGATCATCAATGACTACATTGATGGACTCTTGAATCACACCAGTTCTCTGATTTAGAACCCTATAAGCTCGACTGTTCAAAGAATAACCAAGAAAAATTCCTTTGTCACTCTTCGTATCAAACTTACCCAAATTTTCACGATCTCGTAAAATATAACACTTGCTGCCAAAAACTCGAAAGTATTTGACAGTAGGTTTCTTTTCAAACCATAATTCATAAGTAGTCTTATTATCAGATTTACTGGTATAAACCCGATTAATAATATAGCATGCGGTATTAACTGCTTCAGCCCAAAGATTTCTAGAGAGCTTCATACTATTCAACATAACATTAGCCATTTCCTGAAGCACTCTATTTTTCCTTTCAACTATACCATTTTATTGTTGTATTTTGGGTGCTGAGAATTCATGTGATATTCCCTGATCGATACAGAATTTCTTATAACTACTGTTTTCAAATTCAGATCCATGATCACTACGGATCTTACTAACATGAGAACCTTTCTCATTTTGGATTCGTTTGATGACCTTTTTCACTTCATCCAGGGTTTCAGTTTTGTCTTTTAAGAACGATAACCAAGTGAATCTTGTATAGTCATTTACGATAACCAAGATGTATTTTTTACCTCTTCGACTCTCCGATCTGGTAGGTCCAATAAGATCCATGTGGAGAAGCTCGAGTGGTCTAGATGTGGTGTTAAAGTTCACTTTCTTGTGAGAACTCCTAATCTGTTTGCCCAACTGTACTTTTTACAATTTGGGTAGACCTCTAATTAGTTCTCTTTTGCTCAATCTAAATAAGTTCCGATAGTGTACACGTCCAAGGCGTTTATGCCATAATTCAGTCTCATCGGTATGGACCATGTAACATGATTGAGTAGATGAGCTAGCATCACTAACGATGTAGCAGTTTTTAGAAGTTCTGCGACCAGTTAATATAACAGAACCCCTTTTATTAACTATCTCACAACCTTGATTAGAAAACTTTACACTATGGTTGTTATCACATATCTGAGAAATGCTTAATAGGTTGTGTTTTAAACCCTCAACATATAAGACATTCTTAAATAAGGGAAGGTTATAAAGTTGAACCGTACCTTGGCCAATAATCTTGCAATTGCTTCCATCACCAAATGTGACTGACCCGTTAGTCATAACTTTAAGATCGGTGAATAAAGCTTTGTCACCTGTCATATGCCTGGAGCAACCACTATCTAGGTACCACTTTGAATGGCTTGTTGCTTTGAAAGCAGTGTGGGCAACCAAGCTGACAACTTTAGGAACCCATTTCATAACTGTTTTGGGTTTAGGAGTATAGATGGTCTTTTCTTGTCTATTGTTGTAGGAACGACCTATAGAGTTCGACTTTAATAGCTCTTTGAGAAGATCAATAATTTTTTCAGCTAATTGATTTCGGTTTTGAAAATTAAAGTTGACATGGCTACTTTTAGGTTTTTGAAAAGACCTAGAATTTTTGGAAAAACCTTGATAGGTATTCTTTTCTTTTGAGGTCGAAGACTCTCCTTTAACAAATCTAAGAGCAATGTTCTTTTATTTAGGAGATGTATTTTTATCATATCCCAACCCAGATCGATCGCCACATTTTCTTGATCCGGACAATAATTTTTCCAATTTTGTATCACCTTGGGCATATCTCCATGTGTCTTTCAAACTCAAAAGAGAAGCTACCTCATTTTTGAGTTTCTCTTTTTCGGATTTCAAATCTTCAATTTAAGAGGTTTTGAAATCTAAATCATTTTTTATTTTTTCAAAAGAATCAAAAATATGATATTTTTCTAAAACAAGAGACTCATAATCTTCCTTAAGCTTAGAAAATTTTTCTTTTTGTAATTTAAGCTTGACAGCAATTTTACAACTCTCTTTATAAAGGGCATTATAAGCATCTTGAAGATCATCTTCATTATTGCAATCACTATTCAGATTTTCTTCACTAGAAGTATCATCATGGTCTGAATAGGTGATCTTGGCTAGAGTCATAAGGGCTTTAACACCATCGCCCGACTCGGTTTTAGAATCTTCTGATTTAGAAGAGGATTCAGAATTAGATGATTCATCCCAAGTAGCCATCATGCTTTTCCTTTTTGATTTGTCCTTTTTAGGACATTTATTAGATAAGTGTCCATACTCTTGACAGTTGTAACATTGACTATCTTTCAAGGATTTACGAGTTCTAGGTTTAGATCGTCTCTTATCATTTGATTTTTGAAAATCAACATTTTTCTTGTTTTTGAAAATTTTGTAAAACCTTTTTGCTAAAAGTGCCATATCATCTTCGGTATTTTCTGAATCTGAAGTACTCTTTTGTGAAACATTTTTAGATGATTTGAAAGCAATTAATTTTCCTTTAGGAGCCTTAAAGGATAACTCATAGGTTTGAAGTGAACCAACTAATTCCTCAACCCTCATGGTATCCGTATCACGAAGTTCCTGAATCGCGGTCACTTTAGAATTGAACCGTTCAGGAAGTGAACGTAGTATTTTTGCGCACACTTTACTTTCAGGGATTCTATCACCAAGACCCCACATAGAGTTCACAATGTCATTCAATCTAGTGTAGAAGTCCATAAACATCTCATTCTCCTCCATATGAATTTCTTCAAATTTAGTTGTGAGGAGTTGGACTTTAGATTTCTTGACAATAGATGTACCCTAGTGTGTCATTTCTAATATATCCCATGCTTGTTTTTCATTTTCACAAGAGATGATTCTTTTGAATTCATCTGGTGATAATGCACAAGTAATTGCATTTAGTGCTTTTGCATTTGCACTACTTTCACTTTTCTAAAGTGTGGTCCAAAGAAAATAAGCCGTTACTTTCATAGATTTTGAACCATCGCCATTAGTTACTTCAGTGATAGGAGGGTTCCATTCATTCACTGTGGCCAGCCATACACTTTCATCCAAGGATTTGAGGAAGATCCTCATCCTGGCTTTCCAATAGGCATAGATTGTACCATTAAACGGTGGTGGCCTAGTGACTGATAGGCTATCAAAATTTGACATCTTAATATAGCTTAGATCGTTACCTCAGGAAATAAATCCAATAAATAAACAATAAGCACGAGCTATTAGGCTCTGATACCACTTGAAAGGGCCTAGCTATATGCCCTAGAGGGGGGTGAATAGGGCAATGTCAAATAAAACTAATAACAGCGGAATAATAAAAGATTTAAAGAACAATGCTAAATATAAAACAATCACAATAGCCTAAAATAAAGAGATTGATATTTTATCAGTTCTAAGGACAACCTTACACCAAAAATCAGAGGTTTAAGGTAGGACAACCTTATTTCTAGAATGACCTTTGTACCACAAACCAAAGAGGAATAATAAGCAATGAAATCAAAATAACTTGCGAAAAATAAATCCTAAGTTATTACAACATTCATCCATACTTTGCTTGAAGTGATTACAACATTCATCCACAAACACAAACCACAAAACTGAATGAATAAAGGAATGAAGGAATAAAGCACATCCACAACACAACGATATATAGTGGTTCGCCTGTGTGTACACCAACTGTTATCCAACAGCCACACAGATTGCTACTCCACTCCTAATATCCTCACACAGGGGATATTAGCATGCACTATCAAAATAGGTTTCACAGGTTCACCTAAAACCTTCACAATTGTGTCTTTGATCTCGGGCTTACACAATCCAAAAACCCCACAATCTGAGTTTTCTAGCTCTCCTCAGATAACCAATACAATGAGATTTTTCTAGCGAATCTCAATCAAAAACTAGAGAAAGTAAATTACAAAACATGTAAAATACCTGAATCACCTTTTGATGAAGCCCGGTAGAACCAATCAGAGTAGAAGTTCGATTCGACGTTCAAAGTCCAATACTCACTTTAAGAATGGTTCTAAGTCTAATTGATTTTAGATCAAATGGGCTAGATCTATTTGATTTTGAATCCAAGAAGATAGAATATCAAAAATTTTCCTTTTCTAATAAGATTGGAATGTAGATCAAAATTAAATAAAAAAAAAAGCTAGCAAAAGAAATATTAAATAAGCACAATATAGCTTAAAATAAACACAAACTTATCTCAGAGAATAGCCTAAAGAATGCTTGAATAGAATTGATTTGAAGTACTAAAACTCTGAAGTTCGTGCTCAATTTATAGACTGAAAAATCCCGTCTACGACTGGTCTTAGGATCCTAGGACTGGTCGTAGCTTCAAAGATTTTTGAAAGATTTCTGCGAAATTTGATTTTTAGTTCCACGACCGGTCCAGGGTGGTTTACAACCAGTCGTGGGCCACCTACGGCAGGTCGTAGGACCCCAAAAATGGTTGCTGGAGTTTGAGTCGTAGGGCTACGACCGGTCGAAGGATGAGTCGTAGAACTTTCAGGACTGGTCGTAGGATGTCCAGGACTGGTCGTAGGACAGCTAAAAAGATTTGAAAATCTTCAACTACCTATGACTAGTCCTGAAAAACCTAAGACTGGTCGTAGCAAAGCTACGACTGGTCTTAGAACACTCCAAACAAGCATATAAAAATATATGAGTTATGTATCCGGAATGACCTACAATAAAGCTCATCCTAAGGTCAATCGAAGGTCAAACAAACCTTAAAAGTGAAATGGACTTGAAAGTCTTAACACTTAGATGACCCTTAAGAGAAGCTTGTGAATATTCAACACTTGTAGTAGGCCTTCATAAGCTTGATCTTGACTTGACAAAGTCTTCTAGTAAACTTGAACTTGATCAAGCCTTGAACATGCAACCTTGAAAACTTCTATTCTTGATTTCTTCATCCAAGACTTGAAAACTTTCTTCATTTAAGATCTTGTCTTGAAATGCAATATCTTGATATGTCTTGATTGCAATAAATAGACTTCAAACATAAAACACAAGATATACAAGACATAGATATAGGTTTTGGCACCATAAAATTTGACAACTAAAAGGATATGAAATCATAGCACTTACACAACCCAACATTATTGATTATGCATCAGGTACTCTCTAGGACAATCTAATTCATCTGCTCAACTACACAGTTCTGCTCTGGTGTGTGGTGCATTTTATTGTCTCATCATACCTTCATCCTTATAATATTGATTAAATTCGCCTGAAGTAAATTCTCTACCATTATCTGTCCTTAGTACCTTCACCTTTCGCCCTGATTATTTTTCCACCACCTCCTTCCATTGCTTGAAGATGATGAAAACATCGAATTTCTTTTTTAAAATATAAACTCATACAATCCTATAATAGTCGTCAATAAGCATGACAAACCTTGACAACCTTCCACCAGAAATCACGAGCGAGGACTCCTATGCATCAAAATGCACATAATCAAGAACACCCTTACATACATGTTTTCAAGATTTAAATAATAATCTCGAATTTTTACCATATATACAATACTCACATATACTTAAATCAAAACTTTTAAATGCTGTAATTAAATAATAATCTCGAATGATCAGAAAATACCTTTATTTGTCGTCTGCTCATGTGACCCAAGTGTTCATGCTACATACATGCAGACGTAGAATCTACCACAGATGTTATAGCTCCGCCCGATGAAGTGCACCCGATCAACCTGTAAAATTTTTTGTTCCTCTATGCCTTCATCACTATGAGTGTCTCCTTTGAAACTTTAAGGACATGATTAAAATTGGTGAATTTACACCCAAGCGCCGTGAGTGCTTCAAGAGATATCAAGCTATTACTCATATGAGGAATATGTCTCACCTCAGTCAAGGTATACTCTATGCCATCAAACATCTTGATGCGCACCAATTCAACATCCACGATATTACATACATTATCATTGCCCATAAATATTTGGTCATCATCACACTCTTTATAACTGGTGAACCAACTCTGATGATGAGTCATGTGATATGATACCCCAGCATCCAAAATCCACCCACCCTTATGATCATCGTATGAGTGTCCATGATTGGACACTGACAACACATCATAACCACTCATACCATTATTAGATTCTGTAGTGTTGGCCTCTCTAGAAGAAGCCTCTAAGTACTCATTATTAACCTCGTAATTTGTGCAATCGTTCTTCATGTGCCTAGACGTTCCAAAGTTCCAGCACTAAAACTTTCCTTTGCCCTTGCTCATGGATTTAGACCTTGATTGAGAAGATCCACTGTCCCGCTTAGAATTTTTTCCCCTCGTAACCAATGCATCAGTAGAGGTGCCCAAGTCACCGCTTTTAGTTCTCATCATCTTTCCTTAAATGGCTGAGTAACGGTATTAACGTTAATATTTGATCTACCGGTGCTCAATGAATCATTGAATGACTTATACAAAGCCGGAAGAGAATTCAACAGGATACATGCCTGATCTTCATCTTTTATGTTTCTTTAACATCCAGCAATTTTTAAATTAATTTGTTAAAGTTACTAATATGGGCCTCAACATCTGCCCAATCTGTCATCTTCAGATTGAACAACTAAAGCTTCAAGTACATGCGATTCCTAAGAGATTTTTTCACGTATATGTCCTCTAATTCTCTCATATATTGCAGTTTTCTCTCTTATAACATTATAGATGACCTAATCTATTAGGTACAATTGGATAGAGGTTCTCGCTTTTTTATCCATCTTATTACATTCATCATCTGTCCTAGATTTTGGTCACTTCTCAAGGAGTGCATCGTCCAATCCTTACTGAATTAGGATACCGGTCATCTTGACCTTCCAAAGTTTAAAATAATTTTTTCCGGAATATTTTTTAATATCAAACTTAGGATTAGAAGGCACTGATACTATGCTTTCAGATTCAATCTGCGCCCCAACTTTATACTCTAATACCACTTGTTGGGGGACTGCAGAAGCACACAGAGATGAATCAGGAGAAGTATTCCAATCGAGCAATCAAGTCCTGTTATAAACACTTTAAATTAAATGCGAAAAAACCCATGTGAAAAAAAACTATGGCACAAAGTGACAGTAAAATATTGTCCGATTTGTACAAGCCTCAAATCTCCCTTACAAGCCCCTTTTGGAATGAATTAGAAACCCTTAGGTACCCCATATTATAAGAATCATTTTTTATTGGCAATTGTAACCATCACACCCGATTAGATTTATGGTACGGATACCCAAACCCTTATCCGATTCCCTTGACAACCCTACATCCGTTCTGTATCGGATGGAAATCGATGGTTAAAAAATGGCTAATATTTTGAGATTTGATTGAAAACATCTCAAGGAAACCTAAATTTATGAAAACATATTTGACTATTTTGAATTTTAAAAAGACCTGACCGTACAGACTATGATATAATGACCAAAATACCCTTGGTCAGGATTTCTTCTAGAAGTGGTGTGTTAGAGCATTGTGGGGCCCACTTAGTTTGATTATTACATCCAGCCCAACAGAAAGGTTCATCCAACGGTGATGATCAAAGGCCCTTAAAATTTTACTGATCAAAGTATCAAGTTGGCCACACGTGTAGTTGAAGATTTTTAGGAGGTGTCCGTTTCTTCTATGATGTGACCGACCTGGTAGTTGATGGGGGTTTTTCCTCCTCAGTTCAAAGGAGAGACGGTGAAGTGGTTGAAATTTTGGAGAGTTTCATCGCGCTGCTCGACCGGTCGTAGGTGGTCTTCGACCGGTCGTGGGAGGCGCTCGACCGGTCGTGGGTTCGAGCCCTAGCATGACTCAAAGTCCAACGAGTTGTTGCTAATTTTCTCCTCCGTCTACGACTAGTCCTGGGTGAGCTACGACCGATCGTAGGTGGTCTACGACCAGTCGTAAGTCAGCTACGACCAGTCGTAGGCGGTTAGGACCAGTCCTGGAATTTTCAGGACCAGTCCTAGGTTACGCAGTTTTTGTAAAAAATTACGGATTTGAGTCCTTTCGCAACAAGGATGCGGAAATGAGTTTCCTAAAACTATAAAAAGGGGTTCCTAGGATTTTTTAGAATTTTTCTATGTATGAGAAAAACACAAGAGGGTTTCCTAAAGGCTTTGCAAGGGTTTTGCTAAAGGGTTTAGGGTGAGAGAGTGAGAGAAAAGAGAGAGAGGAAGCTTGTGGAAGGGAGTCGTCATCTCAGCGCTTATACGTCCTCGTGATTGGTGAGATCTCTCAGTTTTTTTTATTCTCTTATTGTTTATCCGCTCCTGCGTGAGCGAAGAAGGTTTGATCCAAGCGGTGTGTGCTTGTGATCGGTTGTAACGTTCTGCTTTCATAGTGGATTGTTGATCTGGACGACGTCCCGTGGTTTTTACATCTTTGAGGGTTTTCCATGTAAAAATCTCTTGTGTGGTGTGTGATTGTGCTTTGATTGATTTTCATTGCATTATTATCCCATAATTCTGGTTTGTTCTAGGGGCTAGATCCTAAGGTTTTGTGCAAGGCCCCCAACAAAGTGGTATCATAGCTTCAGTTCATTGAACGGGAAGGATCGGTTTGGAATTATGGAAGGTGGCTCATCAAGGATGATCAGCCTCAATGGTTCTAACTGGACCATATGGAAGGCTAAGATGGAGGACTTACTTTATTGCAAGGATCTATATTCTCCAATTTTAGACATATTAGCAAAATCCAAGGATATGACTGATGAAGTTTGGAAGAAGTTGGACCGAAAGGCGGTGGGGTTTATTAGACAATGGCTGGATGACTCTGTGTTCGACCATGTGTCTACGGAAACCTCAGCTGCAAGCCTATAGCTGAAACTACAAGGGCTGTATGAGAGGAAGACAGCCAGTAATAAAACCTTCCTGATAAGGCGACTTGTGAATCTCAAGTTCAAGGATGGTGTTCTGTGACTGAGCAAATGAATGAGGTCAGCAATATAGTGAACCAACTCTCCTCTATGAAGATGGTCCTAGATGATGAATTGCAGGCTTTACTATTGCTTAGTTTATTGCCTGACAGTTGGGAGACATTGGTGGTGTCTCTAAGTAACTCCGCGCCAGACGAAAAGATATCCATGGAATAGGTTACTAGCTGTCTCTTCAATGAAGAGACAAGGAGGAAGTCTCAGGGGTCTACTCAGCAAGAGGCACTTGTGACACAGGAACGGGGGAGAGGAAAGAATAGGAAGGGTAGAAAGGCCCGAGATAAATCAAGAGGCAAGTCGAGTAACAGAAAAGATGTTGAATACTGAAATTGTGGAAAGAAGGGCCACCATAAGCATGAATGTCGTAAGGCTAAAAACGACAAGAAAGAAAAAGGAAAGGAGAAGGAAGATGAATCTGAATCTACTGCGGTCGCTTTAGATGGCGACGTTGTTATTATTCTTTCCACAGATCACGATTTATGTCTCACGGCTACGGGTCAGGACACCGACTGGGTGATAGACTCGGAAGCCTCTTTTTATACGACTCCACGAAGAGATTTCTTCACAAGCTACAAGTCAAGTGACTATGGGACCGTGAAGATGGGAAATTCTGGCGTATCGAAGATCGTAGGGGTAGGTGATATTTGTGTGAAGACCGATGTGGGCTACACATTAGTTCTCAGGGATGTGAGGCATATCCCAGACCTTCGCCTCAACTTGATGTCGACGGGAAGGTTGGATGATGATGGCTATGAAAGCCAGTTTGCTGGTGGGCGCTGGAAGCTCATCAAGGGTTCTTTGATCACAGCCAAAGGAAAGAAGTGTTGCACCCTGTACAAGGCAAGTGTCAGTGTATGCAAGGGTGGGTTGAACGCAGCGAAAAATTCAGCTATAGACATATGGCACAGGCATCTAGGCCACATGAGTGAAAAAGGGCTTCAGCTACTAGCGAGGAAGCGGTTCCTTCCAAATGTGACAGGTATACCTTTCAAAACCTGTCTTAATTATTTGTCAGGGAAACAACATAGAGTTTCATTCGTTAAAACTGCTACTCATGTTAATAAAGTGCATGCATTGGATTTGGCTTATTCTGATGTATGTGGTCCTATGAGGATAAAAACCTTAGGTGGGGCATTGTATTTTATTACTTTTATAGATGATGCATCTAGGAGGGTTTGGGCTTATGCTTTGAAATCCAAGGACAAGGTCTTTGGTGTGTTTAAGTTGTTTCACGCTATGGTCGAGAGAGAGACAGGTAGATCATTAAAGTGCATCCGCACTGATAATGGTGGTGAATACATCAGCGACTTTCATGAGTACTGCAAGTCCCTGAGTATATGTCATGAACAGACAGTTCCCAAGACCCCCCAGCATAATGGTGTAACTGAGCGAATGAATCGCACCATTATTGAGAGAATCAGATGCATGATATCCCATGCGAAGTTGCCTAAGATGTTCTGGGGAGAAGTAATGCACACGGCGGTGTATCTGATAAGAAGGTCTCTATCAGCCCCATTGAATGGAGAAGTACCTGAGAAAGTGTGGACTGGACAGGATCAACTGTACAGTCATCTCAGGGTGTTTGGATGCAGGGCATCCGTTCACGTATCAAGGGACGAGAGGTCCAAGCTCGATATGAAGACCAAGCAGTGTGTGTTCCTAGGGTACAGTGATGAAAAGTTCGGTTACAAATTGTGGGATCCGACCGAGAAGAAGCTTGTCAAGAGCAGAGATGTGGTTTTCTTTGAAGATCAGTGTATTGAAGACATTGGTAAGCCAGAAAAGAACCAGCCTAGTTCAGGTGAGCTAGAGGACATGGATCCAATTATTCCTCTCGTGGTGCCTGATGACGGAGGAGTACAGCGAGGTGCAGAGGACGAGGGGGTTCTTACAGAAGATGAAATGAGGGAGCAGCCCCCACTTGATCCACCTGTTGAGTCACAGGTGAGGAGGCCATCTAGGGACAGACAGCCGTCCAAGAGGTACTCGCCGCATGAGTAGATTATGCTGACTGATGGGGGAGAGCTAGAAGACTATTCTGAGGCCCTAGCCGACGAGCATAAGGAGGAGTGGTTGAAAGCTATGCAAGAGGAGATGAAATCCTTACATAAGAACCACACCTATGATATGACGAAACTGCCTAAGGGTAAGAAAGCTCTGAGCAACAAGTGGATGTTCAGAAAGAAGGTTGAGCAGAAGAATTCACAGACGAGGTTCAAGGCCAAACTTGTGGTAAAAGGGTTCGGTCAGAGGAAAGACATAAACTTCGAGGAGATATTCTCACCAGTGGTGAAGATGACATCCATACGGGTGTTGCTTGGGTTAACATCTAGCATGGATCTGGAGATAGAGCAGTTAGATGTTAAAACTGCTTTTCTCCATGGTGACCTGGAAGAAGAGATCTACATACACCAACCAGAGGGGTTCGAAGTCAAGGGTAAGGAACGTATGGTGTGTAGGCTGAGGAAGAGCTTGTATGGGCTAAAACAAGCTCCACGGTAATGGTACAAGAAGTTCGATTCGTTCATGTTACAGCATGGATATGACAGAACGGAGTCGGACCACTGTGTGTTCACGCGCAAGTTCTCAGATGGTGCTTTCATAGTTCTACTCTTATATGTTGATGACATGATCATCATGGAAAAAGACATCAAAAAGATCGACAGGCTGAAACAGGAGTTGGGCAAGTCTTTTGCGATGAAAAACTTGGGCCCGGCTAAACAGATTATAGGAATGGAGATAACCCATGACAGAAGCAGCAAGAAGCTTTGACTGTCACAAGAGCAGTATATTGAGAAAGTCCTAGAGCGGTTCAATATAAATGCAGCGAAATCGGTCAGTACTCCACTGGATGGTCACTTCAGATTGAACGACAGGCAGTGTCCCAAGACGAAGGCAGAGGTGAAAGAGATGCAGAAGATACCCTACGCGTCAGCTGTAAGAAGTTTGATGTATGTTATGGTGTGTACACGTCCAGACATAGCATATGCGGTTAGTGTTGTCAGCCGGTATCTTGTCAATCCTGACAAAGAACATTGGGCAGCAGTGAAGTGGATACTGCGGTATCTAAGAGGCTCATCCAAGTTGTGCCTATGCTATGGTCACGGTAAACCTGTGATAGAGGGCTACACAGATGCAGATATGGCAGGCGACATAGACTCCAGGAAGTCTACATCGAGGTTCATGTTTACATTTGCAGGGGGAGCGGTTTCTTGACAGAGCAAGCTACAGAAGGTCGTAGCATTGTCGACGACAGAGGCCGGGTACATTACAGTCACAGAGGCATGTAAAGAGATGCTTTGGATGAAGAGGTTCCTACAGGAACTTAGCCTGAAGCAAGAGGAGCATGTGGTCTATTGCGATAGTTAGAGTGCTATACACTTGATCAAGAATTCAAGTCAGCATTTCAAGTCGAAGCACATAGAGATTCGGTATCACTAGATCAGAGATACTTTGGAACAGAAGGTGTTATAGCTTGAGAAAGTCCACACGGATGATAATGGGTCAGACATGATGACCAAGGCTTTTCTCAAGGGCAAGTTTGAGGTTTGTAGAAACCTGGTTGGCTTGAAGAAAGTGAATTCCTCCTGAGTCGGAAAGGGAGAGATTTGATGAGATTTTTTCTCCTTAGTTCAAAGGAGAGATGGTGTAGTGGTTGAAATTTCGGAGAGTTCCATCGCGCTGCTCGACCGGTTGTGGGTTCGAGCCCTAGCACGACTCAAAGTCTAGCGAGTTGTTGCTAATTTTTCCTTCCGTCTACGACCAGTCCTGGGTGAGCTACGACTGGTCGTAGGTGATCTACGACCAGTCGTAGGCGGTTACGACCAGTCCTGAAATTTTCAGAACCAGTCCTAGGTTACGCAGTTTTTGCAAAAAATTACGAATTTGAGTCCTTTCGCAACAGGGATGTGGAAAGGAGTTTCCTAAAACTATAAAAAGGGATTCTTAGAGTTTTCTAGGATTTTTCTATGTATGAGAAAAATACAAAAGAGTTTCCTAAAAGTTTGTAAGGGTTTTGCTAAAAGGTTTAGGGTGAGAGAGAGAAAGAAAAGAGAGAGAGAAAGCTTGTGGAAGGGAGCCATCGTCTCAGCGCTTTTACGTCCTCGTGATCGGTGAAATCTCTCAATTTTCTTTTTATTCTCTTATTGTTTATCCGCTCCTGCGTGAGCGAAGAAGGTTTGATCCAAGCGGTGTATGCTTATGATCGGTTGTAACGTTCTACTTTCATAGTGGATTGTTGATCTAGACGAGGTCCCGTGGTTTTTACCTCTTTGAGGGTTTTTCACGTAAAAATCTCGTGTGGTGTGTGATTGTGTTTTGATTGATTTTCATTGCATTATTATCCCATAATTCTGGTTTGTTTGGGCGGCTAGATCCTAAAGTTTTGTGCAAGGCCCCCAACAGTGGTTGGATTGTCCATTTTTCATTTGTATGATAATCAAGGTGGGCCCTCCTATTTAACAGTTTGGATATCATACATGATGCATGTGCCCCGCCATGCTTGACTTTTAAAAGAAAATAAAAGGAAGGGGCGTTTTGTTTTTAGGATAAAAACACCATCTTTCGGCAATGGTCGGTCATTACTTTCTGTGGCTTGAATCTTTTCATTTTTCCGTTTTCTGTTGCGCAGCGGTTGTTAACGGGTAGTAACACCAGTCAGCCACTTTTTTGAGTATGTTACAAAATAGTGCATGCACGTGGGACGCGGATAGGGTATAACATCCACCGCGGTCCATTAGTCTAAGATGGACGGCCCTGTCAGGGGCTCTGTGAGGCCCATTTTCATGCATGTGTTTTATCCACGCCGTCTATCCATTTCAACAGATCATTTTAGTATTTGATCTCAAAACTGAGGCAGATCTAAGGCTCAAGTGAACCACATGTGCAGGAAATTAGAGTGAGGATTGAACACCACCATTGAAAATTCAAAGGTCACGGAAGTTTTGGATCAAGTTAATATTTATATTTTCCTTACACCAAGGTTTGTGTAGCATTAGGAATATGTTGGTTGGCAAATAAATATCACGGTTGGCCCTAGTAAGGTTTCAACAATGAATGTCATTATCAAAATGCAAGGGCAGTCTGAAAATACATCTGATCATTAGCTCAAGTGGTAGCTTGAGTGAAGATAACCTGGCTTCAATAATGAGTTAGTCTTGGTATAAAGGACAGAATGATAGTACTGATTAAATGCCCACCACTAAAACCCTTTTGGCTACTACAGAAGTTTTGAATTAAGTTGCTATTTATTTTTCCCTTCATCCTAATGAACAAGTTAGATGTCAAATAAACATTATGGTGGGCCCTAAGAAGGTTTCAACAGTAAAAGTCATTGTCATTACTACTTCCCGTGGTGTGGTCTACTCAAGCCTTTGATCTACTTCCTTATAGGGCTCTCACGCCTTAAAATGATCTTTTAAATGGATGGTTAGTTGAAACAAAACACATATATCGTGGTGGGCTCCATAGTGCCCTTGACAAGCAGGACCATCCCTCTCTAGCTAGGTCCTGGTGGGGGTCATACCTAAGCGGCGCCCATGGGAGCCCATGGGAGTGTGGGTGTGTGTGTTTAAGAAAAATAAATAAATAAAAATTAAAATTCTAATTAAATTTCTTGATAAATTATGAAAATCTGAAAACTTCCAAGATTTTGAAAATCTCACGATATTAATGCGGCAATATTGTTTAGTTTATGTTGCGTTTGGTTTCCCCAAATATCATGATTAATCAGTCTAATTTAGTGAAAACTTCATGGAATTTCATGATTTTCTTGAATATGGACCAGTGGCATCTTTTGCGTCAACCATCAGTTCTGTATCATCAGTGGTGATGGATGGTTTGGATCACCCAACCCATATGGGCTTCATTGACAGGTACAAGCCAGGCGGATTCTAGCCTGCCCACATGCAAAACGAGTTCCTAAAGAAAATCATGGGGATTTCATCATGCAAAAAGAAGGGGTGGACCTTACCAGTATTGCTAGATTGATTTGGACTAAGAAGGGCCCACCTTTCCTCTGTAGATAAAGCAGAATCTTTAACTGCCCTGGCTACTTAATCCCAGCGACAGCAATCGTATACGGCACAAAATACACATGACAATTGGCTTTCCTTTATTTATATTTTAACATCTGATATTCACATTTATGTGGTGTCTGGCTGTCCTCATCCCAAGAAAAATGAATTCCAAATTATTTGGACAGGAAAAGCTTTGATAATCTGGCATAATGTGATGGATAAAACAAGGGCACTTGGAAATTATCTGCACTTATATAGGTGTTGTTTACATGTTCTCTTTCTATACATTTATGTGCACCGATGAGATGTCACCACATATTGGCACTATGCACTAAATGATGAGCAAAATCTTATTTGTGCCATCCATCTTTGTTTAAACCTGATTTGATGCGCCAAGTCAAACGATGTACAAGACGCGACGGGGTGGTCATGACATGTGTGGCGAAAATGACTTTAAAGAGTATGAGTTAGATACGCGCACATGAGAGTGAGCATTACATAATAGAGATGTAACAAAAGTATTATCTACAAAAACATATGGTATCATTGAAGCAGGTCTCTTTCTCAATGTTAAATGTCAAAGTCACATCTACTATTAAATGCTAGAGTCTTATAAAAAACAACTCTCTAAGGACACTAAAGCTAAGTGAGTTCTAGATCACGATAACTTGCTAATGTGAGAGTCGAGATATGTGAGGACTTCAACCGACACATGTGAGGGTATTGTGGAAGAATCAAAGATATTTCAATAAATGATCATCAAAATCCTTCATGATATTGAAGATTACGCAAGGCCACTACCTCCTAAAACATATAAAAGAAGCAATTGACAAATATCCTCAAGCCTCGAGCCAATGCAACCAAGTCTAAGTTTATTTATCTGTCCACTATAAACATTTATCATTTTATCTGTAGCCCACGTCGCTGATCAAAGCAATATGCGCTTAGTTTTAATTTCTTAGTTTATTTCTTCACTCTTCATTCACGACATATCGCATAATCTCATGTAAGATCGTTCAGTTTTGAATGGAAGGCTATGTAGTTTTCTTACTACGTACTAAGTGATTTCACTAGCCATCTTGCCACAAGGTTTGTATCATACTAGATGACAAACGGATAATTGAATCATGACTATTTTATCATGCACTTAGTTCCAAGTAAGACCACCAACAGGTTGTCACCTTACCATCCATCTCACCACGGAGCTTGGTTCTAACCGAATGACGAACATATAGTCAAAGATCTCCCTTCCATTGTCCGTTTTGCAACGAGGCTCGGTTTAAACTAAACAATGAACAGGCAATCATACACACATCGCAACTGTCCTACTATGAAGGTTAGTCCCGATTGGGCAACGAATGGATCGTCGTCCTTCAAACTGATCATGAGTATCATTATTATAAAAAATCATTAATAACATAACACTTTGGGCTTATATCTTATTCATGCATTATTTTTACTATTAAACTATGGTTGCAAATCATGCTAAAAGAAAAAGTAGTGTAAGTTTGTAGACTCATGTTTGTTGTCACAAGATAAAAAATCTATTTGGAAGGGCAAACCTCTACCCTTTTATAAATCACCTGAACACCGAGTACAGTTAGTGGTTGAGAAGATAATTGGATGCTATATGTCTAGTCTCCAATCTGCCTATCTCAACATGGGTAAATACCAACCGTTCAATCAAACTTTGAGCCAAATAGACTCTAACACGCCCATGCACACTAAATTTGAATAAAGGCCCTTGATCACACATGTGGCCTTATTTAATTGAATTGATAGCTACAAATGTGGCCTTATTCAATTGAATTGGCAGCAACAATCATAATACAATTTATTCAAATTAAACCATCCAACTTATGTTGGACAATTTAGATGTATAATGATAATAAGCTTTTCTTTATCTTTTAACATTCACATTAGTGGCGTACGTGTTTGCCTATCTCCAAGAAAAATTAATTCGAGATTTTTATGATGGGAAAAACTTTCATGCTGAAGTAGAATGCGATGGATAATAGACTGGTACTAAAAAATTATTTAAAATTTGTACAAGCGTCATACAATTTATTCAAGTAAGCTGTCTACACCTATTTAATTAAATTCTATTCAAAGTAAAAATTCCAAGGTTCTTACCCTTAAATTCCTGTGAGAAATCTAATTTTACCGAAGAATAAAACAATCTTTTTGAGAGGAAATGACCAAAATTCCTTTATTTGTTTGTTGTTTGTTTTTGTTTTTGTTTTTTGATTTTTATTTTTATTTTGGTTAGAAAGTGGAGTCCAAGCTCTGTAGGGTCGAGGTGATGTGTCTATGACATCCAACTACTCCAACGGGTGCAACCCCACCACGTGACCAAAGGAACAAACAATAGGCCGGTCCAATAATCAGGTGGACCATTCCATACTGCCTACAACCCTGCGAAATCACGTGCAGTTGAATACCTTTTCAATGCATTTAGTAAATGGTGGTGACCTTAACCCAATGGGTGCTAAATATTATTGATGATCAGTTCCGGACTATCAGTAGAGCACCAGACAGATGGACCAATCAGTAGAGCACCACACAGATCGGCCAATAGCAACTGATTTGACAATAGTCTGTCTCCAACTGCTTGATCTACGCTCTTTTTCTGAATCGTTGATCTAACTTTTTTCAACCGTCAAACTTAGGTCCTGTGTCAGATGGTTATGAAGTTCAGATTATTCCAACAGTTGAGTTACAGCTCATCCAAGAGGGGATCGCTAATTGGACGGTTTGGATTCTCCACCTATACCAAAGTGCATTAACCGACCGTTTATTATGCTGGTTCCATTTACTAAATGGTGGTAGACGCACATATTGGATACTAAGAAATTTCGCTCGTGGGAATTCGCTGAATGCCACGTCCCAAACGAGTAGCACGAGGCCTCGTTAGTTGAGCCAGTAAAGACGGTTGCTTATGAGTAATCCTTCCACCCGCGAATAGAAAGTTCCTGCACTTGAAAGCTAGACGGGGCCACCATGGTGTTTGTAAAATATCCAGCCGGTTCATGAGTTTCTCTCCCTCATATTAAGTCATATTCCAAAAATGAGGCAGATCCAAAACTCAAGTGAACCACACTACATAAAAGAGTGGAGATGGAACGCTTATCGTCAAAACCTTTATATGGGTGTAGAAGTATTGGATTAGGCTAATATTTATATTTTGAGTTCATCCCAGTTATAATGACCTTATTAAGAGTTTGGATGGCATATAAACATGG
Source organism: Magnolia kwangsiensis (assembly GCA_037074715.1). Taxonomy (NCBI): domain Eukaryota; kingdom Viridiplantae; phylum Streptophyta; class Magnoliopsida; order Magnoliales; family Magnoliaceae; genus Magnolia; species Magnolia kwangsiensis. The sequence continues at coordinate 186,937,297 of CM073571.1, read as the reverse complement.
TGGGCCTTGGGACAGTTTCAATGGGAGAAAGTGACTACTGTAAACATACCTTTTACCAGGCGCCTTTTCAACACACTCCCAAACTTTACCTTCGCAAAGTAAACTACTGTTATGTGCGGCAGCTGTGGTACACGTCGTTTGAAATGTTCCTTTCTCTTAAAATAAAAATCATTTTTTTATGATTCATTTCTCATTTATCTGTTTTCATGGATTGAAAATGAAAAAGAATTTATTTTTCACTAAACAGAAGAAAATAAATAGAACTTTTTTATGTATCACAATTAGATAACAACCTCTAAAGAATTTCTATAAATATTTAAGGACAGTTTGGGCGGTCGGATTAGACGGGATTCCATGGGATAGGATTCAAAAAACATCACTGATACACATGCAGGGATTGTCCCCGGTTGTCATGGTATTAAACTAATGTCATGCTTTGTTGATATTATTGTGGTATATACCCACCATCATTTAAAATTATCGAAAATAACACACATGTGTTATATCTAAACCGTTCATTTGTTTTGTAACCTCATTTTATGGCATGGGCTTAAAATTGAGATAGATCCAAAACTTATATAGCCTCAAAGAAGTTTTCAACGGTAAGTATTCAATCCTTGTTACTTTCTATAGTGGAGTTCACTTGAGCTTTAGATTTACTTGATTTTTTGGCCCATGCTTTAAAATAATCTCGATGAATGGGTGGACGGTGTGGATATAGCCCACACATCATATTGGGACCTACACAACTTTCCAAATATTCAGTGAAATTAGCACGAGAGTCAATGCAATTCCATTTAATGTAATTCAAAGCTTTTCCATTCATTCCAAACATGGAATGGAATTGGCACAGAATCCCATCCCACCTAATCCCTCCTAGTTCCACCGCCCAAACTGACCCTTAAATGTATCAATGTTTGGAATCAAAATTGTACCAATGTTTGGAATCTTATGTATATAATTTGTGTATTGCCAAACTATTTGCAGATGAAAATATTCTTGCATTTGCGGTGGCTAATAACTTCTAGCTACAGTTATATTTCATAGCCATAGGTTGTGAATCCAAGGGTATTTACATCTGCAAATGATGTGTCCATGTAGAATGATTTTACTTTAGGAAAGTTAAGTTTGAGAGCAATTTAAAAAGACGCTGGGTAAAAGATGGTGTTTACAGTGATCAATTTCTCTTTAAATAGCAAGCATTTCCATCCCTACCATTTCTATATCTCCTATCGTGGTCCACATAAATTTTGGATCAGGCTCACTTTTGCTATCATTCCTACAAAGACTTAATGGACATCTCAGTGGGCCCCACATAGCTTCTGCCCACAGGCTAAGCAACTGGCATGCCATTCATAAGGTGTGGCTCACAAGCACTGAAGTAGTACACAAAAGTCATCCTGATTCAAAATTCAGGGGGGCCACAATGTGCGAACATAGAAGTTTTAGGCAATCTTACCTTGATTCAGTTGGTGTGGTCCATCTGAGGGTGGTTTTTTTATTTTTATTTTTAATCTAGGTATGTCACCCTAAGAGGTGGTTGTTTTACGTGCTAGTTAAAACAGGTGCTGTAGACCATTACAATTAAAACTCTAAAACACAGAAAAATAAAACTTTTACCTACACTTGGCTTAAAAACTCTCTCTCTCTCTCTCTCTCTCTCTCATACATACATATATATATATATATATATATATATATATATATATATATATATATATATATATATATATATATATATATATATATATATATATTGTAAATGGTGAGTATTTTCACATGTACAAATAATGAAAAACGTTTCTAACATAGTGAAGTAATATCTTCACATCGTGTGAAGATCATTCTCTAAAAGTAATTCCTAATAAGTGATATCTTTTGTTAAACAAGTACTTATTCTAAAAGCTTGAGTTATTAGAGAATGACATATTAATATATATCAAGGACTTTAACACTCTCTTGTTTATATGAAGTAAAATTCTACATAAAGTTATACTCGGTAAGTGAGTGGAGAGACACTCACTCACGACATAAACAATAATCCCATGAGAGAATATATCAAGGCGGGACACATGACCTTTCCCTTTAATACCATGTCGAAACAACCACTTTCTCTAAAAACTCGAGCCATTAAAAGCTGATGTATTCAAGTATATCAAGGAACTTAATTTAACATCTTTCTCTTCCGAGTATCCTTATTGATCAAAAGTAATCTCCAAGGAAATCGATGAAAAGTTATCTTCAAGGAAATCGATGGCCTGCTGGTGCTTGTACTACTATGTTGTAGCACATGAATTTTTTTCCATTGTGAGATATATTAAAATAATTATTTATTTACCCCCTTATGCATCATATGACTTAAAAAAAATAATTATATATAGCAAGCACTAATGCATGTGCCCGAATAATTAGTATTGATGTTCAATCTTTGAAAAAATGGTTCGCTTCAACCGTTTTTTCAATCATATGATTTTCTATTTTTCAAATAATACTAGGCATACTCTAAAGTTTCGCTAACTTTACCGGTTGGTACTAGTTTCATCCATGGCCAACATTGAAAGGTGAAATAATATAAAGATTACTCTTGAAAGGGATAGGAACATGTCGGTCACCACTCATATATTTTCTAATATGGATTTGTGAGCTTTGCTAATGCCAACGTGGCACATAAGTGTAATATTCAACCATTCAACATGTGAACATGTCATGCATATGCTCTCACCGAAAGATAAAAGGTGGTCCACTCAATAAGTGTGCTATGATATTAGAAATAATTAAATATATGAGTTAAAAAAAATCAAATGAAGTTAGTTATGATTCACCTAATTAACTAGGAGACCGAGTTCCCATAGGTGGTGAAATCCCACTCTGGTGTGAGTGTGTAAAATAATAATAATAATAATAATAATAATAATATAAAAAAAAACTAATAGGCCAATCCAACTCTTCCGATGGGAAATCTATATATTGATACCTTTCTGATGGATGGCTTATATGTTAAGCATGTGTGATATGTTGGCATATGTGGTGGTACGTGCATTACTTGACTTTTATGTGTGGCTTAGGAAAACTCCTACATATATTTAGGTGGACCAAAATTTTTTAAATACCATAAGAAAGTAATAGGGATGATTATAAGTGTATCTAAGAATAATGTGGACACATGTGTCGACATAAAAATGCCAGATTAGCCCTTCTAGATATGATCAACGGTCACGAGAAAAGCGCCTTGCCGGCATCTCTTTTTAATAATAAAAAATAGTAAAATATTCCCTCTTGCACCTCTTGAGAGTCATCCATGACATTAGTGAGACTAATCCATGTGATTATTTTGGTAAATATAAAAGGGAAAAGCAAGATATGTTTGTTAGCTGACGTTAGGTAGTTGAAATCCTCTTTCATATTCAACTCTCTCTCTCTCTCTCTCTCTCTCTCTCTCTCTCTCTCTCTCTACATTCATGTGTTAGCTTGCAACTCTTGAACCCTACACGTGACATACCTGTGAGGTAATCAAAACCGTTGATATGGTGGGCCCAACAACGGATGGAACATAATTGAAAATTTGCATTGAAAATATAATATTATCCATCTAATTTTTTTCCTTCGTATTTGGATCATAACCATTTAACTTTTAACTATCCATTTGATAGTCACGATTCCTTGATTAGTGTGATTTTAGAGATATACTCCATGTAAAATGGGACCCAGATTTCTTAAATGGTGGAATGTTTACACATTACTTTGATCCTTTATTCTTTTGTTTTCAAGATAAGCTCACATGCGGAGATGCATCTCTTCTAGATAGGATATTGATGGAATCTAACAATAATTTGATTAAAAGAAGCAAGCATTGCCCACCATCCATGGTTGTATTGCTAGCCAACGGTTCTGATACTATGTTGTGGCACTACATAGACCCATTAACGGTTCCACTGATGGTTTGAAAGTTTGAAACCCCACTCAATCTCCATCCACGTAGATGATCCATCTCTACTATATACAATGCAATTGGATGATTTTGCCCATGAAATTAATTTTAAGTAGCTAAAACTTAGGACATGGGAAGGGATTCACTCAACAGAAGAGGGCTTTTGAGTCATTTGTGAAGTGTACGTTATCCAGGTAGAGCTTTAAAATATTGTGCAAGTGAAGTGCCGTGAACTCAAAAGTAAATTATACAAGTTATGGGACTTAATTCAAAATGGATATTACACGTAAGATAGTGATTGGAGTTTTTTTGGGTCACTGATGGATAGATAGTGGACAACTAAACAAACCTGTCAAGGGTGTTAATCCAATGAATAAGTACTAATTATATTAGAGATGTTAAATCAGTTTGGAATTTTGAAACATAGCATATCTAGTGTGGTTATCTCAACTTAAACGGTTGGATTGAGATAATACATGCCACGTGTACCATTTCAGAGCATTAAAGTATGAAACGACATCAGCACCACTTTTCCTAGTGTGTCATCAAATATCCCTGGTTCACCACCCCTCTCCATGAAAAATCAATTCATGTCTCTCCACGTGTTGCGCTCAGAATATTCAATGTAGTAAAATTAGGGAAAAGAAAAGCATATATTTAAATATTGCATTACGAAGATAAGTGAATACAAACATGCCCTTTATTTTTTTAAGAATTATAAAATAAAAATTTGCATTTTGGGGTGTTTGGATGGGTTGAATATGGTATAATAATCTTCCCTTGCCATAAACTAGGGTGATAAAGTATCTTGGGGCTGAGTGTTGTTTTTATGACAATTTTTAGCATGGGATGCGTTTGGTTGCACCTAATATCATGAGATTTCATAATTTGTAACAATTATCCATTTCAATTTGATTTGGTGGTGAGGAAATTTACTTGTTGACTAGAAGTTTCCCGAAATGATCATTGATATCTTAGGCCGGTAATTCATGCGAGTGGAGAGAGTGAAAGAAATTGCCTTAAGATTTAAGTTTATGAAAGAATTGGAGATCATTCATGCTACTCAAACTAAAAGGAAAATCTCCAGGGATACTTAGGAGTCCAATAATCTGTTATGAAACGAAATATTGGACAGATGAAGAACACTTTCAACCATGCTTTATGAAGCAGAATATTAGACAGTCAGAGAGCAACATATTCTTTAAGGGGTGTTTGATTTGTCATTTCCCTATAAATACAAGGAAAAAATCATTATTAATTTCTATCCGTGTTTGATAAGATGTGGAGATAATGATTTTTGCCACAAAAATCATTTCGAAAAGGTTTGACTTAAATTTATGAGCCCAACTGTGATATAAGTGACTTAACCACATTGCCCATCTATTTTACGAGAACATTTTAGGGCATGAGCAAAAAAAATGAGACAAATCCTAGATCATGCCACACATAACAGTGATCCAAAACTTCTAGGGCCCCAAAGAAGTTTTCAACAATACGTTTTCAAATCCCATTATTTCCTCCGGTGTGGTCTACTTGAGCTTCGGATCTGCCCAAAAATGAGCTTGCAAGATGGTGTGTGCCCTACAATTTTTTAGTGTTCCACCTTACATTTAAAGATAGAATAGGTTTTGTCAATATCACATTGGAAACACTATCTATAATTACAAAATTAAGTAACTATTACTTATTTTCAAGCATTTACATAACTGATTGAAAAATCTAACACCCCTAAGATGAGCATAGTTGAAATGAATGAATTGCAAGATGAGGAAAGATAGAAGCTTAAACAAAAGCATTAAGAGAGCTTCTCGTTTATTTTAATTTTATAACCCCACGTAGTCCCATCCTACACACTCACATAATAGTAGGATTTCATTACAATGGGTTTTTGAACCCATGATCTCATGTTGAAACTCATATGATCATTCTACCACCGGAGCATGAGTAAGGACCCAACCATTCCGGTTACCTAAGAGTAACACCGATATATAATAAGAGAAACAATTGCAGACTTAGATGGCCTGGCCAGGAGTGTATTTTTTAGGAGTGAGTTGGTATAAGTTGAGTACTCTAAAATAACCCATATATATATATATGACACTAAAAAGACATAAGCAAAAATAGTAGGAAAAGACTTAATGGCCATTACTCTAGATGAAATTATGACTCTTGACGCAGCAAAATGGTGATAGAAGATTCATGCAATTAACCTCAATTAGTCAAAACAACACTTAGACGATAACTATGATATGATGAGTCTGAATCATAAAATTTCACCATATCAAGTGCAATCAAACATGGATTTGATTTCTAGTGAATAAAATGCAACCTTAGAATATATATATATATATATATATATATATATATATATATATATATATATATATATATATATATATATATATATATATATATACATGACTTGGCTTCATTACTGTAACCCCAGGTTTTGTTGGGCCCACCGTAATGTTTGTGTTATATCACTCCTTCCATCTGTTTCAGCTCCTTATTTTAGGACTTCAGCCCAGGCAGGAGTGGGATCCAAAATTCAAGTCTGATCAGCACATCTAAGCGATGGGTCCCTATGTGCTAAGACAAATTGGTACGCCTGATCAATAACCCACTAATCGACGGTTCACAAACGATACGAATGTTTGCTTGAATAGTTATGATCTAGCACCATTCGACCAATGGCTTGGATATCTGGACCTTGGACAGAACTTCACTAGATTTGGCATCAGGACTACATTATAGAAACTAGCAAGCCCCCACTGAAGCTTAGTCAACATTGGTTTCCCTTGTGCCCCACCAAGTGATGATCCGGACCGTTCATCTTGAGTGTTCCGCCATATGTGGCCCACATTACAAAAAATTAAAATCAATTCTAGAAACCTTCACTGTCCTTCCCGGGTGAGCTAGATGAACGGTCCAGATCATCATGAGATGGGGCAGAAGTTAGCGAGTCTCCTTGTTCCTGTGTAACGAGGAACGATCCCCTACAACCGGTTATAGGTCAGCTTAAGCTACAAACCATCTCGCAGGTGTCAGTTTTTCGAATGCACATAATCTGAACCGTACAAAAGGTGGCCCCTGACCATGGACGCTTTAGGAGAGAAAATCAGACAGATCCAGTCATCAGGTGGGACACATAAGTATATTGAAATAGACAGTTGGCAGGGCCGAGTTAAGCCATCCGTTGTTCCACATAGGCTGGGCCTCCCATGATAAGATTAGACTGAATTTTTCCCCTGATGATATTCACGGTGGGGCCCACCAATCAGGTGGTGCCAGCCTTCAGTTTTAATATCTGCGACTATGTAGCTTACCTACTATAAAAACGTGTCTGAAAGAGACAGTCCTCCACCGAGGGATCTTATTACTTGCCTACGCTACTTTGTAATAATTCCTTCATATTCAAGGGTACGACCGAACATGCGCGAGTTAACTACTACTAGCTTACACGTGCCAATTAGTCACACGTAACAGCGATCTAACCCACTCATTAGGTGGATCCATCTTTTCTATGGCCCTCTGAAAAGAATCAGGCCATTCCGGGTTTTAACTAAGCCACAAGCGAACAAAAATAATGGATGGTTAAAGTCTTAGACTCAGATCCTGGCCCACCAAATGAGTGGAACTAAATGATTTTTTACTGAAGAGATCTACATGGTTATGCCCACCTGATTTGTGGCTCGGATCTCCACATGGCATGTCTGAGTGGTGACTATCGGAAAATGCATATTACTCGTCCTACAATGATTGTGATAATTTAGAACCGGTAATACTGGAGAGGATGGGCGTGTATGTAACAAGAGCGTTGTAATCAGTGGTTAGCCACCCAATAGTCGTTACATATTGAGCTCGTGAGGCCCAAGGGTTGATGATCCGAGACGTTGATATGCTTGGACAAACCATTGATGGGAGATTCTCCTGAAATGTTAAAATTCCAATGATCCGATTATTTGATATGGTGGATGTTGTGGTTCAAATTTAAATTTGGTCACGCAGTCATGCCAAAATAGAACTTGTGGCTCAATTCAAACCTAACAATTATGACCCAAGCATCAAAATAGGTAAATATGTTACAGATTGACCATATATATAATAAAGTTTTAATAAGATTGGTCGCGTATTCAGCCACTGCGCAGTATTGCTTAAGATGTTCAGGTGATAGTCAAAGGATAGAATTCATCCACTAAAAATGAGTCACACCTCTGTCTTCTATACAAAATAACTTCTTTTTTTTTTCAATACAGATAAAACAAAAAGGAAACTCTTACAATAATTCACGGAGAACAACTACATAATGCTTATCTAAATGGAGAATTTTACTTGACACTCAAACTGAATCAAACATATGGGCATAGACACGAATTACAGCTAAAGTTAACGACTACTTAATTAATACTACTGTAAAATCGTGAAATTTTATTATTCTGGATTGTAAAAAAAGTTTTTTTTTTTTAATTTTTTTGAATTTTATAACTAGCCCACGTCGTCACTTACTTACCATTGACACTCGAGGTGAGCCTATACGTAGGTGATACTAATAAAGAACCGCACAAATTCGATGAACCAACTGTATGAAGTCAACTAATCTGTCTAATCACTTAAACCTCAAGTCTAGCCTCGTGAATTGTTCATCTAGGGTCCAAATCTAACCTACCCATCATTGACTAATCGAGATAATCATAACCACATAAAGACATACCTAAAGTCGACCCAACTATGGGTCGGATATTGATTTATAAACCAAATCAACCCGATCACTCATTTAGCCTAAGAACTAATGATCTAGAGTGATCATGACTAAATCATCATTTTCGCTAATTTCAAATATGCCACTCGAGAACTTACTTAATCTAGACCCTAACGACTGCGCCCAAGAAATCTCCCTACTTAATTCATTCGAAAAATGCCTCGATTATCCGAACAAGCTCCAGACCGCTCGTTAGTGGCCTATTAGCTCTGAAATTATAGAATAATGTCCATCTCACTAGCCTTGACGTCCATTACGGATAGTAAACTAAAAAAGTACCCAGAACTATTTAAATTGGGCCAGAAACTAAGTACTTGAAACGTGCGAATCCCCTAAGTTGAAATCTAAAAACTTAAGTGAAATAGACCTTCCGCTCTTTCGCGAAGTTGTGACATGACCGTTAGATCACAACTAAACTCAAGGCATAAGTTAAGGATATTTTTTTACTCATATCCGTATAATCGGAACCCTGATCGAATATCGGTGACCGTTGATTGCAAATCGGGCCCCTCAATCAACTGATGGGCCAAGGGGCCACTGGGATAGCCCCAAGAACCAAAAAACAACCCATTAGGGGTATATACATTAGATCAAGTCTCCCTAGGGCTAACTGGACTAATTTCCAGACTATATAAGCCCTTAAAATCTCTCTCTCTCCTGCACTTTCATATATACAAATTTCCTGCAAGTGGGGAGAGAAAGAGGAGAGAGTAGAGAGGGAGTGGAGGCTAAGGAAGAACTCAAGGAGGCTGGAAGTTGAGAAATTTCCTCCCCTACCTCAGTATCACGTTGGAGCTTGCAACCCTACTACCACGTGAGCACATCGCTAACAACCGAAAGGTATCCTTCCAACCCTCTTTCAATTTTTAGTGCATTAGGCCCTTTGTATGTATCCTAACATACAAATCCTATTAGCACAAGGCTTCGACACACAAATTTACGGGACCAACACCTTGGAAGCGGCTCCGCAGGCCGTCGAACCATACCTTGTTGAGGTGTGCGGCCAGCACACCAAATTGTGTCCGGTGAAAAATGGAAGCCTTTCACCGTGCTGCTTGACCAGTCGAGTAGACTGCTCGACTGGTCGAGCGGTGCTCGACTCAAAGTCCAGCGAGCTAATGTTTTAGAATTCCTCGGTGCTCGACCAGTTGAGTTAGGTGCTTGACTGGTCGATGGGCCGCTCGACCAGTCGAGGCCCTTGCTCAACTAGTTAAGGCTACACATATCCTAATCCAGATTTGGTGCGAACTGCGTAAATTTGATGTGGTTTTTACCAAGGTGCAGAAGAGAGTTGCCTAAACTATAAACAGGGATACTAGGGTTATTTTAGGGTATGAAAAAAAGGTTTTCTAAGGCAAGGCTAAGGTTTTTCAATACGTCTAAGGTTAATATATTGATTGTAATCTCATTTTTCTTCATAGTGGAAGTTTGCACCCGTGGTTTTTTACCGTTGTTTGGGTTTTTCGACGTATATTTTATCTTGTGGTTTGTTGGTATGCCTGGATTCTACTTCTAGATTATTTTTCTTCCTGTTTATTATTTTGTGGGTGAGACAAGAGATTGGATCTCGGTTCACTAGCGTTGTTGGCATGCTGCACAGCAACTAGTATCAAAGTTATTGGTTTAGTTCAAGTGGGAGCAATGACGGAAGAAGGGAAGATTATAATTGAGAAGTTTGATGGTTTAAACTTTTCCTTCTAGAAGATGCAGATGGAGGATTATCTGTATCAGAAAGACGTCTATATTCTTATAGGAAGAAAAAAGAATAAACCAGAGAAGATGACAGAAGATAAATGGTCTTTATTGGATCGAAAGGCTTTAGGAATGATCTGACTCTCTTTGTCTAAGAGCGTTGTCGCCTTTAATATATCCAAGGTGAAGACCATAAAAGAATTAATGCAAGCTCTAGCTACGATGTATGATAAACCCTTAGTATCCAATAAGGTTCATCTTATGAAATGAGTATTCAACATGAAGATGTCAGATGGTGGGAGTGTAGCTGAACATCTAAACGAGTTCAATACAGTCACGAGCCAATTGAAATCCGTTGACATCAATTTTGAGGACGAGGTCAGGGCGTTATTGATCTTGTCCAGTTTGCCAGATAATTATGATGGTTTGGTGATTTCCATGAGCAATTCCTTAAAGTCGAAAAAACTGAAATTCAATGATATGACCGGTGTAATTCTTAGCGAAGAATGTAGAAGAAAGACATCAGGAGTTTTAGGAGATTCGGGGAATACTCTAGACATTGAAGAAAGAGGAAGATTGTTAAACAAATGAGGCAATAAACACGGACGTTTTAAGTCGAGGAAGAAGTCCAAGGGACCAAAGACAGGTGTTGACATTGTGGGAAGAAGAGGCACATGAAACACGATTGCAGGGCACTTAAGAAACAAGAAAGAAGCTCTCAAGACGGGAAGGATTTAGTGAATCTATCTGAGGAGAGTAATATAGAGGCGTTGATCTTTTCTCTTGATGAGAGGAATGAGTCTTGAGTTATAAACTCGGGTGCTTCATTTCATGCCACTTCGTGTAAGGAAGTTCTGTGTGATTATATGTCAGGTGACTTCAAGAGAGTTTACCTGGGTGATGATGAGCCGTGCAATATTGTTGGAAAGGGAGACATTCATATAAGTCAGAAAGATGGAACAATTTTGAAATTGAAGGATGTCAGACATGTACTGAGTTTAAAATGAAATTTGATCTCAGTGGGATAGTTGGCCGATACCATATATGTGACGACATTCACTAGTAACTCCTGAAAGATCACAAAAGGTGCCTTAGTGATATCTTGAGGCAAGAAAGAAGGTACTTTGTACGTGACTTCAAGATCGTATAGTTCACTTGCAGTCGCATCAACTGGAGTGAATGGGCAGTTATGGTACCAGAGGTTGGGATATATGAGTGAAAAATGGATGAAACTATTATTATCAAAATAGAATCTACTAGGGCTAAAATCTATTGATTTGGAATTCTGTGATGACTGAGTGTATGGTAAACAGAAGAGGGTGAGCTTCAAGAAAACAGGACGCACTCCAAAGACGCATCTGTTGGAGCTTATACACTACGGCTTATATACACTGATGTGTAGGGACCGGCACAGGTATCGTCTCTTGGGGGTTCACGTTATTTTGTTTCTTTTAGTAATGATGCTAATAAAATAAGACAGGTAAAATAGTAAAATTTATTAAATCAGATAATAGGAAAGAATATTGTGATAAGAGATTTGAGGAGTATTGTGCAGCAAATGGAATCAAACATCAGAAAATAATTCCAGGAACACCACATCAAAACAGTGTGGTTGATCGCGTTAACAGAACTATCCTTAAGTGCGCTAGGAGCATAAGGTTACATGTAGGGTTACCTAAGACGTTTTAGGCAGATGTTGTGAATACGACTATATATTTAATAAATAGAAGTCCCTCAGCACCATTGGATGGTGGGCTACAAGAAGAAAAGTGGACTGGAAAAGAAGTGAACCTTGCATATCTCAAAATGTTTGGTTGCACTTCATATGTTCACATTGATGCAGAACACGGAAACAAGCTAGATGCGAAGTTCAGAAAATGCACGTTTATAGGCTATGGGCAGCATGATTTTGGCTACCGTTTTTGGGATACAGAGAACTGAAAAATCATCAGAAGCAAAGACGTAGTCTTTAATGAAAAAGTAATGCTTAAGGACAGTGTGTAACAAAATAAAGCCGATGAGAAAGAATTCGTAAAGTTGGAAGATTTATCAGAAACGGGTATTACACTGTCACAGGATGAGCAAGCATAGGAGTATAATGAGGCAAAGTTGCAACACCGGTTGTGAGGAAGTCTACTCTGGAGAGGAGACCCAGGGTCCGATACTTATCCTCCTTATATTATCTACTGCTGACAGATAATGGTGAACCAGAGTGTTTTGAAGAAGCATTGCAGTTAGATACACGGGTTAAGTGGGAGCAGGCCATGGATGATGAGATGGACTGTCTTGAGTCCAATCATATGTGGGAGCTAGTCACTCTACCTGAGGTAAGAAAACTCTTCATAATAGTGGGTTTACAACTGAAGGAGGAGCACGATGGTTCGAAACGTTACAAGGCTAGATTGGTTGTAAAAGGGTTCCAACAAAAGGCAAGTATCGACTTCACTGAAATATTTTCACCAGTGGTGAAAATGTCTACGATTTGCATGGTCTTAAGTATAGTAGCTACAAAGGAATTACATCGAGAGAAGCTAGATGTTAAGACAACCTTTCTTCATGAGGACCTTGAAGAAGAGATATACATGTATCAGCCGACAGGATACGTGGCACCAGGAAAGGAGAATAAGGTGTGTAGACTAAAGAAAAGTCTATATGACCTAAAGCAGGCCCCAAGGCAGTGGTACAAGAAGTTCAATAGTTTCATGTCAAGAAACAGTTTTACAAGATGTCATGCAAACCACTATTCCTATTTGACAAAGTTTGATACGCCGTACATCATCCTTTTTCTGCATATTGATGATATGTTTGTGTCCGAATCAAGCATGAAAGACATCTCAGATCTCAAAAGACGACTATCTACAGAATTTGCCATGAAAGATTTAGGAGCTGCAAAACAGACATGAGGATAAAACATGATAGGGAAAACAAGGAACTAGTTTTGTCACAAGCAGAGTACATAGCCAAGGTACTCGATCAATTCAGTATGGTAGGTGCTAAGCCTGTTAGTACTCCATTAGTCAATCACTTCAAGCTTTCTAAGGAGCCAAGTGCGAAGAACGGGAGGAACGGGTCTACATGGCTAAAGTCGCATACGCGTTAACTATTGAGAGTCTCATGTATGCCATGGTGAGCACGGGGCCAGATATTGCTCAAGCGGTGGGAGTTGTTAGCAGGTTCATGAACAACCCCGTGAAGGAACATTGGAAAGCTGTGAAGTGGATCCTTAGATACCTGGTAGATACTATGGATGTGAGACTATGTTATGGAGGATCAAAAATCAAGTTATAAGACTACGTAGATTCATATTTGGCAGGAGATATCGACAACAGGAGAAGCACTACAGGGTATTTCTTCACTCTAGGTAGTGCTGCAGTCAGTTAGGTCTCTCAATTACAAAAGATAGTATCTATCAGTACAACGGAAGTAAAATATGTTGGAGCTACAGAAGCATATAAAGATATGGTGTGGATGTAAGGTTTCATGGAAGAGTTGGAAAAGAATCAAGTAGATTGTAAGCTATACAGTAACAGTCAGAGTGCAATACACATGGCTAACATCAGATATCACTTCATATGTTCATTACTGGAAGATGGATTGATTACTCTAGAGAAGATCCATACAAGTGAGAATTCTATGAATATGCTGACTAAATCGGTCACACGGGAGAAGCTGAAGCTCTGTTCAACTTTGATTGGTCTTCATATTGAAGACGGAAAGATGATGCACTCCGGATGTAGAAGACGAAGGTTTATGGTGATGTGTCTCCAAGAGGGAGATTGTTGAGGTGTGAAGTCAGCACACCAAATTACGTTCGTTGAAAAATGGAGTCCTTTCACCGCCCTACTCGACCGGTCGAGTAGACTGCTTGATTGGTTGAGTAGATCGCTCGACCGGTTGAGCGATGCTTGACTCAAAGTCCAACGAGCTAATATATTGGAATTTCACGATACTCGACTAGTCGAGTGGGGTGCTCAACCGGTTGAGTGGGCCACTCGACCAGTTGAGGCCCTTGCTCGACTAGTTGAGCCTATGCGGATCCTAGTCCGGATTTGGTGCAGACTGCATAAATTTGAGGCGATTTTTTCCAAGGTGCGGAAGGGAGTTGCCTAAACTATAAATAGGGGTCCTGGGGTTGTTCTAGGGTATGGAAAATGGGTTTTCTAAAGCAAGGCTAAAGGTTTTTTATATGTCCAAGGTTAATATATTGATTGTAACTTCATTTTTCTTCATAGTGGAAGTTTGCACCCTTGGTTTTTTACCCTTGTTGGAGTTTTTCCATGTATATTCTATCTTGTTGTTTGTTGGTATGCTTGGATTCTACTTTTAGATTATTTTTCTTCCTGTTTATTGTTTTGTGGGTGAGACCGGAGATTGGATCTCGGTTCACTAGCATTGTTGGCGTTGCGCAACATACCTAGTTGCGGACCATTATTCTTAGGTGGTCATTTATCAAACTTAAGCCGGAATTAGTGATTGTGATTGCAAATTTTGCTTTACATTGTCTTTTTTTTAGGAATACAAAAGTAGATACTACATTTTATCATTGATTAAGCTCGTTAAGGGAAGAAGTGTTTAACTCCCAACCATCTTGATGTTTGCCTTATTGATTTCCTTCTCACTATGAGAAATTTGAGAATAACATATCCCTTATTCCGAGGTGAAATGAGAAAATTGTGTTGCATGTCTCTTATGCATGTAAATTGAGAAGATTAATTGCAAAATCCTTCCATGCATGTCCAAATTCTTTACAATTAGGAGTTGTACATGATCTCCCTATAGTTTTAAGTAATTTGAAACTTATTTACATGCTTGTTTAGATTTCCTTTATAATTAAAGAAATTCATGATCCTTTATGATGTTAAATGGCTAAATCTTATGTTATGCACGTCAAAATTTCTCACAACTAGAAGTAGATCGTAATATATTTTTTTTATTATATCTAGAAATTCAATCCCCTTTTTTCGGGTTGGCCAGCAAAAACCAAAGCCTATAGGGATAGCCCCATCGGTAGGGTTGTCCAATGACCAATTTGACCGATTTAGTTTAAAAGCGAATATATAGTCGGCATAATTTGGACTACATGGGACGCTCGCTCCCAATGTCGTGTGTTCTGCAACTCGCCTGAACGGGACAAATTGGCTCACTAGCTGACCAACCATGTGTGTTAACCATGTATAGTCACGCCCGCCTAAATCTGAAGCACCTAATACCTTTGAGAGGCCTACTGATAACCGTTAGTGATTCGATCCTACTAAGACTTATGAGCCGGGCATGGTGGAATGGAATACCATGTCTCATCTATCGGCCTACGCTAGGGTGACGAGCCTCCCCGTAGTGACCAGTGAGCAACCAAGTCTTGGGAGTCGGGCATAGTGGAATGAGACATTGTGTCCATACTGTCAACCTATGCTAGGGTGACAAGCCTCCCCATAGTAACCAGTGAGTACATGAGGTGATGGGTCCTTATTCGAATGGCCCCATCAAATTATCCGACCGATGGTTCCATGCCAGAGTACTATTCGAACGACTCAGGCATGAATGAGATTAGGTGACGTGCCATTCCCTGTGGTGATTTGGTTATGTGACAAGCCCGCACCTTGGAAATGAGTGGTCATACTCGGTATTTGGATGACGACGTATACCGAGTTGATCCTCATACCTTTAGGTATCATACCTTACCTTTGTATTTATTAATTTGTAAGATAGATAGATGATATCTAAATTTGGATCATAGATCGGGAGCTCAGAGCCATTACAGCCACCCTAGGCCAAGTGATCTAGATAAGGCCATTGATTAAATGGAGGTGTTTTAGCTTCTCCAATCTACTGGATGAATGGACTTAATTAAATACTTGGCTAATATGAACATTTATAGAATTGCGCATTGCATTAGTTAGGTTTGCGACTCGACAGTCGAGGTCACCTTATGAGGGAGTGTTGGGCATTACGAACATAAGATGGTGTCGCTTGAGGGAGTGTTCGATGGTGAGGGCATGTATCATATCGTAATAACATGCATGTGAATTAATAAGAGTAGTCAGGAACTGTGTGTTGGATGCTTTTCATTAATTGCACCTATGGAATTGATAACATGTGTAACTTATTGCTAATGGAACCCATTGAGTTGATCACTTACTCCCACTTTGGGACAATGTTTTAAAACACCAACCAGATACTTTTGTAGATGCAGGTACTATAGAGTCTGATACGTCAGAAGAAAAGCTCTCATATTTTCAGCTCTTGGGCGGGCCATTATAGGTTACCTTAGGGCCAACGATGAGACTTTAGGACCAAGACATTTATATTTTGGAACCGTATGTATTTTGCTGGGACAGGTCCCATACACTAAATATATATATTCTTGCTAGTCGTATTTTGAGTTTAAGTTACAGTCATTTCAGTGTATGTTGCATGATCCATTTTAATTCCTCAAATGCTCAAATGTTAATTGAAACAAAGTATAAAATCCTGCATCCGCAAAGCATAAGTGACACCTGAGATGTCAAGAATCAAGTATCCACTTGGCCCTCAAAAGCCAGGGCGTTACAGCTACGGATTATACTATGGAATGTAAATAGCATGTAAATGTAAAGGATTACACCACATAATATAAATAACAGACAAAGACAATTATTGCACTAAGGAATGTAAATAACTAATAACTAAAAATATAATTGAAAGATAGATTTAGCTTGGTTTGGTTGGTATAAGATGATTTTTCCTGTAAAGTTTTCTTGCTATTTAGAGCCTTAGATATTCGATCATCTAAATGCATTCCACGTTCTGACGGGCGCTATAACCATTTCAGCACTACTTGCTTTCCTTGCTTCTAAACCTGCCATCTATTATAGTAAACACTTCAGCATGACCACCCTTCGCTTGACCACTTTCTCTTAATGGATGATGTGATATTGCTCTATAAACACCAACTATATTGCTGCAAAATCCTCTATGCGTACCTCTGAAGATCTTTAAACAAATTAACCATGCAACTCCCTCCTCCTTACATACAACCTTTCTTGATTAGCTCTTGTAGGAATTGGTATAAATATGGATGAATTATGGCCTATATAACAACAATTGAAGGAAAATATACATTGACAGTTGCCATTCGATAAGGAAAGGATCAAATATCAAAATGTTAAAAGATTTTGGTTTGGTCAAGTTTTGGGGACTCGGATTTAGTAGCAATGCCTCTAGTGCTAAGCTCGATATTGGTCGGTATTGGAAAATCTTTGTGGCCCCATCACGATGTATGTATTTTTTCTACACTATCAATCCACTTTTCTAGATCATTGTTTGGAATGCATAAGCCTAAGAATGATTTATAGCCAAAGCTCAAGTGGACCACACCATAAGAACACAGTGGGGATTGAAGCCTACTCGCTAAAAACTTCTTAAGGGCACAAAAGTTTTGGATCAAACTAATATTTATGTTTTCCCTTCATCCAGGAGGTTTATGTAACCTAATCAACATGTTTGATTGAAAATAAATATTACAGTGGGCCTAGGGAAGTTTTTAATGGCGGGTGTTCAATCACCACTGTTTCCTATTGTGTGCTCCACCTGAGTGTTCGATTTTCCTCAATATAGTGAGCCCTAGGAAGTTTTTAATGGTGGCATTCAATTACCATTGTTTCCTATTGTGTGGTTCACCTAAGAGTTTGATTTCCCTCATTTTTATGAACATTCCCTAAAATGAGCTGGCATATTGAATGGATTTCCTGGATAAAACACATACATCATGGTGGGCCACAGAGCTTTTTTTATAGCATCGACCAGTACCAAGCTTGGTGCTAGAGAGGTCATTGCCCAATCCAAGTCCCATTTTTGGCCACCGTAAATCCATGTTAAGACGCATTAGGTTAAATGATTATATTATTAATCAAATGATTGGCCCCAAATTAATAAAATCCAACTCGCCAAACATAGTTTATATCTGTTGATTAGTAGGATTAGTTAAAATGAGAGGTTTAGACACACACACACACACACACACACACACAAGGTATCTTAAGAGCACCTAAATAACTTTGATTTTTACATATATCTTTATCAATACATATGATAAGTTTTTTAATTTTTCTTTTGATGAAAATGTCCTACACTTGAACCTTAGGTCAATAAAACCTTCTTTTATTAGTACTCTCTAAGCTAATTGTTCTTTTACCATTGCACTATGGTGATCTTTCATACTTTCTAACCATTCATTGGTCATCTTTCGTGTTCCTCAACTATTCTCTCCAACAGAAACTATCATCTTAAAAAATATGTTTTAAGCTTGTTTCTGAATAAAATGAGAAAAATATAGATAAAAATATAGCAAAAATTACACATATAGAAAATGGGCTCTTCTTCTTTCTTAAAAAAATTGATCCTAAGCTTGACTTTGGGCCTCATTTGAAAGCTCATCAAATTATATTTCCAATGAGCTCAAAATTGCCCCTGGATCCAACCTATAATGAAGGAGGATAAGACAATGCTAGAAACGAATGCGACCATCATCATGTACCTTAGGTCCAATTTGAAAGATTAAATGACATCCAAATTAAATGATTCTAGTATTATTTAAAAGATCGTTTACTTATATTTCTAACGAGCCTAAGATCGCCCTGATCCCACCTGCAATGATAGAGTTATGGCCATTTTAGTGGGATTAGGTGATGCTAGAAATGAGACTTTGGGCTCACTTTTGAAAGCTTAAATGGTGTCTAAATAAGTTGATTCTAGTCCCATTTCAAATGTTGTCGAATTATGTTTCTAACTAGTCCAATATTATCTCGATCTAACTTATGATGAGGGAGTTATGACCATATTTTTAGGATCGCATGGTAATTTTTAGCATCTTGTGATTCGACGAAAACTCTTATAACTCCCTCATTACAAGTCAAATTAGGGGTGATCTAGGCTTATTGAAAATATAATTCGATGAGCTTTCAAATGAGAATAAAATCATCTCATTTAGACGAATATTTCAAAAGTAGGCTTAAAGACCATAATGGCATTCATGAACTATTCTCTCATGTTTCCAACATCGTACGATCCTACAAAAATGGTCATAATTCCCTTGTTACATGTTGAATTGGGACTCTTGAGCTCATTGGAAATATAATTTGATTTTTTTTTTTCAAATAGAACTATAATGATCTCATTTACACACTATTTAACCTTTTAAAACTGGGGTCATCATCCATGATAGCATTCACGTTCATTTCTAGTATCATGCAATCCCATTAAAAAAAAGATTATAACTCTCTTGTTACAAGTCGAATCGGGATAATCTTGAGGTTATTGGAAAGATAATTCAATAAAATTTCAATTGGGACTATAACTATCTTATTTAGATACCATTTGGCCTTTCAAAACTGGGCCTAAAGTCCATCTCATGAATAGTCTGTGTTCACTTTTGAATTTGGTTTAAATTTTGAAAGATCAAACAATATCCTAATCAAATAATTCTAGTCACATTTGAAAGCTCATCAAATTATCTTTCCACTAAGCCTAAGATCATCCCTAATTTTACCGATAACAAGGGAGTTATGAACATTTTTGTGGGATCAAGTAATACTGGAAATGCAAATACAAACACAAACTATCATATTCGCTTTGGGTACAATTTTGCCTCCACTTTCAGTACACTATCACTTTCGCTTTCGAAACATTGTCGTATTCACTTTTGCTTTACTGTTGTATTCGCTTTAGTACACATTTGTACCGGCTTTCCACCAAGCCCAAGATTGCCTTTATTCGACTTGTAACAAGGGAGTTATGATCATGTTGGTGAGATTAATCGATTTTAGAAAGGCGAATGGTCACGTTTTCTTTCATTATGCTGTCACATTCGTTCTTAATATACACTCACAATCCCATTTACACTCATTTCCAACATTGTATGATCCCATGGAAACAAACATAACTCCCACATTAAAGGTTGAATCGTAGTAATCTTGGGCTTGGTAAAAAATAACTTCAAAACCTTTCAAATTGGATTGTATTCATCTTATTTAGATATCATTTGACCTTTCAAAACTCAACCCATATCCTAGGACAAATGTGAACTGTTCATGATATAAAATTTGGACCTAATTTTGAAGAGTTAAACAATGTCTATATGAGATTATTCAAATCTCATTTGAATCCTAATCGAATAATGTTTCCACCAAGTCAAATATTACCCCAATTCAACCTTTAATGAGGGAGTTATGACAGTTTATGTGGGATTGTGCAATGATAAAAATGAACGTGAATGATATCATGGACTTTGAGATAAGTTTTAAAAGGTCAAACAGTCTCCAAATGAGATGATTATTCCACTCCCATTTGAATGCTCATCGAATTATGTTTCCAAACGATCCTAAGATCGCCTCAGTCCGACCTCTAAGGAATGAGTTATGACCATTTTCATAACATTATGCGATATTGAAAATGAGATGGAATGGTTCACAAAAGTCATAATGAACTTTGGGAAAAATTTTAAATCATCTAATTTGGACATCATTTAACACCCAAGTTTGCATTCATTTTCAACATCGCACCATCCCACAAAATGATCATAAATCTCTCATTATACGTTGGATCAGGGTGATCTAGAGTTTATTGGAAAAATGAGTTGATGACCTTTCAAATAGGATTAGAATTATCTCATTTGGACACAATTTAGCATTTTAAAAGTAGTCCCAAATTCTATAATGTCATTTATAAACTATTCAGTGCTGGTTCTAGCATAGTGCGATCCCACGAAAATGGGGTCATATCTTCCTCATTGCAGATCGGATCGGAGCAATCTTAGGCTCATTGGAAAGATAAATCGATAAGATTTTAAATTAGACTAGAATCATATCATTTGGATATTATTTGATATTTTAAAATTTTTCCCAAAGTCTATGATGGCATTAATGTTCATTTCCAGCATCGTATAATCCTCTCTCATTATAGGTTGGATTATAGCAATCTTAAGCTCGTTAGAAAGATAATTTAATGAGCTTTCAAATGAAAATCATCTCATTTGAACACAAATTGACCTTTAAAAAGTAATCCCAAAATCCAACTCACAAACAATTTTTTGAACACATCTTTTTCAAGTGAATTTTTTATAATATATTTTTTTTAATCCTATTTTCTTCCTAAACAAACATAAAATCTATTTATAAGGTGATAGTTTCTTTTAGTTGGAAAGCACAAAAGATTGTCGTAAAATAATCAAAAAGCATAAAAGATTGCTAGAGAATAGTTGAAAAGTATGAAAGATCTTCGAAATGCAGTGGTAAAAGAAGAGTTAACCAGAAAGTAGTGATAAAAGGAGGTTCGGGTATAGAAAAGTAAAGATTGTCAGAGTTTACATAACAAGGCTCAATACAAGACATTTTTGTCTAAAGAAAATTCAAAAGTTGTTAGAGGTGTAAAAAAATAAAGATTTTAAAATGAAGGTTATTTAGGTGCTTCAACTATGCCTTAGGTATTTATGAAAAAATAAAATAAAAAGAAAAGTACGATTTAATGTTTTATGTTGTTGTATATGGAATTTTACAAAAAAAAAAAAAAAAAAAACTTTACATAGTTACCAACTTAATATAAGGTTTTCAATAAGACGCCTCATTAATTAAGAAATTATCATCACAATGCCTTCCATTAGATTTATTAATAAGACATTTGAGTGAGTGATGCAACAGAAGGGACCAGAAGGGGTTAGAGGCTGGGGTAAACCCTACTATGATGTTTACATCATGTGAAATCCACCCCATGCATCGGGCCATTCATTGCACGGTAGGCCAACTCCCAAAAATCAATCCCATTCGTGATTTAGGTGGACCACATGATTGGAAACATTACGGAGGGTAAAGCTCACTCTCCAAATTACTTCCCCAAATTGCTTCCCTTGGTGTGGCCTAGATAAATCATGAAGAGAACTGATTTTTGGGCCCATCATGATGTGTATGTGAAATCCAATCCAACCATTAAATGTGTAATCCCATTTTAGATCTAAGGCCAAAAAATTATGCTAACCTATGATTCAGGTGAGCCACATCAAAGGAAAAACTTGGGAGAGAGATGTCCACTCTTGATTTTCGTAGGGCCCTTTGTAT
Source organism: Magnolia kwangsiensis (assembly GCA_037074715.1). NCBI lineage: Eukaryota > Viridiplantae > Streptophyta > Magnoliopsida > Magnoliales > Magnoliaceae > Magnolia > Magnolia kwangsiensis. The sequence continues at coordinate 186,914,835 of CM073571.1, read as the reverse complement.
TGATTTTATAAAATCCATTCTAACTATTAGATGATACACCAAAATTGTGTGATTTGGAACACCATGGATTCTGAACTGTGGATTTAAAATCCTCCTTTTATGTTTAGCACCTTGGATTCAGAATCACCTATAATCCAAAAGTAGCCATGCATAGTATATTTACGGGGGTTTGAATTTAATTTCTAAATTAACTTTAATATCTTTAATTAGTGTATGTATGTAATGTTTGATACAATAGTTGTAAGAAGCCCGTTGAAATATATACTTTGCTTGAAAATGATGAAATTCCAAGTCTAGGATAGACCATAAGCACAATATCAAATCCAAGTGACTAACCAATGATTTTTAACCTTTGATTTACATAGACAATGTTTGGACAACGTAGATCATTGTATTAAAGTAATTATAGTGTGGGTCATGTGCCCAATAGGTTACTAGCCTAGTGACACACGTGTTACATATACAAGTCTTGAAAGTATTTTAGATGTAATCCAAGCTTTCACCTGATTTGAAACCCCAAGGAGATTTGAAACCCCCACTTACTTTATGATGCCAAACATATATAAGTGGATTTAAAATCCTCTCAAATCCCTCAAACCCTCCCAAATCCATAGTGCCAAGCGACCCACCCCTGAGGAAAATAGTTTTGAAGATATACGTGCTGCCTTGTACATTGTTTGGTTGAGCTGATTCAATGATGGAGCTTAGTTTTCATCCTGGGCCTAATAGTGTGTAACACGCCATTGTTCGAGGTGGATTTCACATAAACATCTCACATCACGGTGAAGCCCACCCAAGTTGTAGACTCCTTTGCTCACAAGGCCTACTCCTGCCGGCAGTTTAAAAAATAAATGTAATTGGAGGTACTATAATGATAATAACTTTGATTAATGAGGTAGATATATGCAACCTTTTTACAAAAGGAAACCGAATGTAAATTGTATATGGTCTATATACCCTTTAGATGTATCATGACAAAAACTAACACTTATTTGATTCTCTAAGTACCAACTGGTAGATGTCATTGGTCGTTTAAGAATGAAAATATCCAATGGTCCTATTTCAACAAATCAGTGTCCATATCAATAAAAGGTTAGGATTGCTCAAAATATCTAACTTTTAGATTTTGACTTTGCCACAATGGCCCCACAATTTAGTTGGTTTGGTTTGACTTAGGGTGCATTTGGTTGCACTAAATATCAAACAATCTAATTTTTGGATTTTGACTTAGTGACAATGGGCAGGTCTTCACAATTTAGTTGATTTAATTTGAGTTAAGGTGTGTGTGATTACATCAAAAATAAAGAAAAATTATAATATTTTAAGATATTCAATATCTATTAGTTCCAGAGGTGTATATAATTCCCTTTATATATATTAGGGGTATAGCGAAAGGGAGATGTGAAATGGTAGAGAGATTCAAGAAAAATGGTGTAGCGCGGGTAAAGGCAAGTGGCCTGGTACCTGCCAGGGTCACTTACTCGGGGGACCTAATTGACTTACCAGGAGTACAGTAATTGGTCCACTAGGTCCGTCGTCGCATGTTTGGCTTTGATCCCAAAAATTAGGCCGATTCCGGCCACCTTATAAAATTATACCTAAAAACTGTTAAAATCTTGTGATGCGAATAATGCAAGTTTTGGAATATTGTGATTTTTGGGTAATTCTTTCGTCGAATGAATGAATTAAATGCATATAAACACTACCATTTGGTCCTATACAAAACTAATGGTGAGTGTCCTATCCCAACTTTTTCTAAGTAATGCCTCTGCTTGAGTTCTAAATGGTCATGATTCTTTGTTTCGAAGGTGAACATAGAAGAACAATTGAAAAAAAAATGATGGAGATGTTTGAAAACATGAACACTCAACAATGGTGATTATATTCAAGTAATGGTAATAGTATACAACTAATACAGAGGACTGGTGTAACACCCTGAAAATTGGGGGTCGTGCATATGCTCGGCTACCAAGTTCCCGGATATAACTTTTAACCGATTTTACAAATTTTCGTTTAATTAGACTTAAATGCACAGCATGGAATTACTTGGAACATGAAACACAATCGCAACTAGTCTGCTGAAATGGAAGAGATTAAATATAGAAATAAGTCCAAAAGAATATATAATGGGTCGCATATGGCATTGCGTAACAAAATCATTAAAAAAAATTATATGTCCAAAAGAATGGTGCGCTGAGCCCACTACTTAGGGATCTAGAATCCAATCTCCTAAGTCAATGGAGAGTTGTCTATCAACTGGAAGTAGGATAACTCGTTCTCCTCCTCAAGGCTCGCGTCGCTAGGCTCCACTTAATCTGCATCACTTGCATCTACGGGCGAGTCTAGTTGGTGTTTTAAAACACCACCCCAAAGTGGAAGTGAGTGATCAACTCAATGGGTGTTATTAGCCTTAAGTTGTAACAAGCATCAGTTATATTATGAATTTAATGAAAAATAATCATTCACAAACACCTAACTAATCTTATTAATGCACATGCATGGTGGATAATATGATGTATGCCCTCGCCACAACGCTCCCTCGAGCGACTCCTTCTAACGATCGCGTATGTCAACAGTCTCTCAGAGCGACCTCGACTCCCGAGTCGCCAACCTAGCTAGTGCAATGCAATGCTAATGTTAACCGGGTTCTTCGTTAAGTCCATTCATCTAGTAGGTTGGGGAATCTGATACACCCCACATATCAATGCCCTTAACTGGTAGCGATACCAAGGCCCCTCAATACGCGAGGTCAGGGCACCACGATCCATGATCTTGTAGGGTTTCCCATCCTCGACTTCAAAAATATGGAGAGTGGTGAGAAGTAAGATCGCCCGCGGTCATTACAGGGAGGTTCGTCACCCCAGCGTAGACTGACAGCTCGGACACAGTGTCCCATTCCACCATGCCCAGCTCACAAGGCAGTGGATCGACTTCAAGTGGTTATCGATGGACTACAACGATTGTAGGGTATTTCAAGTTCCATATATATGTGAGCAACAAGGGTTAATAATCAAGATTGGTCAGTAAATAGATTAGACCGCACGAGTCAGGCGAGCACGTGACGAACGACATCGGGTGCAAGAGACCCATGTAGTTGAACTACTGCCGCCCATACGCACCCGACTAGACCCACCGGTTTAGCCTCAGGGTAGCCCTACCAATAGGAGTACCGTCTCTCCTCATGTTCCCGACCAACCCAAGGGTTTGATGATGATTCATAGCATGTCAACCACCAAGATTATCAATTAATATAATAGTATCATGTTTGCATACATCTCAACATACGATCCAAACACTCCTACAAGCAAGCTACATTATCATGAACAAGTTGCATGTGAATTGTAAGGAAGTTATACACTTCCTACATCTCAAGGAATTAAATGCACAAGAGTAATAAATCATCCATACTATGAAACAATACATATGAGGAAAAAGAATCAAACGAACATGAGCATGTAATCATCCATATACTAAATCATGTGAGAGGTAAGATTAACATAAAATGAGAACTAAACATGTAAATTCATACAATTCCAACAAACACACAATTATTAGGTCCTCCCTAAATTCTCTAATACAACATCCTAAACAAACAAAATCATTAGACTCATGGTATAATTGGTGTTAAGCCACCTAAGGATAATAGTCTGCACCTATGGATTGTTGAAGACTTTAAGAAACGATCTAGGGTTGTCAAACTCGCAGGTCGATTCGTAGAGATCCTGAGCCAAATGACTTGGATGTCAAGATTACATGCATTTCCAAGCTCAACCCTAAAGATTACAAGAAAATATGGGTACTTACCTCCCCAATTAGATGGAAGTGGCTTGAAGTTGTAGATATGGGAAGGGAAAGTATTTTTTTAAGGTTCCAAGCTTCCTTGGGCCCCACCTCCAACAACATCCTCCTTCACTCTCTTCTTCCTCCCTCTTTCTCCTCCTTCTCTGCTCCTCTTTCTCTCTTCTCTCTCTTCTAGGGAAAAATCGTATGGGGAGAGGGGGTGCCCAAATGAGGCCATTTTATAATGTCAGATTTGGTATAAATGGCCCCAAGTGTTGGATTTTTACTATACTAGACCTATAGGAGGGTCTTTCTAAGCTCTAAAGCCCACTATGGGGTATACATATTGATATACACCGTAGGATAGTTAGTCCTAATAATGATCTATGTATGGACATGATCGTCCTGTCATTTGGATGCGTCGATTGACAAATATGATTAGAAGTCTCTTCAACAATCACCGATAGTCAATCGGGGCCGTGACTATACAGATATGAGCAAGAAAATATTCTTACTCCACGTGTGAAGTTGGGTCACAAACTGACAATCCGAGATCCTCAACTTTGCATAAGAGTGGACGACTCAATTCACTTAACTTCCAGCTCCTTGCTTTAGGGTATTTTTGCTTCTTATGTGCTCGTCCTTTGGCTCAAGTTAAGTGGTTTCGGGTAGTACCCAGGTCTGACTCCCGTGACAGACGTCAAGCCCAGTAGGATGGACATTATTCTATATTTTTGGAACTAGTGGCCCGCCAACGAGCGATCTAGAACCTGTTCAGAAAATCATGGCTTTTCTGGAATGAATTAAATATTGAGATTTCTCGTGGACAATGATTAGGGTTCGGATTAGTTATGTTCATAGTGTGGCCTATTTATAACTAGTGAAAGTGGAGATTTGGTCATGCTTACTCTAAACCATCAGTTTTAGGCTAAAAGAGTAACAGGGTTTCTCTGATAGGTCCCTGGTCCCAAAATTTATAGGAAAGGTGCTTCATGGCCTGATGAAGGGCAATGCAAAATTTAAGGGCAAATGGAAGCGGAGTTTTACCGCAACGGTGTGAATTACGATCAACGGTCACCGTTTCACGATTGGGTCCCAGATTTTGTAGACGGGTGTAGAAAAATATTTTAGGCCCTCACCGTAAATTTAGAAGAAATTCGACGGCTGAAATGTCTTATATCTCAATTTCATTTAAGAGCGCCAGATTCTAAGTCCAATAGGCTGGAGTGAGTTGCACCTTGCAAGTGTCGCTGGGATAGCGTGGATAATTAATTTCGGGGCGTCTACTGGGTTCTTGGTCCGTGATGGAACACAAGCCCAGTGGGGTCTACGGTTTCTCAAAATTTTATATTTTTCTGACCTTCCTCAGCCGCTGCACGGTCTACACAAGCTGTCACCAAATACAAACTGATCATCTGACTTGATGGCCTGCACACGGTCTGATCATGACCAGACTAGTCCACCCGTGTATAAGCTAACACCAAGTGCTACTGGTCAGTAAGTGATAATATGAGTTAATTAAAAAAATTCAAGGATTTTTGAAAATCCAAAACAATGAAAATCCCGGATGTTACAATCTACCCCCCTTAAAAATAATTTCGTCTCCGAAATTTCCTAAGGGTAATAAGTAAATATATTATCAGTTCGTTTGTTTAAGTTTTGTTGGTTTCAGGTTTACATATGTTTTAGGGTACGTAATAAATACACTAACCTAACTCCTAGTAATCTACCCCCATCAAAAGTTTTCACCTTTAAGGTTTGGAAACAAATGTCAAATCATCATTATCGTACTAAGTGTTTAATGATAAAGTTTACCTTAGGGTGGCATTTTCTACTCTTTATGATTGGGCTAATACGGAAAGACAGTTGTGGTAGGCTTAAATCTAATACATCAATTGTACGCCTGACCAGGACAAACAACTCGTTGTATCCCTTCCTAATCCTGATAGATCCTAGACTTCTGTTCGGTTAAAGCAGTGAGTCCGTTGGTATTCTTCTAGGATTGAGAATTGGGTCGAGCCACAAATACTTCACCAGTGTATGGTCCCGTAATCCCGTAGTCTGATCAGTCTAAATGTTTAGGGGATGACCATCTTTGAAAAGTTTAAATCTCCTATTTATAAGGTTGTCCTTTGAGTCTTGGTGTAAGAGAGTCTTCATTTTAATTTATGTCCAAATTGTGGGTTAGTAAATCTCTTAATATGCCTATGGTCAAAAATCATCCTAAAAAGCTTTTAAAGGCACCAATTTTATATGAATTACCATTTTAATCTTATGGCTAGTGGGTTATAAGCAGACTAAACGTTGACTTCATAAATTTCAAGAATGAAGGAATAGTTTAAAGTTCTAAGGTATTCTGTCGGTTTAGAGTTCTAATACACTAATAAGGATATAGGAAAGGAAAGATGAAGAATATTATCTTCTCAATATTGTTGAAACTTTGAGTCCATAAGAGAATGAGAAAACTCAATATATTTTATTGTAGTCGGCCTCTGACATGAGCTTACAGAGTATTAAACTATGAAACTCAATCCTACTTAAGGGTCCTAACTTAATTGCACCAAAATAACTTAAACAAATATATATATATATATATATATATATATATATATATATATATATATATATATATATATATATATATATATATATATATATATATATGTAATCAAACTTAATCACGAGATGATTCCTAGCATGATTATAAATAATTCCTAAATAAACACCCAATGTTAAACTTTAATATGAAAAGACATGACTAGTCTATTGGCAACAAGACATACAAGTATTCACAAAGAGACAAGAGAATTTCAATCCCTACATTCACGTCGAATTCCAAAATGCCATTGGCATGGCCAGTTACATCCTACAGTATGGATTTACATGTATCACTAGATATCGCAAACTTAAGGAAAATACAACCTAATCAAAGCAGGAAAGGTTACAACTATCCTTCAACACATGAAAGCAATTATGTAACATCCCGAAAATCGGGAGGTCGAGCAAAAACCCAACTCCCGAGTTTCAAAATGTTATTTATGCAACATAGATATGTATGATTGAATGTTGTCTGTGATAATGTATTAAACATGAGTGAAATTAAGCCAGAACAGCATATCATACTCCAGAGACAGTTAAATTAACCAGCGAAAGTCTGTAATAGTATGTATAACATATATAAACTGTTGTATGTCTCCAGAGTGTGAACATGTTACCAGGTTATACACATATATGTATACTCCAAAAGTAGATGAAACGAATATACATGAGTGCGCTAAAAATATAAAATAACAAATGTCAAAGTATCTAATCAACCTTCCTGTAATCCCGTCAATCAGAACACGCATAAAGGAGGGATCCTCATCATCATCATCAAGTCCAGCTCCGCCTCGCAGGCCGCGCCATCATCTGCAATCACAAAAGGGTCTGGTGGGTGTCCAGGAACACCGTCCCGTAACGTGGGAGTGAGTAGCTAACTCAGTGGAATAATAGAGCAAGGATTAACATGTTCTCAAATCAATCATGTGATAATAGTAAAGCAATAAATCAAACATTCCTAATACTGTTGTTAATGCAATTATGACATGACGTGATGTATGCCCTCACCGACGATCACCCTCATGCGGTAACATCTTACGACCGCGGCATGCCACACTCCCTAGAGTGCTCCACATCTTCCAGGCACATGCAATGCTATAGTGATATGAATTCCAAGTTGTTATTAGTCCATTCAAATAGCAGGATTGGGAAACTAAGGTACTTCCCTTGTATCAATCCCAACACAGATCCTGTCTAAGGTCGTCACTCCTAGTAATCTCATACGATGTATATTTCGTAGGTCACTGCAAGGGCTGCCAGGGCTGTTGCTCGCACTCGTTGCACCACTCCCCCATCACCTTATCAATACAGGCCTACCATACTCTACTGCAACGGAAGGGTCGTCGCCTCCCGTGGACTCAGAATACGCTCGCGGTCACTACAAAGGGCTCGTCGCCTGATCAGTGTAGGCCGACAGCTAGAATATAGTGTCTCATACCACCATAATCTGCTCACGAGTCTAGGTGCTCAGTGGTCACTACGGGGAGGTTTGTGGCCCCAGCGTAGGCCGACAGCTCGACCACGGTGTCCCATACCACCATGCCCGGCTCATGAGTCTTCGTGGATCAAGGTACCATGGTTAACAGGGTTTACAATGGTAAGTTCAATACCCTAGGTTCAAGCAGATATGACTCATGCAGGGTGAACATACAACGGCCAGTCGGGTTACTTGACGAGCTCGACTAGCACGAGCGCATCGCAAGTCAAACGACATGAAGTGCGTAAAACACTTCGCGTGGCCTAACCACTGCCGCCAACTCTAAACACGACTCGTGTTCATCGACACGTCGTTCGTGGCAAAGATAGGCTAACCACGATATTTCTTGGTTACCGACTGCCTGGACTAGGCATAGTCCCAAACACATAGAATCACATCAGCAAATCAAGTGAGAGTATTGGAAATGAAATACAACCACGTGAGCATGTTAACACATGTTATGACATACAACCAGAGTAAATCATCTTACACATGTCTACCACGCATATACTGAAATTATACATAGCACCAACATATAGGACATCATCTCCATCAGCATATTAATTGAGAATTCGATCTCAACTAGATCATAAGGAAATCATCAAGCACATGTTATAACATACCACTTAAGTGAAACATCAAGCATATGCATTTCATACCAATAATGAAATCGTACATATGGCCAACTTGTAGGAAACCATTTACATTAGCAATTTAATTGAGAAATCAATCTCAAATTAATTCATAACACCATTTAATTCAATACATACTAATACAAGCATTTATACAAACACTTACACTACACACTTGAGTCTACATATAGTATGTCGACCCGAAATGCGCATTTAGCCAAATCTCTTCGCCAAACTAATTATGCACGCATTCCTAACATTCTAATGCGACAACAATTCATGTCAATCACATCAGCAAAATATGAATGAAAACAGTACTTCCTACAAATGACTAAAATGCCCTAAATCTCATATTCTTCGTTGATTTACGAAACAGGAAACGGACAGCATGTTGTACATGTCAAACGGCGTTGCTGTCAAGAATCTACTATTAAACGACACTGAAAGCTTTGGAAACAGTCAATCAAAGCGTCTAATATCCGCACCTTTTTCCTTTTAGGGGTGAGAGTTCGAACGGAGCGTATACGCTTCGTCTACGGCGAATAGAGAACCTAATTTACGAGTTATATCAGTTTACATGCTATGGAACGGAACGAATGCCAAATCAGCAACTTCTAGGGCTATTTCTTACCTGAAAACGTGGAGGAATCGCCGGGAAAGTGCTTGGATCGCGTGGCTTAAACACGTGTAGCAGGTAGCGCCAGCAGCAGGAAATTCTCTCCCACCTCTCTCACAATCTCTCACCTTTTCTCTCCCTCAATCTATGGCTTTTCCCAAATTCGGATGGGAGAGATATGAGAGGGTTTCAACCCCTTTTATAAGCTTAAAAATGCCCGAAATAGGCTCGGAAACAAAGTTCACTTGATGCTTAACCAAAGCAGGGCTGTTTCGGTCCAAAAGATGATTTCTGGTGGTCCCCTGGTCGAATGCGAACGGACTTAAGCTCATGCGTACCAGATATAGCACGTATTAAGTTTTCAGTCCGGCAGGGTTCGCAGATCGCGCGTGGTGGACCAGTTTCAGTTCAGCGGTCACCGCACGTAGATCAGGGCTAAAAGTCTCATGTTATAAAATAAAAATTTTTCCTGATCCAAGGGTGTAATCTGGCTGAATTCTGACGGTCAGAACACTTAATACTGACGCGTCAAGTCGTGTGCCAGATTTGAATTTGAAATTCCAAATCTGTCCCTATTCGCGGTCTCTTCAGTCCGGGTTCAACGAAATAGTCTGTGATTATCGGTTTGACTTGATTTTCGAGATGATTGTCAAGTCCAGCTGGGCGGTTCTAACGGTCTAAGATAGGAAGTAACGGACTTTCGACGCGCGGTCTAAATCCAATACAAGAATTCAAAGTGGTCCAGAGAACAAACCCGCTTAGAGTTTGATCCGAGGTTATAGAGTATTATGGAGTCATACGTTCTACTCGATTTGGGTCTTGTAGGACGTATTTAAAGTGATCAGGGACTGTTTCCCAGCTACTCCAGCGTTGCGCTAGCTAACTTACGCTGAATTTCCATAGGAATTAATCCTAAGTGGTTCTTTGGCTATGAAATTGGGTTCTGAGCGATTTTTCAGGTGTTTTAGTTGACCCATTGCCTAAGGACGTCAAATCCCAGATTGGCCAAAATCCGGGGTGTTACAAATTATAACTGACTCAAACAAACTACTAATTGTCTGTTAGGTAAAGCTACTATTCCTCTGGGTCGGACGCGGACGGGGGTGCTTCTTCCCCTTAAGGGAAAGGATCATCGGAATGGAGAAGAAAGAGATGACGGTTGCTAAGAATGCCATATCCCTTGGCTATGATGGATTGGCTGTGAGAAATGTAGGTGGGTCGTTGGAAGGAAGATTTTTTGGGGTAGTATTGAGAAGACTAGAGAATGAGTTTATGAATGTATTTGAGGAAGGTTTATTAAGGATGGGACGTGAGGAAATGGGTTGGAAATGAATGTGGAAGGATGGGTATGAGAATGGATTTGAGAAAGAGGGTTGATATTGGGTTTTATGAATGAGTTTTGGTGAATGGGTTTTGTGAATGGAAGTGGAAGTGAATGAGTGAATGGAGTGGGATTTTGAGGGTGGCTGTTAATATGAGATGGTTTTGTAAAGGAGAAGAAGATAGGTTTGAAATGGGTTTTGTAGGTGAACTTGAGAATGAGATCGAGAAAAAAGAAAATGGTTAAGAAAAGATTTGAGAGAATGAGGATTAAGATGGGTTAGAGTGAAGAAGAAGATGGTGGGTTTGGGGATTGAGTTTTGAGATTGGGAGAGAGAGAGTTTTCTTTAGGGTTTAAAAGGGATGGTGGAGGGTAATGGGAGTAGCAAAGATAGGTTTTATGGACTCTAGATAGTCCTAAATAGCAAGGGAAATGAGCCCCACTCGTGTATACATTGAAAGGGAGGAGGGGACCTATCTTGTAATGTTTCTTATACTTTTAGTAACTGGATTATTTTTAAAAAATTCATGATACTTTAACATTAAGTTTTAAGTCATCCCACTAAATTTCATATCATTTGGAGTTGTAAATAAATTATAAAAATTTTAGAAGTAACTACCGTCTAAAACTAACAATTTTTGGATAGTTATCAATTCATTCCAAATATAATTATATTATAATTTTTATTTTATTTTTATACACTTGTTAAGATTCAATCTGGCTTTTGAATAACTTAAATCAGAGTTATAACGAAGGAGATATGAATTTTTGAATTTGACCCAAAATTGTAAAAATTTTCGGCGGGGCAACTCGGGCCGGGCGGGGTCACGCCGGCCTGCTGGAGAGTTGGGCGGGGTCACGCCGGGCCCCTAGACCCTCGATATTTTGACGCGCGTATCTCGCAATTCAGAATAAGGTATTCGACATTCCATATATGAATTTGGGGTAGAAGAAGGTGATCTACGTACTGAGCCTAGTAGTTTCACAAGATTCTTCTCAGTTAGTGGTCAAAACTCAATTTTTCTACATTTTTGCTATTTTAAGTAAAATTTCATTCACCCCTAACTCTTTACCCCTAAATGGGTTGAAACTATTAAATTTGGCCCGATATTCGCTCATTTGGTCAAGGACAATGGTCTTGACCGTCAAATCACTTAGTTTACGGCTCGTTTCTGTTTATGGGCTAAGGTCTTGTAAGACTCCTAGACTCATTATCTAACATCACTACTCCCTCTCACTTTCCAATCCTAGTTCCTGGAAAATCTAACCGTCCATCTAAGATTGTCAGTTCTGGTTCTAGGATGGCTCCTACCATTCTAAGTTTCTATTGCGTTTCCTCTCAAGTCAGCGGACGCGTTAGTGAGTTCATGACTCATGATCCAATTAATTCCAAACCATTGCTCTGATACCATCTTATAATACCCTGAAAATTTGGGGTCGTGCATATGCTAGGCTCTCAAGTTTCCGAGTATCACTTTTAACTGATTTTACAAATTTGTCTTTAATTAGACTTAAATGCGCTACATGGAATTACTTGGAACATGAAGCACAATCATAACTAGTCTACTGAAATGGAAGAGATTAAATATAGATAGAAGTCCAAAAGAATATATAATGGGTCGCATAGGGCATTGCCCAATAAAATCACAAAAAAAGAATTATATGTCCAAAAGAATGGTGCGTTGAGCCCACTACTCAGTGATCCAGAATCCAGTCTCCTAAGCCGATGGAGAGTCATCCATCAACTAGAAGTAGGACAGCTCGTTCTCCTCCTCAAGGCTCGCACCTCTAGGCTCCACATAATCTACATCACCTGTATATACGGGCGAGTCTGGTTGGTGTTTTAAAACACTGTCCCAGAGTGGGAGTGAGTGATCAACTCGGTGGGTGATATTAGCCTTAAATTGTAACAAGCATCAGTTATATTATGAATTTAATGAAAAATAATCATTCACAAAAACCTAACTAATCTTATTAATGCACATGTATGGTGGATGATATGATGTATGCCCTCACCATAATGCTCCCTCGAGCGACTCCATATAACGATCGCGTATGTCAACACTCTCTCAGAGCAACCTCGACTGCAGAGTCACCAACCTAGCTAGTGCAATGCAATGATAATGTTAACCAGGTTCTTCGTAAGTCCATTCATCCAGCAGGTTGGGGAATCTGATACACCCCATGTATCAATGCCCTTAATTGGTTGTGGTACCAAAGCCCATCAATGCGCGAGATCAGGGCACCACGATCCGTGATCCCGTCGGGTTCCCCATCCCCGACTTCAAGCACATGGGGAGTGCTGAGAACTGGGATCCCTCACGGTTACTACGGGGAGGTTCGTTACCCGAGCGTGGGTCGACAGCTCGGATACAGTGTCCTATTCCACCATGCCCGGCTCACGAGGCAATGGATCCACTTCAAACTAATCGATGGGCTATAATGGTTGTAGGGTGTTCCAGTTTCCATATATATGTGAGCAACCAGGGTTAACAATCAAGATTGGTTAGTAAATAGACTAGACCACACGAGTCAGGCGGGCACATGACGAACGACATCGGGTGCAAGAGACCCATGTAGTCGAACTACTGCCACCCATATGCACCCGACCAGACCCATAGGTTTAGCCTCAAGGTAGCCCTACTAATGGGACTACCGTCTCTCCTCATGTTCTCGACCAACCCAAGGATTTGATGATGATTTATAGCATGTCAACCATTAAGATTATCAATTAATATAATAGTATCATGTTTGCATACATCTCAACATACGATCCAAATACTCCTACAAGTAAGCTACATTATCTTGAATAAGTTGCATGTGAATTATGAGGAAGTTATACACTTCTTACATCTCAAGGAAGCAAATGCACAAGAGTAATAAATTATACATACTATGAAACAACACATATGAGGAAAAAGAATTAAACGAACATGAGCATGCAATCATCTATATACTAAATCATGTGAGAAGTAAGATTAACATCAAATGAGAACTAAACATGCAAATCCATACAATTCCAATAAACATACAATTCTTAAGTCCTCCCTAGATTCTCCAATACAACATCCCAAACAAAAAAATTATTAGACTCATGGTATAATTGGTGCTAAGCCACCTAAGGATAATAGTCCGCACTTATGGATCGTTGATGACTTTAAGAAACGATCTAGGATTGCCAAACTCGTGGGTCGATTCATAGAGATCCTGAGCCAAATGACTTGGATGTTAGGATTACATGCATTTTCAAGCCCAACCCTAAAATTACAAGAAAAGATGGGTGCTTACCTCCCCAATCGAATGGAAGTGACTTGAAGTTGTAGATATGGGAAGGAAAAGTATTTCTTTAAGGTTCCAAGCTTCCTTGGGCCCCACCTCCAACAACACCCTCCTTCACTCTCTTCTTCCTTTCTCTTTCTCCTTCTTCTCTTCTCCCCTTTCTCTCTTCTCTCTCTTTTAGGGCAAAATCGTATGGGGAGAGGGGGTGCCCAAATGACCTCAAGTGTTGGGTTTTTACTATACTAGACCTATGGGAGGGTCTTTCTAAGCTCTAGGGCCTACTATGGGGTATACATATTGATATACACCGTAGGATAGTAACCCTAATGATGATCTATATATGGACATGATCGGCCCTCCATTTGAATGCACCGATTGACAAATATGATTAGAAGTCTGTTCAATAGTCACCGATGGTCGATCGGGGCTGCGACTATATGGATATGAGCAGGGAAATATTCTTACTCCACGTGTGAAGTTGGGTCACAAACTCATAATCCGAAATCCTCAACTTTGCATAAGAGTGGATGACTCAATTTACTTAACTTCCAGCTCCTTGCTTTAGGGTATTTGCGCTTCTTATGTGCTCGTCCTTTTGCTCAAGTTAAGTGGTTCCAGGCAGTACCCAGGTCCGACTCCCGCGATGGACGTCAAGCCCAATATGACAAACATTATTCTATAGTTTTGAAACTAATGGCCCACCAACGAGAGGTCTAAAGCTTGTTCAGAAAATCAGAATATTTTTGGAATGAATTAGATATTGAGATTTCTTATGGGTAATGATTAGGGTTTAGATTAGGGTTTGGATTAGATATGTTCATAGAGTGGAGATTTGGTCATGCTTACTCTAAACCGTCGGTTTTAGGCTAAAAGAGTAATAGGGTTGCTCTGATGGGTCCCTGGTCCCAAAATTTATAGTACAGGTGCTCCATGGCCTGATGAAGGGTAATGTAAAATTTAAGGGCAAACGGATGCGGAGTTTTACCGCAATGGTCTGAATTGTGATCAATGGTCATCGTTTCACGATCGGGTCCTAGATTTTGTGGGAGGGTGTAGAAAAATATTTTAGGCCCTCATTGTAAATTTAGAAGAAATTCGACGGCTGAAATGTCTTATATATCAGTTTCATTTAAGAGTGTTAGATTCTGAATCCAACAGGCTGGGGTGAGTTTCACCTTGCAAATGCCGCTGGGATAACGTGGATAATTAATTTCAGGGTGTCTATTGGATTTTTGGTCCATGATGGACCACAAGCCTAGTGAGGTCTACGGTTTTCCAAAATTTTAGATTTTTCTGACCTTCCTCAGCCGCTGCACGGCCTGCATAAGTTGTCACCAAGTACAAACTGATCATCTAACTTGATGGCCTGCACACGATCTGATCATGACCACACTGGTCCACTCGTGTATAAGCTAACACCGAGTGATACTGGTAAGTAAGTGATAATATGAGTTAATTAAAAAATTTTTAAGAATTTTCAGAAATCCAAAACAGTGAAAATCCAGAATGTTACAACTAGTATTTAAACATACAAAAACAGAGTAGAAAATTACATGAAATCTGGGGATTGCATGTAATCTTGTCTGATTTCAAATTTTAAACACTGATTTCAAATTTCAAACATTAATTTTAAATTTCAAACACCACCTTCCTTATCTTCTCGATTCTCCAACGTCTCCTTATCTTGTCGATCCTCCAACGTAGATTTGACGCCATCCATCATAGATTTGTCCTACTGGGTCTGAGGAGTTGTGCTAATACTCTCCCTCAAATGGTGTCGAGGTTGGAGGCAGAGTTTGGTTCGAAAGTAACTGAGACGTCCCTTGGACATTGGTTTAGAGAAGAAGTCTGCTACTTGATCATTAGTGGAGATGTGTTGAGTGATGAGAAAGCCAAGTGCAACTCATTTGCGCACAATGATAATCCAACTCAATATGTTTACTACAAGCATGAAACACTGGATTAACTATCATATGAAGAGCACTAAGGTTGTCGCAGTAGAGGATCGGAGGAGAGGCAAGTGGAATGTGAAGATCTTTTAGAATAATTGTCATCCAAGTGAGTTCAGCTGCAGTGTTGGTCATGGCACGATACTCCACTTCGGTGCTATATCGAGAGATGGTATGTTGTTTCTTTGCACGCCAGGAGATGAGATTTCCTCTAAGAAACATGCAATATCTAGTGGTGGAGCGCCTTGTGGTGGGACAGCTCACCCAATCTGCATATGAGAAAACACATAAATCAAGTGTAGTATTGGAAGTAAAGTGTAAGCCTATGTTAATAGTCCCTTTAATGTATCTTAAGATACGGTGAACTATTTTTAAATGCACGATAGTGGGAGCATGCATGAATTGAGATACATAGTTAACACTGTATGAAAGATCTGGACGTGTGAGTGTTAGATACTGTAAAGCACCGACAAGTCGTCGAAAGTAACTTGGATCTTCTAATAAGATATCATTAGATGAGGTCTTGGTCTTTGCTTCAAGTGGTGTGCTCATGGGCTTACAGTCGACCATGCTGGCTCATTCAAGGATGGTAAGGGCATAGTGTGACTGACACAGGTGAAGGCCAGCAGGTGTTTGAGAGATATTGATCCCAAGAAAGTGTCCCAAGTCCTTCATCTCAAATTCAGAACTCAAAAGCTGAATGAAGGTTGTAACTAGAGTAGTAGAGGATCCTGTGAGAAGTATATCATCTACATAAAGAAGGAGAATTAGTGTACCAAACTCGAAATGAAAAATAAATAAGGATGGGTCTGCTAGACTACAAAAGAAACCATATTTAAGAAAAAAAAAACACTAAACCGATCAAACCAAGCACGAGGTGCTTGTTTGAGACCATAGAGAGCCTTTTGAAGCTTGCAAACATGTGTTGGATATTGAGGGTCAACCATTCCTGGAGGTTGTTCCATGTATTTTTTACGTCAAGTTAACATATGGACCATTACTGAACAAGTACTATAGTGATGACCATGTGGATAGTTCCAGGTTTGATTACTGGAGAAAAGGTCTCAGTGTAGTCTAACCCATCAACTTGATGATGCCCCTTTGCTACAACTCGAGCTTTGAGACGATTTAGTGAGCCATCTAGTTTGAGTTTTGGCTTGATCACCCATTTAGAGCCAATAACATGCATGTAAGAAGTGCGAGGAACAAGTTTCCAAGTCTGAGAGCTAAGGCAGATCGAATATTATGAGGTTCACGAGGGATATTGGCTAAGGATGTGGAGGAAGTCAAGGCATATTTTGGATTGAGTTTAACAATTCCTCTATGTGAGCGAGTAACCATAGAATGTGAGAGGGGTGCTTGTGCTTGTGGGTGTTGAATTTTTCGAGGTGCTTGTGCTTATGGAGGTTGAATTATTTCAATTTGGGGCTGTGAGACTATTTGAGAGGGCTCAGACTCATGTTGTGAAGAATGTGTAGGTTGCTCATGCATCTTAGACTCAAGTTGGAGTGACTTGTGCTTAAGGGGTGCCAACTGCATCCCGGACTCACGTTCAGACCTAAGCTACTCAAGTTCAAATCTGAGCTGCTAGGTCCTATGTTGATTTGTATTTTCAGTTAGGGAGAGAGAACGTGCAGAAGTTTTTGAATCTGGTGGGGATATTAACATTGCTGGTAAAGGACTCAAACATGGTGGTGTAAGGGTTGGCAACTGAGTCTCTACAATAGGATTGGAGTCAGTAGGAGGTAACCATGAATCAAAGATACTAATGACATGTGATGTACAAGAAGTGATGCTTTGATTCTGAGTACATTTACAAGGAAAAAAAAATAAGTCATCAAAAACCACATGGTGGGAGATTAAAAAATTTTGCTAGAGGGATGAAAACACTTGTATCCTTTATGTTTATCACCATAGCCTACAAAGATGCAAAGTACAGTTTTTAGATCAAACTTGTGTCGCCGTGTATCCCAGGTGTAAGGAAAACATTTAGACCCAAATACACGAAGTGAAGAATAATCAGGATAAGTGTCGTACAATGTAAAGTATGGAGTTTCAAAATTAAGAGCAGACAAAGGCAACCGATTAATAAGATAGACAACGGTAGTGAAAGCTTCGACCCATGAAAATAAAGGGGCACCACTATGAAAGAACATAGTCATACATAGTTCCCGTATTATCCTATGTCACCTTTCAACCATACTTGTTTGCTCTGGAGTATGTGGGCATGATACTTGATGAATGATACCTGTGGAAAGAAAATGAGATGATAGCTTGGAGTTTGTGAATTCTCCTCCTCCATCAGAGTGAAAAATCTTGATTTTTTTGTTGAATTGTTTGGTAACATATTGTTTAAAGACTAAATAGGCATTAACAAAATCAGATTTATGTTGCAAGGGAATGATCCAAGTATACTTAGAAAATTCATCTACTAAACATGCATAATATCTGAATTTTCCAATTGATAAAATAGGATCAGGTCCCCACAAGTCACAATGAATTTTTTTAAAAATACCAGAACTAGAATGTTTAGAATAGGAAAACGGTAATCTACAAAGCTTTCCTTATTGATAACTATCACAAATGTGTTCAGGTTTTACAGTGCCTATAACAAAAATCAATCCTTTATTCTTTAATATCTGTAAAGAAGAAAATTGAGGATGTCTTAAGCGTTGATGTCAAACGTCAGTTGAGCCGAATTTGAATAGATGAGAAAAATAGAGCTCTCGTGAAGTGGGAAGAACATAGAGATCACACTTGTGCCTCCCTGTGATCACCAGTTGTCCGATTTGTCGTTCCTTAACACAAAAGTCAATATTAGAGAATTCACAATTAACAAGAAACTGAGTTGTTAGCTGACTTACAGAGAGCAAATTTTTTTTTAAGTCAGGAACTAGTAAGACATCGTGAAGAGGTAAGGTATTATTTTTTTGCTTAATACTAGAATCTCCAATACCAAGAATTGGTAGGGAAGATTCATCACCAATAAGAACTGAATCTGTGCCAAAGTAGTTGTGAATATTAGTTAACATACCTGGCTTACCTGTCATGTGGTTAGAGGCTCATGTGTCTGAGGTCCACTCTATTTCAGTGATGGTGTTATCCAAGGTGAGAGCTACAAGAGCTTGTGTTGCGCCATCATGTTGAGTTGGTTTTTTGGGCACCCACCAACATATTTTTGCAATACACCCCACCCTGCCACAATACTGGCATTTTTCTTCACGGTAAAACTCTCATTCTGCAGGGGTCATACGACGTTCTCCAGGTGGTGGAGGATGTCTTTGTTGAGAGCCCAAAGTGGGGCTAGCAGAATAAGCATG
The DNA here is from genome assembly GCA_037074715.1 of Magnolia kwangsiensis. Classification (NCBI taxonomy): domain Eukaryota; kingdom Viridiplantae; phylum Streptophyta; class Magnoliopsida; order Magnoliales; family Magnoliaceae; genus Magnolia; species Magnolia kwangsiensis. The sequence goes on along the minus strand of CM073571.1, from coordinate 186,895,863 downwards.
GTTTCGTTCTTTTGGTTGTTGTGCCTAAAATCCTCTCCCAGTTGATATGAATTTTTGTTTGATGCCATGATATCCTGAGGAAGATTGCTGAAAGCGCTATTGTTGTTGCCCATAAAATGCCATTTGAGGAGTTAAAGAGTTTGGGACATTTGTATGATTAGAGAACCAACTACGTCGCTGATCAAGATTTTGGAGTTGTGAGACCAACTCAACATATGAAGGCCTTGGTGGTGTAAGCATGGTTGTGGTGAAAGTTTCATATTGAGGGTCAAGGCTAGTGAGAAGGGAGAAAAAAATTTCTTTGTCAGGGTGTAACACCCTAGATTTTTGCCCACCTGGAGTTAGATGTCCTTAGGCAATGGGTCAACCATAACACCTTGGTAACCTCTCAGAACCCAATTCCAAGCCAGAGAAATTATTTAGAACCTAATTCTTTAGAAATTTAACGTGAATTAGCCAGCGCTACATTAGATTTCATGCAAAATTAGCACCAACCACTTTACATACGATCTGTAAGACTCAAAACCTATAAAATCATTGACGCTACCTTACCCTGAAATCCAGGATCAAACTCTAAACCCGTTTGTTCTCAGGAACCCTTTGAAACTTTGTATTGCATATAGACCGCGCGTCGAAAGTCCGATATCTATAATCTTAGACCATTATCACCGCCTAGTTGGACTTGACAATCATTTCAAAAATTAAGCCCAACTGATGTCCTGAGGCTATTTCATTGAGCCTGGAGCAAAGAGTGTGAGAAAGAATGAAATTCATAAAAATTTAAATATCATTTAAATGAATCTGTCACGTTTCGCTTGCGGGTTCACTATAAGCATTCAGACCGTCGGAATCTGACCCAAATACACCCTCGGATCAGGAAACATTTCTCACTCAGGTCAGTGTACTTGGAATCCCTAATCGAGTCTCAGTGACCGCTGAACTGAAACTGGTCCGCCACGTGCGATCTACGAACACTACCGGACTGAAAACTTGATGTGAGCAGGATCCAGTATCCATGAGCTTAAGTCGGACCGCATTTGGCCAGGGGACCTCTCGAAATGCTCTTTTGGATCGGGAAAGACCCGATTTGGCTATAACCCAAGTATACCTTGACTTAGAGTCTATTTTGGTCATGTTTGAGATTATAAAAGGGCCTTAAACCCTTAGCCTTCTAACCCATACGAATTTGGGGAAAACCCTACGAGAGAGGAGAGAAAAGAGAGAGAAAGTGAGGGAGAAGCTGGTGATTATTCCAGAGAGTCTTCCCTGTTGCTCCACGTGCCAGATCCTTCCACCTACATCGCTATTCTGGCGATTCCAACGCCGTTCTAGGTAAGAAAACCCTAACCTCAAGCTGTTTTAGCGATTCCATCGATACAAGTAGCGAAGTGCTAACTTATCTTGTAAATTAGGTCGCCATATCGACGTTGACGAAGCGTAGACTTTCTATTCGAATCGATACGTTTCTACGGCGAAAGGTGAGGATTTTAGATGCCTAGATTGACTGTTTTCAAATCTTTCAATGTCGTTTAATAGTAGATTATCGACGAGAACGTTGTTTGACATGTAGAACATGTTGTCCGTTTTTCATTTCGACTGCGTACGGAAAATATGAGATTTACGGTATTTTAGGCATTTGTAGGAAATACTGTATATGCCTGTATTTTGCTGAAATGATTGCCATGTGTATTTGTCGTGTTATGATATTAGATACTAGTGTATGATCTGTTTGGCGAAGAGATTCGCCCTAATGCGCACTTTGGGTCGACATACGCTGTGTAGACTAAGTGTCTGTATAAATGTTTGTATTAGTATGTATTGAGTAAATGTTGTTGTAGATTGGTCTTGAGATTGAATTCTCAATTAATATGATGATGTACATGATTTTCCTCCATGTTGTGATATTGAATTGATTTCCTTATATATATGGAATACATGTGTTTGGCTGATTTGCTTACGTTGTATGTCATCACATGTTGTTAACATGCTTGGATTGTTGTATTTCATGTCTGTTACTCTTACATGATCACTGTTGTGGGATTACAAGTGCTTGGGGCTATATCCTAGTCCAGGCAGTCGATAATAGATTCAAACTCGTGGTTGGCTTCTATTTGCCATGAAGGAGGCGTCGATGAGTGCGAGTCGTGCTTTGGGTTGGCGGCAGTGGTTAGGCCACACGAGGTGTTTTATGCACTTCATGTCGTTCAGCTTGAGGTGCGCTCGTACTAGTCGAGCTCGTCAAGTAACCTGACTGACCGTTGATTGTTCACCTTGTATGAGTCATAACTGCTTGAACCTAGGGTACTGAACTTACCGGTGGAAACCCTGTTAACCATGGTACCTTGATCCATTAAGACTCATGAGCCGGGCATGGTGGTATGGGACACCGTGGTCGAGCTGTCGGCCTACGCTAGGGCCACAAACCTCCCCGTAGTGACCAGTGAGCACCCTACTCTGAGCAGATTATGGTGGTATGGGACACTATATTCTTGCTGTCGGCCTACATTGATAAGGTGATGAGGGAGTGGAGTAACGAGTGCGAGCAACAGCCATGGTAGCCCTTTGTAGTGACCTTGAGTTTATCCTGACACCGCATGGGGGCAACGAGTTCTGATGCAGTCTTAAGGATATAAACTAGGCCTGTATTGATAAGGTGATGGGGGAGCGGAGCAACGTGTGCGTGCAACAGCCTTGGCAGCCCTTGCAGCGACCTAGAAATATATCATCGTATGAGATTACTAGGAGTGACGACCCTAGACAGGATCCTTGTTAGGAATGATATAAGGGAGGTACCTTAGTTTCCCAATCCTGCTGTATGAAAAGGACTAATAACAACTCGGTAATCATATTCATATCGCACTGCATGTGCCTGGAAGATGTGGAGCACTGAGGGAAGAAAGTATACCGCGGATGTAAGATGGTGTCGTATAAGGGAGTATGTCGGTGAGGGCATCCATCATGTCATTTCATGCTTGCATTAATCACAGTATCCAGGAATGTCTGATTGTTTGTTTTACTATTATCCCGTGATTGATTAGATAACATGTTAACCCTTGCTCTATGATTCCACTGAGTTAGCTACTCACTCCCACGTTACGGGACGGTGTTGTACACACCAACCAGTTCCTATTTCAGTTTCAGATCATGGCGATGCAGGTGAAGCAGAGTCAGACTTGGTGATGATGAGGAGGATCCCTCCTGTATGCAGGTTCTGATCAATGGGTTTGCAGGGTTACTGATTAGATGCTGTAACGCCCCGAAAATCGGGGGTCGCGCATACGCTCAACTCCCGAGTTCTCGAGTGTCACTTATGACCGATTCCTTTATTATGCATTTAAAACTGGTTTGACAGCATAACCTGGTGTTTCTGGAACATAAACACATCCACACAAGTCAATAGAAAAGGAAAGATAATGTATAAATATATACATGTCCAAAGAATAACGGGGTCGCACATGCGACACCCAACAAAATCATAAATCTATAATACGTCTAAAAGGATGGAGGAGTCGTGCTAGCGACACCCAATCCACAGTCACAAAAGAAGCCCCCTACTCAGCAAACCACCAACCCAGTTACTGGTCCGGTGGAGTCCCGCACATAAGCTGGAAGTAGGAGTGCTCGTCCTCCTCCTCGATACTCGAGTGCTAGGCTCCATGAGGTCTTTATCACCTGCAACTATAATTGGTTCTGGTTGGTGTTTTAAAACACCGTCTCAGAGTGGGAGTGAGTGATCAACTCAGCGCAAACAAATAATCTTAAGTTATCTCAGGCAACAATTGTAATATGATTTTAATGAAAAGCGAACAATCACAAAGACCTATTAACTATCATTTAAATGCATGCATGCGAGATGATATGATGCATGCCCTCGCCACAACGCTCCCTCAAGCGACTCCGTCTAACGATCGGGTATGTCAACACTCCCTCATTGCGACCTCGACTTCCGAGTCGCCACCCTAACTAATGTGATGCAATACAATCGTATTAGCCGAGTTTTTAATTAAGTCCATTCATCCAGCCGATTTGGAAATCTGATACACCCCACTGATCATTGCCCTAAGCCGGGTGCGAGGCCAGGGCCCCCCAACGCTTGAGGCCAAGTGTTGAGGGTCAAATATTGCATATTAGACCCCAGATATTATCTGGATTTACGAATATAATGCTATCTAATGGCTTGTTTTCTCATTCTTGTGTTGCAAGGTGATTTTATGAGCATGGATGGAAAAAGGACGTTAAAAGTTGAGATTTAACGATCTGATGACGCCAAAGGCAAGGGACACACTCCAAGGGACCAAGATTGACAAATATACACAGTCAGAAATCCGAGAAAAGTAAGAAATTGAAGCTCAAGTGGCCTGAAGGACGTCCAACATACAAGATCATGAGGTTCCCACCATCCGTTCGGCTCGAAACTTCATACGTCGCATGAGGACCATAAATTAACCGTACACGTCAAATTTCAGCCGTTAGATCTCTCTAGAAGTGCCCCAACTGACAGATCAGCCCATAAACCATTGATTCTGGGCCCACCTAATATCTGGAACTGCCTCAAAATTATTATTGACGGTTTAAATGAGATGAGAAATAATTTAGACGGTGAAGATTTCTGAAAATCATCACAGTGGACCCCACATGAATAAAGTGTGCATAGTGCACAAGTGCACTACACGTGCATGAGAAACGACAGAGACGGTTGACCGTCTCTGACCGAAGAAAAGAAAAAAAATGGCTGCGTAACAGACGGCCGGCGTCCGTTTTGCGGACGGTAGTGGGCCCCACTCATTGCTCGTATGGCCGATCTGATCCGTCCACCGTGTAGAGGGCTTCGAGAACTACAAAACCATGCTGACCTTTTACACCCATACGTGCACACGTGTGAGATACAGAGGCCACAAAAGGGCTGCTTGGTAACGTTTAAAACTGATTCTTCTGTGATTTCTTCTCTAGGCCACGTCAATGGACGTTCAAAACCACCCATTCTTGACTGAAATTTCGTTCTGAATCCAATGGACGGGGTGGATTTTTTAGAAAATGCTTCTGTGGGGCCCACCGACTACAACAGCGAAATAGTGCGAAAGGTTTCGCACATCCGCGAAAATTGATTTTTTCAGGCATTTTTGACCCACCATCTTTGATCATATGGCAGATCTGAACCGTCTATCATGTAGAGGACCCTAGAAAGTACTAAGGGACAGTGTTTCTTTGGAATTTGAGCGAGAAAAGTGGCGTGTTTTGAGGCACCGAACTTGACTGCGAAAATTACACTCTGTGTCCTGCTACAACTCTGTCACTGACTCCAGCCTTCCAGCAGCTATAAAAGGAGGTTTTTGGACGTGGGAAGCATTCATTCAGGTCTAAGAAGGAAGAAAAAGAGAGACGTGGAGGCTCGGGCAGGAACTTGAAGCAGACGTGAGGGAGAGAATATTTTCTTTTCTTTTCTTTTATTATGAGATTTAACCCGTTCATGGCGGGCTGAACCTCTTAGCTAGGGCTAAGAGGTGAAGCTTGTAGTGAGATGGGAGGTTTTAATTTATGTTTTTATTTATTTATTTATTCATGAATTGACGTTGATTTTAGTTAATTATTATGGGAATGTTTTAGGTTTTTAATGGTCTGTTGTGACTGAAATTACAATGGGTCTGCAATGGCTTTGAATATTTCCGTTCTCTTTAATGTTTATGATGTCAGGAAGCCCTGTTGTTCACCATAGTCTCCTGGGCATGGTTGGATGACGGTACCCTTCCTAACTTTCATAGCATGTGATTGGTTGGAAATTAGTTTAATTCTGTTGTTTGCCATAGTCTCTTGGGCATGGTTTGGTGATGGAATCCATTCTAATTCATCTTCCTTTCATCTCTTTGAAAACTAGATCAACGGCAGTTCAGTTAATTTCATGATTTTTGAAACAGGCATAAGATCTCCCTGATCTCTACAAGTGGATCCTCTGAATCCCTAGTTTCCTTTTCTCTGATTTCTCCTAAATTTTAGATAAATATTCCATCATTATTTCTTAAAATTCTATTTGATTTAGAGTGCATCTTAGTCTAGTTCTAGTTCTATTTAATTTTAGATAACGTACAAGTTTCAGTCCCTTGGGATTCGACCTCGGTCTTACCGAGTTATTACTACATCACAACCCTGCACTTGGGGAGTGAACAAGTTTTTGGCGCCGTTGCCGGGGACTGTCGGCTACATTTTTCTGAAATTAATTTATTTTAGGATTAGTTTAGGATTAGATTTTCTTTTTAGAAATTTTTAATTCTAGGTTTAGAAGCTTAATTATTTTCCTTATTAGAAAATTTTCCTAACTTTAGAAATTTGTTATTCTTCCTTTTATCTGATTTTTAGAACTAACTCAATTTTTCTGTTTTGTAGGAAACTTCTAATTTAGTAAACTCTTTCTAATTTTTTCTTCTTTTTTTTTTTTTTTTTTTCCTTTCTCTAGAAATTAGTTTACTTTTAATTACAACTTTTTATTCTTAGAAACTAACTTATTTTGTTTTGTTTTACAGATTGTTAACCTAGGACTTCAACTTTGGTAACCTCTTTCCATCTTTCCCTTTTATTTTCTAGATTTCTTCTTCCTTTTTTTTAGGTTTAAGTTAGAATTTGAGGGCTGAGTGTGTTTTATGCCCCATTGGACACGCGACAACACTCGACGTCTCGTGACTGAAGGAGGATTAGTTGATGGGTTGACTGTCCATCGCAGGACTAGACACCACTTGAATTCTCCTGAGTTAGAAGACGTTATGGCTGAAAATCAACCTCAAGCACTACCCCAACCAAGGGTTGAGGAAGTACATGATGAGAATGAGGTGCATCAGGCACCCACGCCTCGTACTTTACGAGATTATTTACAACCGGCGGGGGTGAGTACGCCCTCATGCATGATTTTTCCTGAGAATACAGGACATATGGACATCAAGCCAGGGGTTATCCAACTCCTTCCTAAGTTCCATGGGCTTGAGTCTGAAGAAACATATTTGCATCTGAAAGAGTTCGATGAAATCATAGGCACCTTATACTTTCCTAATGAATCTGAGGATACTATTAGGCTGAAACTCTTTCCATTTTCCTTGAAAGAAAAAGTCAAGACGTGGTTACATTCACTGCGTCCTAGATCCATTGGCACATGGAATGATATGCAGAGGGAATTTATAAAGAAAATTTTTCCACATCATAAGACAATTACCCTCAGGAGAGCAATCATGAACTTTGCCCAAAAGGAAGATGAAACATTCTTCCAATGTTGGGAAAGGTTCAAGGATCTGGTTAATGCATACCCACAACATGACTTTGAAATATGGCGCATTACGAATTTTTTCTATGATGGGCTAACATCTTCCATGCTCCAAATGGTCGAGACAATGTGTAACGGAGATTTTATTAATAAAAATGTCGACGAGGTATGGGATTACCTCGATAATCTCGCGGAAAAAACACAATCATGGGACTATTATCCAAGGACGAATACTACGTCTAGGCCGACTCATTCAAGGGAAAAAGGAGGAATATATCTCCTGAAAGAGGATAATGATCTTAACGCTAAGGTGACCAATCTCACCAGAAAATTTGAGGCCATGGAAGGAAGCAAGGAAAAGGTTAATGAAAGTGTTTGCGGCATCTGTGATTGCAACATTCATACTACTGAAAATTGTCCTTCAATACCTGCCTTTCGAGAAGTATTGAATGAACAATCTAATGCCGTAAATAACTATCAAAGACCTTTCAATGGACCACCCTCTAATACGTACAATTCTGGCTGGAAAAATCATCCAAATTTTAGTTGGAGGAACGGACAAACTGCTACCCCTCAAGGTTTTTTCAATCAAAATCCAAATCAGGGGAAACCTCAAGAAGAATCGGTTCAAATTTTCATACAAGAGCTGGTTCGGACAATGCAAGGAATTTCAGATTTTATGCAAAAAATAGATTCACGTATGATGGCTATGGAAAAAGGGATGCTCCCTGCACAATCACTCCCTAATCTGAAACGGCAATACGAGACAGGTGATCCTAGCTCTTCAAATCAAATGGGGCACGCTAAATCCATCACCACTCTTAGGAGTGGGAAGGTTATTGACAAAACCCTTCCAGTTAGGCCCGAAAAGCCTCAAGAACCAGAAGAGGACAACAAGGATGGATCTAGTGGCGCCCTACAAAAATTTGAACCGAAACCTCTAGAAAAGCCAGTTGCTCCGTTTCCCCAACGGTTGGTTGAACCAAAACGTCTATCTAACTCTCAGGATATCCTAGAGGTGTTGAAATAAGTGAAAGTCAACATTCCTCTGCTTGATGTTGTAAAACAGATACCTTCATATGCTAAATTTTTAAAGGACTTATGCACTACCAAACGACGGAAAAGTATTCAAAAGAAGATCTCCTTGACTGAGAAAGTGAGTGTCATCTTGAAACAAGATGTGCCGTAAAAATTTAAAGATCCTAGTTGCCCAACCATATCATGTGTAATCGGGAACTATCGAATTGATCACGCACTTCTTGACTTAGGAGCGAGCGTCAATCTGATTCCCTATTCGGTATACCAACAGTTAGGTTTAGGTGAATTAAAACCCACTCGAACCACACTACAACTTACTGATCGTTCTATTCGTGTACCAAGAGGGATCATTGAGGATGTGTTGGTCCAGGTGGATAGATTCTACTACCCTGTTGATTTTATCATCTTGGACACCGAACCCATCAATGACACGAGCACTCAGATTCCCGTCATTCTTGGTCGCCCATTTCTGTCTACTTCAAATGCAATTATCAATTGCAGGAATGGTGTCATGACTATGTCCTTTAAAAATTTGACATTGGAATCGAATATATTTTTCAATAACGGCAGCAACTCAGAGGATGATGACGATTTCCACGATGTTAACATGATTGATTCTTTTGTGGAAGATAGAACACCTCTCACCTTATCCTCTGATCCTCTAGAGACGTGCCTGGCCCACTCCCATGATCTTGATGATGATATAATTAGGGAGACGTGTGCCATGCTTGATAATGCACCGGTACTTGAAGTTAACCGGTGGAGGCCACACATTGAAGAATTGCCCCAAACTGATGTAGTACCTCTACCGTCTAACCTCAAGCCACCGAAGCTTGACCTAAAACCTTTGTCCTCTGATTTAAAATATGTTTATTTAGGTCAAGATGAGACATACCCGGTGGTGATCGCTGCCCACCTGGAGAAAGAACAGGAGTGTATGCTGATATCTACTCTTATTGAGCATAGGGGAGCTCTTGGATGGATGATAGCGGACCTCAAGGGAATTAACCCATCGATTTGTACTCACCGTATATATCTTGAGGACAATGCAAAGGCTGTTCGGCAATCACAACGTAGACTAAATCCAAACATGAAGGAAGTGGTTAAGGCCGAGGTTCTCAAACTATTGGAAGTGGGGATCATTTACCCCATATCCGATAGTCAATGGGTGAGTCCAACTCAGGTGGTTCCTAAGAAGTCCGGGATCACCATCGTAGCCAATGCCAATAATGAACTCGTGCCGACCAGAGTTACTACTGGTTGGAGAATGTGCACTGACTACAGAAAGCTGAATACCGTCACAAGGAAAGACCACTTTCCTTTGCCCTTCATTGATCAAATCCTGAAAAGGCTAGCTGGTCATTCCTATTATTGTTTCCTTGACGGGTATTCAGGTTATAATCAGATTGAAATCGCCCCTGAGGATCAGGAAAAGACCACATTTGCATGTCCCTATGGCACCTTTGCTTACAGAAGGATGTCATTCGGGTTATGTAATGCCCCTGCCACCTTTTAGCGATGCATGACGAGTATCTTTTCTGACATGGTGGGGAAATATCTAGAGGTCTTCATGGACGACTTCTCTGTTTTTGGTTCATCTTTTAGCGAATGCTTAACAAGTCTTAAATGTATGCTGAAAAGATGTGAAGAAAAAAACTTGATACTTAACTGGGAGAAGTGTCATTTTATGGTTCAAAAGGAAATTGTCCTTGGGCATATCATCTCGTCCAAAGGAATCGAGGTAGATAAGGTAAAAATTGATCTTATCTCTAACCTACCTCCACCCAAAAATATCAGAGACGTGCGATCCTTCTTAGGACACGCAGGCTTTTACAGACGATTTATAAAGGACTTTAGTCTCCTCTCTCGTCCTTTATGTAATCTTCTTCAAAAGGATACACCATACGAGTGGACTGAGCAGTGCCAAGAAGCTTTCACTAAGCTTAAGGGCATGTTAACCACTGCACCTATCATGCAGCCACCCGACTGGAGTCTTCCTTTTAAACTTATGTGCGACGCCTCTGATTATGCTCTTGGAGCGGTTCTAGGCCAGAGAAAAGATAAGCAGCCTTACGTTATTCACTACGCAAGTAGGACTCTAAATCCTGCCCAAGTGAACTACTCGACTACGGAAAAGGAACTCTTGGCCGTAGTGTTCGCCTTAGACAAATTTAGGTCCTACCTGATCGGATCCAAGATCATCATCTACACAGATCACGCGGCACTTAAGTATCTTCTTTCTAAGAATGATTTTAAGCCCCGCGTGATACGATAGATCCTTCTGCTTCAAGAATTTGATTTGAAAATCAAAGATAAAAAGGGAGTAGAGAACGTAGTGGTCGATCATCTTTCTCGCCTTAATACCTCTGATTCCCTTGAAGCGACCCATATCAATGACATATTCCCTGATGAACAACTGTTTAGAGTCTCCCATTCACCTTGGTTCGCTGATATTGCTAATTATCTTGCTACAGGTGCCATACCGACACACTGGACGTCACAAGATAAGAAGAAATTTTTTACCAAGGTGCGTAACTTTTTCTGGGATGATCCACATTTGTTTAAATATTGCGCAGACCAAATCTTAAGGAGATGTGTGCCAGACGATAAGCATCAGAGTGTCATCTCCTTTTGTCACTCACAGGCATGTGGTGGTCACTTTTCTGCTAAAAAGACCACGGCCAAGATTTTACAGTGTGGCTTCTACTGGCCCACTATGTTCAGGGACACTCATGAGTTTTGCAAGGCTTGTGAGTGTTGTCAGAAATTGGGAGCATTGTCCCGTCGAAATATGATGCCCTTGAATCCCATCCTTATTATAGAAGCATTTGATTGTTGGGGCATCAATTTCATGGGACCATTCTCCCAATCATTTGGAAATCTGTATATTTTGCTCGCCGTAGATTATGTCACTAAATGGGTCGTAGCAATTCCGTGCCGCAAAAATGACCATCGCACGGTCATTAAATTTTTGAAAGAAAATATCCTGTCGCGGTTCGGAACACCTCGAGCCATCATTAGTGACGAGGGCTCACACTTTTGTAATAGACCATTTGAGAGTCTAATGAAGAAATATGGTATCTCTCATAAGGTGAGCACCCCATACCATCCACAGACAAGTGGACAAGCTGAGATTTCCAATAGAGAGATCAAACATATCCTAGAGAAAATGGTTAACCCTGATCGTAAGGACTGGTCAATCCGATTGACCGATGCCTTATGGGCGTACCGTACTACTTTCAAAACTCCTATTGAAACATCTCCCTTTAGACTTGTCTATGGGAAAGTCTGTCACTTGCCTGTGGAATTGGAACATAAAGCATACTGGGCGATCAAAAATCTGAATTTCAATCTGGACAACGCTGGCTCGCTACGCAAACTTCAGTTGAATGAACTTGAAGAAATCCGGAACGATGCATATGAGAACTCGAGAATTTACAAGGACTGGATGAAGGCGTTTCATGATCAACATATTTTACGAAAATCATTCACACCTGGTCAGAAAGTCCTCTTGTATGACTCTCGACTACATCTCTTTCCGGGTAAGCTTCGATCTCGTTGGACCGGCCCTTACATTGTTGTCATTGCTTATCCTCATGGGGCCGTCGAGATAAGAGATCCCGACAATGGCAAGGAGTTTAAAGTAAATGGACATCGATTAAAGCCATTTGTTGAGACATTTGATTCAGAAGACATGTCCATGCCTCTGATTGCTCCTGTTTACCAGGACTGATCTCCTAGTCTAATGGAGGTATAGGTAGGTTTATCGCTTTCATAGGTTTAGGATAGTCACTTTCATAGGTTAGTTAGTTCAATATTTGTGGGTAACATTACTGCAAACCCTCACGAGACTACAACTCGTCCACTAGGGGTAACCTAAGGGTTTAAAGGCTTGTTGCATACGCTAAATGCAATCGAGAGCACCTGCGAAAGTGGTATAGGTAGGATTTTATTTTCGTTATTTTTGTTCTGCTTTCTCTCTCATGCTGACAAGCTTCCATGCCGTGATCTATTGAAAACTCTCTTGATTCGTTATTCAGGTACTATCTTCCCATCACTTCTCATTTACTTTCGTTGTCCCATGTGCATTGCATGTTTATATCTTTTACATTGAGGACAATGTAGATTTTAGGTTGGGGGTGGGGGATTAGGTAACCTAATCAGTATTTTCTTGGTCTTGAGCAACAATTGTGAAAAATTTTTAAATTTTTCTGATTTTGACGAATATCCTTGATTTAGAATTGTGAGATATATGATGTTGGTAATTTATGACTCTTGGATTTAGCTACTTGATAGATTCCACAGTTAAGTTTGAATTATCAATCCATGATTAGAGATTTTAAACATTGATTGAGTCATGGTTTCACATGTCACATCTCGCTTTCACATTAAGGTTTCAGTTTGATATTGAATGGTTAATTTGGTAATCACTAAGCATGAAAGGAACCAGCCTGAAATATCTTGCCATCAGGGTATAAAAATTGAACAGGTTGGGCAATTAATCTTCACCATGGGTTTGCTCCCTACAGGTGAAGGTTTGATTCCCCAAGGTTAAACATTCAAAAAAATTATTAGGTAATTGGTCTTTTGCCATAGGTTTGCTTCCTATTAGTAAGGATTTGATTCCTCTTTTTGGCATGACTATTAATGAAAAAATAAAAAGTTGAAAAGATCAAAATATGGAATTTATGAGGCAAGTTTGGTTATCATGAATTCTCTTGCTGGTTACCAATGATATCCTGAAATAACAAATTCAATCTTAATGTGATTAGCTGAGATTACACTATACATCCATGGATCTCAATGTTTAAAATTTTTCTAATTGATGGATTAATGCTTTACACTTGATTATGAAGTCTACGGTGCGCTTGAGCTCAGGAGAAATCAATTTCTAACATTCATGGATAATAAATTTCTCGTATTTTGTTCAAAATCTCACTCGATTTCATAGAAAGTTCTCCTATAATTCTCAACTTATTTTTCGCATATTTTGCTCAGGACTAGCAAAATGCTGGTTGGGGGTTGTGTTGAGGGTCAAATATTGCATATTAGACCCCAGATATTATCTGAATTTACGAATATAATGCTATCTAATGTCTTGTTTTCTCATTCTTGTGTTGCAAGGTGATTTTATGTGCATGGATGTAAAAAGGACGTTAAAAGTTGAGATTTAACGATCTGATGACGCCAAAGGCAAGGGACACACTCCAAGGGACCAAGATTGACAAATATACACGGTCAGAAATCTGAGAAAAGTAAGAAATTGAAGCTCAAGTGGCCTGAAGGACATCCAGAATGCAAGATCACGAGGTTCCCACCATCCGTTCGGCTCGAAACTTCATACGTCGCCTGAGGACCATAAATTAACCGTACACGTCAAATTTCAGCCGTTAGATCTCTCTAGAAGTGCCCCAACTGACAGATCAGCCCATAAACCGTTGATTCTGGGCCCACCTGATATCTGGAACTGCCTCAAAATTATTATTGACGGTTTAAATGAGATGAGAAATAATTTAGACGGTGAAGATTTCTGAAAATCATCACAGTGGACCCCGCATGAATAAAGTGTACATAGTGCACAAGTGCACTACACGTGCATGAGAAATAGCAGAGACGGTTGACCGTCTCTGACCGAAGAAAAGAAAAAAAAAAAATGGCTGCGTAACGGACGTCCGGCGTCCGTTTTGCGGACGGTAGTGGGCCCCACCCATTGCTCGTATGGCCGATCTGATCCGTCCACCGTGTAGAGGGCTTCGAGAACTATAAAACCATACTGACCTTTTGCACCCATCCATGCACACGTGTGAGATACAGAGGCCACAAAAGGGCTACTCGGTAACATTCAAAACTGATTCTTCTGTGATTTTTTCTCTGGGCCACGTCAATGGACGTTCAAAACCACCCATTCTTGACTGAAATTTCGTTCTGAATCCAATGGACGGGGTGGATTTTCCAGAAAATGCTTCTGTGGGGCCCACCGACTACAACAGTGAAATGGTGCGAAAGGTTTCGCACATCCGCGAAAACTAATTTTTTCAGGCAATTTTGGCCCACTATCTTTGATCATATGGCAGATCTGAACCGTCTATCATGTAGAGGACCCAAGAAAGTACTAAGGGACGGTGTTTCTTTGGAATTTGAGCGAGAAAAGTGGCGTGTTTCGAGGCACCGAACTTGACTGCGAAAATTACACTCCGTGTCCTGCTACAACTCTGTCACTGACTCCAGCCTTCCAGCAGCTATAAAAGGAGATTTTTGGACGTGGGAAGCATTCATTCAGGTCTAGGAAGGAAGAAAAAGAGAGACGTGGAGGCTCGGACAGGGACTTGAAGCAGACGTGAGGGAGAGAGTATTTTCTTTTCTTTTCTTTTATTATGAGATTTAACCCGTTCATGGCGGGTTGAACCTCTTAGCTAGGGCTAAGAGGTGAAGCTTGTAGTGAGATGGGAGGTTTTAATTTATGTTTTTATTTATTTATTTATTCATGAATTGACGTTGATTTTAGTTAATTATTATGGGAATGTTTTAGGTTTTTAATGGTCTATTGTGACTGAAATTACAATGGGTCTGCAATGGCTTTGAATATTTCCGTTCTCTTTAATGTTTATGATGTCAGGAAGCCCTGTTGTTCACCATAGTCTCCTGGGCATGGTTGGATGACGGTACCCTTCCTAACTTTCATAGCATGTGATTGGTTGGAAATTAGTTTAATTCTGTTGTTTGCCATAGTCTCTTGGGCATAGTTTGGTGATGGAATCCATTCTAATTCATCTTCCTTTCATCTCTTTGAAAACTAGATCAACGGCAGTTCAGTTAATTTCATGATTTTTGAAACAGGCATAAGATCTCTCTGATCTCTACAAGTGGATCCTCTGAATCCCTAGTTTCCTTTTCTCTGATTTCTCCTAAATTTTAGATAAATATTCCATCATTATTTCTTAAAATTCTATTTGATTTAGAGTGCATCTTAGTCTAGTTCTAGTTCTATTTAATTTTAGATAACGTACAAGTTTCAGTCCCTTGGGATTCGACCTCGGTCTTACTAAGTTATTACTACATCACAACCCTGCACTTGGGGAGTGAACACCGAGACCCCACGGTACGTGATCTTGTCGAGTTCCTCATCCCCGACCTCTAGAACATGAGGAGTGCCAATAGAGACGGATCGCTCGCGGTCACTACGGGGAGGCGCGGTACCCCAGCGCAATCCGACAGCTCGAACATAGTGTCCCATTCCACCATGCCCGGCTCACGAGGCTGTGGACCAGTTGCGGTTCAGTTATCAATGGACTTCAACATTGGCGGGGTGTCCCAGGTTCCATACATAAGCATGCAATCAGGGTTGGTCAAACAGTGGACTAATCCGTAAGAACCGGGCGAGCGTGAGACGAATGACATCGGGCGCAAGAGACCCATGTAGTCGAACTACAGCCACCAGAACACGTCCACCCGGATCTATAAGTTTATCCCGAGGCGGTCCTACCAACGAAACCACCTTCGTTCTACTCATGGTTCTGGCCAACCCAAGGGTCAATAAAGGTTTCTAGCATGCCGGCTACCAACACATCACAAGTATAAGCACCCACATATTCTCAATAATCATCAACACATCATTCATATATCCATAGCAAGAAAAAATAAACATATTCAGATATAAATGCATGTGAGTGGGTGTTTGTGTGTATGAGTGAGGAAGTCGAATACTTCCTCCTCCTGAAGCAATCACATACATGATAGGAAGAAACCACCTACACTATGAAACGTTGATACATGAGGAAATCAAGAAGACATAAGCATGGGATCATTTATACACCAAATCATATGGAAATCAAGAACAAATAGCATATGAGAGCCAATACACAACATTTCATAACATTTCAACAATTATATGATTCCTAGGGTTTCTCTAAGTTTCATTCCAAACAAGCATCCAACAAACAAAATCATTAATCTCATAGCAAATTGGTGCTAGGCCACCTAAGAGTATTAGTCCGCACCTTAAGGGGAGATTTTCACTCTTTAAGATCTTAGGGTTTGGAGATTTGGGTAAAACCACCATTTCCTAAATCAAAACCAAGAAAGACAACATTAATACCTAGAAATCTACACTAAGTTGCTCTATTGAAGGGAAAATGTACCATTCTTACCTCCGCTTCTTGGCATGAGTGGGTTTAGTGGAGGTTTCTTTGGAGAATGGGTAGAGAGTTGTAAGGTTGTTTCCTTGGGCCCCACCTCCACTCTCCCTTCCTCTCTTCTTCTTTTCTTCTTTCTCCCTTTTCTCTCTTTTCTCTTTCTCTTTTCTAGGGTAAAATTCGTATGGGGAGAGGAGTGCCCAAAAAAAACCCTTATATAGTGCCAGATTTGGGGCCATTAGATTTGGTGCTAATGGCCCCAAGTGTTGGGTTTTTACCAAACTAACCCTATGGGAGGGTTTTTCTAGCCCCTAGGGCTCACTATGGGGTGTACACGTTGATGCACACCATAGGATAGTTAGCCCTAATGATGATCTATGTATGGATATGATCGGCCCGCCATTTGGATGCGCTGATCGACGGATATGATGAGAAGTCTGTTCAACGGTCACCGATAGTCAATCGGGGCCGCGGCTATACGGATATGGGCAGAGAAATATCCTTACTCTACGTGTGAAGTTTGGTCACAAATCGACGGTCCAAAATCCTCAACTTTGCATAAGAGTGGACGACCCAATTCACTTAAGTTCTAGCTCCTTTCTTTAGGATATTTACATTATTATGCACTCGTCCTTTGGCTCAAGTTGAGCGGTTCTAGATAGCACCCAGGTCTGACTTCCGCGATGGACATCGAGCCCAGAGAGACGGACATTCTTCTATAGTTTTAGAACTAGTGGCCCGCCAATGAGCGGTCTAAAGCTTGTTCGAAAAATTGGGGCATTTCTTGAATGAATTATGTAGTGAGATTTCTCATGGGCGATGATTAGGGTTTAGATTAACTATGTTCATGGTGTGGCATATTTATAACTAGTGAAAGTGGAGGTTTGGTCATGCTTACTCTAAACCGTCAATTTTAAGCTAAAAGAGTAACGGCGTTGCTCTGATGGGTCCCTGGTCACAAAATTTATAGGACAGGTACTCCATGGCTTAATGAAGGGTCATGTAAAGTTTGGGAGCAAATGGATGAACGAATATGGGGTTTGATCATACGGTTTCGATCTTTAAATGGCCCTACGGGGTCTATTCCAGTGATTGGAGAGGTTCTGGTGGTCCCCTGGCCATGAAACTTATAAGATAGGTGGACTATGGCCCGATGAAGGGCCATACAAAATTTGGAGACGATCAGATATTTGGTTTGATCGTACGGGTCTAATTTGCGATCAACGGTTACCGTGCCACGATCGGGTTCCAGATTTTGTGGACGGGCGTAGGAAAATATATTAGACCTTCGCTGTAAATTTGAAAGAAATCCGACGGCTGAAAAGCCCAGAGTCTCGGTTTCATTTGCAAGTTTCAGATTCCAATTCTGGCATTGGTGGGGTGCATTTGGCAAGTGTCAGATCCCAATTCTGGGTGTCCACTGGGTTTGTAATCCACGATGGACCACAAGCCCAGTGAGATCTATGATTTTCTAAATTTTTAAATTTTTCTGACCCTCCTCAGTCGTTGGTTGGCCCACACGGGCTGTTGTTAAGTGTAAATAGGCCATCTGGCATGGCGGCTCGCACTAGACCCTATCATGACCTATCCGGTCTACTCTAATGAGCTAATCGTATGTTAATCAACTTGTGGTACCCCACCACGAGTGGCTTAAACAAATGGTCCTGCGGCAAATCCTACGTGGACGCCCCAGGACACTGTGCTGGTTGAACGGGACGTTGCAAGGGTTGATTTGGTCTACTGTTAAGATTTGGGCCTCATTTGACTCGGCTTTGGTTAGATCTTTAATTTAGTTATGCTTGTCTTGATTAGTTAGGGACGGGTCGGTTAGATTTGGGTCCTATGTAAGTAAATCATGGGGCTACACCTGATGTTCAAGTGATCGGGCGGATTCGGTGGTTTCTTACAGTTGATTAATAGGTCTTGTGGGGTTCTTTATTAATACCACCCCTATATAAACTAATATTGAGTGCTAATGGTCATTAAGTGATGTTATAAGTTAATTAATAAAAAAAATAAGGATTTTTGGAAAACCAAAACAGTGAAAAATTCGGGATGTTACAGATGCCAATACACTTGGTATTTTACCTTTTATTTACACACTCATGTATATTCTTTTCTTTCTATTGTAGAGTATACATGTATTTAGTTAACCTGGTAACATGTCACACTCTGGAGACGTACAACAGTTCATATATTCTATATATCTATCACATTCTTCCGCTTGCTAATTTAACTGTCTCTGGAGTATGATATGTTGTTTTGGATTAATCCACCTCATGTTTTATGTACTACTGCTGCCGACATTCATCCATCATTGAAAATGTTGCATAAGTGATGTTCTGGAACTCGGGAGTGGAGTTTATGCTCGACCCTCGATTTTTAAGATATTACAGATGGTATCAGAGGATGATTTGGATTAAATCGGACCTGGGTTATGGTAGCACAATGCACACCGATGCACTCTGACTTAGGAAGGGGGCGATAGAACCTAGAAACCACATTTAGAATCCCAAGTTTCGACGACAGGTGAGACTATACGGTAATTTGGGTCATAACGTGTCTTTGGTCGCGTGAAGCGACCTAAGTCGCCTCTAGGCCGTCAGTCGACGGGTTTGAGTCATTCCCTAGAGAATCCCAAACCTATACATGGATGTCCTTGGGTTGTAGGGCAACCACAACACCTTACACTCAATCTCAAGGCCTAAAACCCCTTTTTATCCAATTCCTTCAAAATCTCTCCTTCCACCACCCCATTCTTCAACTTTTTTTTAGTCCTTTCATACTACACACAAATCCTAATGTAAAAATGATGGAGAATCATACTTAAATAAAAATTTACTATGTATAGTAAATATATGTGTAGATTGGACTTTGGACCATTCCAATTATACAATCTCGTGGAATAAGTGGGTTAGTTGGATGGATTAGCCTCTCCTACCCCAAAATCATATGTTACATGATGTGTAAACTATTTTCGATTTGTAAAATGACCCAAAATGGATCGAAACGGAGTCGTGGGCTCACCCACGCAAATCTGGAATGAACCAAGGTGGGACCCATATGAATTTTGGGCCCTTAGGGCAGGGGGACCTCGTTGAAAAACAAGATGGTCGGCGAGGACCTCACCGGTTCGGCGAGGCCTCGCCGTACATTGGGCTCAGAACGGTCGGGCCTTCGGGCGGACGCTGTTTGGGGACTAATGTAGTCCTTGTGCATAGGGGTCGTCCGTTAAAACCCTCCTAAACCCCTACTTCCTTCACAAAACGCACCTCTAAGCTCTCCCTTTTTCACATTTTTGTTGTTTTTCCTCTCAAATCTTGTTTCCAATCACTCTCATTGCCATTTTCTGTCACAACCGACACCCCTTCATTGGTTGCTGTGGTACGCACTTCCTTCTCTCTCCATTCTCGTTCGTTTGGAGCTCTTACACCCTCCATTTGAAGCTCAAATCGTGTGAGCCTCCAACCTAACCCATCTCACCCTTTTCCCTTTGCAATCCTAGCATTTAGGGGCCTGTTTCACTCCTCTATAGGGCCTAGATTCGTGTCAACCCACTAGGTCAGCCATTTCTCCTCATTTCCTCCATTTTCCATGACTTTTTAGGGGCTATTTTAGCTTTTTTCTCCCTTTCCACCATCCTCTCTCTCATGGGAAAGAGGAAGACCGCCGCTGATGAAGCTGGGCCTAGTCGCCACGCTCGTTCAAGAATGTCGAGAGGTGCCGCCACTCTGTGGCTTGGTTGTTGTTATGTTAGGATCCTTGTGATTTTGTGTCGATGAGCTTAGTAGTGTAGTAGTTGGTAGAAGGTTTTAAATGTTGGGAGTCTTGGTCGCATTAGCTCAAATGCATCCTTTGTCCTGATTCATGTAACACTATATTCCAGGTAGTGTGACAAATTTTGGTAAATGAAATGCATGCAGTCTCTTTTGCTATGAAGTGTGTGGAATGCTTAAGGGATTGTGTATTGCTATGCTACATCTCACGCTTTCCAACACAAGATCCATTTTCCAAAGCCCATGAAATTGATTTGAATCCCAACCCACCCACCTACTAAACATGTCACTCCCAATTCTTAGGTGAGAGTAGGAAAGCAGTCTCATTTAACACAACTTGAGACCACTGGCAACATATGCCCTTGGAGTTTTGGACTTAGAGTTAGTGCTCCTAGATTTGAAAGATCTGACGATGTAGGGAATCCAATTCCATGTAGACAATCTTGACTCTTAGTGATAGAATAATCCCCTGTAGTAGAAATGGTGTGAAACCATTTAGCGTATAAACTTAGGCTTTGGATTACAGCTAGTGAGTTACAAACTAGTCTACTAGTTATATTAAGTAGTGTAAAGCCTATACATGTTAAGGAATAGTAGGTTAGATTTGGTTGGAGTAGAACCTCATTCCTTCGATAGTTCCCCTTAATACTTATAGACTTCTGTTATAACCCTTAGGAAGGTTGTTTTCACTTAGAATCATTCATTCTTAGAAAAAACTTATACATCCCTAAGATTGAACTTAGAATAAACCAGCACGCCTCTTAGAATTGCCTTCCCCAAGGGCTTAATACATTCGGAAACGGGGAGTAAAGGAACTGTATATATAAGCGAAGTATTCGCGGTTTGAATTAACTTCTCAATCCTGGTAGTTGCCAATAAATCCAATGCTCTAATCAAGCAGAAGATCAGCATTGTCTAGGATTAAGAACTGATACGGTAAATTTTCTGTCTTAGGCAGAAAGTCTATGTATCCGGCTCAGACCCACTACACAACTTTTCTTTCGTGTTGGCCCGACCATCTACAGCCAAAAGTTATTGCTTTGCCTTTGGAAAATGTTGAGGACATATAGCTAATAGAGATTAGACATCTTGCCGCAAACTCATACCTGCCCCTGAACTCAATCACAATAGAGATTAGGATTCTTTCTACAACCATAGGTACTAATGCCATAGAACGCATCATTAGCAAAGAAAGACTAATGTATTGAGAGGTTGTTTCCCATTTCATGTCAAGGATAGGCCCTAAGTTACACCTCGTTCCGATACACTGATCGAGACATAGATTCTTGAGCCTTAAGTAGGACTAAGTTTTAAGGGGGGTAGAATGTATTGAGCCCAATCTAGTTAGGATTAGCTAATACGGCCATTGGATTAGAACTGCGCAGCGGAAGCGTGGTTGGCCCTTTCCCCACTGGCCCAGGATAGAAGAAGTTGATTTAGGTTATATGTAGGGTTAGGTCATTAAATAGGATTTGCTCCTTCCTTAGAATGTCAATACTAAAGTCTTCCTAGGGACTCATTACCCTTAGCCAATTTCGAGGACGAAATTATGTTTTAAGGGGAGTAGATTATAACACCCCAGATTTTTGCCCACCTGGAGTTAGACGTCCTTAGGCAATGGGTCAACCATAACACCTTGGTAACCTCTCAGAACCCAATTCCAAGCCAGAGAAATTATTTAGAACCTAATTCTTTAGAAATTTAACGTGAATTAGTCAGCGCTACATTAGATTTCCTGCAAAATTAGCACTAACCACTTTAAATACGATCTGTAAGACCTAAAACCTATAGAATCATTGACGCTACCTTACCCTGAAATCCAGGATCAAACTCTAAACCCGTTTGTTCTCAGGAACCCTTTGAAACTTTGTATTGCATCTACACCGCGCTTCAAAAGTCCGATATCTATAATCTTAGACCATTATGACCGCCTAGTTGGACTTGACAATCATTTCAAAAATCAAGCCCAACTGATGTCCTGAGGGTATTTCATTGAGCCTGGAGCAAAGAGTGTGAGAAAGAGTGAAATTCATAAAAATTTAAATATCATTTAAATGAATTTGGCACGTTTCGCTTGCGAGTTCAGTATAAGCATTCAGACCATCAGAATCTGACCCAAATACACCCTCGGATCAGGGAACATTTCTCACTCAGGTCAGTGTACTTGGAATCCCTGATCGAGTCTCAGTGACCGCTGAACTGAAACTGGTCCACCACGTGCGATCTATGAACACTACCGGACTGAAAACTTGATGTGAGTAGGATCCAGTATCCATGAGCTTAAGTCCGAGCGTATTTGGCCAGGGGACCTCCCGAAATGCTCTTTTGGATCGGGAAAGACCCGATTTGGCTATAACCCAAGTATACCTTGACTTAGAGTCTATTTTTGTCATGTTTGGGCTTATAAAAGGACCTTAAACCCTTAGCCTTCTAACCCATACAAATTTGAGAAAAACCCTACAAGAGAGGAGAGAAAAGAGAGAGAAAGTGAGAGAGAAGCTGGTGATTCTTCCAGGGAGTCTTCCCTATTGCTCCACGTGCCAGATCCTTCCACCTGCATCGCTATTCTGGCGATTCCAACGCTGTTCTAGGTAAGAAAACCCTAACCTCAAGCTGTTTTAGGGATTCCATCGATACAAGTAGCGAAGTAGCTAACCTATCTTGTAAATTAGGTCGCCATATCGACGTTGACGAAGCGTAGACTTTCTCTTCGAATCGATACGTTTCTACGGCGAAAGGTGAGGATTTTAGATGCCTAGATTGACTGTTTTCAAAGCTTTCAATGTGGTTTAATAGTAGATTATCGACAAGAACGTTGTTTGACATGTAGAACATGTTGTCCGTTTTTCATTTTGACTGCGTACGGAAAATATGACATTTAGGGTATTTTAGGCATTTGTAGGAAATATAGTATACGCCTGTATTTTGCTGAAATGATTGCCATGTGTATTTGTCGTGTTATGATATTAGATACGCGTGTATGATCTGTTTGGCTTCTATTTGCCATGAAGGAGGCGTCGATGAGTGCGAGTCATGCTTTGGGTTGGCGGCAGTGGTTAGGCTACACGAGGTGTTTTATGCACTTCATGTCGTTCAGCTTGAGGTGCGCTCGTATTAGTCGAGCTCGTCAAGTAACCCGACTGACCGTTGATTGTTCACCTTGTATGAGTCATAACTGCTTGAACCTAGGGTACTGAACTTATCGGTGGAAACCCTGTTAACCATGGTACCTTAATCCATTAAGACTCATGAGCCGGGCATGGTGGTATGGGACACCGTGGTCGAGCTGTCGGCCTACGCTGGGGCCATAAACCTCCCCGTAGTGACCAGTGAGCACCCTACTCTGAGCAGATTATGGTGGTATGGGACACTATATTCTTGCTGTCGGCCTGCATTGATAAGGTGATGGGGGAGTGGAGCAACAAGTGCGAGCAACAGCCCTGGCAGCCCTTTGTAGTGACCTTCAGTTTATCCTGACACCGCATGGGGGCGACGAGTTCTGATGCAGTCTTAAGGATATAAACTAGGCCTGTATTGATAAGGTGATGGGGGAGCGGAGCAACGAGTGCGGGCAATAGCCTTGGTAGCCCTTGCAGCGACCTAGAAATATATCATCGTATGAGATTACTGGAGTGACAACCCTAGACTGGATCCTTGTTGGGAATGATATAAGGGAGGTACCTTAGTTTCCCAATCCTGCTATATAAAAAGGACTAATAACAACTCGGTAATCATATTCATATCGCACTGCATGTGCTTGGAAGATGTGGAGCACTGAGGGAAGAAAGCATACCGCGGATGTAAGATGGTGTCGCATGAGGGAGTATATCAGTGAGGGCATCCATCATGTCATTTCATGCTTGCATTAATCACAGTATCTAGGAATGTCTGATTGTTTGTTTTACTATTATCGCGTGATTGATTTGATAACATGTTAACCCTTGCTCTATGATTCCACTGAGTTAGCTACTCACTCCCACGTTACAGGACGGTGTTGTACACACCAACCATTTCCTATTTCAGTTTCAGATCATTGCGATGCTTGCGAAGCAAAGCCAGACTTGGTGATGATGAGGAGGATCCCTCCTGTATGCAGGTTCTGATCGACGGGTTTGCGGGGTTACTGATCAGATGCTGTAACGCCCCGAAAATTGGGGGTCGCGCATACGCTCAACTCCCGAGTTTCCGAGTGTCACTTATGACCGATTCTTTTATTATGCATTTAAAACCGGTTTAGCAGTATAACCTGGTGTTTCTGGAACATGAACACATCCACATAAGTCAACTGAAAAGGAAAGATAATGCATAAATATATACATGTCCAAAGAATAACGGGGTCGCACATGCGACACCCAACAAAATCACAAATCTGTAATACGTCCAAAAGAATGGTGGAGTCACGCTAGCGACACCCAATCCACAGTCACAAAAGAATGGTAGGTCCCAAAAATAATAGGGCTGAGCCCCCTACTCAACAAACCACCAACCCAGTTACTGGTCCGGCGGAGTCCCTCAAATAAGCTGGAAGTAGGAGTGCTCGTCGTCCTCCTCGATACTCGAGTGCTAGGCTCCACGGGGTCTTCATCACCTGCAACTATAATTGGTTCTGGTTGGTGTTTTAAAACACTGTCCCAGAGTGGGAGTGAGTGATCAACTCAGTGCGAACAAATAATCTTAAGTAATCACAGGCAACAATTGTAATATGATTTTAATGAAAAGCGAACAATCACAAAGACCTATCAACTATCATTTAAATGCATGCATGCGAGATGATATGATGCATGCCCTTGCCACAACGCTCCCTCAAGCGACTCCGTCTAACGATCGCATATGTCAACACTCCCTCATTGCGACCTCGACTTTCGAGTCGCCACCCTAACTAATGTGATGCAATGCGATCGTATTAGCCGAGTTTTTAATTAAGTCCGTTCATCCAGTCGATTTGGGAATCTGATACACCCCACTGATCATTGCCCTAAGCCGGGTGAGAGGCCAGGGCCCCCCAACGCGTGAGGCCGAGACCCCGCGGTCCGTGATCCTGTCGGGTTCCTCATCCCCGACCTCTAGAACATGAGGAGTACCAATAGAGAGGGATCGCTCGCGGTCACTACGGGGAGGCACGGTACCCCAGCGCAGGCCGACAGCTCGAACATAGTATCCCATTCCACCATGCCCGGCTTACTAGGCTGTGGACCAGTTGCGGTTTAGTTATCAATGGACTTCAACAGTGACGGGGTGTCCCAAGTTCCATACATAAGCGTATAATCAAGGTTGGTCAAACAGTGGATTAATCCGCAAGAACCGGGCGAGCGTGAGACGAATGACGTCAGGTGCAAGAGACCCATGTAGTCGAACTATAGCCACCAGAACACGTCCGCCCGGATCTATAAGTTTAATCCCGAGGCGGTCCTACCAACAACACCACCTTCGTTCTACTCATGGTTCTGGCCAACCCAAGGGTCAATAGAGGTTTCTAGCATGCCGACTACCAACACATCACAAGTATAAGCACCCACATGTTCTCAATAATCATCAACATATCATTCATATATCCATAGCAAGAAAAAATAAACATATTCAGATATAAATGCATGTGAGTGGGTGTTTGTATGTATGAGTGAGGAAGTCGAATACTTTCTCCTCCTGAAGCAATCACATACATGATAGGAAACCCTAACCTCAAGTTATTTTAGGGATTCCATCGATACAAGTAGCGAAGTAGCTAACCTATCTTGTAAATTAGGTCGCCATATCGACGTTGACGAAGCGTAGACTTTCTATTCGAATCAATACGCTTATATGGCGAAAGGTGAGGATTTTAGATGCCTAGATTGACTGTTTTCAAAGCTTTCAATGTCGTTTAATAGTAGATTATCGACAAGAACGCTGTTTGACATGTAGAACATGTTGTCCGTTTTTCATTTCGACTGCGTACGGAAAATACGAGATTTAGGGTATTTTAGGCATTTGTAGGAAATACTGTATATGCCTGTATTTTGCTGAAATAATTGCCATGTGTATTTGTCGTGTTATGATATTAGATATGCGTGTATGATCTGTTTGGTGAAGAGATTCGTCCTAATGCGCACTTTGGGTCGACATACGCTGTGTAGACTAAGTGTCTGTATAAATGTTTGTATTAGTATGTATTGAGTAAATGTTGTTGTAGATTGGTCTTGAGATTGAATTCTCAATTAATATGATGATGTACATGATTTTCCTCCATGTTGTGATATTGAATTGATTTCCTTATATATATGGAATACATGTGTTTGGCTGATTTGCTTACGTTGTATGTCATCACATGTTGTTAACATGCTTGGATTGTTGTATTTCATGTCTGTTACTCTTACATGATCACTGTTGTGGGATTACAAGTGCTTGGGGCTATATCCTAGTCCAGACAGTCGGTAATAGATTCAAACTCGTGGTTGGCTTCTATTTGCCATGAAGGAGGTGTCAATGAGTGCGAATCGTGCTTTGGGTTGGCGGCAGTGGTTAGGCCACACGAGGTGTTTTATGTACTTCATGTCGTTCAGCTTGAGGTGCGCTCGTACTAGTCGAGCTCGTCAAGTAACCCGACTGACCGTTGATTGTTCACCTTGTATGAGTCATAACTGCTTGAACCTAGGGTACTGAACTTACCGGTGGAAACCCTGTTAACCATGGTACCTTGATCCATTAAGACTCATGAGCCGGGCATGGTGGTATGGGACACCGTGGTCGAGCTGTCGACCTACGCTGGGGCCACAAACCTCCCCGTAGTGACCAGTGAGTACCCTACTCTGAGCAGATTATGGTGGTATGGGACACTATATTCTTGTTGTCGGTCTACATTAATAAGGTGATGGGGGAGTGGAGCAACGAGTGCGAGCAACAGCCCTGACAGCCCTTTGTACTGACCTTGAGTTTATCCTGACACCGCATGGGGGCGACGAGTTCTGATGCAGTCTTAAGGATATAAACTAGGCCTGTATTGATAAGGTGATGGGGGAGCGAAGCAACGACTACGTGCAACAGCCCTGGCAGCCCTTGCAGCGACTTAGAAATATATCATCGTATGAGATTACTAGGAGTGATGACCCTAGACAGGATCCTTGTTAGGAATGATATAAGGGATGTACCTTAGTTTTTCAATCCTGCTGTATGAAAAGGACTAATAACAACTCGGTAATCATATTCACATCGCACTGCATGTGCCTGGAAGATGTGGAGCACTGAGGGAAGAAAGCATACCGCGGACGTTAGATGGTGTCGCATGAGGGAGTATGTCGGTGAGGGCATCCATCATGTCATTTCATGCTTGTATTAATCACAGTATCTAGGAATGTCTGATTGTTTACGTTACTATTATCGCGTGATTGATTTGATAACATGTTAACCCTTGCTCTATGATTCCACTGAGTTAGCTACTCACTCTCACGTTACGGGACGGTGTTGTACACACCAACCAGTTCCTATTTCAGTTTCAGATCTTGGCGATGCTTGCGAAGCAGAGCCGGAATTGGTGATGATGAGGAGGATCCCTTCTGTATGCAGGTTCTGATCGACGGGTTTGCAGGGTTACTGATTAGATGCCAATACACTTAGTATTTTACCTTTTATTTATACACTCATGTATATTCTTTTCTTTCTATTGTAGAGTACACATGTATTTAGTTAACCTCGTAACATGTTCACACTCTAGAGACCTATAACAGTTCATATATTCTATATATCTATCACATTCTTCCGCTTGCTAATTTAACTGTCTCTGGAGTATGATATGCTGTTTTGGCTTAATCCACCTCATGTTTTATGTACTACTGCTGCCGACATTCATCCATCATTGAATATGTTGCATAAGTGATGTTCTGAAACTCAGGAGTGGAGTTTTTGCTCGACCCCCGATTTTCGGGATGTTACATAGGGACAGGTTTCCCGATAGCTGCAAAGCTATCGCATAAACCCTTGAAGGTGCGAATATATTCTCCAATGGGTTGGTCATCTTCTTTGCAAAGATATGTTACCTGTTGTCTGAGTGTGAATTCACGTTCTTGTGAATCTTCCGCATATACATTCTTGAGTGCATCTCAGACAGCATGGGTTGTGTCTAAGCCAATAACGAGGCCGAGTGTTTCTTCAGAGAGTGTTCCAATTATCCACCCATGAAGAAGACGATCCGCCTTTCGCCAAGCAATGTATGCTTCGGTTAATCTTGTCGCAAAACTTTCTATATTTATGATGTTATTTGAATCTGGTATGGTGTATTTGGTGGGGGCAGGATCTTCATTACTAAGGTAACCGACCAGTTCTTCGCTTTCTGCAAGAGTCAAGGCTTGTTCACGCCACAAGGGATAATTTGTAGGGCTAAGTTTGAGGGTAATGAAGTTACCAACATCGAGAGATATAAAGTCATGGTTGCAGGGAGCTACTGGATTGTGCCGTGTGGTCACACAATGCTTTGATACTAAGAAGAAAAAATTGAAAAAAAAAATGGTGGAGATGTATGAAAACGTGAACACTCACAATGGTGATTGTATTCAAGTAATGGTGATTGTATACAACTAATACAGATGACTAGTATTTAAACATACAAAAATAAAGTAGCAAATTGCATGAAATCTGGAGATTGCATGAAATCTTAGGATTACATGTAATCTGAGAAATTGCATGTAATCTCGTCTAATTTCAAATTTCAAACAACACCTTCCTTATCTTGTTGATCCTCCAACGTCTTCTTATCTTGTCCATCCTCTTATGTAGATTTAACACCATCCACCGTAGATTTGTCCTACTGGGTCTAAGGAGGTGTGCTAATAAACATGACATAGCATACTTCATGGATGGCTTGGATGTCATGAAATTTCCAACCACATATCTCTTACTGCACATCATGTCCGGCATGGGTTACGTACCATATACAGTAGAGAGAGAGAGAGGCAGAAGTGTTTTCAAATTCATTGGTAAGAGAGTATCCCTACTTTTTAGTGGTAGTTTTACTTATAGATGTCACCCAGCGATCATGGTGGCCCCATAAAGCCTTGTCGCAGGGTCTCCTCAATCCTATACTACAGAGGCGTCCATCTGCAAAGTTGAAAGACAGAGAGAGCAGGCTACAACCTAGGAATATCGAGACTGCCTAGGCTGATGATTTCAGCCAGTTACAAGTTGACAACTAAATTCCTTTGCAGTCACAAAATAATTGAAACAGGATTGGGGTAGGCAGTGGAAAAGCTTAGTGGCTGAGACGCTGACTGTGGGGCTCACCTCTATGCATATGTTGTATATCCACATCCCATCAGTTTTGTCTGCTTATTCTAGGGTATGGTCTCAAAATTGAGGCAGATACAGCTCTCAGGTTAACGACACGTGGGAATCGAATTTCGGCAATTGAAAACTTCTAGTCGGCCATGAGAGTTTTGGATGAAACTGATATTGTTGTTTTCACTTCTTCAAGGTCTGTAGGACCTTGTTGGATGGAAAATAAACATTACAATAAGCCTTAGGAAGTTTTTAATTGTGGACGCCCTATTACTACTATTTTCCTGTGGTAGCGTCCACCTAAGATTTGTATCTGCCACATTGAATCATTTTTAGACCATATCCTAAATATAACATATACATCAAGGTGGCCCCACACTCAGGACCTCACCGGTTGTTAAACCTGCCTCACTAAATCGGCACCTTAATAATCGAAGCTCAGGGCGCTTTCGACCCGAAACGGATTGGCTACCACCCCTGCCATCAACCCGGGGGCTGGTGGTCGGTTCTCTGTGGGCCCCACAAGATGTATATGTTTCATCCATGCGGTTCATCCATTTTTACAGATCATTTTAGGTTGTGTTTCCAAAAATTTGAAGGAAATAAATCTCAGATTGACCACACCACAGGAAAATAATAGTGATTGGATATCCACCATTAAAATCCTCATAAGGCCCACTGTACTGTTTATTTGACATCCAATATGTTGATTAGGTCATACAGACCCAGATGATGGGAAAAAGAAAGATCAGCTTGATCAAAAATTTTATGGCCCTCAAAAAGTTTTTAATAGTCAACATTCATTCAATACTGTTTCATGTAATGTGGTCCACTTGAGATTATGATATATCTCATTTTTAGTATTAGTACATAAAATGATCCAAAACAGATGGACGGCATGGATGAAACACATACATCATGGTGGGGCCCACAAAGCACCGACCACCAGCCATTGGCCGGTGGCAGGGCGAGTAGCCAATCCGTTTCCCATTCGACCACTAATTGCAAAGGCAAAAATATCCAACGGTCCTCCGTTGTGTATAATTTTTTTACTATTTTTTTTATTTTTAGGTTAGCTTGTTAGTACACACCCATGTCGTTGCACACGCTCCATGGTAGCCGTCCCCCGCAAGGAATCGATCCCAAGCCCTCAAGTGTTGAAACGAGGTATCTCCACTCAGTCTGCCGGTTGATCTATGGACCTGGGATACAGAGAAAGGTCATCGGTTGAATCATAATTTATGGTTTATCCACCCAGGAGGTTGGCTCAATCGTCAGGATTACTCTGTATAAAGATCATCACATCCACTCAACAAGTCAACCACACTTGTTTTTTTGTCATTTATCAATGGCTGAACATTGTTTTCTATGATGTGGCCCATTTATTGTGTGGATGGGGTTGATTTTTTGCACAAGCCGATCCTCATGGTGGGTCCAACCTATTGGAAAGGGTTGGATGTCACACGAACATAATAGGTTATAAGTAACTTACCAAGTGTACCATAACTTATTGCCCAACCAGTTGAACTTGGAACATCATCCACCTTTTAAGCGTCCAACCCTAGGGTTTTGCTATCCACCTTCATTGCAACGTTAGCCCAAACCTTTTAATTAACATAAGGGCAACCTATCATTGATCTAAACCATTCATTCATACATGCAACTAGGTACAAGTCATGTGGATGAATCATACCAATTGGATGATACTAAATCTTCAAATGGTGCCAATTTGTTATAACCTTCGGTTGTTTATAAGCCATACATCACATGGTTAGAACCATAAAATTAAGGTGTTACTTTAGAATCATAAGAAAATCAAAGTGGTATCTATCTATTTACTGTTTCGATATGATAATTGGACCTATTTTGTTTCTCTAGTCAATCTTAACCGTCCATTATCATGCTATTGATTTGAAGCTTAAGATCACTCAATTAGAATGATTTTGCACCATGGCTTTCTCCTAATTGTATGAATGATTAAACTGGATTGATGATAGATCACTCCCATGTCTCATTTAAAAAGTTTGGGAAGGTTATTAATCTCCCCTTCAAGGTGTGAGAGAGAGAGCCGAGTCCAACCGTCGGACCACAAGTTATGGTCCACCCATTGAATAACTTCCAATTCTTAAAGTGCACATGGCATCAAAACCATCCAATAGGTTGGCCCCATAATGAGGATCACGTAATAAAAAAATCATCTTTTTATATGCATCACGTTGACCACACCATAGAAAAAAATTATATAGCCATTGATATATAGAAAAAAAATTATATAGCCATTGATAGATAGAAAAACACAACTGCATAACCTACCTAATAAGTAGATATGGATAATTTTTAGACAAGGTGATCCTCATGACAGGCACAACCTATCATACCAGTTGGATGTTGCATGCACTTAATAGGTCTGTTAGGTGGGCCATAACTTGGTGGTCCAACCTATTGGTAATGAGACTACTGTTGGACCACAAGTTTTGGGCCACCCAACGAATAACCTCCAACCCATAAAGCACACCAGCCATCAGAACCATCAAATAGGTTAGCCCTTCAAGGAGGTTCACCTAGTGAAAAATCATCCCTATCTACACTTCACGTGGGCCACACCAAAAAGAATCTATAGCAATTGATATATAGAAAAACACACGTGTGGCCTACTCGATAAGTGAATATATATATATATATATATATATATATATATATATATATATATATATATATATATATTTAGACCAGGTGATTTTCATGGTAGGTACAACTTATTGTACAGATCAAATATTGGACGGACCTAATAGGTCTATTAGGTGGGCTGTAACCTGGAGGTCCAACCAGTTGGTATTGAGACGATTTCTCTCTCACACGCACATAATGCTTTGAGGCTCATCCTAGTTTCAAAATAGCCTAACTTTTTGGCTATGCCATCAACTGGAGCAGTTATTTTGTATCAATTTTTCCTACTTGTGTGTCAAGTTTTCCTACTTGTGTGGCCCACCTGAGTCAAATGAGGGATTTAAATATATCAATTTTTCCTACTTTACAGCTCACCTGAGTCAAATGAGGTATATAAATGCAGACATTTGCACTTGATCATTTTCATATATAAGTCATTTATAAATTTTAAGATTAGAAAGAAATGAAAAAACCCATGAGACGTGAAAGTTAAAAGAGAGAGACGAAAGTCTAAAAGAGAGAAGAAAATATCAGAAAGAGAGAGGGAGGGAGATGCAAAATATATATAATAAGGAAAGAAAAGTAAACATGAGAGAGAGGGGAAGGAAAGGGGTGGACAGCCTTATTACTCGCATGAAATCGTACACGTGCTATTCACGTACGCACGGGCCCCAGATTTTAATGGACGAAAGGTACTTTTGAGTGAGAGAGAGAGAGAGAGAGGGCATATCTGTTCTTATTGATGTGACCCAGATTTCTAGAGGGCTGAGAGGGAGAGCGGGGGTCCACTCGGAGGGTCTCCAGGACACCATTGGTGATACTCATCAAAATCTACGTCAATCCAGACCATCCAAATTATCTCGGACCCAACCATTCATGGAGTATGGCCCAAAAATGATACTGATTGAAGGATCAGATCCATCTATTCAGAAGGTGTCAACTATTACAAAACGTTCCATCTATGATCCATCCACTAAGGAACCCACAATTTGGACGGTCCAAATCGTTGGTGTTATATATACACCACGTGTAAGAAAATCACACATGTATGTAGTGTGTGGCCCACCAGGTAAACCGAGCCTCTGACCTGTGGATGGTGCAACCTTACAAAGCACCTCCAAACACCTCCACCTTTTAATCCATGTCAATCTACAGTGACCCATTTCCCAAATTTGCCACGTGGCCTTCTGATAGATGCCGAGGTGGAGCTCCACACCCACTCCTATCACCTATCCTATTCCTCTATAAATTTCAGCCCATTTGCAAACCTCCCTCTTCAATTCATCCTTTCTCCCTACTTCCCAATCCCAAAACTCAAAAAGGTTCACTCCACCATCTCATCCCATCCGTTCATCTCTCCTCTCATCAAAATCCATGGCTACAGCAAGTAGTAAAATAACCAAGCTACCAAGCTATCCACACACACCTCTTCCAGCCTCTTTAGATCTTAGCCGTCCAAAAAGATCCATCAAGCCAACAAAACCCAACTCCCCACCAATCCATTCCACAATACAATCATCTCCAGCTATCCATATCCCAACCCCAACATCTCCCTACAAACCCTCCATCACAAGAGATATTCCAGCCTCCAAATCAACCACAATTCCCAAGCCATTACACCTCCATCACAGAAAAAAGGGCCAAAGTCCGAGCCAGCACGAACCATGGGTTCGACCCAAATGGAACATATTCCAACGTGCAGCAGCAGTAGCGTTTGACTCGATCGAGGACTCACTCATCTCAGCCATCTTAGAACGGCAGCACCCACTTCCAAAAACAGCTAACCCAGCTATCCAGATATCCGGCAATTTCGCACCTGTCGATGAGCAACCGGCCAGCCACGGGCTCTCCGTACAAGGCCACATCCCCAGATGCCTGGACGGCGTGTACGTCCGAAACGGAGCCAACCCACTTTTCGAACCGGCCGGTGGCCACCACTTATTCGATGGTGACGGTATGATCCACGCCGTCCAATTCCATAACGGCTCAGCCAGCTACGCGTGCCGGTTCACTGAAACTGGCCGGCTTGTCCAAGAACGAGCCCTTGGGCGGTCCGTCTTCCCAAAGGCTATCGGCGAGCTGCACGGCCACTCCGGCATCGCGCGGCTATTGCTATTTTACGCCCGAGGACTCTGCGGCCTCATCGATAATTCCCATGGCATTGGTGTCGCCAACGCCGGTCTGGTCTACTTCAATGGCCGTCTCCTCGCCATGTCGGAAGATGACCTTCCTTACCATGTCCGCATCACCACGTCTGGTGATCTTGAAACAGTAGGCCGCTATGACTTCAACGGTCAGATCAATTCATCCATGATCGCTCACCCAAAGCTCGACCCTATCTCAGGTGAGCTTTTCTCTCTCCACTACGATGTCATCCGTAAGCCTTACCTCAAGTATTTCCGCTTCGCCCCCGGCGGAGGCTGTAAATCCCCCGACGTCGAGATCCCACTAGACCAACCCACCATGATGCATGACTTCGCTATCACAGAGAATTTCGTCGTGGTACCTGATCAACAGGTCGTGTTTAAGCTCCATGAGATGGTACGCGGCGGGTCTCCGGTCATCTATGACAAGAACAAGACTGCCCGGTTTGGAATTCTACCAAAGTACGACTCTGACACTTCCAACATGCGTTGGATCGACACCCCGGATTGCTTCTGCTTCCACTTATGGAATGCATGGGAAGAGCCGGATACTGATGAGGTTGTTGTAATTGGCTCTTGTATGACGCCGGCTGATTCAATCTTCAACGAATGCGATGAGAGCTTGAAGAGCGTTCTCTCCGAGATCAGACTGAATTTGAAGACAGGCAAGTCTACTCGGCAACCGATCATTACTGACCCATCCAATCAATTGAACTTGGAAGCAGGGATGGTGAACCGGAACCACCTAGGGCGGAAGACCCAATTCGTGTATCTCGCTATCGCCGAGCCATGGCCGAAGGTGTCCGGGTTCGCCAAGGTCAATCTATCGACCGGGGAAGTAAGGAAGTTCATGTATGGAGACAACAAATATGGCGGTGAGCCCTACTTTGTCACGAGTGACCTAAATTCAAAGCGAGAAGATGACGGGTATGTTCTTTCTTTCGTGCATAATGAGAAGACTGGAGAGTCGGAACTACAAATAATCAATAGCGTAAGTCTGAGTTTAGAAGCGTCGGTCATTCTACCTTCCAGAGTCCCTTATGGCTTTCATGGGACTTTCATTAGCTCTCGAGACCTGATGAGCCAGGTCTAGTTCATTGACTTATGCTATAGATCAGTGACCTCATTGTCGAATATTTCTTTTTATGAGGGGACATTATACCAGAGGGATGATTAGATATACATCCCCGGAAATCTCCCATCAATAATTTTATGAGGTTTACTTGTTTTTCTCTCTCACTTTTTGCCGAGTTAGAATGTAGAAAATCTAGCTCGTAGTGTTCTTACGCTCAGCTGATTTTCAGTAATTCTTTTTTTTTTTTTTTCTTGTCTATGGTGACCTATGTATCTTTTCATATATATAGTAAAAAATACTGCTCCTATATAACCATGCACTCTTTAAAATGTTCGATTTGATGTTTTGTTTTAAAGGCTTTGTTTGGATAGATGATCCTGCGAAATTGAAATTATGTCGAATGATGATTTTGGTGGGCCATGTACTCTCATTTTCATTTTTTGCATCCCTCTGCTTGATTATAATTTGTGAAAGTTCTCAATAATAAAAAGTAAATAGTGACAATTGTAATTAAGCCAAAGAAAGCATTGCTTTAATGGACAAATGTCTCATTCTTAGCATGGGACCCACCAAAATTAGTATTAGTCTTAATCTTAATTTTGTATAATTCATTATCCAAACAAATCATAAATTTCACATTCTTTTCCTATGATTTATTGATTAAAATCCAAATAATTTTATTAGTAGGACGCAATCTCGATCCAGTTGACCAAGTGAGTTTTCACTATTTAGTATCATAACTAAACATTACCGGTAACGACAAACCAAGGCAAGTTCATTATTAGCTGCGTCGATATTGTGTGGTGTTTGTTGGTGCGGATTACTGTATTAGCCAACCACAACCGTTGATTCGTTTGTAATTGGGAGCTGACATGGCATTTTGATCCTTCTAATTTTGGTCCCATCCAAGAACCCTGATGCAAAATATTTCTTTGGATGGACCCTCTTAATCATCTAGTGACAGAAAATTCATTACCGCTACATGTGAACCGTTGATGACTTCCTTCTTTGAGTTACCATTTATCGACCACTAATCAAAGAGTTTGGACAGTCCAATACTCCAGTTATTATTTTACAAGTTAAATATACGGGTCAGATGCATCCCATATTTTCCACGTTTGAAGAAAAGAGATGGGGACACAGTATTTCCAATGCCTCACTAAGCACCGTATTAGATTCCTTTGGAAACAATAGTCAAAGCGTCAACCGACGGGGCGCGGATTATATACTGACAAGTCAGTAGCCAAATCAC
The DNA here is from genome assembly GCA_037074715.1 of Magnolia kwangsiensis. Taxonomy (NCBI): domain Eukaryota; kingdom Viridiplantae; phylum Streptophyta; class Magnoliopsida; order Magnoliales; family Magnoliaceae; genus Magnolia; species Magnolia kwangsiensis. The sequence continues at coordinate 186,859,293 of CM073571.1, read as the reverse complement.
GACTGCAGGCAAAAATTTTACTGTAGACATTACGTTTTACTTATTTTACCAAGACAGACCATAAACATAGATAACCAAATTAGACCCATGTTTGCACGGATAACTTATTTGGAACGAAAAGATCTTTCCTTTTTCACATGCTTCTTACCCAAATCCGAAAAGCATGAAGGGTATTTTCATCCATCTGTACCCCAAAAATCATCTCCCGTCGCTAAAGTTTTCTACATGCTATAAAAATAATTACCTTAGGAGATACATTGTAGTTTGATAATTATTTCTTCTTTTTATCATGCCATGAATTATTTCTTCTTTTTATCACGTCATAAAACGACATCCACAAATGGTTGGACGGCACGGATAAAACACATGCATCGTTGTAGGGTCACATAGCCTGGGGACGTCACTTCACCGGCGATTTGGCTACTGGCCTGTCAGTATCTAATCCGTGCCCGGCCACCAGCCCCGTGGCTGGTGTTCGGTGCTTTGTGGGCCTGACCATTGTTTCATCCGTTCCATTCATCCATTTTTAAAGATAATTTTAATACTTTAACCAAAAATTAGAGGTATATAAATCTCTGGTGGTCCACACCACATGAAAACAATAGTGATTGGATATCCACCATTAAAATCCTCCTAAGGTCCAATGTACTGTTTATTTGACATCCAATATGTTGATTTGGTCATACAGGCCCAGATGAAGGGAAAAAACAAAAATCAGCTTGATCCAAAACTTTTATGGCCACCAAAATTTTTTTAATAGTCCACGCTCATTCAACACTGTTTCCTGTAATGTGGTCGACTTGAGATATGAATATATCTTATTTTTGGTCTTATATTTAAAATTTTCTGTAAAAATAGATGAACGGCATGGATGAAACACATACATCATGGTGGGGCCCATAGAGCACCGACAACCAGCCATTGGCTGATGTCAGGGGAGTAGCCAATCCGTTTCCGCTGGTGGCGGGGGTAGTAGCCAATCCGTTTCCGCCCCGACGGAGGAGAGAGCTCCTCCAGGAAAACGGTACATCGTGACACGCGATTCAACAGCCGGGTTTCACCATGCACCTTTTCGGCACTCGCCAATCACACGTGGCAACTTTTCGCACTTGGAAAAGATCCAAACCGTTCGATTGTTGGAGCCCATTGATTTTATTCTCTCCTAATAAAATCATGCAGATCTAGTAACTATGTAGCTAACACGTACAGAAAATATGAATACCGGCCTCGATTTTATCTCGGGAAATCATTAGATACTCTGCCAGTGTATGACGTTTGATGTGCAGGCACCTCCGAAATTTACACCTGGGATACATTAAAGCAGAATAAACCGATTAAATTGTTGAAATCGCTGTCTCTAAGTCAATATCCAAAAATCTGGTTGATTGAATACTCCTAACCTCTGATCCTTGGACAATTGTTTGTTGAAATACCACCACTGCATATATTTAATTTTTAACCGTCCAATAAATGTCGACCAATCCGATAGTCAGATAGTCAAACAAGTGTATTATTTTTTTCAGAATACAGTTAGGCTTGGACCCATAATTTGGAAATTTTAGATTGAATATGTTTTATGCCACGTAAGCAATACCTGCGTATCATCCATCACACTCTGTCGGAGTATCCAAGCTTTTCTCCTTCATCTGAGGCTACACTAAGGATATATCCCAGTGAGCGGCTTGGATCTCATACGCACGTGCCACATTAGACGGTGGTGAAAAGTTCACTTTCTCTGGTGCAATTCTCATTTACATTGAAAATGGTGGTGATTCAGCGTGTACGGTTATCCAGACCACCGAAAATGGGGACACGTTGATGATGAACCATATTTTTTAAAATCACAATGATCAGGAAATTCTAACCATCCAATTAATGGATACCAAATCAACGGTTAAAATAAAGTTGTGAGTGATCCAAGAGAAAATCCTGATGGTCGCTAACATCTTCACCGTCTAATTCTTGGTTATGCCCCAGCCGCAATTTGGTCCGCTAGTTGGACGGTCTAGATTGCTCTACAACTATGTTGTGTATAGCGTATACCATTGAAGGGTAGATAGTCGTTGAAGAATCAACCGTATACATGCACTTAGACGAAAAATAGTCACTATCTTTTGATTTTTTATTATCAATGTGATTTGAAGGTGTTTACAAAATCATGAGTGAGAAAACGATAGAAATGGGACCAAACGCGGCAATAATTTCCAGAGAAAAAACTTTTATACTCTGTAGGGTGTGATGGATGATACACAGGCACTTAGAAATGGCATGAATGACAGTAATTTAAATTAAACCAACTAAATTAAGGGCTTCAGTTTAAACGTACTATAAAGAATTGAAAAAATATATTTATATGATTATCTGCCTATCGGTTTGGTGGAGATTTAATGGACGGTTAAAACTGAAAAATATTTTATGATCCTATTCCATCAAGCAGGTGTCCACAAATCATTGGTTAGGATGGCTTAGCCCATCTGATTTTGGAACCGTACTTACGAGCTAGTTTAACATTAGTTACTATATGCCACGTGTATAATTTTCTGAGTGCCTGCGTATGAAGTATCACACTCTAACGGAGTATTAAACAACTCGCTAATTCTCCGGAATGGAGGCTGACGTTTTGTCCGGTGTGCGTAATCGACGGTGGTAAGGACTAAGGTACCCTTTCTGGACCCAGATTGGGCAGTGACCCTTCCACCACCCATGTCGGTGGTGTAAAAACTTTGTGGGCCCACCGTGACGTATGTGTTTTATCCACGCCAACCATCCATTTTTTTTCAGGTCATTTTAGCATGTGAGTTATAAAGTGAGGCAGTTTCAAAGCTCAAGTGGACCGCATCACGTTAAACGGTTGGGATTGAACGCCTACTATTGAAAACTTCTTTGGGCCAGAATTTTTGGATCAAGATTATATTTGTGTTTTTCCTGAATCAAGATCTGTATCACTTTATAAACAAGTTCCGTGCCAAACAAACATTAGGGTGGACCTTAAGAAGGTTTCAACGGTGGGTGTCAGTATCCCCACTGTTTCCTGTGGTGTGGTCCACTTTAATTTGAGATCTGCTTCATTTTTAGGCTTATTACCTAAAATGATATAGAAAACTGGATGGACGGCACAGATATTTAAAAAAAACAAATGCATTACGGTGGGGGCCACAGCGCCGAACATCACCTAGCTGGGTGGTGTTGGGGTCACTCACCAATCCTCTTCCTTCCTTTGCCGACGTATCTCTCGTGTTAGTTCACCACCGTTGAAAACGGTGGGGATTCATCTTCATGTGGCCCGGATGTACGGCTATCTAGACCATCTAAGCTGTGGGTCTTATTGTGGATAGATCATTTATCGAAAATAATACTGACGATACTGTGGATAGACCATTTATCTAAAATAATACTGATCAGAAAATCTAACCGTTCAATTGATGGCTATGAAGAAGATGGTTAAAAATGGGAGTGGTACAAAATCGAAGGGGAAAATCAGATGGTTACTATTATCTTCTTACTCAAAACATGGAATTACTATTTCTTCCATTTAATTAATAATAATTAAAGGTATGCAAAATGGATGACAAGAATAAAAAGCCCCACAGTCCATTTTACAGGGCCATTTTTGAATGGCTGTGATGATCCATCATGCTGATATTGGGTCACGTTCAATCTACCACCGTGGTCATAGTTAGGTCCACTTGAGCCTTAGAAAGAGATCTGCTTTCCCGTACCTATCTTTAATAAGATGCCAATGAACATACTCCATATCTCTTGAACAGTGATAACGGTGTCGGCACTCCAATTATGTGGCCCAATTATATTGCAGCAAACAGGATTCTTTTGCTTGTGGCAAGAAGAGGATAGAGAATCGGATATTGGCATCCTATTCAAGATAGGTACTGATAAAGAGCTATCTTTCTATCCCTAGTGGGGCCTGATTTAGTGATATGAACCATCAATATATGATAGGGCTGAAAGTTGGGCAGTTCAACCCGACCGACCCGTGACCGACCCGACATTGGGTTGGGCTCGGGCAGGATATATCGGGTCTGATCTCAAGCTTGGGCTATACAAACACCGACCCAATAAAACTTAGGTTGGGCTCGGATTAAGGTCTCGGGTTTGCCTGACCCAACCTGTACCCGATCAATATATAAATTACTTATAAATTATAATTGAGTGTGGATTGTTTGTGTCGAAGGCACACTAGTGATGTCGGGTCTCATTCGCCCATGTCATTTTCAAGGACTCAAGCTAACAAAATGTGCCGGATTTCTCTCTCTCAAATAAATTGTGTGCTATGCTACATGACTTTTAAATGAGTAGTTATCTTATATTTTAGCTTATTTTTTTAAAGAAAAAATGAAGTTCTTTATGACGAATAATCAAATATATAATTAATAAAATCATAGATATAAAAACTAAATCGTATATTGAAATATAATAAACTAACGTAATAACAAAGATATTACCACGTATACACCCGACCAACCCAATCAACCTGACCGAGCCCGCTTGGGTTGGGCTTAGGTTGAGAATTCCCAACCCAAGATTGGGTTGGGTTGGGTTAGGGTTGAGGTATAGGAACCTTGGGTTAAGTTAGGGTTGAGGTATAGGAACCTTGAGTTGGGTTAGGGTTGAACACCAACCCGACCCAACCTGCCTGGCTTTCAACCATAATATATGATAGGTCATACATTAAAATGATAAAACACCCTACCACATGGAAAATCCTTGTTGCACTTAATTCAATTAAATCGAACTACTCGTGTGATTGAGGGTCTAGATTTGATACTCGTATGTGCGAGTAGGATGCATGGCATGCTAGACTCTATTAACTTGAAGGTTAATTGAATTATTGGTATCCTATTCTTTGAGATAAATAGATTGGAGACTACGATAAAAATAATAATAATAAAAAGGTCGATCCTTTCGGCCACTAATATTGTGCTCTATTCAAGCAAATAGTGAAAGAAAATTATGGAAATCCTTCCAAATGAGTTATTTTTACCTTGTGATAATAGACATAAGTCTACGTACTTTAGTACTTGTTCTTTCTCCGACTATTTAAGTTCACAATAATTCTCAAATTAACAAATATGCATATACAAATTAAATAAAGTATAATCTTGTTGATTTCATTAAATTTGAAAGTGATGTTTATTACAATCGACAAGTCGTAAGACAACCAAATGAATAAAAAAATAATACCCAATACACCTATTGGAACAGACGAATATTGAGGCGGGTGTGATCAACCAAATTAGAACTTAGATAATCATAGTTTACAACTTAAGGTTACATAAAGACTATATCTACTCTTAAGGTATTGTAATGGGAACTACAAGGTAGTAGTTGTAATTAAACTAAGTTATGCTAGAAAAAGAAAGATAAATAAAAGATAAGATGATGTATTTGGCCTAGGGCTTCAAGCTCTTCTTCAATTACTTCTTTATAAATTATCGAGGTGGTAAAACACACACTAGGGTTTCTTTGTTACTTCTGGATCCTTCATGTGTACGTCGTCGTTTTGGATATAGAAATCCCTTTAATTACTTCGAAGCCAACGACTTGTATTTGAAAAGGGACTTTAGCAAGATTCTAACTCCCTAACTTCTCACCACTTCTTCACATGGTTAATCCATTGCGAGAATCTTCGTGGCTTGTCTGAGACCAAGCCCAGATCTATTAAGATTTTTTGAATTAAGGCACCCAGGTTTAGGGCTAAACTCAGATCAATCATAGCCAATCTACATCTCTGGTGAAGGTCTATTGGATGAATTGAGCCAAAGGTCACCAAAAACTGTCGAATAGTGTAGATCAAGTATCCTCTTGCATTTTCACCATTCACCGCGGAGATTGGGAACGATTGACAGATTGGATCCATCACATCCTGACCCTCCGGATTCTTGATCGAGGTGCAACTCAAGGAGTATCTAAGTACTCCCTCTGTCTTTTCCTAACTCCAGATTGTTGAGTAAATTGGATGTTGCATTCTCATCTAGCTCTCCCATTGCTTTTGTCCTAATCAATGGACGACTTGGGTTTAGCCAATGAGAATCTCTCTCCCAACTTAAGTTCGAACCCAACCAAGTTGACTTGGACAAGGGTTTGATCTCCTAATGTTTGAAACATTTTCTATCACGACTGCTTCTCTAAACGTCTCTGGGGAGATCTCCTAATTTAAAAGAATTGCGAGAGATGGCCTTGTTAGGGATATCATCTCCAAATTCATGATAGATCCGCACTTTGTCGATTCTTTTATAAGCGTGCCTAGTATGTTTCCTCATAAATGGGCGTGTAGATCGTGGCTACGTGGCTTACAATGATTCACTCTTTCAAAGGCACGCATAAAGGATTGTGCCATCGCATTAATAGTAAAATATATAACAATGAAGGAAAATCAACCAAAGATCTCTTTGGATGCGAGTACACCTCTGGTGTGTACTAAACATGTAATGGCAATATGTGTGAATTTTTTATTGGGCCAAGTCAGAATGTCAAAAATGAATGTAAACAACCTCAACCCTTCGACTATTGCCGGCAAATAA